>OY998243.1:46323657-47523657 GCA_963922005.1 Cornus suecica
TCTGCAAGAAGAAGTAATGGCTGACCAAAGATCCTACCAATAAAGAGCACTAGAGACATCACTAAAAGGATATTACGTGCCCGATGCGTACGACTCCTATGTTGATTTTTCGGAAGAAGGAGCAAAACACTTTGAGATTAAGACAAACGTGATTAATATGCTTCAAAAATTTTCAGGCCTTAGAATAGAGGACCCATACCAGCACATCAATGATTTCCTAGAGGTAGCCTCTACTGTTTGGTATGACAATTTGCCCAAAAATGACTTACGAGTGAGATTATTCCCTTGGTCATTAAAAGAGAGAGCTAAAAGATGGTTCATCAAATTAACAAAAGAAATTAAAATTGATTGAGAAGCCCTTAGAGAGAATTCATAGAAAAACATTATCCCATAGGAAAAACCTCAGAAGCACAAGATGCAATCAAAAGCTTTAGGCAGTTACCTGGTGAATATTTTCATGATGCTTGGGAAAGATGTAATGAAATTTTATATAAATGTCCCCATCATAGGTTTTCTAAACAAGATATTGCTAAAAATTTCTACATGGGACTTGGAGAGGCGCATAAGACTTTGATAGATGAGGTAACACAAGGTTAGTTTATCTTGAAGCCAACTAAAGAAATTTTGGAAATATTTGATAATATCAGTGAAAACACAATTCAAAATCAATCTGAGTTGAGGTCTAGAGGTGGATAACATGATAGGAGATCTGAGAAATCTTATGTTATAGAGCATGATGATGTGAGAGATACCATAGCATTGTTTGGAGAGAAGTTAGAGAGAATTGAAAATTTTATGCAGCGAAGTCATTCTCCTCTTAGAGAGACGTTTGAAGTCGAAGCTGAGTATTCCCATCATGATTGTTAGGAGATAATGGTCGTTGATGACAACGCGTCATGGAACTATTCTAATACTGTTAATTTCACCAATTCATACACCTCCAATGCCAGAAATCACCCACTCCTGTCTTACACATCTACCAATGTAGAGAATCGACCACTAAAGTTCCAACAAGGGCAATCATCCAATTAACATCCAAGATTCATAGACAGACATCAGTCATATAACCCACAACCAAGGTTCACTGAGAGACAACAATCATATAACCAACAACCAAGATTCCAACAAAGTCAACAATCATTTGACTCACAACCAATAATCATGGCTAGAAATTTTCAGTCTAACTACCAACCTAGAACATCCAATAATTCCCAAGCTCTCCAATCATTCAATAATTCCCAAGATCTTCAGCCATTCAATAACAATCAAGCTATACAGCTATATAATTATCAAACCTAGCCTCCAAGAAGCCAAAATCCTCCACTCGGTTTCCAGACTAATAGGTTAGAGCAAGTTATACTGGAAATCCATAACAAGCTAGGTCTTCATACCCAATCATTGGCATAACAACATATACAAGTGGGCTAAGTAACTAATGAGAGGAATATAAGAGAGCCAGAGAGATTACTTTGTCAGCCGGTCGCTAACCCAAGGCCACAACAAGCATTGGAGCTCGGGTCATTTGTCAATGAACCTAATGAAATGGTTCAAGCAATCACGACTCTGAGAAGAGGAAGGTGTTGACCCAAGGTTTTCCATCATGGGTAAACATGACATTTTGATGATAACAAACCATTCAATGTGGTGAGTTTAATGTCTACTTGAGTTATGCTTAATATGTTATTGATTCAAGATAAACTCAAGAGAGTTAGTGGATCCATGAGAACATCAAACAAAGGTGCTTAGAGCTCAAAAGACATTGGAGACAAGTATGGAGACATCAACCCAAAGCTTAAAGAAATTGAAGATCAAAGAAATGGGTAAAATAGTCTTGGGTGAGTGCTAGATTAAATGTAAATTTATTTTTGAAATAACTTATTTGAAAGCTCAACTCTTGACCATATAGCATATAGGATCATGCATATCATTCATGAGTCCTTGCATCATTAGCATTAGACTATGAACATCATTTAGTCTTTGCTAAAGTTGAGTTAGTTTAAGATTTCATAAGCTATGGAAGAACTCAACAAAGATTTTGTTCTAGAACCATTAACTTAACTCATATAACTTGAAAGGGATTCTAGATGCATATTAAAGCTTTGAACAAAATTGTTAAACCATGAAAAACTTTTGTCTAATATTGAGAATTTGTTTAAATTGGAAAAACATTTTATGATCTCATTATTGACTTTAGGCATGTCAAGGAACTGAATAAGTTTCTAAGACATCCTAGGAGTGTGTCTGAATCATTTCGGAAAAATCCCAAAAGATTTCACGAAAAACCATCAAGTGGGTTAGAAGTTCAAAATGAAGCGTCACATTAAAATGACTATATCGCACTCAAACATGGGTCAAATGGAGTAATTCAAAAGCCTAAAATCAAGAGCTTGAAGTCTTAGTTCCAAAAAGCTAAAGAAAGCCTTTATCCAAGTTACGGAAGTCTAGTTATGACCAAAAGAGTTAACTGTGTCGAAACTGGGCTGAACAACCCAGTCGACTGGGTAACCACCCAATCGATTGCCTGTTGACCCAGTCGACTGGGCCAAGAAGGCCAGTTGACTGTCTGAGTCAGAGAGTTACAAATAAATTTCGGAATGAATTTTTGAAGACCCAGTCGACTGCCCCAAAACACCCAGTCGACTGCCTCATCCGGAATTTGAATTCTAACGGCTAGTTTCATATCCAAAGTGTTCCAAAACTTCCCCAAACACCCCCAAATGGCTATATTGTGTTCCTATACTATATATATGCCTTATATGAGCCAAAAATGGTCAAGAGAAGAAAGGGAGATCGGAGTATGAAAGATCTATCATTTGTGCTTCAATTTTGAAATTATTTTTGGGTAGAAAACTCCTATATGAATCACCACATGAGCATCATTCATATTTTATTCTTGTGATTCATTATTCATAATTGAGTTGAGATTTTCAATTGATTATTTCATTTATGACTCTAAGTATGTGAGGAAGTGAGCTTTGAATTTCTATATCCATATATTGAGAGATATTGTTCTACACTCAAATTCAATTCTTATTCATTTGAGAGTGAAAGTCCAAGAAGTTGTCTTGGCATGAGAATGGATTGTTGAAGCTTTGTAAAGGTTTCTCTCAACCTTAAAAAGATAGGATTTGGTTGGCTCTCCACCCGCAAGAGTGAGCAATGGTCGGCTCTTCACCCGGAAGCAAGAGTGTTCGAAGGTTGGCTCTCCACCCGCAAGAGTGAGCAAGGTTGGCTCTTTATCCGGAAGAAGGAGTGTGTAAGGGTTTTCTATTCACCCGGAGGAATGAGGCATATAAGGGTTTGCTTATCCCCGGAAAGAGAAACACGATAGTGGAATCCTTGAGAGGTCATCTCAAGGCATGGAGTAGACCAAAGATTTGGTTGAACCGTGTAAAAATCTCGGTGTCTATGGTGTGCATTTTCTATAACCCTTATCTTTTTACTTTAAAAGCAATTGCCATTTATAATCTTGAGATTTATATATATCAATGCTATGGATTTGCTTGTGTTTGTTTATCCATGAAGAGGTTAGGAAAAGACATAGTTGAAATGAATTAAAATTGTGAACATGATTAGATTATAGCTTAGACTACCTTTTCATTTAGATATAATCCATGTGCACACCAAGTGTTTGATAAAATTCATATTCAACACACCTTAGCATAATATGTTCATATGCACCCCAAGTGTTTGACACAATGCATATTGAATATATCATTCGTCTTAAGAGTTTATATGCACAAAATGTTTAATTAATTTTTGTAAACTCTTCAAAGTATTCTTTATGACAAATAGTACTTTGCATCATTTCTATACATATATGAGAAAAGTGCTTATACATATTAAGTTGTAATGAATGCTTGAACTAGTTCTCATTCTTGAATCCATTATGTATATATTTGGTAATGCAATTTATTATTCATGATTCAAAGTATGAAATGAGGTAGTCACTTAAGGATCATCTATCTAACTAAGTGTTTGACTAGAGCTCTACAAAGATTACTTTTGTTAAAACAAAGTCAAACCGAAAAAGACTCAAAGTTTGTAATTGACCCTATTCACCCCTCTAGGTGTCAATATGTGGCCAACAATTGGTATTAGAGCCTCGGCTCTATTTTTTCCTTAACCGGCTTAGAGTTGATCCATGACAAACTTTGAAAGATTTTCCCTACGTAAGGTTATTTGACCTTTTATTCTCTTATGATGTTTATAAGTTAGTTATATGCATTTAAAGGCTAAAGGAGAATGTTCTTATAAGGGTAAGTGTTTTTAGATGATCTTTAGTGCCCAATGACCATTGAACATGCACATGTCATAAAAGATGAATTTTGATGATAGAATGTAATGATTGAGATGTCTAGGTGAAATTTGAAAATTTATACATTGTATTGACTTGATACTTGTATTTATATATTCATTGATATATATATGTGCTTTATGAATGTATTCATTGATTGATGAATAATCATTGTTCATGCATCACATTCTTTTGATTATCTTGAAATTGCATGAGAAGAGTGACACCTTGGATTAGAGATAAATTTGTTTGAATATGTGACTCTTATGAAAAACAACCTTTCATTAAGCTTTCAAATGCTCTAAGAATTTTGAAATGAAAGGAAATTAATCTTCCCATGTGCTAAGAATTTACAAATCTTGAAAAAGGGTATATAATTTATTTTTGCTAATCAAGGGAAATTATATTGGTTTTCATGTCAATTCTTGAAAAATTTTGAACATGAATGATGCATATATTTGTTTACTATGATTCATATATGAAATAGAGTTTCATTCCTATTATTAATTTCATATTGGTTCATTTACTTGTTAAATAACCATGAACATATCTTACTATTTGAATTGACAAATGCACTTCATGATAATGTTCTTGAATGATAAACTTTAGTGAAGCATATTGATTGTAGAAAAATCACTCATTTTATGTTAATATACTTATAGAGATTTATGCCCATGATTGTGCTAACACAAATGGACCCAATAACAAATGAGTACCAAAGAAAGCTACTTGAGTGTATTGTAGGTTTGGATTGATTCCTTACTCAAGAACTATCAATTCCTCAATAGTAATGCTTCAATTCAAAAGGGGAGATGAAATCAAGGTTTCTCACAAGATGAGTAGAGGATGCAAATCATCCACAAACAACTCCAAGTAAAATGTGTAGTGCTAGCACCATGGTATACATTTTCTAACCTCCATTACTAATGTGCTTTCATGGATGAGATCAAACATGACATACATATGCTTATTAAAGTGTGTTGAATCTTTATTGATATGTCATGGAACAAATTTGATGATTGGTCATGAGAGTGATTGGCTACTTGGTGCATGCAATTGAATATGCTTTTGATGATTTCTTGATAGTGGCTTGCTTTGAAATGAGACTTGGATATATGATGTCATAATATTTGTCTTTTGTCCTTCAAGTACATTTGAGGAAATATTTTTCAAAGACTAGTTTTATGAATGAAAATCTTGAGCATGCATGAAATTTAAAGAATATAGTCATGACCACCTCTAGACTCACAAGACTACTTCACTTGATTTTAGTTGATTTCTTGAGTAGATATTTATCCATGTTATTCTATGATTTTTGTGTTTTATCTAAATCTTCTTGATATCATTTATTGCACATTGAATTGAGGTGTTTGAACTTGAAGTGAAATGAAGATGAACTTGAAATAAATGAGTAAACAATTAAGCCCACACTAGTAAACCTCAAGATAGAGTAATTCTCTTTGGAAAAGCCAATTCATGAAAATGAGAATAAGAATTACCTTTTGGGCTCCTAAGACTTGTAGAATGTTGCACCACTATCCTTTTGGAAATTTATTTTGGTGAACATTCTAAAGATGCTTGTATATGATCCTCTTAATGTCTTATCTATAATGTTTAGCATTTATGTTTCAAATTAAAATATTAATTGATGCTAAATTTGTCATGCTTGGATCTATATGATGCAAAAGGGACCAAGAGTCCATCATTGAAGGAAGCATGTTGATAAGATGAAATATTGTGCTTATATGTGGATATCTTGAATGTGTATTGATAAGCATGAATCATAAATCTTATGTCCATATATCATGAAAGACATAGATTCTTATTGTGTATGTATCTTATATAATTATTATTTTTATATAAGTTTTTCAATGATATATATATAATGTTTTTAATCTCCTATAATTTATAATTTTATATATTTATCATACATGCATATTCTTGTATATTGCATAATAATGTTGCAATCTAAGTCTAATAGTTGTGATCCAAGGTTTTGACCATTATTATTCCATGATCTTAATCAAGAAGGATATAGTTAATTCTTTGCACATGTGAATTGAATTGAAATTCTAAGAATGTCACATGCCTCTTTGCATGAAATGTTTTTATTTAATGCATTCTTATGTAATTCTTCAATGAAAATTTTTCATGTAGAGAATCATAATGCTTTGAAATGTATAAGTTTTAGACAATGAGTTTTAAAACTATCATAAGCCGTGCTTAACTTGAAATATGCTCCAAAAAGATGTTTTGAATGGCTTTAAGTGATTTTCTTATGGATGAAAGTTATTTTAGAACCTATATTGATAAACATTTTTCTTGTTGTTTGTCATTTATAACTTATCAAATTTGGTTATTGCACTTATATAGGAATATCATGTTTACCAATATTTGATGTGTTGTGCAAAGAAGTTTATCACAAACATGTAAATTATTTCAAAATGAGCATGATAGATGAACTTATCTTCTTCATGGGTAAATGTCATTTAAGTGTCATGAAAATAATTTCAAATACTTTTTGACACTTTGGTTTTGAGAATATATGGTTTCCTTTGTTGACTACTCTTGGACTTAGATGATTATAGTAACATAAATAAAAGTATATATTATGTGTTATTTTATTCATTATCTTGGTTCATCTCTTATTATTTTAGATAAGTAGTTTTACCATACATATAAGAAATATATTTTATGTTAAATATTGTTTTTGCACTTGAGAATAATGCACACATTTCCATTACATTACATCACAAAGACATGTATTTATGAGAAATATTGAGCTCACTTTCATGATTATAAAATTCTTCGTCAATATTCTCACCAATTTTCTCCAAGAGAACTTATTTTGTAAAATTCATAGAGAAATGTAAATGTCTTTGATTATTAATGTGTTAACATATGTCTTGTGTATCTTTCACTTGCTTATTTTAGGATATTCATCTCTTAGTCATCATTATGATTTTTAATTTATTCACATTACATTCTATGATTAGATATTGCATATGTGTTTATTGAATTTCAAATAGTTAAGATGGAGGTGGTGTTGACTCGTTCTTAAATGCCCATATGTGATGTTAAGTGAATCCTCATACATGACTATATGATTTTAAATGATTTAGTGATTGAGTGTTCCATGTTTGCATATAGTATGTTGAATACTATGATTTGAGTTTTCATTCAAACACATACACTTGAACATTAAGTCACTCTCTGTTTGAGTCATTCACTTGATACATGTACTTCATGCATGAAAATCTATTTTGATCATGTATCCTATTTTTCTATGAAAAGCAAGCCAATGATTTAGTCATCATTGATTACACGAGCTAGCATGTCCTTGTTGCCATCATGAATGCAAAGCTATGTTTGCAATTTGGTATCATCTTAAGCATATTCATGAAATGTATGGACAATATGAGATTGTGTTACTTCAAATGATATATTCTATGATCACAATTCTTATATGCAACTTGATGTGATGATCCTCTCCTTGTACTTTATTGTATCTATTCTTTTTGATGATGTCAAAGGGGGAGAAAGATTAGTTGATGTGTATATGTTGTATGTGTTAGTCACTAATTAACCCTAGAGGGGGGGGGGGGGGGGGGGGGGGGTGAATAGGGTGTTCAAAAATATTTCTAACTCTTTTAAAAAATGGAACACGCTATAACCAAAAACCAATTTCTCAATAAACAAGGATGATTCAATTTAAAAAATCTCTAACAATTAATTGCAAGACAAATTATAGCATACAAGATATTGAAGTGATTATAGCATGCACGTTAACCAAGTAAAGAGAAAGAGATATAGAGATTGACACTGTGATTTTTTTGAGGTTCGGTAACTCCTACTCCTCGGCTCAAGAACCCCTTCTTGAGACTTTTCCCGATCCTTTCACTTTGGCCCTTCCTTCACAGGTAGAATGAAAACCTTTACAACACAAGCCTCTCGAGCTTGTCTCTCAATCAAGAGAACAACCCTCTCTTGAACAATCGGTGGACTTCACTTGTCCGAGATTACAAATTCGTATGTAATCAATAAAATCACTCAAGAACAAAAAAACTCAAAACCCAAAGGTTTTTATGGAAGATAAATCAATATAAGCTCAAGTATTTTTGGTGATTTTTGAATAGCTCTAGAAATATACTCTCAAAAGATATAATCAATGAATGATGTTTGGAGAATAAGAATAGATACTAGAAGTTTTAATTTTCAAAGAAACTTGAAGAAAATGAACTTTTCAAAGCTTGGTTTCAATGGCTTTTGTAGAGAAAATTTATGCAGAATTTTGAGAGTTTTTCTTTCACTTCTTTCTCTTTTGTTTTTAAATCTCTTAGCCTTTAATACACATATCTCATTCTATATATATCAATACATTAGGGTTATGAGAGTGAGTATTGAATTAGAGAAGTCAAAAGCCGTTTGAAATCCATTAAACACAATCCACAAAACATGGAAAAAGTTTTCTAAAAAACTGCAGGATTTTGAGGAGCTTCTAGTCGACTACTTTAATGTTCTAGTCGACTACTTTGCTTCATCTAGTCAACTAGATTGTGATCTAGTCGACTACTTCATGTAGTCTAGTCGACTCAAACTCATTTTAGTCGACTACTTTGATGTGGATGAAAACCATGTAGCTACTGATTGTTTTAGTCGACTACTAGAAAATACACATGGTTATTCTAGTCGACTACAACATGAAAAACATTTAATAAAAATATTTTTCTTTCCGTTTAAGTTCGGTAAAGTGTTTTTCATTCCATTTGAGTTCGGTTCATTTTATACTTGAGCTTATACCATAAAATCGACGCATAAAATTATCTTGTTACAATGATCGCTCCCCGACCTATCTATCCCAAGTCTTGAGTCTTCAACTTTCGCCTTTGCCATTTATTTGATTTTCCATTTTCGCGCTTCAATTTCTTTCTCGGCTTTTCGCTTTTATTCAATCTTTCTTTCTGAGCTTTCTTTTCGAGTCATTTTCTTTCCGAGTTTGTTTTCCAAGTCGTTCACCTGTCTTTTGCGGAAAATATAAACTCGATAATTCATTAGTATCAAACACTCTTTAATGGTTTGTTATCCTCAATTTTGGAATTGTTTGCCGAAAGTAAATTTCAAAGCCAACAATCTCCCCCTTGATGATGACAAAACATTTGGTGTTTGCTTGGTATTTGGCGAAACATCAAGTGATGCTCCCCGTCAACATGTGCATAATATTTTGTTCAAATGCTCCACCTTAGTAAATGAAATTTGCAGTTTAATGGGCATTTTGATACAATATATAAATAGGCGCACATTTGAGAAAATAAACAGCATGTCATAGATGTTTAAATTTAATACAAGCCGTTTATACTAATGAAAAACATGGAAATAACAAACAAGTCGCAAATAACCATAACAAGCCACACAAAAGCAGAAATTGCTAATGTCGGATAATGAAATACATGATAATATGATAGCATAATTTCTCCCCCTTTTTGTCAGCGTCGAGGGGCGCGTGAGCGAGGGTTTGTGAGTCCAAGAGTAAGGTCATCAAGTGACCCGGCAAGAGCAGTGATACGTGTAGACATTTCCTTATCAGAAATAATAAGACGCTCATTGATCAATCGAATGGCTTCCGAATTCCTGTGCACTACTGCATCAAGGCGCTGTAGTGTCTTCGTATTGCCCTGAACAATCCCAAGAATTTGATTGAGAAGAGCAGTCTGAGCACTAATATCAACAGTTTGTGGAGCCGAAGCAATTTCCATTGGAGGAGCCGAGGAAGAGGCTTCATGGCGCGGTACAGAAACGCTAGGAGCTGGGCACGAACGAGGAGCAGGTGCACTTTCAGAAATGAAATTTCCTTCCGCATCCGAAGAAATATGCATATGCTTGACATGAGTGGTGTCAATAAAAATAGGGTGATGCTCAGACACTTCATTCGGAAATGAAAAACCTTTCCGCTGCAGTAGATATGTAATGTGTGCGGGAAAGAAAAGTGGGCCAGATGGCTTGCGCTGACATGTAAGGATGACTGAACGAAAAATATAAGCTAAATCAACACGGGTTCCTGTCATGACGCAGTAAACTAAAAATGCTTCCATACGAGATACACTGCTACGACTACCAGTTTTAGGAAAAATAGAATAAGTAATGACATTATGAATTAATCTTGCCTTGGGTAGTAGCATAGAGGAGAAAATACTGGCGTTCTGCGAAATTTCCTTGTCAACACAAATAGTCCGAACTGCTTCAATACAGTCAAACCCATCAGCCTTATACCAATCCTTAGAGAAATGGCGGATACCGTCATTCGGAAGTGAGAAAATGCGTTGGATATCGCCGTCATCAACAATTACATCATTACCACACAAATTGAAATGAAGATGATGGAGGAATTTCTCTTTAAGATTCGCAAGAGAAACGTAAAAGGCTTTGAAAATTCACGGAAGTACCGGAATGTCAAGAGAAATGAAAAAATCCCAACCGATTGCTCGGAATAAATCGAATGTTCGAGCCCTAATTTCAGTGCACGAAGCTTGTGTGACAATTCGGCAAGGTGTAGGAGCACAATGATCAAAAACCGTGATGAATTGATTTCTATCATCATCATCAAGGAGAAACACTTCAAGAAGCAGAGGTTCATTCGAATCCTCTTCCTCTGCAACCGTAGGAATGCGTGGATTGGTGGAGCTTTGGCCTCCATCAATTCGTGAACGTTTCCGATGTAGACCACGAGTCTTCGGTGGCATTGTAGAAGATGATGCAAAAAATTATATAGATATATATAGATATATGATGGTGTATATATATATGTGAGAAAATGAGTGAAAATGAAGAAATTGGGTGAGGGAAATGGGTGAAGGATGATGGAAATGTGAAATTAATGAAAGATTGATGATGGTTTGAATGTAGAAATGGTAGTATGAGAGGTAATTAGAAGAGAGAAAATGGAGGTGGGTGAAGGTTGAGGGAGGCGGATGAAGGAGATGAAGTGAGGGTTAGGTTTATATATGGATTGAGTCGACTAGGGCTAGGGTTGAGTCGGTTAGAATGGGGTTTGAGTCGACTAGGCTAGGTTTGAGTCGACTAGGAAGGTAAAGTAGTCGACTAAAGCATGGTTCTAGTCGACTAGAAGACCATTGAGTCGACTAAAGGGGCAAAGTAGTCGACTAGAAGACGGATTGATGCCAAGAATGAAGCTTCTGACTAAAGTAGTCGACTAGAATGGATTACACTACACAAGATGAATCGACTAAAGCAAGGGAAAATGATAACAATATATAAAAAAAATCAAGAAATAAATACAAAAAAATAGCAAAAATATGAAAAATAAAGATTATGACATAAATTAAGATAAAACATCAAAATCCATGGCCATTCCGATTTCTCGACGAATTTTAGAAAATGATTCGTCCGCAAGTGGTTTTGTAAAAATATCAGTCAATTGATTTTTAGTGTCGATAAAAACCAATTCAACGTCACCCTTAGCAACATGATCACGTAAAAAATGATGCCTAATCTCTATATGCTTGGTGCGTGAGTGATGAATATGATTATTTGAAATACAAATCGCACTCGTATTATCGCATTTAATAGGCACGTGAGAGAAAGTAAGACTGAAATCAAGTAGTTGTTGCTTAATATAAAGAGTTTGAGCGCAACTACTATCGGCTGTCACATATTCGGCTTCGGCCGTAGATAATGCAACGGAATTTTGCTTTTTACTTGATCAAGATACTAGTGAGTGTCCTAGAAAATGACAAGTGCCACTTGTGCTTTTTCGATCAATTCTACATCCCGCAAAATCGGCATCCGAATAACTAATAAGATCAATTGAAGTTCCACGAGGATACCAAAACCCTAAGTTAATTGTACCTGTTGGCTTTGAAATTTACTTTCGGCAAACAATTCCAAAATTGATGATAACAAACCATTGAAGAGTGTTTGATACTAATGAATTATCAAGTTTATATTTTCAGCAAAAGACAGGTGAACGACTTAGAAATCAAACTCGGAAAGGAACCGACTCGAAAAGCAAGCTCGGAAAGAAAGCTTGATTTAAAGCGAAAAGCTGTGAAAGAAATTGAAGCGCAAATGGAAAATCAATTAATTCAACGGCAAAGGCGAAAGTCGAAGACTCAATACTCGGGGTAGATAGGTCGGGGAGTGATCATTGTAACAAGGTAATTTTATGCGTCGATATTATCGTATAAGCTCAAGTATAAAATGAACCGAACTCAAATGAAATGAAAAACGCTGTACCGAACTTAAACGGAAAGAAAAATATTTTTATTAAATGTTTTTCAAGTTGTAGTCGACTAGAATCACCCTGTTTATTTTCAAATAGTCGACTAAAACAATCAGTAGCTTCAGGCTTTTCATCCACATCAAAGTAGTCGACTGAAATAAGCTTGAGTCGGCTAGACTACATCTTGTAGTTTACTAGATCTCAATCTAGTCGACTAGATGGTCCAAAGTAGTCGACTAAAACTTTAATTTAGTCGATTAGTTTGTTCCTTAAAATCTGCAGATTCGGTACAAACATTTTCCATGTTTTAAGCAGATGTTTATGGACTTTAAACGGCTGTGTTTTCTCAAATACAATATTCATTCTTCAAAAACTAAATGTACCACTATATATAAAATGAGATATATGTATTAAAAAGCTAAGAGAGTTGAATCAAATTGAGAGAGAAAATCTTCATCTTCTACAGAAAATTTCTCTGCAAAATCCATTGAAGGCTAGAAGCAAAAATCTGATTTTCTGCAAAATCTTTGAATATCAAAAACTCTAGTTTCTCTTCTTATTCTCCAAATATTATTCATTGATATATCATTTAAGAATATATTTCTAGAGCTATTAAAAAATTACCAAAAACACTTGAGCTTATATTGATTTATTTTCCATAAAAACCTTTGGGTTTTGAGTGTTTTTGTTCTTGAGTGATTTTATTGATTACATATGAATTTGTAATCTCGGACAAGTGAAGTTCACCGTTTGTTCAAGAGAGGATTGTTCTCTTGATTGAGAGACAAGCTCGAGAGGCTTGTGATTGTAAAGGTTTTCCATTCCACCTGTGAAGGAAGGGTCATAGTGAAAGGATCGGGAAAAGTCTCAAGAAGGGGTTCTTGAGCCGAGGAGTAGGAGTTACCGAACCTCGAAAAATCACGGTGTCAATCTCTCTATCTCTCTCTCTTTATTTCATTAATTTGCATACTATATTTAATTGAATATCTTGTATGCTAATTAGTCTTGTGATTAGTTGTTAGATAAATTGAATTGAATTGATTCAATTGACTATTGAAGAAATTGAGTATTGAATATATATATATATATATATATATATATATATTGTTCCAATTTCGAAAAGGAGTAGAATTATTTTTGAACACCCTATTCACCCCCCTCTAGGGTTAATTAGTGACTAACAGTACCACTTAGGTAACGAAAAATACGTTTTACCGCAAGCAAATGAGATTCCTTAGGACATGATTGAAACTGGGCACACATAAGCATACACTAAACATTATATCCGGTCTACTAGCGGTTAAATAAAGCAAACTACCAATCATGCCTCTATAATTAGTAATATAAACACATTTACCATTTTCATCTTTATCAATCTTAATAGAGGAACTCATAGGAGTTATGGCATGTTTGGTAGCCTCCATACCAAATCACTTTAGAAAATCCTTAGTGTACTTGGATTGGCTAATGAATAAGCCATCCGAGCTTTGCTTGATTTGCAACCCTAAGAAGAAATTCAACTCACCCATCATGCTCATTTCAAATTCATTTTGCATACTTGTAGCAAATTCCCTACATAAAGAATTATTTGTTGAGCCGAATATGATGTCGTCAACATAAATTTGGAAAATCCACAAATTATTCTTAATGGTTTTTGCAAAAAGTGTGTTGTCAACTCTTCCTCTTGTAAATCCATTTTTAGTCAAAAATCAGCTAAGTCTCTCATACCAAGCTCGAGGAGCTTGCTTTAAACCATATAGAGCTTTAGCTAATTTGAAAACATGATTTGGAAAAAGATTATTTTCAAAATCGGGTGGTTGCTTCACAAAGACTTCTTCTTCTATGACACCATTTAAGAAAACACTTTTGACATCCATTTGATAGAGAGTAAAGTTTCTATATGATGCAAATGCAAGAAGCCTTCTAATTGCTTCTAACCTAGCTACTGGTGCAAAGGTCTCATCGTAGTCGATGCCTTCCTCTTGATTATATCCTTGAGCTACCAATCTTGCTTTATTTCGAATAATTACTCCATTCTCATCCTTTTTGTTTCGAAAAACCCATTTTTTGCCAATTATAGTTTGATTTTTGGGTCTAGGATCTAAACGCCAAACTTGATTGCGTTCAAATTGATTTAGTTCCTCTTGCATTGCTACGATCCAAGAATCATCACATTGAGCTTCGTGGAAGTTCTTGGATTCGATTTGCGATACAAAAGCCATGTGGTTGCAAAAATCTTTAAGTTGAGATCTAGTACTAACCCCTTTTGATGGATTACCTATGACTTGATCAAGAGGATGATTGTGAACAATCCTCCATGCTTTAGGCATTGAGTTGGTAAAGTCATCATTGGATTGATGCTCAACTTCCCTCATTTCCTTTTGGCTACTTGATGAATTGGAGATATTGAGAGTATTTAAATTATCCTCAATTCCAACAACCTCATCATCTTCTAGGTCAATTCTAGGTGACGGTGATTCATCAAAGACAACATGAATAGACTCAACCATAGTTAAAGTCCATTTATTAAAAATACGAAAGGTTTTACTCCTTGTAGAATATCCTAGAAAAATTGTTTCATCCGATTTGGAGTCGAATTTTTCAAGGTTATCTTTATCATTTACACCCGAAAACTTTGAAATACCCAATATTGGGCTTTCGACCATTCCACAACTCATAAGGCGTTTTCCCCAACTTCATCCGAATAATAACACGATTAATTATACCGCAAACGATGTTTACCGTTTCCGCCCAAAGGCTTCGGGGAAGGTTATGCTCATTTAACATGGTTCTAGCCATCTCTTGTAGAGATCGATTCTTTCTTTTAACTACACCATTTTGTTGAGGGGTTCTAGGGGCCGAGAGAACATGAGAAACACCGAGGTCATCACATAATTTCTCTAAGTCTTGATTTTCAAACTCCCTACCTCTATCACTTCTAATTTTCTTGATTTTCAAATCTTTTTCATTTTGAATGACTCTATAAAATCTTTCAAGAATGGAGTGAGTTTCATTTTTATGAGCAAGAAAGTGAACCCAAGTATATCTAGAGTAGTCATCAACTATAACAAGTACATATAGTTTCCCGGCTAAGCTAGCCGTTCTCTTTGGACCAAAAAGATCCATGTGAAGTAACTCTAAAGGTCTAGAAATGGTAATGTCTTTCTTTCTCTTGAAAGAGGACTTTACTTGCTTGCTTACTTGACATGCGCTACATATTTTATCTTTCAAAAATTTAGTCTTTGGGAGGCCCTTGACTAAATTATTTTTGGATAAACGATGAATGAGATCCATATTAGCATATCCTAGACGTCTATGCCATAACCAACTATTTTCGTTAGATGTGACAAAACATTTAACATCTTGTTCATGCAATTCACATAGCAATAAAGTATACAAATTTCCATTTCGTTTGGCATTGAACATTTGCTTCCCATCTTTCTCGATTATGCATGCATTTGTCCTAAAGATAACATCATAGCCCTTATCACATATTTGACTAATAGTAAATAAATTATGCTTCAAACCATCAACTAAAAGCACATCATCAATAGAGAGAGAAGAGGAAATACCGATTGAGCCAATTCCTATAATTTTGTCTTTAGAGTTGTCTCCAAAAGTTACGTTTCCTCCTTGAAATAGTTTTAGTAAGATAAACTTTGATTTATCTCCCGTCATATGCCTTGAGCATCTGCTATCGACAAACCACTTTTCTTTTGATGCGGATTTCAAGCATACCTACAAAACAAGTTCAAGTAACTTTTATTGGTACCCAATCTGTTTTGGGTCCATTTTGGTTAGATAGAGAAACAATAGTTCCTTTTGGAACCCAAATTTGTTTCATTACAACATTCTCTTTTCTATGTGAGCATGCTATAGTCCCTTTCCGAATCCAAACCATTTTTGACATAATTTTCTTCTTTCTATGAAAGCATACATTTGCTTTGTGTCCTTTTCTATTGCAATAGTAGCTGTTAGTCACTAAAATACCCTAGAGGGGGGGTGAATAGGATTTTAAAATAATTTCTAACTCCTTTTTATTCTTACTAAAACATGCAACAAGGTTCAATATTAATTTACAAGGTAAAATATGCAATGAATGATTTCACTTAAATTCAACAAGCTATTTACCACAATATAAATTAAGCATGCATGAACATAAAGTAAAGAGATAGAGATAGAGATATTGACACCGTGATTTTTACGAGGTTCGGTAACTCCTACTCCTCGGCTCAAAGAATCCCCTTCCTTGAGACTTTCCCAATCCTCACACTATGGCTCTTCCTTCAATAGGTGGAATAGCAAAACCTTTACAAAAGAGCTAACTAGCTCTTCACACAATCAAGAGAACAATCCTCCCTTGATACAATGGGCTTCACTCACCCAAGATCACAAATTTGTGTATGTAATCAATATATCACTCAAGAAACAAAAACACTCAAAACCCTAAGGTTTTTATGGATGATAGATCAAGATAAGCTCAAGTGTTTTTAGGTGATATTTCAAGAACTCAAGATATATATATATTCTCACAATATATTTTCAATAAGAGAATAGGCTCAAGGCTTGAGTTTAAATCTTCAAAATGATAAGAGTGAAAAGCGAGATTTTGCTATCAAAAGATTTTTCAGAAGATGCTTGAGAGAAAATTAGAGATGAACAATATTTGGAAAATTTCTCACACAAGAACCTTAGTAATTGTTAATCCATATCTCTTTCTTTATATAGTGAACACTAGGGTTTGGAGAGTGTGTCTCACCCTAGACAATATGGAGAGTAGGACCTGAAAATCTGCAAGCAAAATCATTTCTTTTTGGGCAAAAATATTGTTTAGAAATACTTTTCCTTAAAATCCTGAAGCACCCAGTCGACTGCCTACCGGCACCCAGTCGACTGCCTCCATGCTTAGATTTAAAATATTTTTCCCAACGGCTAGGGTCAGTCGACTGCCTCAAGAAGGCCAGTCGACTGCCTCATGAGTCAGTCGACTGCCTTGGACAGGCCAGTCGACTGCCTCAGGCAATAAAAAATGTTCGAAACTCTCTGGTCCAGTCAGTCGGCTGGGTCTTTAACTGCCAGTCGACTGGTCACAGTCAGTCGACTGCCTTGGACAAGCCAGTCGACTGCCTCATGCAGTTAGAATGTTTTATAACTTACTGGTTCATCCAGTCGGCTGGGTCCTTAAGGGCCAGTCGACTGGGTCACAGTCAGTCGACTGCCTTGGACAGGCCAGTCGACTGGGTGACTCCAAAAATTGTTTTCAAGGTCCGTTTTTGATCCGTTTGAGTTCGTTTGATTAATTACTTGAGCTTATAAGATCAATCAACGCATAAGATACCTTGTTACAATATTCTCACCCCGACCTATCTACCCCAGGTCTTGAGTCCAGCTTTTGTTCTTTCTTTGATCTTTTTGTCCTTCTTCGAGTTTGCGCTTGAGTTTCCTTATCGCTTGTTGCTTTAGCGATCTTCCCGAAACATTTACCTGTACTTGCTGAAACACTTAGCTCAAGGCCATATTAGTACCAAACACGGTTTTGAATGTTTTGTTAATATCAAAATAAGATTTATTGCTTGAAATGGAATTTCAAAGCCAACAGTAGCAAGTAACATGTTTATAATCATTTGAAGATGCATGAAATGATTGTATAGTAAATGTAGAGCTAAGTGATTTTCTCTTTTTCAAAATGATAGCATCTTTGTCAAAGACATCATACCCTAGACCACATTTATCAAATGATCCTTTTTGTCTTCCTAACATAATACTAAGGTTCTCTTTTCCTTTTGTAAATTTAGCTAAGACATTTATTTGATCATCTATAGTATTTTTTAACCGATTATTTTCCTTTTCTAGCTCAATGCTTTTGTCATTACAAGAAATTTCTAACTTTGAAATAGTGAAGTTACATGGAGTTTTAGCTTTCTTAAGAAGAATATATTTTCTAGCTAATTTTTCAAATTCATCATGTAATTCTTCAAACGTATCATGCAAATCATTATAATCAAGGAGAAGTTCATCATGTGATAGTTTTGATTTATCTACAACATATGAATTTAAATGTACCTCTTCTTCATTTGCCATGAGACAAATGTTTGCCGTTTCCTCACCATTTTTATCCTCATCCGAGTTGCATGAGTTATAGTCATCCCATGTGACATTTATTGCCATCTTGCTTGGTCTTTTCTCATTTTCCTTTTTGAGCTTGAAGCAATCACTTTTGTAGTGTCCCGTCTTTCCACAATTAAAACAAGTTGGGGGTTCTCTTTTGCTAGGCTTGCCTTTTGGTTCTATTCTCTTCATGAATCTTCCACCATTGGTTTTCTTCCTTTGAAGGTATCTCTTGAATGTTTGGGTGAACAAGGCAATGTCTTCATCCTCTTCTTCTTCACTCGGCTCATTGATTTCATTTTTGGTGGAGGCTTGCAAAGTTATCCCCTTTCTTGGCTTGATGTCATCCTCACGAGATTTTAATGTGATGGTGCTCGTGGAGCAACTAGGTCAACAACAAGGCGACCATGGATCAAAATGATGTCGCGTCCCTCTGTAGAGCTCTCGGCACCTCTGCCTCAAAAGATGAGGAAGATGAAGATGCCCAATCGATATATTGTCATCTCCTGTTGCATGTACTCTGGCGTCGAATAGGGGACTGTGTAGGAGATGATGATCTCAACCTCTATCGCACCGGTGGATCAGCCACAACTGTAACCTGAGCCACTCGTCTCGCCGACAACTTGGTTCGTGCCATGCCTACAATAGGGAATTTTTGAAAAGTAAGTGATAAGGAACCGCACACCGAATCAAACTAAAAATATATCTAAATATACCCAATATGACAATTAAACAAGCTGTCATCACAAAATTTCAATATTTAACACGCTTTCGAAGTAAAAAAACTCAACATTTTAGAAAATAGATCAAAACACGAATTTGATCGGACTCATTCATCGATATTAGTTTAGAAGAGTTAAATAAGTCATATGAAATCAAAATAATGGAACAAAACTCACTGAATTGAGAGAAATGATGATTTTCCAAAAATTGAGTTTCGGAGACTTTTCGAGTTCTTCACGCGAATCCGGACGAATCACCAACTATTCTGATGATCCGTTGGCAAGGAATGATGAGGAATTGGATGAATAAATGGTAGAAATAAACCTAATAAGGATTGGTGGAGAATTGAGGGACAGAGAGAAGTTTGAATGAAATGGGGGGGGGGGGGGGGAGGGGGAAATTGTCTGAATGGTCTATTTTATAACAAGCCCGCAGCTACGCTAAAGCATAGTTGGACCTACGCTCGAAGCGTAAGTCCCCATGGGCAAAAAAAAAATTTCTTCTTCAAATTTTGTCTTCATCCCCATCCACTCTCAATGCTTCCTAGGCTCATTTTACACTTCATAATCAAATGATGATGGCCTCGTGACTCGTTTTTACGGACTCGATCTTAAATACCGAAATGACTAAATTACCGTCTACAAGTACAAACTAGGCTTAAAAGCTACTCTTCTTCACCCAATACCAATATTTAATGTCGTTGGTATGACGTTGCTGCTCCTCAATACTCTAGATCAAGCTTATCTAGCTCGGTTGGTGGTTCAGTTAGATCGATCATTTCTACCACACACTCATCTGGTTACACCTCTACATAATGCTTCAATCTTTGTCCATTTATGACAAACTTCTTTCCAATGTCAGGATCATCGAGCTCCACGGCTCCATGGGGGAAAACCTTCGTAATCTTGTATGGTCCCATCCCAACTCGATAGGAGCTTGCTAGGAAATAGCTTGAGTCTCGAATTAAACAGCCAAACCTTTTGGCCGGGCTCAAAACATTTATTTATAATATTTTTATCATGAAACACTTTTGTTCAGGCCTTGTAAATATGAGAGTTTTCATACGCATTATTTCTCAACTCCTCAAGCTTTTGAAGTTGGAGTTTCCGCTGCGCACCCACTTTCTTTATATCAAAATTCAGTCTTCGAATAACCCAATATGCTCGGTGTTCCATCTCTATAGGGAGATGACACACTTTACCACACACAAGACGATATGGCGACATATTAATCGATGTCTTAAGCGCAGTCATGTATGCCCAAAGTGCATCATTTAGCCTTCGACGCCAATCCTTCAAATCCGGACACACAGTCTTTTCCAAAATATTTTTAATCTCCCTATTAGAAACCTCCACTTGTACTTGTGATTGGGGGTGATATGGCATACCAATTATATAAGTGACATCGTACTTCTTACACAGATCAGGAAGAAACTAGTTATTAAAATGGCTTCCACCATCACTGATCAAAACTCTTGGCATACGAAATTGTGATAATAAAATGTTCTACTTTACAAATTCTTCCACCACGTCATGGTCAATACGCTTTGTGGCTATTGCTGCTACCCATTTCAAAACATAATCAGCCCCCACAAGCATATACTTCTTCTTATTTGGTTTCGGAAATGGTCCCATAAAATCAAAACCCCACACATCAAATAATTCTACAATCAGAATCGGGATTAAAGGCATCATGTCTCGTCGAGATATGGATCCAAGGTTTTGACATCGCATACATGCTTTGCAAAACTCAAAAACATCTTTGAATATGGAAGGCTAGTAAAATCCATTCTGCAGCACCTTGTGGGCTGTCTTATGAGCTCCAAAATGCCCTTCATACTCCAACGTGTGACAAAATGTTAGTATGATTTGCACCTCACTCTCGGGGACATATTTTCTGATAATCTAATCAGAGCAATACTTGTACAAATGCAGATTATCCCATATATAAAATTTAACTTGGATGAAGAATCGGTCTTTCTCATTCTTAGACCATCCCTTTAGGATTCGACCTATGACTTTATAATTGATAATGTCAGCATACCATGGTATTTGTTCTACTACAGCAACATTGAACAGATGTTCATCCGGGAAAGAATCCTTAAGAGGAGTAATTTCCTTTGTGGATTCGACAATGATTCTCGACAAATGATCTGCAACAACATTCACTGAACCCTTTTATCTTTGATTTCTAGGTCAAATTCTTATAGCAACATAATCCAATGAATCAGTCCAGGCTTAGAGTCTTTATTCGTCAGCAAATGCCTCAGAGTGGCATGATCCGAGTAAATAACAACCTTTGCGCCCAATAGATATGATCGGAATTTATCCAAGGCGAAGATAACTGCCAGCAACTCCTTCTTGGTAGTTGTGTATTTCATCTAAGCTTCATTCAGAGTCCTACTGGCATAGTAAATGGCATACGATAGCTTATTTTTTCTCTGACCCAACACAACTCCTATAGCATAGTCAGAAGCATCACACATGAGCTCAAATGGTTGAGACCAATCTCGCGGACAAATAATCAGGGCTAATGAAAGTTGAGTACGCAGCTCTTCAAAGGCATTAATGCACTCTTTGTCAAAGACAAAAGTTACATCCTTAGCCAATAAGTTACATTATGGCCGGGCAATTTTGCTGAAATCTTTAATAAAGCTTCGGCAAAACCCGGCGTGGCCCAGAAAAAAGCATATCTTCTTAACAGATGTGGGATGATACAGTTTTGAAATTAATTCAACTTTTACTTTATCTACCTCTATCCCTCGCTTAGATACATTATGGCTCAATACTATCCCCTCTTTAACCATAAATGGATTTTTTCCCAACTTAGGATCAGATTCGTTTCCTTACATCTCTTAAGTACCAGTTCTAGATGTTTTAAACAGTCTTCAAAGGTTTCTCCGAAAACTGAGAAGTCATCCATGAACACTTCAATAAATTTTTCTACCATATCAGAAAAGATAGACATCATACACCGTTGGAATGTTGCTGGCGCATTATACAAACTAAAATGGAATATGTTTGTAAGCAAACATCCCATATGGACAAGTAAAAGTGGTTTTTTCCTAATCAACAGGATCAATCGCCACCTGATTGTAGCCGGAATACCCATCCAGAAAGCAGTAATAGCTCTGCACGGCTAACCTCTCCATGATTTGATCAATAAATTGTAACGGAAAATGATCATTCCTGGTGTTTAGATTGAGATTTCTGTAATCAATACACACATGTCACCTTGTGGTCATGCATTATGGAATTAGCTCACCTTTCAAATTTGGCACCACTGTGATGCCTGTCTTTTTCGGCACCACCTGAGTTGGACTTACCCATGTCTCATCAGAAATGGGGTAGATGATACCCGAATCTAGCAATTTTACCACTTCTTTCATCACTACTTCTTTCATATTTGGATTCAACCTTCGCTGTATTTCTCTTGATGGCTTTGCATCCTCCTCAAGATATATGCGATGCATGCAAACCGAGGGGTCTATGCCTTTCAAATCAGCAACACTTCATCCTATTTCCCTTTATTCTCACTCAGAACCACGACTAGACTTGATTTCTATTTTTCTGTCAATTTTGAAGATATAATCACAGGAAGAGTCTCACCGGGTCCTAAGAAAACATATTTTAGTTTTTCAGACAGTTCCTTGAGTTCCAAGGTAGGAGTAGTAGTTAAGGAGGGAATTGGTGGAATATTTAAAACTATTGGGACCGGTTCAACTGGCTCCCGCCATGGTTGAGTATATAAAGCAGTCTCTATCACATCCAACTCTTCATTTTGCAGCTTCCAGTATGTCTCCCAATCAGCAACCTCCTCATCTGGCCATTTTCTAGTCATAAATGACTCTAACTCATCTTTCTCCAGGATTTGAGTTGAAAAATCTACTATGATATCATCCAGTTCATCGCACTCATTAACCTGGAAACATTCCCCGGATTCAGGCAATTGGTGGCTTCCTTCGGCCACATTAATCCTGACCTTCATATTTCCAAAGGTCATATCCATTGCTCTGGTTCTGCAATTGATGTATGCATTTACCATAGCTAAGAATGGTCATCCCAGTATTACTAGAATGTGCTTCTTCGAGTCAGGGATGAGTTTTGTATCCAGGACTACAAAATCAACTGTAAAATAGAACTTGCCCACTTGAACAATGACATCTTCAAGTATTCCTCTTACCTGTTTGACTGATTGATCGGTGAATTGCAGTACAACCTCAGTGGGGCTGAACTCACCCTACCCTAACTGTTGGTAGACTGAATAAGGAAGTAAGTTAATACTTACACCTAGGTCAAGAAGAGCTCTACCAATTTTCTAGTCACCGATGACACATGGAATAGTGAGAGCACTGGGATATTTCCTCTTAGGTGGAGTATCAGTTAAAAGCAATGAACTCATTTGCTCAGTCAAGAGTATTTTTGTTGGATTCTTCACTCTTCTCTCTCGCTTCTAGGTGCAAAGATCCTTGAAAAACTTAACATAAGACGGTATTTGGGCAATTACATCTAAGAGAGGTAAATTGATCTTGATTTGTTAGAATGTTTCCAACATATCATATTCTTTCAACTTTCCGTACTTTGCCGGCTCTCTAAGACGCTGAGGAAATGGCGATGCCTCCTCGTAACTTGCCCTATCTGGCTATTCAAGTAATGTCTGATCAACATTGTCTTCTACTGATGGTTGGTCTTTTTGCACTATTTCAGCCTTTGTCCTTGCAGCCTCCTTCCTCTACTCTTCTTTAGCTTCCTTCCTCTGCTCTTGTTATGCCTCATTTCTTCTTTGCAACCTTTCTTCGTGCTCTGCCTCAACTCGACTCTCCATTTCCCTTCTGTTGGCTACATATTGACACCTAGAGGGGGTGAATAGGGTCAATTACAAACTTTGAGTCTTTTTTGGTTTGACTTTGTTTTAACAAAAGTAATCTTTCTAGAGCTCTAGTCAAACACTTAGTTAGATAGATGATCCTTAAGTGACTACCTCATTTCATACTTTGAATCATGAACAATAAATTGTATTACCAAATATATACATAAAGGATTCAAGAATGAGAACTAGTTCAAGCATTCATTACAACTTAATATGTATAAGCACTTTTTCTCATATATGTATAGAAATGATGCAAAGTGCTATTTGTCATAAAGAATACTTTGAAGAGTTTACAAAAATTAATTAAACATTTTGTGCATATAAACTCTTAAGAAGAATGATATATTCAATATGCATTGTGTCAAACACTTGGGGTGCATATGAACATATTATGCTAAGGTGTGTTGAATATGAATTTTATCAAACACTTGGTGTGCACATGGATTATATCACAATTTTAATTCATTTCAACTATGCATTTTCCTATCCTTTTCATGGATACACAAACATAAGCAATTCCAGAACCTCAAAAGTACGATTGATAATTCATTCCTCAAAAGGTGAAAGGCATCTAAAGGCCTATAATACACAATAAATTAGGTTCACGATTTCATCACATGCCTTCTCTAAAGCCTCAACTTGCAGTTGATACTAAAATCCACCATTGACCTCAACTATCTAAAGAGGTCACTAATCCAACATAATTAACTCTCAAAGGGCATAAAGGTACATAACCACAAACATAAGAATTTTCATTTTATTATACTTTAACAATTACTGCCTGTAAATCATATTTTCACGTTATCCACTTTCAGTTGAGCATTATATTAAAATATGAATTCATTTATCAATATTCATAATCAGCATGCTCCAATATCACATGCAATTATATCATGATCTACATGTATAATGGAATCACATAATGGCCACATGAATATAATGTGACTCAACACCACCTCATGGTACACACACTAGCAACTAAGGTCAACGGATATAACTGTCGCCCAAATCATTCACTTGAAGAGGATATACACTCTCTATCAAGGAAGCTCAAATGCATGGGATGACCCGTGACTTTAGATGGTGGCTCAATCTAACCCTATATCACCATTCTTAGACTTACAGTTCCATAGGTGGGAGACACCTATGAGGATGGGATGACCCACCCTATATCGCCATTCTCGGACTTTCCAGTTCCGTAGGTGGGAGACACCTATGAGGATGGAATGACCCACCCTATATCGCCATTACCAGACTTGCTAGTTCTGTAGGTGGGAGACACCTCTTGGCCAGTTATTGCGATGACCCGACACAAGTCTACTCACACATGGCTACACGACCATGCATAAACTGACACCAATGTACTCAACACAACAAGGTGTACTCAATATGAAACTCTGTCTCGATCGAACCGTGTATCGATAGGCCCTTCTTCCAATGAACTTTGTCACTGTATATGGGCCTTCTAGTTCTCTTGAAGCTTGCCAATGATTCAAATTTTTTTCCTGAGGACCATGTCTCCGACTTGAAAATCCCATATTTTTACCTTCTGGTTGTAGCTCCTTCTGATTCTTTGGTGATACTCATCTAGCCTGGTGGCTGCCTTATCACATTTTTCTTCCAGAGTGTTAAATGCATGTACCAGATTCTGATTATTTTAATCATCTTGGTAAGCCTCTGTCCTTGTGGTTAGAACCACCAGCTCTGTTGGAATTACTGCTTCTGCTCCATATGTTAGAGAGAAGGGGTCTCGCCAGTTGGGACTCTTGTGGTCGTTCTATTTTACCAGAGGACTTTAGGCAATTTCTTAGACCAGAGACCTTTCGCAGCTTCTAACTTCTTATTCAGAGTGTTCAGAATCATCATATTCGATCTCTCGGCCTGATAATTGCCCTATGGGTATCCGACTGAGGTGTTTTAAGTTATATGTTGTGTTGTTCGCAGAAGGCTCTGGTTCACTTGTTATCTAGATTTGTTCCATTGTCAATCATAATGACTCTTGGTGCCCCAAAATGGCAGATGATATTTGTCCAGATGAATTTGATCACATGCCTGTACATGATTGTGGAGTAGGACTTTGCCTATACCCACTTAGTGAAATAGTTAGTTGTAATGAGTGTCTGATTAACTTCCTTTAGCGCCATTGGCAGTGGCCCTACAACATCAATCCCCTAGTGGGAAAAAAGGATGTGGATTGAGTGTTGGTTTCAGAAGTTCAGGTGGAGGATGGATGTTATTTCCATGGATCTGGTACTTGTGGCATCTTCGAACAAAAGCCTCAGTGTCCTGAGAGAGATAGGGCCAGAAATAGACCTGATTCAGTACCTTGTGAATAAGGGACCTACCTCCTGAATGGTTTTCACATGTTCCTACATAGATCTCTTTCATAATTACCCTAGCTTCTGAAGGGGTGGGACATTTAAGATAAGTTCCTCTGAAGGACTTTTGATACAGTGATCTATTAATAAGGGAGTACCTGGCGGACTTCATACGAATTTTCCGAGCTTCTGCCTTAGGTTCAAGCAGGATCCCATCCCTTAGGTAAGATACAATTGGGTCCATCTAGCTGTGCTTCCATAGAATTATAGAGACATTCTTTGGCTGATGAATGCTGGGAATGTCGAGGTAGCCAATTGGAGCCACACTTGTTAGATCTTGTGTATTGGATGAGGCCATGTTGGCTAGTCGATATGCGTTCTCATTCTGCCCTCTGTGTACCTATTCAAGGCTATATTGGTTGAAGTGGCTCAATTATTCCAGAGCCAATGCTCTATATGGCTCCATTTTCTCCCCTGCTTCATACTCTGCCTTGATTTGTCTGACGATAAGATGAGAGTCGCTATGTATTTTCAGACGTCGGATCTGGAGACTCTAACATAACCTTATCCCTTCCAAAAGTGCTTCGTATTCTGCTTCGTTGTTTGATGTTGGAAATTCCAGATGGATTGATTATTAGATTCTTGTTCCATCAGAAGTTATAACCTCCAGCCCGATACCAACTCCTGACGCCCCAATCGATCTATCAACGAACATGTTCCATTCTAGTTCATCTTACTCTGGATGATCTGTCTCTAAATCTGGTTTCAAGAGAAAATCTGCAAGTGCCTGTCCCTTAATGGTTATCCATGACATGTACGTGATGTCGAAAGTACCTAACTAATTACCCATCTGGTAATCTGCCCTGTCAAATTTGGTTTGGACATGATTGCTTTAATGGGGAATGTCGTTGGGACAATGATCGTATGTGTTTCGAAGTAGTGACTGAACCACCTCTTGGCATTGACTAGTGAAAGGATGACTCCCTCAACAACGGAGTACCTGGTTTCAGGGTCGGTCAAAGACTTGCTGGTGTAGAATACTAGTGTTGAAGCAATGGATACAACTAGATAAAGATGTAGTGGTTCGCCTAGCTCTAGAGATACTAGTACTAGAGGTCTTACCAAATACTCTTTTTAGATTTTGTAGAGCAATGGTCTGCTCTGGCCTCCAAATATTACCTCTTCCTGCTTTGATTGCTTGAAAGAATTGTATGCATTTGTTCGTAAGTCTAGAAACAAACCTAGGCTTCAATTCCCGTCTGGTTCACTATGTGGCTAAGGAACTGTCTAGATGAGACCCCGAATGAACATTTTGAAGGAAACCTCATCTCATAGCTTCGGACTACCTCGAACACTTCCTTCAAGTGCTGAAGGTAGTCCTCATTCTTCTTCCTTTTGACTACAGTGTTGTTAATATATGCTTATACTGTGTGGCCCATCTGGCTCCCAAAAATCTTCTCAGAAGCCTCAGGTAAGTGGCACCTGCATTCTTTAATCCAAAAGGCATTACTTTGTAACAAAATGTACCTTCCTCAGTGACGAAGGACGTCTTTTCCTCGTCGGCAGGGTTCATGGGGTTCTAATTGTATCCGGAGTAGGCATTCAGGAATGACAGCCACTCATACCCTGCTGTTACGTGTACGATCTGATCTATCTTTGGCAGAGGAAAGCAATCCTTCGGGAAAGATTTCTTTAGGTTAATGAAGTCAATGCAAACCCTCCATTTGCTATTTTCCTTATTGACGACCACTATATTGGAGAGCTAGATGGGATACTTGACTTCCCTGATGAATCCGTCCTCTAGTAATCTTTTTACCTCATCTGGTATGATTTGATTCCTTTCCACCCCAAAGCGTCTATGACATCTCATAACCTAATGAAGAGTTGAGGGCAGTCCATGTATCCGATGTATCGATCCTTTTTCCCATTAGTAAATTGTAGGATGGCTTGATGTCCACTACCATTAAAATTTCCTTCAGGCCGCTGAGACGGACAGTTGAATGACCCCAATTGGCTCTACATGACTTCCATCAAATCCAACTAGGGGGACTCTGGCGGGGTGCACTTGATCTATGTCTACCTGATAGGGGCTCAAAAGTATCAATTTTAAGTCCATATCTTACTGTTGTTACGTCTTTACAATCCATTATTTGGTATTTTTATGTCGTTTGTGTGTTTAAGCGTGTTTCAGGAGCTTAATGAAGATTACGAGCTAACTTTGGTAAATTAACTAGAGAAGTGCTTGTCTCTATCTAAAAGAGAGAGCAAAAGAGGTGTTTTTAGGAGAAAAGTGTCTCCCGAAGGGCGAAAACGTCATTTTTCTGAACCGCAACTTTAGGAATCATACTGATGGAGTAGAGGAAGTCTAAACGAAGCAATTATCAAGAAAAGTGGTTTCCGGGGATTTTGCTACGCTTGACCTACACTTTCAGTTGCAAAAAGTGGCCAGAAAGTGAGTTTCTACGCTTGAAGCGTAGAAAGCTACGCTTGAAGCGTAATGAACAGTGTTTCCGTAGGGTAATTCTTAAGCCTATCATCAAGAGCTTAAAGTCATCTTTTCAGAAATATATTACACGCCTCGATACAATGTGTGCAGCTCCAGATATGATCAAAATGGTGAGAGGTTTCTTGTAGAAAAAGCTGAAAATTTCAGATTCGGGCTGAAATCCTATTTTGACCCGGATTGATCCGTTTTGACCTAGATGTCTTTAAGTTCGACCCCAACACCTCTATACATGTAATATACACATATTTTACATAAGATATTAGGGTTTTGATTGGTTGAGTGTGACATTACTAAAAAGGGTAATCTTATTCTCCAAGTTAGGGTTTCCATCACCTTTGGCTATAAATACTAGGCTTTGTTACAGATTTAAGGGACTCCTCTTGACCCAATTTTGGGACTTCTCTACATATAAGTTTTAAGAATATTTTTGGAAATTCATCTATCATTCCAAAGAGGATCCATTCAAGACCTAGAGATTCAGATAAGACGACTATGGAGGGCGATTCTACATCAACGATGCAGTCTCCTTCTACCATGAGCAACTAATTCGGTACCTAGTCATGTAATGTAGTTCTTTCATTATTTTCAATTGTAAAGAAGGGAGACTGTTGACCATACTGTGATGATTGTAGTGGTTAAGAGATCGTATTGATTTACAATATAAAATTATATATTTGTTCTTAATTCTTGTCTTAGATGGAATGAATGTATTATTTTGCACAACTATGATTATTCAATATGAGCAGGAACTCGGATGCTTAATTATGGCTTTCTACACAATGGTGGTAATGAAACTTGAAACCCTAGGTTGACACAGGCCGTGCCTTGACGATTTAATATAGATGTGCTTTAGTTTATTTTCATGCATTAGGAGTAGATTAGAGTATCATAATTGACATGTACTAGTTAGGTCAGTCATGAGCCGGTTGTCGCGATACAGTTGATGGTACTCCTTTTTGGGATCATATTTATCTATTTGCGGTACAACCTGATTCACAGTTATTGATCGCCCTCTTACAATTGATATATTGATGAACTCTATTATGCGGTTAGTGATGGTGTGATGAAAACCCTAGTTTTCTCTCTCATCTGAATGACAACAAAGTTAATTTGCTTTCTAGATAATTTTAGTTAAAATAGATAATTTTGTTTTTTACCACCCAAACAAACCATTTTTCAAAAAATATAATTTAGTGTTTTTGAACTATTAAGTGAACAGTCTCAGTCTCTGTGGGATCGATATCCCTTACTCAAGCTATTTTCTATTCTACAATTGATACGTGTATTTGCGTAGGGTAAAACCTAGAGTCGTTAAAGTGTTATTTTTAACCACATATTTTTACACACTTGACGTCGCATCAAGTTTTTATCGCGATTTTCGGGGACTAAGCATTTTTCATTAGCTTTAGTAGTTTATTTACATTGTGTTATTGTGTTGTATTTAATGTTGGAAGTTTTATGTTTTTGTGAGGTACTCTGAGAAGCACAAAGGGATTTGGCGGAGTAGTGAAAGTTGCGTTGGTGGACCTCTTGTGAATTTTAGTTTATCTTAATTTTGCAAATAATTTTAGCATTATTTCTGTTAATAGTTAGAAGCGTTTTGAAATAGTTAGCTTTATTTTCTGGAAAAAAACAAATTAGCAAATTTTGTATAAACTATCAGAAACTCCGATTTTCGCAAACTGGGTGAGGTTTTTGAGTGGAAAAGGGCCATTGAATAAAACTCACTGATATTTAGTGATCCCACTTGATTTTAGGCTGAAATACATCATTTAGGATCTCAAAACTGTGACTTTGTGATTATCAGAAAAAAAATTTGGATTTCGAGAAGATGGGTGACCAAAGAGACAATCTACCAAGGACACCATCCACGTCTTTGAAAGGATACTACGCACAAGATGTGTATGCTTCCTATGCTGATTTCTCAGAAGAAGAAGGCGCGAAACACTTCGAGAGCAAAACGAGCGTTATCAATATGCTTCCAAAATTTTATGGCCTTAGGATAGAGGACCCATACCAGCATATTAATGATATCTTAGAGGTTTCCTCAACTATTAGGTATGATAATCTGTCTAAGAATGATTTGTGAGTGCGTCTATTTCCTTGGTCGTTGAGAGAAAAAGCTAAAAGATGGTACGTCAAATTGGCTAAGGCAATTAAAATTGATTGGGAAACCCTTTAAAGAGAATTCATAGAAAAACATTATCCCATTGGAAAGACCTTGAAAGCCCATTATGTGATCAAAATTTTTAGAGAGTTACCTGGTGAGAAGTTTCATGATGCTTGGGAGAGATATAGTGAAATCTTGTATAAGTGTCCCCAGCATAGGTTATCTGAACAGGATGTAGCTAAGAATTTTTACATGGGACTTGGAGATGAACATAAAACTTTGATAGATGCGTCAACACAAGGTCAATTTATCCTAAAGCCGGCAAAAGAACTCTTAGATTTGTTTGATAATATTAGTGAGAATACGATTCAATATGAATCTGTGTTGAGGGCTAGAGGTGGGCAGCATAGAAGATCTAAGAAAGCTTATGGTGTGAATAATGATGATGTGAGAGATTCAATAGCGTTGATAGGAGAGAAATTAGAAAGAATTGACAACTTTCTTTAGCAAAGTCATTCTCCTACAAGAGAGAGGTTAGAACTAGAAGCTGAGTATTCTCAAACTGAGTTTCAAGACATAATGAATAATGCTTCTTTCACTAATTCATACACCTCAAATGCCAGAAATAACCCACTTCTATCCTATGGATATATAAATGTGGAAAATCCACATCCAAGGTTCCAATAGAGTCAACAATCATTCAACTCCCAACCAACAATCATGGCTCAAAATACTCAGTCAAATTACCAACCCAGACAGCCATCCAATAATTCTCAAGTTCTCAAGCCATCCAATAATTCTCAGGCTCTTCAACCATTCAATACTAATCAGGCTGTCCAACCATATAATTACCAAACTCAGCCTCAAGGAAACCAAATCCAAGGATTCAATCCAAATCCAGCTTACCCTCAATATCCTCAAAATCATCTCCAAGATCAAAATCCAACCTAAAATCAAACACCAAGACCACATGGCTTTGAAGAAGAGGTGATGGGCGCCTTGAAGGAGTTAAAAAATCAAGGTTTTGGGAAGTTAAAAAATAATCTAATCATTTTCAGGCAGTTATCCAATCAATGAACTCTAAAGCCCAATCCATTGCTCGGATAGAAACCCAAATGTGACAACTAGCTAATGTGGTGAATATGCTTGAAAAGAAAAGATTGCTTAGGAAACCAGTGGTTAATCCAAAGAGTCAACAAGTAGTTGATCGTGGTTCATTTGCTGAGCATAATTATGAAACAGTAGAAGCCATTATGACTCTGAGAAGTGTAAGGGAAGTGGAGAGTAGAGTTGAGGAGGAGCATGAAGAGATATTGCAGAGAAGAGAGGAGGCGGAACGACTGAAGGAGAGCGAAGAAAGGAAGCTGACAGAGTCTAAAATGATAAATCTCAAGTGAAGGAAAATGAAGAGCCAGAAAGGGCACCATATGAGGATGAAGCATCGTTTCCTCAATATCTTAGAGAGCCAACCAAAAATGGCGAGGATATAGAGTTAGACATGTTGAAGACATTTCGATAAGTCAAGATTAATCTGCCTCTTTTAGACATTATAGACCAAATACCACCCTATGCTAAGTTCTTCAAGGACCTCTGTACACAAAAGCTGAAAAACAGAGCAAAGACTCCAAAGAAGATCATGATGACTGAACGTGTGAGTTCATTGCTTCTAAGTAATATACCACCAAAGAGGAAAGATCCTGGTGCTCCCACTATTTCACGTGTCATTGGTGACAAGGAAATTGGTAGAACTCTTCTTGATCTAGGTGTGAGTATTAACTTACTACCATATTCAGTTTATCAATAGCTAGGGTTGGGAGAGCTCAGTCCTACTTCAGTGGAGCTCCAATTTACAAACAGGTCGATTAAGAAAGCGAGGGGAGTTTTGGAAGATGTTATCATTCAAGTGGACAAGTTCTACTTTCTAGTGGATTTCATAATTCTCGATACAGAATCTGTTCAAGACTTAAAGGAACATATCCCAGTGATATGTTGAAGACCATTCTTGGCTACATCGAATGCGCATATTGATTACATGACAGGAGTGATGGATCTATCTTTCTGGAATATGAAGGCAATGATGAATGTTTTTGATACAGGTTAACGAATCAATACACCGGTTGAGTACTTTAATGTAGAAGAAGTCAATAAGGCTTTTGAAAAACCGATACCTCAAAGTTGAGCAATAAATGACCTGAATATTATGATAGAAAGATCAAATGCATTTGAAAGAGCTTTAGCTTTGCAACCAGGGGAGAAATCAAGAGATTCGCCTAAATCGCCATTTGTGTCACCAACATCATTGGTTCCGGATAACTCACTTTATAAGATTTGGTTGTATGACGGCACCGAAGGTCGAGAGAAGACCTTAGTGATGAAAAGAATGGAGGTGAATTTTGAAAATTGGGAGGACCCACAAAGATCTAATTTGAAAGTTATTGCTGCATTGGGAGCTGCGTTGTACTCACCATCAGAGGGATCATCAATAGAATCGTTTGAACCTCAACTTATGCCTCCACAAAAGTTGGTGTCTGAAATGACGCTTCTTGAGATGGTGTTACATAGGGAGGATGATGTATTGAAAGATAAAACGGGTGTGAAGAATGTTAGAGATGAGGATTTGCCACGAACTGTCATAGAGACTACAAAGGATGACACCCCTCTTAAGGACCCCTTTCCAGATGAGCGAGTGCTGAGTATAAACATGGTAGACAAGTTGTATGTCTTGGAAGATCCGTGATTAAGAAATGAGTGTGAGGGGATACAGAATTATGCGTATAAGGATGTTTGAATTTACATAGCTTGGATAAGAGTACATCATGCTAAGCATGTTCGACTTAAGTTCTTTGAGCCCGATCGAAAAAGACAGCATTGTAATTCAAAACTGAAATTGTTTTCAGGTAAGATCTGGTTAAGAAGGGATGGAGCATTTAGAGTTAAATCGGTTTACCCCCACAGAGAGGTAGGTTTAGAAAAGTGAGAGGTTAAAAAGGCGTGGTCATCGGCTAAAGATTTATATGGAGATTGATCCGGGACCAAAAGTTATGGCATCTGTCAGTTTAATGGAGAGTGGTGAATTGGTGGAGGGACCATTACATAAGGTGTTGAAGGAGGATCTGTTGGACACATTGCCTGTACATGGGGTAAATTTAGAACGTGACAAAATAGGTACTTTATATGGTGATTATTGTTTTATATTTGATGTCATGGATATTATTAATTATTCACAGGTGAGAGCACTGAGAGAGTCGTCTCCAACATTTTGTCCTATGAATAGGGAAAGTGTTACAAATAGGAAGGGTGTTGGATAACCCTTTGAGTGGTCTTATCGTGCTGGCGAAGTTAAACATTGGTCCTAGGTTGTGAAAGTTAGTTTATAGCCTAGGTTTTTAGAATATGATATCATTTAATTTATGTAATTTTAATTCTTAGAGACTATAATTCGTTAACGACAAGTCGTTGCAATTTCAATTCTTAGAGATGGTATACCTTTAAGGCCAGTCTCTGTCTTTGTTTTTATTTGTATTTTATTTTTATAGGATTGTAGGCCCTTAAGGCCAAATTATAAAAAAAAAAAAGAATTTTTAATTCCTTGAAAGAATTATGTGAATTTCAGGATATTTTTGAAATTTATTTTTCCCTTACTATGATTATGGGTGATCCAAATTAAGTTAGGGGGAGGAGATCAATTTCTTCAATGTTGAATCCATAATTGAACTTCAAAGGTAACTGTATCTGTTCTCATACTTTATTTTTTACCATGGGGACATGGTCTTATTTAAGTTTGAGGGTGAGGGAATAGAATTACAAGGAATGAAATTTTCGGAAAATTTTGAAATTTTAAAATTTTGGACCAGTTCTTTATTTTCATGCATGATTGATTTGTATTACAATTTGATTGAGTTCATGTTTATGATGTATGAGTAGTATGTGATGTGATGTTCCCATTCATGAGAGTAATGATTAGATCGATTTAGTGAAGTGATGTGGTTTTACATGGGTGAGTGAATGAGTGTAATTGAAATTATGACAGACGACCTTGACCTATAAGCACAAACACACATTCACTATGAGAAATAGGTTTATTTTTGACTATGTAGTTGAAAAATAATTTTGCCATAATAAAAATGGAGATGGGGAGATGTTATGGTTGAAATGGAAAAAATTGAAAAAAATTATTTTGATAAAATAAAATGCAAAAAGTACGTTTTCGATCTGAGTAACCGGGCCTTAGTATCACAAATATCATTGTTCACGTTAAAAGGGGAGAAAACTAATGAGCATAAATCCCATGGAAGAAGCTTGGGCCCAGTTGGTCGGGACTAAAAATCCTCGCTGGAAAGTCCGGAGGCTTAGAAAGACAAAAATGGATAAAATTGGAAAGATGGAAAGATGAGTTTTTACGAAAAATGACAAAATTTAATCAATGAAGTAGGAAAAGAGAAATTGAAATATCATAGTAGAATGTTTACAAAAACACGGAAGGTTGTCTGAATTGAGATTAGAAAATAGTGAAATCATTCACTTTAGTGGGAACCATTCATGATACGAAGCTTGATATAATTATTGTTCGGTAGTGAGTGGGAGTATTTGCATTTATATTGTCTTTTGTATTATATCATGATTTAATTGAACTTGTGTGTGAACTCATGATTGCGTGACTATAGAGAACTGAGATGTTTGTAGGTACCATCACTGAAAATCTTCACGAGACTTCACTCGTCCACTTGGTGTTGCCGAAGGGTTTTAAAGGCTTGTTACATGTGTTAAGTGTAATCGTCAACCCTTATGAAAACAATGGAGTAATGTAGATTAGTATACGTTAGTTAGGATAAAAATCATCACAAGGTAGTTTTTCTGAGTTAATTGCTAAGGGACTAACAATATGTAAGTTTGTGGGTGTGATAGGGGCTCAAAATTATCCATTTTAAGCCCTTATCTTACCGTTGTTACGTCTTTACAATCTATTATTTGGTATTTTTATGACGTTTGTGTGTTTAAACGTGTTTCAAGAGCTTAATAAAGATTACAAGCTAACTTTGGTGAATTAACTAGAGAATTGCTTGTGTCTATCCAAAAGAGAGAGAAAAAAAGTTGTTTTCGAGAGAAAAATATCTCCCGGAGGGCGAAAACGTCATTTTTCGGAGCCGCAACTTCAAGAATCATATCGAGGGAGTCGAGGGGGCTCAAATGGAGCAATTATCAAGAAAATTAGTTTCTAGGGGTTTTGCTACGCTGGACCTATGCTTTCAGTTGCAAAAAGTGGACAAAAAGTGAGTTTCTACGCTTGTCCCTACACTTGAAGCGTAGTGAACAGTGTTTCCAGCACAAAATTTCAGCAAACTTCGGGAGTTTATGTCTCGGTTAAAGATGGTCCAAATAGGGTAATTCTTGACCCTATCATTAAGAGCTTGAAGTCATGTTTCCAACGATATATTACACGCCTCCATACAATGTGTGCAACTCCAGATATGATTAAAAGAGTGAGAGCTTTCTTGCATAAAAAGCTGAAAATTTCAGATTCGGGCTGAAATTCTATTTTGACCCAGATTGATCCGTTTTGACCCGGATGACTTTAAGTTCAACCCCAACACCTCTATACATGTAATATACACACATTTTACATCAGATATTAGGATTTTGCTTGGTTGGGTGTGAAATTATTAAAAAGGGTAATCCTATTCTCTAAGCTAGGGTTTCCATCACCTTTGGTTATAAATACCAAGTTTTGCTACAGATTTAAGGGACTCATCTTGACCCAATTTTGGGACTTCTCTACACATAAGTTTTAAGAATATTTTCTGGAAATTCATCTATCATTCCAAGGAGGAGCCAGTCAAGACCTAGAGATTCGAATAAGAAAACCATGGAAGGCGATTCTATATCAACGATGCAGTCATCTTCTATAATGAGCAACTAATTCGGTATCTATGGTTTTCTAGCAAAACCCTAACCAAGTAATGTAGTTCTTTCATTGTTTTCAATTATAAAGAGAGGAAATTGTTGACCATACTGTGATGATTGTAGTAGTTAAGAGACCATAATGATTTACAATATAAAATTATATATTTGTTTTAAATTCTTGTCTTAGATGGAATGAATGTATTATTTTGCACAACTATGATTATTTAATATGAGCAGGAACTCAGATGCTTAATTATGGTTTTCTACATAATAGTGGTAATGAAACTTGAAACCCTAGGTTGATATAGGTGCCTTGGCGATTTAATATAGACATGTTTTAGTTTATTTTCATGCATTAGGAGTAGATTAGAGTAGCATAATTGGCATGTACTAGTTAGGTTAGTCATGAGACGGGTTGTCGCGATCCGGTTGATGGTACTCCTTTTTGGGGTCATATTTAGCTATTTATGGTACGACCTAATTCACAGTTATGGACCACTCTCTTACAATTGATACATTGATGAACTATCTTATGCAGTTAGTGGTGGAGTGATGAAACTTTTCTCTCTCATGTGAATGACAACCAATTTATTTTGCTTTCGAGATAATTTTAGTTAAAATAGATAATTTGGTTTTTGACCACCCAAACAAACCTTTTTTGAAAAAATATAATTTAGTGTTTCTGAACTATTAAAGTGAAGAATCTCAGTCTTTGTGGGATGGATATCCCTTACTCAAGCCATTTTCTATTTTACAATTTATACGTGCGCTTGCGTAGGGTAAAACCTAGAGTCGTTAAGGTGTTATTTTTAACCACATATTTTTACACACTTGACGTCATATCACTACCTCGATCTTGTCGAAGGCCCATTTAGTCATAATGTTGGTGCTGCTACCAAGATCTACCATAACCCTTTTGACGAGGCAATGGAACACCAAACGTGAGATGACTAGTGGATCCTCGTGGGGAGTTTGTATGTTCCTTAAATCGGACTTAGTAAAACTTATCTGAGACTCTTCCTTTTTGTTAGATGTTTGGGACACTTCACCAATTCTTCTGGGCTTATGCACTAGGCGTATCTGTGACCTCTTGATCCCTTTTGTCTCTTCGGCGATCTATCCTCCCTGAACCATATGGATCACTTGAACCGGTTGCCTTGTTGAAGCATTCGTGTGAGAGATATTCCCCTGACGCTCTATCCGGATTTGGTCCTTTGCTACGTAGTCAGTTAGTTCTCCCTTGGCTATCATTACCTCCACCTGTCTGCAAAGGTTCCGTAGTCATTGGTATGATGTCCATACTCACTATGGAAGGTGTAGTGTTTAGTTATGTCCCTCTGCTCTATAGGCTATCGCATTGGTAGAGGGGATCTAAAAATTCCCTTGCTCTTCTTCTCTTGGTACAGCTTGCCCAGGCTGGTTCTAAAGGGGGTCATTTTCTTCTCTACCCTCTGCTTTTTTTCCACTGGTTTGCTCGAAGAGGAAGGAGGTGCTGAACAAGTTAGCTTCTAATCCTTGAGGAGATCCTTTGTACAAGCCTCTATAGTAACCATGGCTGCCCTCTTTAGTTGGACAACTTCTTCCTCTATCCTGAGTTATCATAGGGCTCTAGAATTGAGTTCCCCTATATTACTGGGGGTCATTTTACCAGGGACACGTGAAACTTGGTGCCAGGTATCAGCGCCATCCTCCATGCTTCAACCGTTGATAGTTGGTCGCACTGATCAATTGAGGACATATCCTTTATAAATCTGGACAAGAAGTTCTGGAGGGTCTCCTCCTTTTCCTGTGTCATTGTGAACATACTAGATATGGTCTTTTTGTGCCTCTGGTTTCCATAGTACTGGGCTATGAAAATCTCGCACAACTTGTTCCAGTTATCGATTGACCTGGGTGGTTTCTTTCTGAACAATAAAAGGGTGCTTCGGTGAGGCTGGTGAGGAATATGTTGCAAATAAGAGATTTTTTATTTTTCTAGGCAGTCATCTTTTGCTGGAATTTGTAGATGTGGTCAAGTGGATCTTTTATTCCATCGTACAAAGTAAAGGTTGGCAATCATAACTTCTTTGGATACTCCGCCTGATCAATCTCAACTGTAAAGGGTGATCATATAAATGACGGTATGGGTTGCTAGGTCCTTCATGGTGGGGTTCTGAGCCTTCATGATTTCGAGCACCTACCTCTGTATCTTCACGACCATCTCTTCCAAATCTTTCATGGTTGGAGGTTGCCAAAGTAGCAGGTCCTTCATAGCTGTAACAGAGATCTCTTCCTGGTCATCAAGCGTCTTGCTTCAAGATCCTTCTAACCTTTTATCATTGTCTTCTTCCTGCCAAGGTCGGTCTGCCACTCCGATATCATTGTTGACACCATTGGCTGCACCAGCTGGTGCTAGCATCTGGGCTATTTGCTAGCGTAGATCAGCGTTTTGTTCCTTTAGGACTTCATTCCTCTTTTCTACCGCTTCGAGTCGATGCATGATCTGTTCGATCTGGGCACTAGGGATGGTGCTACCTTCAGCGGCTCCGGAAGACCTAGTTATCACCATTACCTTTTCTTCGGTATCTCCTTAGAACAAGTAATGTATAAAAAGTATGTAGAAATAAATAATCATCTTACCACAAACGACACCAAAGTGTAAGTGTTAATTTTTGCTCAAAACACTTGAAGGATTCATTAGGGCTCTGAGGCCATATTTATACAAACGGTAATAGGCTTTTTGACCCATTTTGATCATGATCAGATCCCTTAATTATAGGGATCTGATTTACATTGCATATAAATCTCAATTATCCCACATAAATTGAGATTTCAGCTTGTTTGCCAAGCAACTCTAGAATATTCCTTTAAATGGGCTGGGCTTTGGTGCCGTAAACTTTTTGTTTGGGCCTGCCTTTTAATGTGCCTAGATTTTTTGCCCTTACAACAAGGAATTAAAAAGAACGATAATTGAAGAGTGCTAATGAAAAAGTGCAGGAATAAAAATAAGGCTGCTAATGTAGCAGAAAGAATAATTTTTTTGTTTGGTTGGGGACCTTTAAAATAGAGGTCTTCACATTTATTTATACTAAATTTAATGATTTACATGAATAAAATAAATGAGATAAATATTCCTAAATATCAACCTATCATGAAAAAAGTCATAAACTAAAACAACTAAATGATAATCCAATCTTGATTAGCATGGAGTATTTTATTCTTGGCCGAACTCGTCAATCTTCCTGTCAAGTTTTATACTTATCAGGTCGAATCCTTATTCTATCATAGCCCATTTCTTTGCCCACCAACATGACCCAATACATCCCATATTGGTAACCCATATCTGGGCTTTTCGTTGGGCCACAACCATTTTTCAGTCTATTGCTTTTCTGGCTTGCTCCAATTTCTCCATTCAAGTCCACTTTCATGGCTCGATCCAATTTATGGACTTGCCCGGCTTTTCCGCCATGTCACCATCTTTCCCTTGCCATGTGTTGGCTCATTTGGAGTGTCAACAATGCCCCCAATTCTAACACCATTTTGCTTAAAAAATATGGTATGTTGGAATTTTCTTTGATCAAAAATGATGCCAAACACAACTCTTGCATTAAGCTATTTTCCAATGGGTCAATCATTGTCAAGGCCTTTCCACTTACCCCATTAAGTCACAACTTATATATATATATAAATATATGGATACAGATATATCACTATATATATAGATATATTTAACCCAATACGTCACTTTTCCAGTCAATCCAAAGTCCCCAATTCTTTTCTTCATCATTTTTCTCATCCAAATTGAGAATTTGTGAACTTGTGAAAGCCTCCTTCAGACTACAGAAAAGTAAGCCCACATATTTGGCGTGCCCTTGAAACTGAGCTCCTGTACTTTCCCACTAGTAGGTTTAAAACTATTATAGAGATCCTCACTTGTAACACTAATAGCTACACGGTGACCTTTTGGCTTTATGGACACTGCCTTATCAAAATCAAAAGGGGTAGCAACGACTAATATTCTTCTCCAAGGATCATACCCTCCACCAACTTGTATGTATTTTTTTATCTCATGGTCGAACCCTCAGTTCCAGCGGTATCAGCTGCCATCTTTCTTGCAGCTGATGCCATTGTGCTTGGCTTGAAATTGGTTTCGTCCATTTATTTTGTACTGGCCGATACTAATCCAATTTTCCTTGCCTCCCTAGTTCATAATATTTACCTATAGCAAAGAATCTAATGGATGTTAGTGGCTGAAATCATCACTTGAAAAAAATCAATGAGGTAGTTTCATTACATTATTCATTGAGGACCAACAATAAAATAATATTTATTCACCTAAATCTAATCCTAACTTGCTAGAAATTGGCAGACATTCATTGAAAGTGGATCAATGAGTTCATAAAAGACCCCAACATTCAAAATTTAAAACTCTGGTACTGGGGAATGAACACGTTCGGCCGGAATTAAATTATTTTGCAAAGTCATATTAGCCGATCTAATTGCCGGTTCTATTAGAAGAACAACATAATACCAATAACGAGCTTTAGTCGCCGATATTCTTGAAAATTTGTATTCTTGTATAATTTCAACGGTATCGATTGAAATTATAAAGGGTGATTCTTCATTCTCAGCCGACTCATCACCATAGGCCGAAACAACATAAATTTTTTCAATTTCGGCCAGATTATAACAATATGCCCAAACCCCATTAATTCTATCAAGGATGGTTTTGGCAACTTCCTTACTACTTACCGAAACCTTGGTTTCGGTCATATTTGTTTCGGCAACCTCCAAGGTTTCAACAATAATGGTTTCGGTAGCCTCTTTACTATTAGTCGAAACCACAATACTTGGCTGAGGAATGATTTCAGCAACTTCTTTGGTAACGGCCAAATTGGTTTCAATGGCCGAAACCTCATCGTTTGGGTTCTTCTCAACCGATGGTGACTTGCGCAAGTTGTCCATCGGCTACCCTCCATGTCTCAAATGATTCGCGAATCTTTTATTCAACATATCATCAAGCTTATGAAGCTATTGTATCAAATTAGCATACAATTGATCCATCCGCTCAGAATGCGCATCGAACGCAAGCATGACCTTTGACTCTTGTTCAACCGATTCAAAAGGAACAATTTTCGTCTCTTTTGAACAGAAGGAATAGAATCAGGAGATTTGTGAGAGAGAGAACTCAACTCACACGAATGAGTTCGGATTGCTTCAACAAAGAGAACTTTTAGTAACCGAGAAGAATAAGATGAGGAATAGAAAAATAATTGAAAGTGCAAATGCAGGGAATAAAATATACTTGGAATTGAAATAGTGCATGGAAAATAAATTGCTGAAAAGTAAAGATTTGAAAGAAAAGTAAAAGACATTGAAAGTGCAGGACAAGGAATTGAAAGGAACGATAATTGAAGAGTGATAATGAAAAAGTGCAGGAATTAAAATAAGGCTGCTAAATATAGCAAAAAGAATAAATTTTTTGTTTGGTCGGGAATCTCTAAAATAGAGATCTTTACATTTATTTATACTAAATTAAATGATTTACATGAATTGAAGAAATGAGATAAATAGTCCTAAATATCAAACTATCATGAAAAATGTCATAAACTAAAACAACTAAATGATAATCCAATCTTGATTAGCGTTGAGTATTTTATTCTTGGTCGAACTCCTCAATCTTCCTGTCCAAGCTTTATAGTTATCAAGCTGAATCCTTATTCTATCATAGCTCGTTTCTCTGCCCAACAACATGACCCAATACATCCCATATTGGTAACCCATATTTGGGATATCCGTTGGGCCACAACCATTTTTCAGCCCATTGCTTTTCTGGCCTGCTCCAATTTCTCCATTCAAGTCCATTTTCTTGGCTTGATCCAATTTTTGGACAGGCCCGGTTTTTCCGCCACGTCACCATATTTTCTTTATCATGTGTTGACTCATTTGGGTGTCAACAGAAATAAAAACGTTACATAATTGAAGACATTTGACCATGTAAAAATAAAACAATTAAATTGAAAGTCAAAAACACAAGATTGTTTTTTTTTATTAAATTTAAATAAAATTAGATTTTACAAATAAAATTATCATGTAAATTAAATAATTCATTTCAAATTAATTAAACTATAAATGTTTTTAATTGATTACATGAGTATTATAGAAAAAAAGTTGCATTATGCCAAATAAGGTTTGCATAATAAAGTCATTTAACAAGTGAAAATCAAAACATTTTACCATATCATGGTTGTCATTCTTGCTATCTTTTTCACACAACACTTCAGTTTTCCCTCCTCTCCAATACCCTGACAAACCAATAGAGGCTGATATGGAATTTTAGATATTTTTCTTCCAATAAAAAATGGTTTAACAAGAAAGGTTGATGTTAGTTTTCTTCTATTAAACAGGAGGGTACATTCATAATGTAAATTTTGTTCATATCCCTTGAATCGTATATTACTTATATTTATGTACATAAATTCATGATTTTTATGATAATAATAAGAATACTGAAATTACATTTCCGATTAATATGGTTTGAATATTAAACATTTGGTTATAAGTTTAAAATTAAAATATTCTATGAGTTTCGAGGACATTAGTTAAGTTTACTTTTAAGTCACTCTATTTAAGGGTCTCACAAAGAGAAAAATAAAATAAAAATGGAGGAGCTAACTATAAAGTTTAAAACAAAATATGGGGACCACAAGTTGGATATTCTTACAAGTAACTATTTTGGAAATCATAAATAAGACTTGGGGGGTTCTGGCTCCACCTCTGAATACGCCACATTTGGGAATTTTGTAGTTTGAATATAACTTTTAATTGTCTATAGTTGACTATTAAGTTGCCTAATTCAAAATTTTGGACCAAGAAATTGTGACTTCTGGATTACATGATTTTATTTTGTGGTTCATATTAAACATGTGAAATTCTCAATTATGTCTTCTTCTTAAACACATCATTCCCGTATCTGTCTATCAAGTGATATTAATTAAGACACCCCTATTTTGATTTTTTATGCTGGAAATGATCAATTTATATACCCTTCATATTCTTTTATTTTATTTCGTTTTTCTTTTAGTTTTAAAAAATTGAGATAATCTTGTTAGACATCAAAAGTTGGCCCACCACATTTCGAATATTCAATTAAATGTTTAGTTAATCAATCAAATATTCAATTAAACGTTTGAGATTAGATTATATATTAACATCATCTTTAATGTGAACATACCAAAGGTCTAATGGTCAAATGGTACCGGACCCTAACCCTCATATGAAAAATTACGTTTTAAGTCTCTGTGTAAGTAATATCGCTTAACTTTCAACAAAAAAATTATTTAATGTGAACACTTGAACCCATGTCCACAAATATAACTGAATTTAATCAATAATCAAAGACATTACATTTAACATTTGCCTAAATAAAGTTGGATCTTTTCAATGATGGTCAATTACATGTAACATTTGAGCATCAATTATATTCGCTCCATAGTTCCTCCTGATTAACATTGAGACACATTGAAAAAGAATAAGAATTACTAGGAAAAAGTGGAGGATTATTTGGATAAAAAGTTCAGACCACACACACATATGTCCTTGCACTAATGTGTCATGGTGTTGCATCAGTGGGTTAGAAGTTCTAAATTGTGAGAAATTGAATCAACAGATAATTAAGACACTGATTAGAGAATCTCTGATTTTGGTTAGAGTCTAGCTAGATACTTAAAAGAAAAATTCCTGTGGTTGATTTGTGTGTATAGTGACATTTTTATTATTGAGATAAAATTGATGGGGAATAAATTCCTGTCTGGTTGTTGATCAAACATGATTGATTGAGTTATTACATGCAAATATATGAAATATATATGCGTGGACATGTATTTTGTGCATGTGTCCGGTTAAGAAGATCATTCTTATTCATTTTTTCTTCATTAAAAAGGAACTACAATAAAGTGTCTACTTATAGGGACACGTGTTGAGTTGTTTAATTTGACTTGACAGTTCTTGTTTAGCCATGTGTCACTTATCAAAAGAAAAATTAATAAATATTAATAAAAAAACCACCTTTTCAGTTTGAGAATTATTTTTAAGGTCCTGATTGTAACGCTTTTGGTTTCAATTTTGCACTGCTAATACAATGACAATCAGATTATGGTCAATATTTTTTTGGCATTCACACCTTCTGAGGTTTCAACTTCGTTACAATGACACCCTCTAGACTGATGAAATTACTAGAATGCCCCTTTAATTGATTCACTTATTATATTAGAGTAATATATAAAGTGTGAAATTATCCATATGCCCAAAAACTTCACCCATCTGAAATTACTAATTACACTTCCACCCTTTATTACAAAAAATATATATATATTACGAAAATTACTATTTAATTTTTTTCTTTATAATATAATTTGTATATATAATTATGAAAAAATATATATAATTTGTAAAAAATATATAAAATTTGAAAAATCATATAAAATTCAAAAAAACATATAAAATTTGAAACAATATATAAAATTTCAAACAAAACATATAATATTCGAAACAAATATATAAAATTCGAAAAACATATAAAATTCAAAAAAATATATAAAATTCAAATATATATATATAAAGTGTGACTGAAGTTTAACTGGACAAGCCTCAGATTCATTAGCCAAGATAACGGATCATCTCCAACTCTCGGCAGAGCTATTTCAATGGTCACGATGGCGACACATGCCTTACGATGGTGACCGAAATCAGAATCGAACCGATACTTTATTAAAATATATTAATCAAAATTAAATATATTAATATTTTGATCAAAATTAACGGTTTGGTTCCGGTTCTCATTTTTAAAGAACCGAAAGTATCGGTTTGATTCCAGTTTCGGTCGGAATCAAAAGCGAACCGCATTGTGAATATATTAATAATTGAATCAAAATTAACGGTTCGATTCCGGTCCTCATTTTTAAAGAACCAAAAGTATCGGAACCGAACTGTTAATTTTGATCCAAATAAAATTTACTTTCGGTTCTTTAAAAATGAGAACCGGAACCGAACCGTTAATTTTGATCTAAATATTAATATATTTAATTTTGATTAAAATATTTTAATAAAGTATCGGTTCAATTCCGATTTCGGTCACCATCGTGGGGCATGTGTCGCAATCGTGGCCATTGAAATAGCTCTGCAAAGAGTTGGAGAGGATCCGTTACGTTAGCTAATGACTCTGAGACTTGTCCACTTAAACTTCAGTCACACTTTATATATATATATATTTGAATTTTATATATATTTTATAATTTTATATGTTTTTCGAATTTTATATATTGTTTACGAATTTTATACATTTGTTTCGAATTTTATATGTTTTTTTAATTTTATATATTGTTTCATTTATACTTGCGTAACACGTAGTCTTAGACCTATTTGATAGACTTTTGGTATTTCCTTATTTTAGGAGTTTTGTTGGGTTCTGTACATACCCGGTGTTCCGGTGGTTGAGTTTCATACATCAGATTATTTATTTTAGTTTATATTATTTATTGGACGTTCTGTAGATTTTTCGGGTACGCGAGTCTTCGTTTAGGGATTTTCTGATGATTTTTCCTTTGTTATTATTCTTTATTCTTAAATTGAGGCCAAATGTTTTATTTTCGTTCTGTACTTGACTCGGAGGATTTTTGGGTCATTTCTTGTGAGGATTGTTTCCGGTATTTTCTCTGGCCCTTCATTAGCCGGGATTTTACAATTTTTGATTTAGTGCACCGAGTATGGGGCTAGAATTTCAAGTCATTATTATTACATAGTAATTATTATATGTAATAATAATTGCTAGTTTGTTGTCAACTAAAGGGTATTTATTTTGGGTATATATATGTATTTGTTTTATTTAAATACATATATATATATTTATGTATATAGATATATCGGTATTGGAGAGAGAGTCGGTTGGATCGACGACCCCCTTCTCCCTCATCGCGGCTATTTGTTGCGTCTCCTTCTTCGACCAACACCGTCACGTCGAAGAGAGAGAGAGGTCACCGGTGTTGCAGGTGTGACTTGGACTGGGCTCGTCGACGGATGGAAGGTTCGGCAATGGCGGTGGCTGCTGGCGACGACATAGCGAACAGGTGGACGAACGCAACAACGCATCCTTATGGCTAGTGTTGAGTTCGGCCGAACTGGTTCGACGACTATTGGAGCACCGATAGTCTCTAATCGTTGCAATTTTTGGAGGGTTGATGCGTCTCGGTGTCGTGTATAACATACCCAATTTTGGTGCGAAACCGTTGAGTGGTTCGTCGGGAAACTTGGGTTTTAGGTACAAATGTCGTTTTAGTATTTCTCACATTTGTTCAATTTCGTTGAGCTATTGCTAATGGGCTTCAACTATGTTGAAAAGGTTGTCGAGGTGGTCATTTCGGTCTGAACAAAAATTTATTCGGACAATTTTGGTAAGTGGGCCCCACTTTCGGGTGCCGACACTATTCATTGGTGGGTCCCCGATGTGTGTCTAGGGTTGATAAAAATAATGTTAAAGAACGACCCCTTATGATGAAAAGTTTTTACTGATCGCAAGTGCACGAATCGTATTGTAGTACAAATCAGCTTGAGAAAGGGAATATCGATCCCATAGAGACTTGATTTATTCACTCTAGCAATTTAAAAATATTGAATTATGTTTAAAAAAGGTTTGAATTGTTCTGTTTTAAATCTATAACTAAATTAACTAAAAAAATAATTTAAACTGTGATTGTGATCAAGGTAGAGAAAATTAGGATTTTCATCGCTCTACCACTAACCGTATAATATAGTTTATCTACTTGCTCAATTGCAAGAGGGCGATCCATCATTATAAATCAGATCGTACCACAAATAGTCGAATACGTCCCAAAAAAGGTACTATCAACCGGATTCGCTACAACCCATCTCCGGACAGAGTGTGACTAGTACATGCATCCTACTTTATCTTAATTTCATGTTGTAGTAGATTAAAGTTAAGTAATTTGCATGTACTAGGCACACTTTGTCCGGAGATGGGTTGTAGCGAATCCGGTTGACAGTATCCTTTTTGGGGTTGTATTCGACTATTTTCGGTACGACCTGATTCACAGTTATTGATCGCCCTCTTCTAATTAAGCAAATAGATAACTATATTATGCGGTTGGTGGTCGAGCGATAAAAACACTAGTCTTTTCTCTCTTGAATCACACCCTCCATTTATTTTCTATTTTAGTGTTAATTCTCAAATCAAATCAAACAAACTTTTTTAAACGGAATTCAATACATTGAAATTGCTAGAGTGAATAGTCTAAGTATCTATGGGTTCGATATTCCCTTTCTCAAGCTAATTCTATACTATAATTTGACTCGTGCGCTTGCGATAGGTAGAACCTAAGCCGTTCTAAGGGTTGTTCTTAACCACTATTTTTAACACCCCTGGACGGACATTAGTTGAAATAATATATTTATTCAATCTAAGACAAGAATTATAATAAATATAATATCTCGTGTCAAGAATAAGTATGATCACAGATCTACATAATTATCACAGTGTGGTCACAGTTTCCCCTCATTACATTTGAAACAGACAAATAAAACTACATTACTTGGCTAGGGTTTTATTTGAAAACCATAGATACCGGTTTAATTTTTCATGGTAGAAAGAGACTCCATCGTTGATGTAGAAACGTTCTCCATGATCTTCTTCGCCGGATCTCTAGGTCTTGAATGACTCATTCTCTTTGAATGATATGAATCTTCAGAGTAAGTGCTCTGGAAATTAGGTTAAAAATGAAGCTCTCAGATCTGTAGAAGACCTTGATATTTATAGAAGTGATTAAGAAGAGTCATACTTGTATTCAACTTGTCCCTCTTGAGTAGGATTCCTCTTTGATGTGTTTGATATGTTTCTCCCCAAATCTGAGCCAAACCCTTCAATCTGATATATAATATGTCATATACATGTGTTTAGAGGGGTTGGAGTCAAACACAAGTGAAAAGAGTTTAAATCGGATCGAAACTCTACTTAGCCAGCATTCTTATGCTTGCCCCCCTATGCTTAAAGCGTAAGGGTTACTACGCTTAAGCGTAGCTTCTTCTGGGCGAAAAATGTCAAGCGTAGCTTAATGTTGGGCGTCAGGTGTGTGCAAAATATGTGGTTAAAAACGACACCTTAAAGATACTTTAGGTTTTACCCTTCTGCAAGTGCACGGATCAATGGTAGACATTTTTACTTGAGTAGGGGAATATCGATCCCACAGAGACGAGGATTGTTCACTTAAATAGTTTAAAAAACACTGAATTATAGTTTTTCCGAAAATAGTTTGATTTTGTGAATTAACTAATAATAAGGAAAATAAAACATAAATGAATGATAGATAATGGTTCGGATTCAGAGAGAGAAAACTAGGGCTTCCTCACTCCACCACTAATTGCATAATATAATCGAAATTTTATTTCAATTGCATAGCGGCGATCCATTGACTGTGAATCAGGTCGCACTGCGCTAGCAGTTTGACCCCAAAAAGGATTACTCTCAACCTGATCGTGACAACCCATCTCAAGACTAAACTGATTAGTGCATGTCAACTACTAACATGAAAGTAAATTAAAGCATGAAAATAAACTAAAGAATATCTATATCAGTTTTTCAGGGCATAACCTGAGTCAACCTAGGGTTTTGAGATTTATGACCACCATTGTGTAGAAAATCACAGATTAAGCATCCAAGTTCCAGCCCATAGTAAATAATTGTGATTATGTAAGATAAATATATTCAAAAAGTCTAAGACAAGAATCAATTCAAATATATAAACTTGTATCACGAATAAAAACGGTCTCTCATCTAACACAATCATCATAGTATATTCACCGTTTCCCCTCTCTATAATTGAAAATACAATTAGAACTACATTACTTGACTACGGTTTTCTCAAAACCCTAGATACCGAATTAGTTGATCATGGTAGAAGGAGACTGCATCGTTGATGTAAAATCGCCCTCCATGGCTTTTTTCTCCAGATCTCTAGGTCTTGAATGAATCCTCCCTTTTGAATAAGATGAATCTCTAGAGGCGGCTCTGAAAATCATACGTGCCAAGAAGCCCTCTAAATTCTGTAGCAAAACTTGGCACCAAAGTAGAGGGAAACCCTAACTTGGAGAATATGATTACCCTTTTTGGTAATTTCACACCCAACGAAACAAAACCCTCATATATGATGTATAATATGTGTATATATCATGTATAGAGGTATTGGGGTCGAAATAAAGTCATTCGGGTGAAAACAAATCAATCCGGGTCAAAATAGGATTGTGGCCCGAAACTGAAATTTCCAGTTTTTTCTGCAGGACACCTCTCACTTTTTTGATCATATTTGGAGCAACACACATTGGGTATAGGCCTGTAATATGTCGTTGGAAAGAGGACTTGAAGATCTTGATGATAGGCTTGTAAGACTTACCTTATTTAGACCTTTTTGATCGAGATATGAGTGCCCGAAGTTGGCTAAATGTTTGGTGCTGGAAATACTGGACCTACGACCAAGCGTAAGTACCAAACCAAAGCATAGGTATGGTCCAGTTTTGCTTGTTTTTGCCTCTAGTGATGTAGGGTATGATTCATTTTTGCTGTAAAATCCATTTTTTCCATATTTGAGTTAGATTGGTCGCCTTTGACTCCCGATACTTTTCAGTGAAGTATTAATGTCTGAAAATGACATTTTTGCCCTTCCGGTGAAGTAATGATGTCGGGAAATGATCATTTTGCCCTCCGGTAGCTCTTTTTTGCTCTGACGCACCTCTTAATTCCTTTATCGAGATAGAAACGAACATGAACTCGATTAATTCACCGAGATTAGCTATATTTCTTCATTAAGCTTCTAAAACATCCTTATACACACAAACGAGGTAAAAATAACAAGTAACAGAATGTAAAAACATAACAAACGCAAGATAAGGGCAAAAAATAACCAATATTGAGTACCTATCACACCCCTAACTTACTTATTGCTAGTCCCTTAGCTATTAATTCAGAGAAACTATATGTGACAATTTTTATTCTAAATAACCTATACTAATCTATAATACTCCATACTAATCCCTTACTTTCGTGAGGGTTGACGATTACCCTTAGCATGTGTAACAAGGTTACCCCTAGTGGACGAGTGAAGTCTTATGATTATACGAGACGATTACCCTTTTTATCTTTCTAAGTCTCCGGACTTTCCAGTGAGAATTTTTAGTCCCAACCAACTAGGCCCGAGCTTCTTCCATGGGATTTATGCTTATCAGTCTTCCCCCCTTTAAACGCGAATAGTGATATTGGTGATATCAAGGCCCGATTACTCAGATTAAATAACTACTTTTTGCATTTTATTTTCTCAAACTTTTCCCAATTTCTCCATTTTAACCAAAACAACTCCCCTTCTCCCCTTTTATTGTGGCAAAATTATTTTTCAACTACATAGTAAAAAATTAACCTATTTCTCATAGTGAATGTGTGCTTGTGTTTATAGGTCAAAATCGTCTTTCTGAATTTCAATTTCACTCATTCACTCACTTATGTAAACCACATCACTTCACTAACTTGATCTAATTATTATTCACATGAGCGGGAACATCACAACACATACTACTTATACACTATAAACATAAACTAAATCAACTCATAATGCGAAACACTCATGCATGAAAACAAAGAACTCCTCAAAATTTCCAATTGTTTTTCAAAATTTTCAAAACATTTCCTTTCTTGTAACTATATACCCTCACCCTCAAACTTAAATGAGACCATGTTCTCATGGTCAAAATAAAGAATGAGAACATATACAGTTACCCTTGAAGCGCAGTCCTGGATTCTTCAAAATGCTCAACATCATCCCCCAAACTTGATTCGGATCATCTGTAAATATACAACAAACACATACCCAAATATCATAGCAAGGGAAAATAAATTATAAAAATTACCAGAAATTGATACAAAATTTTTCAAGGAATTTTTGAAATCTCTCTTTTTGGATTAAATTTTGTTTTTAAATGAAATAAAAAAAATGATTTTGCCTTAAGGGCCTACAATCTTTAAGAATTGAAATTGTAGAAATAACTTACCTATTATTATACAAACCGAGGCTAGACAACCTATAACCAATGTTTAACGTCTCTAGCACGATGTTTCACAAAGGGTTATTCAACACCTTTCCTCTCTGCCATACTTCCCTTAACTAAAGGACAAAATATAGGAGGTGACACTCTAAGCGCTCTCTCCCATATATAATTAGTATTACTCATGACATCGAATACAGAACAATAATCACCATATAAAGTACCTCCTTTGTCCTGTTCTAACTTTAACCCCTGTATGGTCAGTGTGTCCATCAAATCCTCCTCCAACACTTTAGACAATAGCTCTTCCGCCAATTCATCATTCTCCAATAAACTGACAGATGCCATAAATTCTAATCCTGGATCAAACTCCTCATAAATCTTCAGCCGCTGACCACGCCTCTTTAATCTAACATCCTCATATGCGCAATTTTGTATCCCCTCACACTTAGTCCCTAATTGCGGATCTTCCCAGGAATACAACTTATCTAGCATGTTTATGCTCAACATTCGCTCATCTATAAAGGGATCCTTAAGAAGGGTGTCATCCTTGATAGGCTCTATGACAATTTGTAGGAAATGATCAGCTCTAGCATTCTTCACACTTGATTTATCTTTTAATTCATCATCCTCCACACACAACACCATCTCAGGAAGCTTACTTTCAGACACCAACTTCTGTGGAGGAATAAGTTGAGGTCCAAATGATTCTCTTGATGCTCTCTTTGATGGTGAATACAAGACAACAATATATTTCCAACTATATCGTTGGTGGTCCTCTCCATTATCAAAATTCACCTCTGACCTTTTCATCACAATCTCCAAATCATCTCTTATACTACTCTGAGGTACAACTTCTTTAACCATCCCCTCTTTTTTAAAACACTCAGCTGGTTCAAGTAGTTGATGGTTGGTATAAAAGACATTCATCCTCATGTTTAAATTTCCAAAAGATATGTCCATAACCCCTGTTCTGCAATCAATGCATGCATTTGTCGTAGCCAAAAATGGTCTTCCTAAGATAACAGGGATATGTCTCCTCGATCTATGGTCAGGTTTCATGTCTAATACTACAAAGTCTACAGGATAGTAGAACTTTCCCACTTGCACTATGACATTCTCCAAAATTTCTCTCGGTTGTTTAGTTGATCTGTCTGCCAATTGAAGCACCAACGAGGTAGTATTGAGATCTCCCCCTAGCTGCTGATAGACTGAGTAAGGTAATAAATTAACACTCACACCTAGATCAAGTAGAGCTCTACAAATCTTATAGTCACCAATGACACAATAAATAATAAGAGCACCGTGATTTCCTTTTAGGTGGAGTATCACTTAGTAAGATCGAACTCACTTGTTCAGTTAACAATATATTTTTCGGGACCTTAGTTCTGTTTTTATGCTGTTGAGTACTAAGAGATCCTTCAAAATTTTGGCATAAGGTGGAATTTGGTCAACAATGTCTAGAAGAGGTTTATTGATCTCGACTTGCTGATATGGATCCAACATGTCCTTCTCCTTATGCTCTTTATACAAAATTGACTCTCGGAGATGTTGAGGGTAAGGTGCTACTTCCTCATATAGTGCCCTTTTTGGTTCTTCATCTTTCTTCACTTGAGGTTGATCTTTCTGAGCTTTCTCAACCTCTTTCTTCTGAACTTCTTCTTCTGCCTTTCTTTGAACTTCTATAACCTTTTGCTTTTTCAGCCTCTCCTCATGCTACTCATCAGCCTTACTATCAACTTCTCTTCCATTTCTCAAAATTGTGACTGCTTGGACTATCTCATGACGAGTCTCAACAAATGATCCAGGCTTCAGTACTTGTTGCAGTTTTGGGTTCACCACCGATTGACTAGGAAATATTGTCACTATCCTATCCATAACATCCGCTAATTATATCATTTGGGCTTTCATTTGAACAAGGGATTGGGAATGAGAGTTCAGTGTTTGGATGGTCACCTGAGAATTATTAGATTCATTTTTAAGCTCCCTCAGGGTACTCATCACCTCTTCAAAATCAGGTGGTATTGATAGTGAATTTTGAGTTGGATGTTGATGTTGGAAATTGTTTTGAGGATATGTACGGTAAGCTTGATTCATATTGAATCCTTGGTTTTGGTTTCCTTGAGGCTGGGTCTGGTAGTTATATGGCTGGATAACTTGATTATTATTGAATGGTTGGAGAGCCTGAGAATTATTGGATGACTCTCTGGGTTGGTAATTTGATTGAGAAATTTGAGTCATTATTCTTGGCTGAGATTAGAATGATTGATGACTCTGTTGGAACCTTGGTTGTGGATATAATTGTTGTTCCTGAGGGAACCTTGGTTCCACATTCAAAGATTGAGATGAAAGAGGGGGATGATTTCGGACATTTGATGTATATGGATTGGTGAAAGGAACATTATTTGAGTAGTTCCATGCTACATTAGGATTGGCATCAACAAATTCACCACCTTGACACTCATTATGGGAATAATCCACTTCCACCTCTAACACTTCTCTCATAGGTGAATGATTGCTTTGGGTAAGAAGTTTTTTAAATATCTCTAATTTCTCTCCCATCAATGCCATTGAATCTCTCACATCATCATAATTAACCTCAAAAAGTTTTTAAAATCGCCTATCCTAACCATCTCTAGACCTCAAATCAGATTCATATTGGATTCCATTCTCATTGATATTATCAAACAAGTCTAAAATTTCTTTTGCTGGCTTCAGGGTAAATTCTCCTTCTGTTGACGCATCTATTAAAGTCTTATGTGCCTCTCCAAGTCCCATCTAAAAATTCTTAACCATATCCTGTTTAGTGAGCCTATGGTGGGGACATTTATACAAGATTTCACTATATCTCTCCCAAGCATCATGAAACTGTTCACTTCTGATTGCATCTTGTGCCTCTAAGGTCTTTCCTATGGGATAATGCTTTTCTATGAATTCAGATTTAAGGATTTCCCAATCACTTTTAGTCGCTCTGGTCAATTTGATATACCATCTTTTAGCTTTGTCTCTCAACGACCAAGGAAATATATGCACTCGCAAATCATTCTTAGACAGATTATCATACCTAACAGTTGATACAACTTCTAAGAAATCATTTATGTGCTAGTATGAGTCTTCTATCCTAATGCCGTAAAATTTTGGAAACATATTGATCATACTTGACTTGATCTCGAAAGTTTTTGCGCTTTATTCTTCTGGGAATTCTGTATAGGAATCATACACATCCGGTGCATAATATCCTTTCAACGATGTGGTTGGTTCCTTCTGTTGATTCACTCTTTGGTCACCCATCTTCTCGAAATCCACAAATTTGTTTTTCCTGATAATCACAAAATCACAATTTTGAGGTACTAAATGACATTTTTCGGCTTAAATCCATAGGGCTCACTCCTTTTCCACTCAAACAGCCCACCTCATTTGCAAAAATTAGACTTTTTGACAAAAAACTGCAGTTGTTTTTTCTTTTTTTGTTTTTTTAAGACAATAAAGCTAACTACTTCTAAACTCTTCTAACTATTAACAAAAATAAATCTAAACATTATGTGCAAAATTAAGATAGACTAAAACTCACAAGAGGTCTAATGATGCAACTTTCAATGCTCCGCCAAATCCCTTTATGCTTTTTAGAGTACCTCGCAAAAACACACAAATTTGAAATTTAGATAAAATACAATAACGTAATGCAATTAAACTACTAAAGCTATGGAACAATGCCAAGTCCCCGGCAACGGTGCCAAAAACTTGATGGGCGTCAGGTGTGTGCAAAATATATGGTTAAAGATGACACCTTAACGACACTGAATTATAAATAGTTTTGCTTAAGTAGACAGTTTTAAGTTTAGACAATTACTAGATGGGGGTCAGATCAATTGTAGACAGTTTAGACAATTACTTGATGGGCGTCAGATCAATTGTACACAGTTTAGGCTAATCATTTTAGACAATTACTTGATGGGCGTCAGATCAATTGTAGACAGTTTTGCTTAAGTAGGGCAATATCAATCCCACAGAGAGGAGGATTGTTCACTTCAATAGTTTAAAAACACTGAATTATAGTTTTCCAAAAATAATTTGATTTTGTGAATTAACTAACAATAAGGAAAATAAAATAGAAATCAATGATAGATAATGGTTGTGATTTAGAGAGAGAGAAAATTAGGGTTTCCTTACTCCACCACTAACCACATAATATAGTCCAAATTCTATTTTAATTGCATGAGGGTGATCCATTGACTGTGAATCAGGTTGCACCGCGCCAACAGTTTGATCCCAAAAAGGATTACTCTCAACCGGATCGTGACAACCCATATCAAGACTAAACTGATTAGTGCATGCCAACTATTAACAGAAAAGTAAATTAAAGCATGAAAATAAACTAAAACATATCTATATCAGTTTGTTAGGGCATAACCTGTGTCAACCTAGGGTTTTGATTTTTATGACCACCATTGTGTAGAAAATCATAGATTAAGCATCGAAGTTCCAGGACATAGTAAATAATTGTGATTGTGTAAGATAAATATATTCGAAAAGTCTAAGACAAGAATTAACTCAAATATATAAACTTGTATCACGAATAAAAACGACATCTTATCTAACACAATCATCACAGTATAGTCACCGTTTCCCTTCTCTTTAATTGAAAATACAATTAGAGCTACATTACTTGGCTAGGGTTTTGCGAGAAAACTCTAGATACCGAATTAGTTGATCATGGTAGAAGGAGACTGCATCGTTGATGTAAAATCGCCCTCCATGGCCTTTTTTCTCATGATCTCTAGGTTTTGAATGGCTCCTTCCTTTTGAATATGATGAATCTCTAGAGGCGAATCTGAAAATTATACGTGCCAAGAAGCCCTCTAAATTCTGTAGCAAAGCTTAGTATTTATAGGCAAAGTTGAGGGAAACCCTAACTTGGAGAATATAATTAACCTTTTTGGTAATTTCACACCCAACGAAACAAAACCCTCGTATATGATGTATAATATGTGTACATATCATGTATAGAGGAGTGGGGTCGAAATAAAGTCATTCGGGTGAAAACAAATCAATCCGGGTCAAAATAGGATTTTGGCCCGAAACTGAAATTTCCTATTTTTCCTACAGGACACCTCTGACTCTTTTGATCATATCTGGAGCTAAACATATTGGGTAGAGGTCTATAATATATCGTTCGAAAGAGGACTTCAAGATCTTGATGAAAGGCTCAAGAATTACCTCATTTCAACCTTTTTTTGATGGAGATATGAGTGCCCGGAGTTGGCTAAAAGTTTGGTGCTTGAAATACTTGACCTACGCCCAAGCGTAGGTACCAAACCAAAGCGTAGGTATGGTCCAATTTTGCTTGTTTTTGCCTCTGGTGACGTAGGGTGTGATTCTTTTTTGTTGTAAAATCCATTTTTTTCATATTTGAGCTGATTGGTCGCCTTTGACTCCCGATGCTTTTCGGTGAAGTATTAATGTTTGAAAATGATATTTTTGCCCTTCCGGTGAGGTAATGATGTCGGAAAATGATGATTTTGCCCTCCGGTAGCTCTTCTTTGCTCTGGTGCACCTCTTAATTCCTTTCTCGAGATAGAAACGAACATGAACTCGGTTAATTCACCGAGATTAGCTCTGTTTCTTTATTAAGCTCCTGAAACATGCTTACACAGACAAACGGGTTAAAAATAACAAGTAACGGAATGTAAAGACATAACAAACGCAAGATAGGGGCAAGATATGACCAATATTGAGCACCTATCACTTAAGTAGTTTTAGCACTTTTTAGCAAGTTTTAGTTATAGTAAGCGTAACATAAGCATATCAAAATACTTGGAAACCACTTTTGTGAGGGTCGACAATTACACTTAGTACGTGTAAGAAGCCTTTTAAACCCCTCGGCAACGCCGAATGGACGAGTTAAGTCTCGTGAGGGTTAGCTATACTACCCACAACTTATCCATTCTTCATTCTTACACATTCATGCATTCACATACTCATTAACTAAGCCATGCCATAATGAATAAGACAACATGGACACAAACATTCCCACTCACTACCAAATAACAATTATTTCGAGCTAATGTTGAGAATGGTCCCTACAAAAGTAAATAACTTTGTTACCCTCTACTTCCAATCCAGATGACCTTCCGTGCTTTTGTGAATAGTATATTATGCTAGACTAATCTTTCTTATTTTATTTTATTGATCAAACTTTGCCATTTTTTATATAACACTTATTTTTTCCATCTTTTCCATTATCCATTTTGATCTTTCTAAGCTCCGGACTTTTCAGCGAGGATTTTTAGTCCCAACCAACTAGGCCCAAGCTTCTTCTGTGGGATTTATGCTCATTAGTTTTCTTCCCTTTTTACGTGAACACTCTGCTACTATATGGCAGGAGACCCTGTTACTCAGATTGAATAACTACTTTTTGCATTTTATTTATTATATTTGTTTTCAAAATTTTTCAGTTTTCCTCGATACTACTCCCCTTTTCCCCTTTTCGTAGGCAAAACTACTATTTCAACTACAGAGTCAAAAATCAATTAATCATCCCATAGTGAATATGTGCTTGTGTTTGTGCTTGTAGGTCAAAATTGTCATTCTCAGTTTTAATTTCACTAATTCATTTACTTGTGTACAACCACATCACTTCACTAACTTAATCTAATCATTACTCTCATGAGCGGGAATATCGCATCACATAGTACTCATAAATTATAAACTTAAACTCAATTAACTTGCAATGTAAAACACTCATGCGTAAAAACAAAGAATTTCTCATATTTTTTCAATTTTTTTTTCAATCATTCCTTATTCTAACTATACCTTCCCCCCAAACTTAAATTAAACCATGTCCTCATGGTTTATAATCATACTTACGAGAAAACATATAGTTACCCTAGAAGTGCAGTTCCAAAATTTCCTCTCTTCATGCACATTCTCCCCCCCAAACTTGAATCGAGCTCTCTGTAAAAGTTTCAACAAATCACACATACCCAATATCATAGATGGGAAAAAGAAATACATCATCGCTTTCTAGGAATTATTACTCAATATAGCACAAGAGATGATTATTTTATTAAATAAAAATAAAAATAAATAATGATTTGGCATTAAGAGCCTACAATCACTAAGAATTGAAAATTACAACCTATCTACTAAAACAAGAACTAGAACAAAACAAATTTCTAAACCTACAAACCCTAGTCCAACTATGACTCATTCATTCCTTGCTCCTCATAGCTATCATTCACTTCCACTTGGAAAACCTCCCCAAGAAGCATTGATATTCGATGTCATCTCAAGCCATTTAAAACTTGCTTCTTCATAATACTTCGTGAATGACAAACATTTGTCATTCATCTTCCCCAATCTATAGCCCAACCGTTCCTCAATAATCCTTGAAATAAAAAATGGATATGGGAGATAAAACTCCATAAAATACCTGCCTTCTACCTCTTTTTTCACATTTTGCTACACCATCATCATATTTCCCATGACCAACTCCAGAATTGTGAATTTTCGAAATTTTTGAAACTACCTCCTCATTAATCACTATTGGATCAATCCTCACTTTTATTACTTCTCGTCCCTCTAGTCCTTCCATGTTCATCCTTTCGTAAAACCTCCGAACTAAATTCGGGTACACCCTTAAGCCCGTCGGGCTCTCCAAATTCTCCAACCCTCTTTCTCTTAGCAACTTCACTCCCAGCTTTACCAACGGATTTTTCATTGTGTTCGAGAGAAACATTAACTCGTATTGAAGCTTACACTTCATGAAATCACAAGGTGTTGTACGAATTCGTGGTGCTCTTGTAACTTGCTTACTTGTGCCTTCTCCATATCCATTTTCCCTTCTAGGATCGACTTCCCCCGAAACGGCATCATCGTTTAAGAACTCTTTTGGATCAGATTAAATCTGATAATTACTCTCTTTCTCATGCCTACTTTCACCGGGAAAAGGAGAAGAAGAAGAAAAAGAAGCCATATTTTTATGCCACACAAGCTTTTGTATATTGAATTGTGGGAATTGTGAACCCCTATGGTTGTATTTTTAGATGAATGATTTGTATTCTACAGGGAAAAAGAATTCTATTCATATCTGGAGTTGGAGAGTAGAATCAAACCATCAAACCACTTTAACATATACTTGGATTCCATCTCCTACTCGAACTAGGATTTTTGTCTAAATTCCTATCTAAATCCTAAAACATTCGAAAACCTACTCCTAATTAAACCGTAATACAGTACAAACACAAAGCCATTTAAAAATTCCATTTTTTTGATAAATTTTTAAATTTTTCTGGGCTTTGCTACGATGGGCCCTAAGCGTAGGGCCAAGCGTATCAAGCTACTCGTATGGGCTACGCTTAAGCGTAGCCCAATCGTAGGCTTGGCATGGTTTTCTTTTGCAATTTTTTTTCTGGTCTATTTTCATCTACCCAATTGCCATACACACACTCTAATATCCCCATATAATACGAACTCACACTCCCCCAAACATAAACACACACATGTCCTCATTGTGTAACTTTGAAGCTCAACTGAACCTCAAAAATCACATCACACTCAAGTCATGCATCATCATAGTCGTAGGAATATAAAACACGAGCAATACTATCACATGTATAAAATATAAAATATAAAATACAAATAGAGATCGAAAATACCGATGGGTCGAGTACATGGAGGACTATGACTTTGCACCCCATTATCACCCGGGGAAAGCTAATGTAGTGGTGGACGCGTTGAGTCATAAGTCGCAGGAATAATTATCTAGCATCTTTATTCATGAGTGACGGATGATGGAGGATATCGCAGAGTTGGGTCTTCAGTTCTGTGATAATGGGGAGTCACTAGTGACTTTGTTTAGCATGGTGGTACAACCGTCACTTGTGGGCCATGTGATTGAGGTTCAGGGACATGATGATAACATTGCTTCGGTTCACACTCGCATTGCTAATGATGAGATTATCGATGATTGGGTTTTGCACTCCGATGAAGGTTATCATTTAAGGGGTTTTCTTTATGTATCGCAGACATGCCGTGAGGATGTTTTGTGAGAGTTTCATTTTTATAGACTTGTAGTTCACCCGGGTGGCATGAAGATGTATCACAATCTTCAACATCACTATTAGTGGCAAGGAATAAAGAAATCAATTGTTGATTTTGTGAGCCATTGTCTTACTTTCCAACAGGTTAAGGTTGAGCATCGAGGACCTGGCGGGTTGTTAAACCCGTGACCGATTCCTGAGTGGAAATGGGAACACGTTTGCATGGACTTTGTGACAAGGTTACCGAGGATGAAGAATCAGAAGGATGCAGTATGGGTGATCGTAGACCGATTTATGAAGACTGCGCATTTTCTACCTATCCATGAGACCAATAATGTAGAGGTTCTAAGTAGGTTGTACGTGAAGGAAGTTGTTAGACTTCACGGGTTTCCGGTTACTATTATTTTGGATCGGGATCCGCGGTTCACGTCACAGTTTTGGCAGGCTTTTCAGACTATCTTGGATACATAGTTACGGTTTAGTACCATTTTCCATCCTCAGATAGACGGTTAGTCAGAGCGTACCATTCAGATTCTCGCGGATATGCTTTATGTTTGTGCTATTGATTTTAGAGGCAGTTGGGAAGATCATCTTCATTTAGCATAGTTCGCGTACAACAACATTTATTAGTCCAGTATTATGATGGCCCCTTTTGAGGTGTTGTACGGTAGACCATGTCGTTCACTGACTTGTTGGGCCGAGGTTGGTGATGTTGCACTTTTGGGACCTGATATGGTTCATAAGGCGATCGAGAAGATTAGGATTGCTCGACAACATTTGGTTACACCAAAAAGCTGACAAAAGAGATATGCGAATTGGCGTAGGCATCCCTTATTCTTTGAGGCCGGTGATCATGTGTTTCTGAAAGTCTCACCTCGGAAGGGCTTGATGCAGTTCAAGAAGAGGGACAAACTTTCACCATGATTTATTGGGCCTTTCAAGATTCTAGATCGTATTGGCGAGATGGCGTACCGTTTAGCATTGCCACCGGATTTTTTGAGAGTTCATAATGTTTTTAATCTGTTGATGCTTCGCAAGGACGAGCCGGATCCATCTCAAATTTTGAGTTGGGTGGATGTCAATGTTGCCAATGATGTATCCTATGAGGAGCAACCCGTGAGAATCATGGATTCGTGAGAACAGGTTTTACGGGGCAAAACCATTCCATTAGTTAAAGTCTTATGGCACCATCACAACATCGAGGAAGCTACTTGGGAGCGTGAGCGTGAAGTTCAGGAAAAGTACCCGAACTTGTTTCATTCTTTAGGTATGTCTTGATTTCGAGGATGAAATCTCCTAAGGTATGGAGGTTGTAATGTCCGGTATTTTCACGTATAAATTAAAATTTTTATTAATGATTAAGTGCTTAACATGTCTTACATGTTTTACTTGTTAAATAAATTTGTAAGTTGCATGTTGTATTTTCATTTTGAGAATAATGAAAGTGTTGAAAATAATTTTGAAAAATTAACGACCTAGGGGCATTATAGTATTTTCACTAAGTGTTGAGTTAGTGAAAAATTCTAGAAATTTGGCTAAGTGACACTTGAGTGGCATAAAGGTAAATATAATGGAAGACTTTGGTTAAATGGGTAAGACATTTCAATGACACTCTTGTAATTGATTATAAGTTGTAGTGGATTTAGTCTTTTTTCACTTAAATGTGTTGTCACATTCTCAACCATTGATCTCAAGTCTTTCTTCCACTTTTGCTAACAACCCTTGGATCATAGGGCCTTGTTTGGATAATATACAAATGTATAAATGAATTAATCTTGGTCTTTCATTTGCAAGACTTCCTCTCCACCCTTGGATCATTCTCTCATTTTCTTTGTTTTATTCTCAACCCTTAGATTTGATAAGAGTTAGTGGAGAATCTCTACACTTGTGTATTTCTCTCCTTTGAATTGTTTTTCATCTTCTCAACACTATCTCTTTTCTCTTCTCCTCTCCAAGTTCCTCCATTGTTGCAAAGCTTTCTCTCTCAAGCTTGGTTGATTTTTGGTGCTCCTCTCTCAAGCTTGTTTTGGTGTTGCTCATCACTTGAGTTGAATATTTGGTAAGTCCTTTTTCCTCCTCTTGTGATTTTTTTTATAAATTTCATGAACCTTAGCTTTCATTGATGGTGAAGCTCTCTTGAAACTATATGGGTTCTTATATTTCATTCTTGAGGACATTATTGAAATCAATTGTTGTGACCTTTTGTCCCATTGATTTGTTATTGCTAGCTTGGAGGAGAGTTCATTATTAACTCCTGAAGAGTGGTAAGTGTTCTTGATTCCTTGGTGTTGGTTCTCTCTTGGGTTCCATCTTACGGTTGATTTATTGGTGATATGTGTCATATGTTAGACATTTTGACCCCTTAACTCACTATAGTTATGTCTTTTCATTCCATTATTTGGTATTTTTATACTGTTTGTGTGTTCAAGCATGTTTCAGGAGCTTAATGAAGAAATAAATCTAACTTTGGTGAATTAACCAAATACATGTTCGTTTCTATCCAATAGGAGAGTCAAAAAGGTGTTTTTCGAGACAAAAATATCTCCCAAAGGGAAAAAACGGCATTTTTCGAAGCCGTCACCTAAATCAAAAAGTCTAGTGAAATCAAGATGGTCATTTTGGTACAGTTGCGGAGAAAATTGGTTTTCATGAAAAAGCTTACGCCTAAGCCTACGGCTATAGAAGCAAAAAGTGGCCAGAAAGTGAAGTTTTATGCTTGACCTACGCCTCACCTACGCCTATGGCGTAGGTGCGACAGAGAATTCTGTATTTTGGATGTAATGTCCGATTTATCCCCATTTTGATTCTATGATGCATCGACGACTCTTATACCTCAAAGTGCGTGCAAATACACAATATACATCAGAGAGTAGGGTTTGGGTGGTTTGATGGTGAAATTACCAAAAAGGGAAAACTTAGGGTTTACCTCCACCTTTATCTATAAATACAAGGCTTTACATCAGAGTTAGAGGTTGGTGTTCAGAGCTTCTTTTCACATTCAATTTTAGAGCAACCTTTGAAGTTATATATCTTTGAATAAGGGAAGCCATATCCGAAAAAGAAGGACATTGAGATCGATTCTACACCAAAGATGCAATCTTTATCTTCTATGGCCAACTAACTTGATATCTAGGGTTTTCTAGCAAAACCCTAGCCAAGGAATGTAGATTTTATCTTGTTTTCAATTGTAACGAGGGGAAACTGTGGCCATACTGTGATGATTGTAGTAGATAAGGGTGCGTTCACTAACGTGAAACGTTTCACGTTTTCTGTTCTCACCTACCAAAAAGTAGAAACAGAAACAATAATAATGTTTAATAAATTGTTTCTGTTTCCAAATAATGAGAAATGTTTCCCATGTTTCACATAAAAATGAGAAACATAAAAAAGGTGTTTCACATGTTTCTCTACTGTAGAAGAGAAACGTTTCTTTCACTATTACCTTTATTGTCTTTTACTATTTATCTTTATGCTCTTTATTATTTGGTTTTATTCTCTCACCAACTTTCCTTTCAAGCATTTTCTTCATTTAATTCAACATTCACATTTGTCTCTTTCACTTTCAATTTTTTTCCCATTACAACTAATATATTATTTTAAATATATAATATGTTATATTAAATAATAAAATATTATTATTAATAATAAAATTATTATTAAATAATAAAATTATTTTTTAATTAATATAAAATAAATTTTAATATATAAATTTTTTATATATTAGTCTGAATTTATTAGACAAAAATATATAATTAATTATATATAATAACATATTATTAAATATGAAATGTAATATATTAAATAATAATATATTATTTAAATAATAAAATATTCATTAAACAATAAAATATTTTTAATTATATAAAATAAATTTTAATATGTAAAATTTTATATACTAGTTTGAATTTATGAGACAAAAAAATATAATCTATTATATATATATATATTTTTAATTATTAAATATGATATTTTTATATTAGTATGCAATAAATAACATACTATAATTATAAAGAATTATTATTGGAAATTTGTGAAATAATTGTTTTATTAAACATGTTCTTTGTTTCTTGTTCTCAACATTATGAGAATATCAATGATTAATAAACATCATTTCTATTTTTTGTTTTCAATAAGAGAAACGAAAATATATTTTTGTTTCTTAGAAAAATAGAAATGAAAAACGTTTCACGTTAGTGAACGCACCCTAAGAGACCATTTTTATTCTTGATACAAAATTCTATATTTGTTCTAAATTATTGTCTTAGATTGAATGAATATATTATTTTACATAATTATGATTATTCACTATAAGCTTGAAATCGGATGCTTAATTCATAATTTTCTACACAATGGTGGTAATAAAACTTGAATTAGGTTGACATAGGCTATGCCTTAGCGAGTTGATATATACATGATTTAGTTTATTTTCGTGCATTATGAGTATATTCGGGTAATTTAATTGGCATGCACTAATCAGTTCAGTCATGAGATGGGTTGTCGCAATCCGGTTGATGGTAATCCTTTTTGGGATCATATTTAGCTATTTACGGTATGACCTGATTCACAGTTTATGGATCGCCCTCTTGTAATTGTTATATTGATAGAACTATATTATGTGGTAAGTGGTGAAACGATGAAAACCCTAGTTTTCTCTCTCTCTTAAATCACAAACCAATTTACTTTGCTTTTTTGAATAATTTAGTTAATTTAGATAATTTGGTCATCGACCACCAGAACAATCAACTTTTCAGAAATATAACTCATTATTTTTGAATTGTTAAAGTGAACAATCTTAATCTTTGTGGGATCGATATCCCTTACTCAAGCTGTTACTATTCTATAATTGATACGTGCGCTTGCATAGGGTAAAACCTAGCGTCCTTAAGGTGTTGTTTTTAACCACATATTTTGTACACACCTGAGGCACATCAATTGGTAAGAGTTTCCTCTTTTTATACATCTTAATTTCGAAACCCTAGAGTTCACCATTTTTGTGTTTTTAGCTTAAGTTTGATTTATTGCCTCTATTTGGGTTTATTGTTGTTGAAAAACCTTAAGATAGTGTTATGGTTATATTCTTGCTCATTTGAAGGCTTGGAGACCTTTGAGCAGAACTATCAAAATCTCTCTCTTTGAAGCTTTCTTGAAAGTCATTTGCTCAGTTCGTCATTGGCGTCATTTGGACCAATAGCTTGCGCCTTTTTTATCACTAGGACTTGTGATTGCTTGGACTTGAGGTAGGGGAAAATGAGTTGCTTTAATTTTTGTACAAGGGTGTGTGCGTCTATGTATATATATGCGATATATATATGTTTTTGAGTCTTGATAACGTAGAGGAGAAATTAGGCCCTTGAAAAGAATGATTTTGTGATGATAAATATTTGTTGTGAAAAATTACTTATATGTTTATGATTATGAGAATATTGATATTTTGGACATAATATATTGCAAAATGATGTGGAACATATATTATGATGAGACATAGTTCAATTGAGGCCTATTTTCATTTTGAGTACACCTTGTCGTGTTGAATACATTGGCATTGGTCTATACCAGTCATATAACCATGTGTGAGTAGACTTGTGTCGAAACATCGCAACAACTATCCGGGAAGTGTTTCCACAACCTACAAAACTAGTAAGTCCGAGAATTGTGCTATAGGGATGGATTGTTCCACCTTCTCAAGTCGCGAGTTGTCTCGTGCATTTGATCTTCAGATCTCAAGTCGCGGGTTATCTTGTGAATTTGATCTTTGGATCTCAAGTCGCGGGTTGTCTCCTGAATTCAATCTTTAGATCTCAAGTTGTGGGTTGTTTCGTGCATTCGATCTTCGGATGTCAAGTCACGGGTTATCTCATGCATCTGTCTTCCTTGTTGAGAGTATACATCCTCTTCAAGTGAACCATTTGGGCGACAAATTATATCTGTAACCATAGTGGTTTTATGATAGGTGTTGAATGTTGTACATTCTAGGCCCCTAACTAACTATTGTTACCTCTTATCAGTCCATTATTTGGTATTTTTATGCAGTTTGCATGTTAAAGTATGGTTTAGGAGCTTAACAAAAAAATGAGCTAACTTTGGTGAATTAACCAAAGACGTGCTTGTATCTATCAAAGAGGAGTTTTCAAGCAAAAAGTGTCTCCCAGAGGGCAAAAATGACATTTTTCAGAGCCAAAACTTTGGGAAATATACCAACGGAATCGAGGGGGTTCTAACGGAGCAATAATCAAGAAAAGTAGTTTCGAAGCATTTTGCTACGCTTGAACTACGCTTACAGTAGCTAAAAGTGGTTAGAATCATCAAAAACTACGCTCAAGCTACGCATATGAGATTGGAGCCTTAAGCATAGCTACAGTACTACGCTTAAGTGTAGGAGCCAATTGTAGGGCCAGAATTTCAGCCAACTTCAGACGACCATATCTTGGTCAAAACGGGTCTAAATGAAGTGATTCTTGAGGCTAAACTCAAGATCTTGATGTCATCATTTTTTTAGAAAAAAAAAAGCGTACGTCTCAATCCAAGTTGTGTACCTCAAGTTATGATAAAAATAGTGAGACGTGTCTGCTGAAAAATTGCAGATTCGGTCAAAAATCCTAGTTTGACTAGGTTGACATTGTATTCAACTCAAACACTTCCAAGTACGTGTAAAAGGTGTATTTCATTAGATTAAAGGGTTTTAGCTTAAAATTGAGGAGAAACATATTATAGAAGACTCTTACTCCAAGCAGGACTCTTCTCAATCACTTCTATAAATACCTAGGTTTGGACCGAACCTAAGGAGATTTTAATTACATAATTTCTAGAGCATTATCTCTGGAGATTTACGTCTTTCAAAGAAGGGAGTCATTCAAGATGTAGAGATTCGAAATAGAAGATCATGTAGGGCGTTTCTACATCAACGATGCAATCTCCTTCCACCATGAGCAACTAAATCGGTATCAAGGTTTTTCTATTAAAACCTTAACCATGTAATGTAGTTTATTTATTTGTTTCAATTGTAATGAGGGAAAAATGACGACCACATATGTGATGATTGTGTATATCTGTGATTGTAGTTATTTATGATACGAGATTTAATATTTATTCAAAGTTCTTATCTTAGATTGAATGAATCCATTATCCCAACCAATCATATTATCTTAAACAAATCATGATTTTCTACACAATGGTGCTTAACACTTAAAACCCTAGATTTACATAGACCATGCCTTGGTGAGGTGATATAGACATGCTTTAGTTTAATTTTATATTGTAGGAATAGATTAAAGTAAAATAGGTGGCATGTACTAGTCACTCTGTCCGGAGATGAGTTATAGCAAATCCGGTGGATAATATCATTTTTAAGACATATTCAACTATTTACGGTACGATTTGATTCACGATACTAGATCGCCCTCTTATAATTGAGGAAATAGATAGTTATATTATGCGGTTAGTGGTGGAGTAAGGAAACCTTAGGCCATGTTTGGTAGGCGGTCTTTCTGGTCTGGTCTGGTCTGATCCGGTCCGGTCTAGTCTGGTCTAATCTAATCTGGAAAAGTCTGTTTGGTAAGCGGTCTGGTCTTACTATTTATTTATTATAATATTTATTTATTTATGTATTATTTATTTATTTATTTATTATTTCTTCACTTTATAATATATTTTATTATTAATATTATTAAATTATTATTTATTAATTTATATATTAATTTATAAATATATTCTATTTCTTTATTATTATTTAATTATTTAATTAATTTTATTTATAAATTATTTATTCATTTTTAATTATTTAAAAATATATTTTATTAATTTAATATTTATTTTTTATTATTATACTCATTTTTTATTATTATTATGAAGTATTTATTCATTATTATATTTACTTATTATTTATTATTATATTTATTTATTATTATATCTATTTATTATTTTTTATTATATTTATTTATTATTATTATTTATTTCATTTTGCTTATTATTTATTATTTTTATTATATTTTTAAATATGCTTTATGTAATTTATTATCATTATTTATTATTTAGTCCATTTTTTATTATTATTGTATTCATTTATTATTATTATTATTATGTTTTATTTAATTTATTATTTATAGTATTAATTATTTATAAATATATTTTATTATTTATTCATTTATTTATTATTTTTATATTCATTTTTTATTATTATTAGGTATTATTTATTTCATTTTGTTTATTATTTATTATTTATATTTTATTTTTAAAATATGTTTTATTTAATTTATTATTATTATTAATTTTTTATTATTATTTATTCATTTTTAATTATTTATAAATATATTTTATTAATAAGACCAGACCGGACCACCAGTAACCACTTTTCTTTTTTGTCTGAAATGAGGCCATTTTGGTCTGATTTGGTCTTACTTGGTCTAACCAAAAATTTGGGACCAATGCTACCAAACAGAGTCTGGTCCCATAAAACGCAAGACCAGACCAGACCACCTGGGACCAGACCACCTACCAAACAGGGCCTTAGTTTTTATCTATACTGTTTTTGTCTTAATCTATATTTACTTGCTTTATTAGTTAATTAGTTAAAAAAATCACAAACCACAAATCATACTTTCATAGTAATTTAAGAGAATTACTTTGCGAGAGTTCAGAATACGACCTAGTCCCTTGGGTTCGATAACCTTTCTCAAACCGAACTGTACTACAATATGACTCGTGTAGTTACGATAGGTAAAACCTTGACGTTATCAGGGGCTGTTCTTAACCACTATTTTTAACCCCTATCGACGCGCATCAAGTTTTTGGCGCCGTTACCGGGGACTAACGGATATTCTGAATTTTAGTAATTTAGTATACTTGAATTATTTGTATTGTATCTAAAGTTGGATTGTGTATTTTTGCAAGGTACACTAAAAAGCGTGAAGGGAATCGACGGAGCAGTGACGATCAAGTCATTGGACCACTTGTGAGTTCTAGTGTAGCTTAATTTTACGCATAATTTTAGCTTTATTTCTGTCCATAGTTAGAGTAGTTTAGAAGTAGTTAGTTTTTATTAAATAAAAAAAAATTATGCAGTTTTCATGAAAATTGTTAGAAAGTCCGAATTTAGTGAAAGTGGAGAGGAGTTTGAGTGGAAAAGGGCCAATAAACAAAAACTCACTATAACAGTGAGCCTAGTTGATTTTAAGCTAAACATGTCATTTAGAACCTCAAAACTATGATTTTATGACTATCAGGAAGAATCAGATAATAATTATAGTGGAGAGAATCTACCGATAGGAGACATGACTCGTCATAATAATTCATACAATTTAACGAATGTTCCATATTATAATTCATGCAACCCAGATTAGAGAAATCATCCCAATTTACAATACCAACAATCAGGTATAGGAAATTCTTATCAAAGCTTTAATGAGGATCCACGATATTTCGATCACAGATTAGGTTATCGTCCGTATAGTCAAGATTATTATCCTCAACTATCTAATCAATTCCAATTTGAAGAGTCCAGTGTATATTAGTGTCCGGAGCCATTACCTTTGGAAGATAAATTCTTTGTAACTTTGAGAAAAATTAGAGCAACCACCCATCCTAAGTCATTGTCTGGTGATGAAAAATTCTTAGCATCTTTGAGCAAAATCGAAGGGACCCCTCAAAATTGTGAGGAAATCACATAAAATGGAGACAATTCATACTTTTCAAACACTGAAAATCCTCAATCAAGTTTCAATAGAAGTCAACAACCATTCAGTACTCAGGATTTTCAGTCCAAAAATACCCAATCATTCCGACCCTTCAACTAAAATGCTCAATCATTCCAACCCTTCAACCAAAATAACCAAAATCCACTCGAGTTTCAAAATCAAAATTCACCGTCTAGACCACCTGATTTTGAGGATAAAATGATTAGCGCCTTGAGAGAGTTTAAAGTTGCCAACCAATTGAATTCTCAGGCCTTATCTAAGTTAGAAACCCAAGTAGGGAAACTAACTAATACTTTAAGAATGGAAGATTTTCAAAATCAAGTGGTAAATAATTTTGAAGATGAGGATGATGGGTATAAGGAAATAGAGGAAAACTTTGAAACTGGAGAATGACATATCACATGATGAGTGTACACAAACCATTCCTTTACCAAAAGAGATACCATATGAACCTAAAGCAATATTTACCCAATGTCTCGATGAGTTGCATTTTGAAGCTAAACAAGGAGGGGATGAGTATTACATAATGGACGGGATTGATAAGGTGATAAAGGACTCATTAACTTATTCATTGATAGAAGAATCTTTGGACATAAGTACTAAACATGTGATGAATGTAGAGCATGACAAAGGAGAGAAAGTATATAACGATTATTATGTTCTTGATGTCTTAATCATTACTAAATGTTCATAGTGGACACCGTTGAACAATTTACTTCCCACACTTTATCCGCCATATAGTGAAAGTGTCGAAGAGAGGAATGGTGTTAGATAGCCCTTTGTGGAGCATCGCGCCAAATACATTAAACATTGGTCCTAGGCAGTGAAAGTTAGTATCTAGCCTCAGTTTGTAGAATAGGCTGTTATTTCATTTCTTTAATTATAATTTCAATTCATAGGATTGTAGGCCCTTAACAATGGATTTCAATTCATAGGATTGATAAAGATGTTGCCTCAATACCCCATGATCATTCTACTACTCTTGAAGAGGATGCTAGTAGGGGATCTATTGATGAACAACATGTTGATAATGTGAACTCTATATTGCAAAACAATAAGGGAGATCAGGCTACTGATCTCGAGGTGAATATTCTACCATAGCCTCCAAAGCTTGGTAATGCTAAGGGAGCTTCTAAATTTTCAAATCTTGGTCAGTCTAATGTTAAAACAAGAAGGGGTGTATCTTCTAGCTCTCGTAGTGAGGGTGTATCTTCTATCATTCTAGTCTTCCAATAGCTATAGTTTGAACCATCAAACCATGGGGGCCTATTGTTTGATTGTCCTTCTACATGAGTGACTATGTTTGAGGCCATGATCGTTCTCTAGGACGGTTAAGTCTAAAACAAGTAGAGATTAGGCTCTGATACCAATTGTAAGTCACTAAAATACCCTAGAGGAGGGTGAATAGGGTTTTAAAAATAATTTCTATCTTGTTTTTATTCTTACTAGAACATGCAACAAGGTTCAATACTAATTTACAAGGTAAAATATGCAATGAATAATTTCACTTAAATTCAACAAGCTATTTACCACAATATAAATTAAGCATGCATGAACATAAAGTAAGAAGATAGAGATAGAGATATTGACACCGTGATTTTTACGAGGTTCGGTAACTCCTACTCCTCGGCTCAAATAATCCCCTTCCTTGAGACTTTCCCGATCCTCACACTATGGCTCTTCCTTCAATAGGTGGAATAGCAAAACCTTTACAAAAGAGCTAACTAGCTCTTCACACAATCAAGAGAACAATCCTCCCTTGATACAATGGGCTTCACTCACCCAAGATCACAAATTTGTGTATGCAATCAATATATCACTCAAGAAACAAAAACACTCAAAACCCTAAGGTTTTTATGGAAGATAGATCAATATAAGCTCAAGTGTTTTTAGGTGATGTATCAAGAACTCAAGATATATATATTCTCACAATATATTTTCAATAAGAGAATAGGCTCAAGGCTTGAGTTTAAATCTTCAAAATGATAAGAGTGAAAAACGAGATTTTGATCTTTCTTGCTATCAAAAGATTTTTCAGAAGATGCTTGAGAGAAAATTAGAGATGAACAATATTTGGAAAATTTCTCACACAAGAACCTTAAAGTTTTAATCCATATCTCTTTCTTTATATAGTGTAACACTAGGGTTTGGAGAGTGTATCTCACCCTAGACAATGTGGAGAGTAGGACCTGAAAATCAGCAAGCAAAATCATTTTTTTTGGGCAAAAATATTGTTTAGAAATACTTTTCCTTAAAATCCTGAAGCACCCAGTCTACTGCCTCCATGCTTAGATTTAAAATATTTTTTCCAACGGCTAGGGTCAGTCGACTGCCTCAAGAAGTCCAGTCGACTGCCTCAGGCAATAAAAAATGTTCGAAACTCTCTAGTTCAGTCAGTCGGTTGGGTCCTTAACTGCCAGTCGACTGGGCACAGTCAGTCGACTGCCTTGGACAGGTCAGTCGACTGCCTCATGCAGTCAAAATGTTTTATAGCTCACTGGTTCATCCAGTCGGCTGGGTCCTTAATGGCGAGTCGACTGGGTCACAGTCAACCGGCTGCCATTTCATGGCCAGTCGACTGGGTGACTCCATGAATTATTTTCAAGGTCCGTTTTTTATCCGTTTGAGTTCGTTTGATTTATTTCTTGAGCTTATAAGACAAATCAACACATAAGATACCTTGTTACAATATTCTCACCCCGCCTATCTACCCCAGGTCTTGAGTCCAGCTTTTGTTATTTCTTTGATCTTTTTGGCCTTCTTCGAGTTTGCGCTTGAGTTTCATTATCGCTTGTTGCTTTATCGATCTTCCCGAATCATTTACCTGTACTTGCTGAAACACTTAGCTCAAAGTCATATTAGTACCAAACACGGTTTTGAATGTTTTGTAAATATCAAAATAAGATTTATTGCTTGAAATAGAATTTCAAAGCCAACAAAGAGGTATTAACACCTCTAAGAAACAATTTGAGATTGCTCAAGTCATTCGAAGATTAAACTTGTCTCTTTCTTGTTTAGTGGAAACCGGAGTGAATGAAGGAAAGGCTTCTAAGATTTTTCAATCCATTGTTAGAGGGTGGCATTTTCTACATAATTATAATGAGGGTATGAATGGTAGAGTATGGGTTTGTTGGGATCCTTCAAGGCTCAATGTGGTTCCTCTTTCCATCATTGATCAACTTATTCTTTGTTCTATAAAGGATATCAAGGATTCCTTCAGTTGTGTGGGAGGGTTTATCTATGGATCAAATGATTATATTGATATAAGAAATCCCTGGAAGGACATTTTGCAAGCTGCCCATATTCATGCTTTGGTTCCTTTTTTCTTGACAGGTGATTTTAATGCAATTCGTTTTCCTAATGAGCAATTTGGTGGTTCTACTATTTGGGATTCTCAAAATAAAGAGTTTGAGGAGAGTATTCAGAGTGCATGTTTAGATGATTTGAAATATTCTGGGGTGCATTATTCTTGGACTAACAAAACATATTTTTGTAAGATTGATAGGGTTCTTGTCAATGAAGTTTGGAATGATACTTATATAAAACTCTGCTGCTCACTTTGAACCTATAGCAGTGTTTGATCATGCTCTCATTACTATACAAGTAAAGGCTACTACTTTGAAAAAAGGTTCTCCATTGAGGTTAAATAATCATCTTATTTCCCATCCTCATTTCATGGATATTGTTAAGAAAGTTTGGTCTTTGGAGGTTATGGGCTCTTATATGTTTAAGGTAGCTAAAAAGTTGAGATGCTTGAAGTAGGAGTTGAAAGTCTTGAACTAAGAAAATTTCAATGATTTCTCTACTCAGGTCCAAGATGTCAAGAAGGTTTTAACCAATTTGCATTACAAGCTTGATGTTGACCCTAGTAATCAAGAGATCTTGGCTGAAGAAAAGGATTGTCTTTCAAACTTTCTTCAACTTTCTCAAGCTGAAGAATCTCTCCTCAAGCAGCAATCTAGAGTTCAATGGTTGAAGTTGGGTGACAAAAATACAACTTATTTTCATAGAGGGGCTAATGCTAGAAAGAACTTCAATATCATCTTATCTCTTACTTCTTCCGATGGTACAAGGTTTAAACATCATGATTTGATTCAATTACAGATTGTAAATTATTACAAGACTCTTCTCTCTTCTAATGACACCGTGCATATTCCTGATCTCAAACCTTTTATCAAGTGTCCTCTATCTAAAGCTCAATTTCAGCAACTTTCTAGACCTATCACTGATGAATAAATCGGACTCACTATGTTCTTTCTTAAAGATGGAAAGGCTCTTGGAAGTGATGGTTTTAATGCTTTATTTTGTAAGCATGTGTGGCTTGTGGTGGGGGATGATTTACTAAGGAAATTCAAGCTTACTTCCATTCTGGTGTGATGCTTAAAGAGGTAAACTCTACCACCATCACTCTGGTTCCTAAGGTCACAAATCCCAATATGGTCTCTGATTTCAGATCTATTTCCCTATGTTCCACCCTCTATAAATGTTTATCTAAGGTGCTAGCTAATAGAGTTAAGGAGTGCTTACCCTCTTGTATTAGTCTTAATCAATGAGCTTTTGTTGCTGGAAGGAATATTTCTCACAATATCCTTTTAGCTCAGGAGATTTTAAGAGATTATCACAAAGATGATGGTGATCGAAGGTTGGCTATGAAAGTTGACTTGTTCATGGATTTTGATATTGTTTCTTATAGGTTTTTGGAGGTTGTTCTTCAAGTTTTCAATTTCCCCCCTCACCTAATCAAATTGGTTACGAATTGTGTTAATTCTGGTATGTTCTCTATGAACATTAATGGCAGTTTCAAGGATTACTTTCCAAGCTCCATGGATATAAGACAAGGTGATCCTCTTTCACCATATTTGTTTGTTGTTGGAATGGAGGTTCTTACAGGTATGTTGGATAGAATGGCCACTTCTAATGCTTTCAATTTCCATTGGAAATATAATCAACAAAGTATCACAAGCTTGCTTTTTTATGATGATCTCTTGATCTTCTCTGCTGGTGATTTGAGTTATGTGAATTGCATTAAGGATGTTCTTGCCTCTTTTGGTTCTATTTCTGGATTACTTCCCAATCACTCCAAAAGTGTGGTTTTTCATGCTGGTATTCAAGCTCCTTTGCTCCCCCAAATTCAAGATAATCTTGGTTTCCAGCTTAGGCGTCTTCATGTGAAATACCTAGGAGTTCCTCTCCTTTCTTCTAAGCTGAAGAAATCTGATTGTACAATGCTTTTGGATAAGTTCACTACTAGAATCTCTAGTTGGACTTCTAAATATCTATCTTTTGTAGGAAGACTCCAATTGGTTAAGGCTGTTCTATTTGCCTCTCAAGTTTATTGGTATTCTACTTTTATTTTGCCTAAAGGGGTTATTAAAGATCTTACTTCTCTTCTCAGAAAATTTCTTTGGTCTGGTTCTAAAATGTGCAAAGGAGGATGCAAAATAGCTTGGTCTCAAGTGTGTCTTCCATTTAAAGAAGGTGGTTTGGGTATCAAATACTTGGAAGAATGGAATGTTGCTGTTATGTCCAAGCATCTCTGGTCTGTAAGGTATAAGGTTCTCTATTAGCTCAGCTTGGAACTTTGTAAGTTATAAGGTTGATGTTGTGGAATAGGATGATTTCCTATGGTTTAAGCACCATATTCCTAAAAATTCTTTTTGCCTTTGGTTGGTTAACCTTAATCGATTTAACACTAAATATTTTCTGCTATCTATTGGATTGGTGAATGATGTTACATGTGTATTTTGTAATCTGAATATGGAAGACAGAGACCACTTGTTCTTTCCATGTAGTTTTTCTAAGAGGCTTTTGAGAAGTGTGATTCAGAAAGGCGTTCTTGAGTGGCTAGATGGAGATTGGACTATAAATTTCATTTGGTATCTAGCAAATTTAAAGGGAGTTTATTTGGTGTCTACTCTTAACAAGCTTTCCTTTTCAGCTACTATCTATGAGTTATGGATGGATTGAAATAGGAGAATATTTGAGGAAGCCTATTGCAGTTATGAAGACCTACTTGCTAAGATCATTCAATTTGTCAGTTATAGTCTATTTTCCCATGATAATCATAGTAACTATTTGGTTAATCGGTAGCTGGTTCGACAATGGTGTTTGCTAGAGTCTATTTTGGTTCGGCATTGACTCAATTATATTCATGCTTTTTCTGTTGTGCTTTGATCACTTTTACTGTTGGTGTATATGTTGGTGCATTATGCTTGGCCAGATGTTATTTCTATTTGAGTTGTTTACTGCTATTATTCTACTTTTGGAGGGGTACTTAAGGTTGAGCCAGCTTCTTCCGGTTCAAATTCATTTGATGCTTCTTCATTGTATCTGTTTTCATTTGGATAGGAAGCTTCGCTGCTATGCATCCTATTGTCCTTACTTTTATGTTTGCTGTTTGCATCTGTGAAGCTGCTGAGGCCCGACGATCAGGGAAAGATTGGAGGTTCGATCATTTGTGTTTTGACGCCATTTTCATGTTTCACTTTAGGGATTAATCCTTGTTTGGGTATAAAGAGCCAGTTCATTGGTTGGAAGTTGCTACCTCATTGTGTGAGCCAGTTTATAGACTCTTTTATGAAAATGCTTGGATTAAGTACTGTATAGGAATTGTTTTCCCAATTTCTATTAGTCCCTTGAGATATGCATCTTGTTTAAGACATTTAGTCCTGCTTTTCCGATGGTGGATCTTTGGATACCACATAAGTTTCTTCTTGTACCTAGGGATATGCCCCTAGTATTCTTGTAGGCTTTTTCCATTTTATTTTATTTATACTATTCTTACCATTCAAAAAAAAAAGTTCTTTTATTAAAAAAATAAAAAAATAAAAACTCATTCCTTGTGCTATATTGTGTAAGAATTTCCGGAAAGTGATAATTACAAATATATATATATATATATATATATTCCCCTTCCTATGATATTGGGTATTTGTGATTTATTGAATATTGCTACATGTAGCTCGATTCAAGTTTATTATTTTTTTGTTTGGGGGTGGGGGGGGGGGGGAGAACAAGCATGAAGAGAGCAAATTTTGGAATTGCGCTTCAAGGGTAACTATGTTCTTTCTCATGAGTATGATTGTAAACCTTGAGGACATGGTTAAATTTAAGTTTGGGGGAAAGGTATAGTTAGTATAAGGAATGATTGAAAAATAGCGAAAAATTAACAAACATTTGTGGAAAAAAAAATTCTTTGTTTTTAATACGCATGAGTGTTTTGCATTACAAGTTGCTTGAGTTTGTCTATAATGTATGAGTAGTATGTGATGTGATATTATCTCTCATGAGAGTAATGATTATATGGAGTTAGTGAGGTGATGTGGTTGTACATTGGTGAATGAATTAGTGAAATTGAAACCAAGAAGGAAGATCTTGACCTATAAGCAAATGCACATATTCACTGTGGTATGATTAGTTGATCTTTGCCTATGGAAAGGGGAGAAGGGGAGTAGTATGAAGGAAATTTGAAATTTTTTAAAAAACAACTTGAAAAAAAAAAAAATTTAAATGCAAAAACTAGTTCTTCGATTTGAGTAACCTGACCTCCTACCACAAAGTAGCAAAGTGTTAGCATAAAAGGGGAGAAAACTAATGACCATAAATCCCATGGAAGAAGCTCGGACCCATTTGGTTGGGACTAAAAATCCTCACTGGAAAGTCCAGAGTTTAGAGAGATAAAAATGGATAAAAGTGGAAAAGATGGAAAGAAGGAGTTTCACATGTAAAATGGCAAAGTCTGATCAATGAAATAGAAGAAGAAAGACTGATCTACCATAGGAGAATGTTCACAAAAATACGGAAGTTGTCTAGATTGGGAGTAGAGATTAACGAAGTTGTTTACTCTAGTGGGGACCATTCTCAACATTAGATCAAGATAGTTGTTATTTGGTAGTGACTGAGAATGTTTGTATTCATGTTATTCTGTATATTGTAGCATGACTTAATTAATGAGTAGGATAATGCACGAATGTGTGATAACGAATAATGGAGAAGTTATGGGTAGTATAGCTAACCCTCACCAAACTTAACTCGTCCACTCGGCATTGCCAAGGGGTTTAAAAGGCTTATTACACGGACCCTCACGAAAGCAAGGGATTAGTGTAGAGTAATTAGATTAGAAATCATCATCGGATGTTGTTAAAGTTCTCTTGTGTTCATTGCTAAAAGACTAGGAATATGTAAGTTTGGGTGTGATAGGTGCTGAATGTTGTACATTCTAGGCACCTAACTCACTATTGTTACGTCTTATCAGTCCATTATTGGGTATTTTTATGTGGTTTGCATGTTAAAGCGTATTTAAGGAGCTTAACAAAAGAAACAAGCTAACTTTGGTGAATTAACCAAAGACATTCTTGTATTTATCTAAGAGGAGAGGAAAAGAGGAATTTTCAAGCAAAAAGTGTCTCCCAAAGGGAAAAAATGATATTGTTCCGAGCCAAAACTTTGGGAAACATACCAACGGAGTCTAAGGGGGTTCTAACGGAGCAATAATGAAGGAAAGTGGTTTCCAAGCATTCTGCTATGCTTGAGCTACTCTTACAGTAGCTAAAAGTGGCTATAATCATCAAAAACTTCGCTCAAGCTATGCATATGGAATTTGCCCTACGCTTATGTGCAACTACAGTACTACGCTTAAGCGTTGGGGCCAATTATAGGGCCATAATTTCAGCCAACTTTGGACAACCATATCTCGGTCAAAACGGGTCTAAATGGAGCGATTCTTGAGCCTAAACTTAAAAGGTTGAAGTCATCTTTCCAAAACAAAAGAGTACGTCTTAATACAAGTTGTGTAGCTCTAGTTATGATCAAAAGAGTGAGACAAGTTTGCTAAAAAAATGCGGATTCGGCCAGAAATCCTAGTTTGACCCGAATTGATCCGTTTTAACCCGGATGACTTTATATTCAACTCCAACACTTCCAAGCATGTGTATAAGGTGTATTTAAATTAAATTAAAGGTTTTTGGCCCATATTTGAGTTTTGGTCTTATGCAATTTCCTTTGACTTGTCTTCAACTCCAACACTTCCAATCACGTGTGTAAGGTGTATTTAATTACATCATATTAAAGGGTTTTGGCTCAAAATTGAAGAGATACACATTAAATAGGAATCCTACTCTAAGAGGGACAAGTCTAATTCTAGCAAGACTCTTCTCAACTTCTTCTATAAATATAACTTCAAAATACATAATTTTTAGAGCACTATCTCTGGAGATTTACATCTTTTGAAGAAGGCAGGCATTAAAAACCTAAAGATCTGGAGTAGATGACCATGTAGGGCATTTCTATATCAACGATGCTGATCTCCCCCACCATGAGCATCTAAACTGGTTTCTAGGATTTTCTAACAAAATCCTAGCCAAGTAATGTAGTTTATTTAATTATTTCAATTGTAATAAGGGAAAACTGAAGACCACACATGTGATGATTGTGTATATGAGAGATCATAGTTATTTAATATAAAGGGTTTTATATTTATTCTACTTTTGTCTTAGACTGAATGAATGCATTATCTCAATCAATCATGTTTATTCAATATGAGCTAGAACTCGGATGCTTAAATCATGATTTTCTATACAATGGTTCTTAACACTCAAAACCCTAGGTTTACACAGGTCATGCCTCGGCAAGGTGATATAAACATGTTTTAGTTTAATTTCATCTTATTGGAGAATATTAGAGTAAAGTAGTTTGCATGCACTAATGACACTCTGTCCAGAGATGGGTTGTAGCGAATCCGGTTGACAATATCTATTTGGGGATTATATTCGACTATTTGCGGTATAATCTAATTCACATGTGATGGATCTCCCTGTTACAAGCGATCAAGTAAATAACTACATTATGTGGTTAGTGGTGGAGTATGAAAACCTTAGGCTTTCTCTACTCTGAATCACAAACACAATTTAATTCTTGCTTTTAGTTAGTTTAATAAGATCATAGATTTCAAAACCAATCAAAACCTTTTTGAAAACCATAATTCAATACTTTTAGATTGCTAAAGTGAATAATTCCAAGTCTCTGTGGGATCGATATTCCCGTTCTCAAGCCATGCTGTATTATAAAATGATTTGTGCTCTTGTGATCGGTAAAACTAGGGCACTACAAGGGTACATTCTTAATCAATAGTTCTAGCCCTGATTTGACCCCATCAGGGATCTCCTTTGGTTGATTTAGGCCCTGTTTATTTACTAGTTATGGTCCCATTTTTCTGGTCTGGTCATGGTTTTTTGAGACCAGACCATGTTTGTTTTGCATTGGTCTCAAAACATATAACCAGACCAAATTGAACCAAAATAACCTTTTTTAGGACCACAATTTTTGGTGGTTCTATATGGTCTGGTTACAAAATCTAACCAAAATGTCATCCAATAATTGAACCACATCTAACGAATATATAACCAAAACACAATTTAAAAAAATAAAATAATGAATAATAAATAAAATCAATTAAATAATACATAAAAAAAAAAAAACTAAATATAATAATGAATAAATAATAAAATAAATAATAAAATAATAAAATATATTTATAAATTAATAAAAATAAATGAATAAATAAAATAAAATATATTTATGAATAAAATAATAATATAAATAATAAATTAAATGAATTATATTTAAAAATTAATATAAATAAATGAATAAAAAATAAACAAAAAAATGAATAATAAAATTAATTAATTAAATAATACATAATAATAATAATAATTAATAATAAATTAAATAAAGAAATCATATTTATAAATAAAATCAAAATAATGAATAATAAACAAACTTAATTAAATAATACATAAAAAAAATAATAAATAAATAAATAAGAAGAAAAATGAATTAAATAATACAAAAAAATAATAAATGAATATATATAATAATAAAAAATAAATGAATGAATAAATAATAATATAAATAATAAATGAATAAAATATATTTATAAATTAATTAAACATAAACGAATAAATAATAAATTAAATGAATTATATTTATAAAACAATGAATTAAATAATACATTATAATTATTAATAAATTAAATGAATTAAATAATAAAAAAATAAATGAATTAAATAATACATAAATATAATAATAAATATTAAATTAATAAAATATATTTAGAGACAAGAAAAAATAAATGAATAAATAGTAATAAATATTAAAAAAATGAATTAAATAATATATAAAAATAAGAATAAATAAATAAGTAATAATAAAAATGAATGAAATAATACATAAAAATAATAATAATAAAAAAATAAATAATAAGCAAAATGAATTAAATAATAATAAATGAATAAATATAATAATAATAAAATGAATGAATAATAATATAAATAATAAATGAATAAAATATATTTATCAATTAATTAAAATAATTGAATAAGTAATAATATAAATAGTCAATTAATAATATAAATAATAAATTAAATGAATTATATTTACAAAAAATGAATAAGAAAAACAATGAATTAAATAATACATAATAATAATTAATTGAATTAAATAATAAAGAAAGTAAATTAAATAAAACGAATTAAATAATACATAAAAATAATAATAAATAAATGAATACAATAATAAATTATAATATAAATAATAAGTGAATAAAATATATTTATAAACAAATAAAAATAATTGGAGTGTAATAATCATAATTTAAGAAATTTTTACAAAACCAATATTACATTATTATGTAAGAAATACATAATAAAAATGAATCAAAAATATTTTAACAAATGTTTACAAATTTAATGTGTGGGTTTTAAGGTTATTACATCATATAAAGTATATTCAATATTTTCACTGTTTACTAGAAATTTATGACCATACGTGCAGCATGGGGTTATGTTATGTGTGCTACTAGGGTTAGTACATAGAAGGTTGGCATTGCTTGTATATTCAGTGTGAGTAAGGTTATTTATATATATATATATATATATATATATATATATACCTATGTCCTATTATATATATATATATATACGCATAGTTGTGTGCGTGAGTACCCTGTGACTATGTGTTGAGACTTGCTACGTGACTTTATTTGGTATCTATACTTGGGGCGTAGGGGCTATTCTTGGGGGTCTCAGATTGCCGTAAGTGCTAGTGAGACAACATACTGACCTAGGATAAATACGTGCAGCATGGGGTGGTTAGCACTACTTGGATTGTCAGAGGATATGGCAATTAAGGTTTCCCTATTGGGAATAGTTGCTCACCCCCCCCCCCCCCCCCCCCCCCCCACCACCATCAGTTGTAGGATCTAAGTGGATACATGACAATGTGCGGAGCGTCAACAACTCGGGTGGATTGAGACATTTATTTAGTAGTCGTCTTTTCACTCCCTGTATCTCCTATCTTGTTTTCTGGAGATTTTCATTATATTTATTGGGCCAGCCTGTTGGCCTTTCTTTTTCATTTTACAGTTGTATTTTGTTCGGCACTGACTTGTGCCTTTATGTATCATTGTTATATCAATAGTTGTTCTTGTATCTATTGAAACTGTTGTTCATATTATTAAGTTCTCTATGGTTTTAATTGTTATTATTGATTCTAGAGGTTCCTTACCCTGATGTCACGCTTCGGGATTCGCTGATTCTCCGGGATGGAGTCTCAGGAATTTCTGGGTGTGACAACTTCAATAATATTCAAATTAAAATCTTACAATGGAACCGATTTCTTATCACATATTGTTATGCACCAAAACCCAAGAACTCCGAGTTTGACGTAACGAGTGAAACAAACGATATAAAGTGCAAGAAACCTCTGAAATAAGAAAAGTAAGCGAAAGAAAATTGAAAGATCAAGTTAATTGTAAACGCATCAAATCCCATCATTAGACCATTAATTAATGCCTAATGTAAGAACATTTATAGTATTTGTGAGGACATTTATAGTATTATTTGTGTTTGGTATGTTCTAGACAATAACTAAATTGAGTGAATTATCATGATTAAGTGAATCATAGAGTCGAGAAGGTTTAATAGGCAATGTTAAGCTTCGTCAAACTCAGATCAAGACTAAAGAAGTGTAGAATACAAGAAAATTGAAGAGGAAGTGTCTCAACTGTTAGGTATGATAATCTATCTAAGAATGATTTACGAGTGTGTCTATTTCCTTGGTCGTTGAGAGAAAAAGCTAAAAGATGGTACATCAAATTAGATAAGACAATTAAAATTGATTGGGAAGCCCTTAAATCTGAATTCATAGAGAAACATTATCCCATAAGAAAGACCTTAGAGGCACAAGATGTGATCAAAAGTTTTAGAGAATTTCCTGGTGAGATGTTCCATGATGCTTGGGAGAGATATAATAAAATCTTGTATAAATGTCCCAACCATAGGTTCGCTGAACATGATATAGCTAAGAATTTTTACATGGGACTTGGAGATAAACATAAGAATTTGTTAGATGCGGCAACACAAAGACAATTTATCCTGAGACGAGTAAAAGAACTCTTAGACTTGTTTGACAGTATTAGTGAGAATACAATTCAATATGAATCTAAGTTCAGGTCAAGAGGTGCACTAGATAAAAGATTTAAGAAAGCTTATGTTGTGAATCATGATGATGTGAGAGATTCAGTGGCGTTGATAGGAGAGAAATTACAAATATTTGAAAAGCTTCTTCAAAGAAATCATTCCCCCTAGAAAAGAAGTGTTAGAGCATAAAGTCGATTATTCCCATAATGAGTGTCAATGTGGTAAATTCCTTGCTGCCTATGCTAATGTAGCATGGAACTACTCAAACAATGCTCATTTCACCAATTCATACACATCAAGTGTCCAAAATTATCCCTCTCTTTCATCTCAATTTTTGAATGTGGAATCAATGTTCCCTTAGGAACAACAATCATATAATTCACAGCCATGGTTGCAACAGAGTCAACAATCATATCAATCCCCACCAACAATCATGGCTCGAAACTCTTAGTCAAATTACCAACCCAGATAGTCATCCAATAATTCTAAGGCTCTCAAACTATTCAATAATAATTAGGTTGTCCAACTATATAATTATCAAACTCGGCCTCAAGGAAACCAAACCCAAGGATTCAATCCAAATCAAGCTTAGCCTTCATATCCCCAAAATCATCTCCAACATAAAAATTCAATTCAAAATCCACCACAAGACCACATAGCTTTGAAGAAGAGGTGATGAGTGCCCTAAAGGAGTTAAAAAATAAATTTAATAATTCTCAAGCGACCATACAAATAGTGAAATCTCATTCCCAAGTCCTTGCTCAAATGGTACACCTAGTGAATGTTGTGGATAGGATAGAGAGAATATTGCGTAGTCAGCCAGTGGCTAACCCAAAGCCATAACAAGCATTGGATCTTGAATCCTTTGTTGAGACCCATCATGAGACAGTCCAAGTGGTCACAATTTCGAGAAGTGGAAAGGAGATGGAAAATAGGGCCGAGGAGCAGATAAGGAGAGGCTGAATAAAAAAAAGGCCCAAGAAGTTCAAAGAAAAGTAGAAAAAGAAGCTCAGAAGAAAGAGGCTGAGAAAGTTCAGAAAGATCAATCTCAAAAGGAGGAAGAACAAGATGAGATATTACTAGGAGAGTCGGATAGGGCATACTATGAGGAGGAAACACCATTCCCTCAACGTCTTAGAGAGCTGACCAAAAATGGTAAGAATAAAGAGTTAGACATGTTGGAGACATTCTGATAAGTCGAGATTAATCTACCTCTCTTAGACATTATAGACAAAATACTACCCTATGTTAAGTTTTTGAAAGACCTCTGTACCCAAAAGTGTAAAAGCAAAACTAAGGTCCCGAAAAAGATTTTGTTGACTGAACTAGTAAGTTCGATCTTACTGAGTGATACTCCACTTAAGAAGAAAGATCCCGGTGCTCCCATTATTTCTTGTGTCATTGGTGACCAAAAGATTGGTAGACCTCTTCTTGACCTCGGTGCGAGTGTTAATTTATTACCTTACTCAATCTATCAACAATTGGGGTTGGGAGAGCTCAATCCTACGTCGGTGGTGCTTCAATTGTCAGACAGATAAACTAAACAACCGAGAGGAATTGTAGTGGATATCATTATTCAAGTAGGTAAGTTCTATTATCCTGTGGACTTTGTGGTGTTACACATAGAACCTGACCATAGATCAAGGAGACATATCCCTGTTATCTTAGGAAGACCGTTTTTTGCTATGGAAAATGCACGTGTTCATTGCAGAACATGGGTTATGGATATATCTTTTGGGAATCCAGAGATAAGGATAAATTTATTTGATATCAACCATCAATTATCGGAACTAGCCAAGTGTTTTAATATTGATAGGATGGTTAAGGAAGTGCTACCTCAGAGGAGTCGAACAAGGAATAACTTGGATGTTGTGATTGAAAGGTCGAATGCAAAGTTTGAAAAATGGGAGGAGCCAAGAGATTCGCCTCAATCTCCATTTATGTCACCAGTGACATTGGTGCCCGACAACTCACTTTACAAGATTGGGTTGTATGACGGCACTAAAGGTTGAGAAAAGAGCTTAGTGACGAATAAGAAAGATGAGCAGGTTGGTAGAGATGATCAATTGACATAAACTTTTAAAGAACGTACTAAGGATGACCCCTCTCTTAAGGACACCTTTCTAGATGAACTAGTGTTAGGTATACACATGGTAGAAAAGCTATATGCCTTGGAAGATCCGCGATTGAGAGATAAATGTGAGAGAATACCGAGTTGTGCGTCTAAGGATACTCAAAGACACATAGCTCGAATAACAGTACATCATGCTAATCATGTTTGTCTTAAGTTCATTGAGTTTGTCCTAAAACGACAATGTAATCCAAAGCTGAAAGTGTTTCTACGTAAATTCCGATAAAGATGGGATGGACCACATAGAGTTAGATCGGTTTACCCCCGGGGGGAAATAGGATTAGATAAAAGGTTCGGGATACATGGGCAGAGATTGAGATATTATAAGGAGATTGATTCGGGACCAGAATTTATCGCATTTGTCAGTTTAATGGAAAGTGGTGAATTGGTGAAAGGAACATTACATAAGATATTGAGGGAGGATATGTTGGACACATTGACCGTGCATGGGGTGAAGTTAGAACGTGACAGAGAAGGTACTTTATATGGTGATTATTGTTTTAGATTTGATGTCATGGATAGTACTAATTGTCTACAGGTGAGAGCATTGAGGGAGTTACTTCTCACATTTTGTCATATGAGTAGGAGAAGTGTTGTAGAGAGAAAATGTGTTGGATAACCCTTTGAGTGGCCATGTCATGCCGACGACGTTAAACATTGGTTCTAGGCTATGAAAGTTAGTTTCTAGCCTCGGTTTGTAGAATAACATGTCATTTAATTTCTATAATTTCATTTTTTTAGAGACAGTAGACCCTTAAGGCCACGACTTTGGATTTTTAATTCATAGGATTGTAGGCCCTTAAGGCCAAATCGGGGGGAAAAAGAAGAGAATTCTTAATTCCTTGAAATTTTTGTGAGAATTTATGGATAGTTTTTAAATTAATTTTTCCCTTGCTATGATTGTGGGTATTTGTGTTTTGTTGCGTATATCTACAGGTGATCCAAATTAAGTTTGGGGGAGGAGATCGAATGTTTCAATGTTGAATCCATAATTGAGCTTCAAGGGTAACTATATTTGTTCTCCTATATTATTTTTAACCATGGGGACATGGTCTGATTTATGTTTGGAGGTGAGAGTATAGAATTACAAAGAATGGAAAATTTTCTGAAAAATTTGAAAATTTTAAATTTTGGAGTAGTTCTTTATTTTCACGCATGAATGTTTTGCATTAAAAGTTGATTGAGTTCATGTTTATGATGTATGAGTAGTATGTGTTGTGATATCCCATTCATGAGAGTAATGGTTAGATCGAGTTAGTGAAGTTATGTGGTTTTTACATGGGTGAGTGAATGAGTGAAATTGAAATTAAGAAAAAAGACCTTGACCTATAAGCACAAACACACATTTACTATGGAAAATAGGTTGATCTTTGACTATGAAGTTGAAAATAATAATTTTGCCACAATAAAATGGGAAAATGGGAGATGTTGTGGTTGAAATGGAGTAAATTGAAAAAATTATTTTGAGAAAATAAAATGCAAAAAATAGTTCTTTGATCTGAGTAACCGGACCCTGGTATCACCAATATTATTGTTCGCGTAAAAAAGGGAGAAAACTAATGAGCATAAATCCCATGGAAGAAGCACGGGCCTAGTGGGTCGGGACTAAAAATCCTCGCTGGAAACTCTAGAGCTTAGAAAAACAAAAAAGGGATAAAAGTGGAAAGATGGAAAGAATATGTTTTTACGAAAAATGGCAAAATTTGATTCATGATGTAGGAAAAGAGAGATTGAAATACCATGGTAGAATGTGCACAAAAATACGAAAGGTTGTCTGGATTAAGAGTAGAAAGTAACGAAGTCATTCACTTTAGTGGGAACCATTCATGATATGAAGCTTGATATAATTGTTGTTCGATAGTAAGTGGGACTATTTGCATCCATACTGTCTTTTGTATTATATCATGATTTAATTGAACTTGTGTGTGAACTCATGACTGTGTGATTATAGAGAACTGAGATGTTTGTAAGTACCATCAATGGAAACCCTCACGAGACTTCACTCGTCCACTCGGTATTGCCGAGGGGTTTAAAAGGCTTGTTACATGTGCTAAGTGTAATCGTTGACCTTAACGAAGGCAAGGGAGTAATGTAGATTAGTATAGGTTAATTAGGATAAAAATCATCACAAGATAGTTTTCATGAGTTAATTGCTAAGGGACTAGCAATATGTAAGTTTGGGGGTGTGATAAGTGTTCAAGAGTATCCATTTTAAGCTCCTATCTTACTCTTGTTACATCTTTACAATCCATTATTTGATATTTTTATGTCGTTTGTGTGTTTAAACATGTTTCAGGAGCTTAATGAAGATTACGAGCTAACTTTGGCGAATTAGCTAGAGAAGTGCTTGTGTCTATCCAAAAGAGAGAAAAAGAGGTGTTTTCAAGTGTCTCCGGAAGGGCGAAAATGTTATTTTTCGGAGCCGCAACTTCAACAATCATACCGTGGGAGTCCAGGGGGATCAAACGGAGCAATTATCAAGAAAAGTGATTTTCGGGGGTTTTGCTAGGCTTGACCTATGCTTTTAGTTGCAAAACGTGGTTAGAAAGTGAGTTTATACGCTTGTCCCTATGCCTGAAGCGTAAGTGCGGAATGCTATAGTGTTTTCAGCACAAAATTTTACTCAACTTCGGGAGCTCATATCTAGGTAAAAAATGGTCCAAATGGGGTGATTCTTGAGCCTATCATAAAGATATTGAAGTCCGCTTTCCAACAATATATGATACGCCTCCATAAAATGTGTGTAGCTCCAAATATGTTCGAACGAGTGAGAAGTGTCCTTCCGAAAAACAAAAAATTTTAGATTCCGGACGAAATCTTATTTTTACCGGGATGACTTTAAGTTTGACCTTAACACCTCTATACATGTAATATTCACATATTATACATCAGATATTAGGGTTTTGCTTGGTTGGTTGTGAAATTATGAAAAAGGGTAATCATATTTCCCAAGTTAGGGTTTCCCTTGACTTTGTCTATAAATACCAAGCTCTGGTACATATCTAAGGATTTTTCTCTACATAATTTTGGGGACTTCTCTTCACATAATTTTGGGACTTGTTTCTACCCAATTTTTAGATTCATATCATTCAAAGGTAGGAGTCATTCAAGACCTAGAGATCCGGAAAAGAAGACAATGGAGGGCATTTCTACATCAACGATGAAGTCATCTTCTACCATGAGCAACTAATTAGGTATCTAGGGTTTTCTAGCAAAACCCTAACCAAATAATGTAATTCTTATTTGTTTTCAATTATAACGAGGGGAAACTGTGACCATACTATGATAATTATAGTAGATGAAAGACTATTTTTTTTCTTGATACAAGTTTATATATTTGTTTTGATTCTTGTCTTAGACTTAATGAATATATTTATCTTAAACAATCATGGTTATTCACTATGGGCTGGAACTCAGATGCTTATCTTATGATTTTTTACACAATGGTGACAATTAAACTTGAAACCCTAGGTTGACACAGGTCATGCCTTAGCAATTTAATATCGACATGTTTTAGTTTATTTTCATGCATTATGAGTATATTAGAGTAATTTAATTGGCATGTACTAGTTAGATCAGTCATGAGAAGGGTTGTCACAATCTGGTTGATGGTATTCCTTTTAGGGGTCATATTTAGCTATTTGCGGTACGACCTGATTCATAGTTTATGCATCGTCCTCTTACAATTGTTACATTAATAGAACTATGTTATACGTTTAGTGGTGGAGTATGGAAACCCTAGATTTTGTTTCTATTCTTCTTGTCTTAATCTATCTTGACTTGATTTCTTAGTTAATTAGTTAATCAATCTCAAAACCAACAAATCATATTTTTATAGCAATTTAAGTGTATTATTTTATGAGAATTCATAATACGACTTAGTCTTTATGGGATCGATAACCTTTCACAAGCTGAACTATATTACAATACGATTCGTGAACTTGTGATAGGTAAAACCTAAGCCGTCATAAGGGGGCATTTTTAACACATATTTTGAGCACACCCCGACGGAAATCAGAATGGCATAGTGGTAAATAGAGAGGATGACAAGGGGTAGAAGGGTAATTAAGAGGCATGATGACACTCTTTTAATTAACCCTAAGTTGGGAATAAATTGGTCATTTCCCATTTTCAGGTGGTGTATCATTTATGGCCATTGATCTCATTCTCCCATCTTTATTCTAGACCCTTGTAACATAGGGCCTTATTTGGATGACACTTAAATGCAAGAATCCATTATTGTTGTTCTTTCACCTGTCAAGACTTCTTATCAACCCTTGAATTGTTTATTCATTTTCATTGCCTTATTCTAAACCCTTGGATATTAAGGCCTTGTTTGGAAAGTGTATAAGAGGGGTGATTATTGGTTGAAGTCTTTCAATAGCAAGACTATTTTGTGGTCATTGGATTATGTCTTTATTTGTTAGCTTTATTATTGGCCATTGGATGGCTAGCTTTAATATTCTCTACAACTCTTAGGGTTAGCACACATTTGGGAAGAGATCATCTTTTCCTCTCCATTTTTTATTCTATTTTTCCTCTTGTTTTTTCTCCACTTAGGGGTTGATTTGATCACCCTAAGTTGGGAGTTTGATGTGGCCATCAACATGGAAGTTGTTCATGGTGTTCTTGTCTTTGGTTTGAGCCAAGAATTCGTGAGTGTTCTTCTTTCCTTGTGTGTTTTGCATTCAAACCTTAGTTTTGGGGTTCTTGTTAAACCACTTCATAACTTTTACTCTCCTCTTGCGTTGGAGTTTGATTCATTGTTAGGAGGCTATGGTGAAGCTTTCCACCGGACTGCTCCTCTGATTTCAGTGTTGGGAGAGAGCTAGAGTTTGACCTTGATTAGTGGTTTTGTTTTTCTCTTCACTTGAGGTAAGGGAAAACTTCTTAACTAGCTCATCTTGTGATTGTGTGGGTGTGAGTTTGATGCTAAGGTTCCTAAACCTAGATGAATTTTCTAAGTGTATCCTTGGAATTGAGAAATTGGGTTTTGAACATGTTTCTATGAATTAACCCTTGTGTATAGAGTACTTGGTGATGATATTACTAGGACTATGATGCATGATAGTTAGGTGGCTTTTGTTTTTAGATTTCCAATATTAAAGTATGCTTGTATACCTATATATATGTGTATATGTATGTGGGCATAGTTGTGTATATTTGTAAGTGTAATTATACCTATGTGTACATAGATGTTAAGGATGTAGCCTTGGTAGTGAGATTAGGCTAGCTCTTTTGGGTAACACCTTTGAGGTTATACTATGTGATTAGTGTAACTCGACATCTCAACTTATAGTGAATATCTAGTTTCCCTTTTTTGAATGATATTTGCTATGCTGAGAATTGATGTTATTGTTGAGATGTGATTTGTGATAAACTTGCTTGAATTGAACTAAGAGCATGTTTAAAAGAATGGAATTGTTAACCTTGTGAATTAAATGATAACTTGATGACTTCGAACATTAATTGTGCATGAGAATGTATCCTTATGATTTAAATGCTTTAATTGAGATATAAGCATATTGAATGAATGAAAATATTATCCTTGTGTATTAAATGACAACTTGATGATTTGGTTCATAAATGGTGCATGAGAAGACATCCTTGTTGATTAATGCTTTAAATGAGATTTAAAAAACATATTGAATGATGAAAAACATTCGTGTTGGCATTTTGGGAATGTCGTTTATAAATATGATGAAATACATATTTATGTTGGTGCGTGGGTCATGAAGATATATTGTATATGGGTTCACCTTTTGGAGAGAGAGATATCAATTAGTGTCTCACAACTGGGTTATGTATTCTTCTTTGGATTGTAAGTCGCAACTGGGTTGTGCCTCCATTTTCGGATTTCGTATTGGAAGTCGCAATTGGGTTGTGCATCCGTCCTTGGATTATAAGTCGCAATTGGGTTTTGCATCCATTTTTAGATTTCGAGTTGCAACTAGGTTGTGCATTGAATTTCATTGGGTGAGTCATATTGCCATTATATGATTTATGTTTACATGTGGAGCATGATATTATTACATGTGGTTGAGAAACATTTTTAATGTGGATTTTGAGATATATAATTTATATGTTATTAAAATGCTCAAGTGAAATTGGAGGATGTGAAAATATGATTTGCATGCCTTGTTTAAAATATAATGTGAGATAAATGCTTATACTTGTTGATATGTGCTTATATACCATAGGCAGGTAATAATTGGTGATCTTGGTTGATTGTGTATAATGACTATTTGATCTTGTTAGAAACCTTAGTGGTGTGGTTCCAAATGTAAAATTTAGGTTTAAAAGAATCGGAAGATGTTTTTAATTTGGAACTAGTTGGTTTGGTGGCAACGACCACTAGGTTCCTTTGGCGATCTTAAAGATATGAATGTCATTGGAGTTGCGGAAATTCTTGAATAATTCGTTATGGAGTTTATGGATTAGGATATCGAACTAGGAATGGTTGGGTTAGAGTTAGTGCATTTGTGTATAGTCACTTGCCCTTCCCTTCGAGTTGTTTTTTAGCTTCAGTTCTTCATTCATTTACTCCATTTGAGCGTCTACAAATTCTCTTTGGTCTTTGAATTGGTATTTTGGTTTGTTTTTCCAAAAACATATTTTTCATAAGACTTATATTTAAGTTCATTCTGTCTTTAAGTGAAAGTTCGTTTTTGCTCACCCCTGTTACCCCGACTAAAATTTTGAGTTTTGAAATGGTTTTGAGTTATTTTGAAAAGGTCATGACATTTTAAAAGTCAGGGGTATACTAAAATGGAGACCAGGGGAAAGACGAAAGATTTTACGAAACTTACAAAAATCACTTTTATACAAAAACTCACTTTTGCAATATTTATGATTTTTTGGGACCAACGGCTCGAAAAACAGAGCCATATTGCAAAATCTAGCGTTTTTGCATAATAGAACTTTTTAAAGAAAGTTGGAAAACCAGTGGCATCAGCTTCCCAACACTTAGAAAAATTTAAATATTTTTGAAATTTCAGTGCAGGGTGTTTTGCTGCAATGGCATGCGACGATCGATTTTCAAAAATCCGTACTACCGTCTTCGCACGTCGAAATGGACCCCTTTTTGTTCCTATGGCATGTGCTAGGTCCAAATTTTGTATTCGTACTTTGAAATTTCATTTTTACCCTTGAAATGACTGTTTTAAACCTCGTGAAAGTGGGGTACTTCAGCTTTCCATTTTTGTCGGCATTGTCCGATACCGTTTTCTAAATTTCATATCTCTCGCCTAATTTAGGTCTCGTTTGTTCCAATTGATTGTGCTAGGTACAAAATTTGTATTTGAAATTTGAAATATTTTATTTGTATTTTAAATGACTATTTTACCCTTGGTAAAAGTGGGGTACTTCAGTTTTCCGTTTTTGTCAGTGTTGTCTGATACCATTTTCCAAAATTCATCTCTCTCGCATTGTGGCTTTGATTGAGGTCCCGTTTGTTTCTAAGGCTTTTCCATGTTCAAATATTTATTAAAAAATTTAAATTCATTTATTTTCAATTGAAATGACTGTTTTACCCTTGGTGAAAGAGGGGTACTCTAACTTTCTGTTTGGGTCGGCGTTGTCCGATGACATTTTCAAAAATTCATATCTCTCGTGTTAGAACTTTGAATTCGGTTCCGTTTGTTTCTATGGTTTAACCTATGTCCAAAAAGGTGGGGTAAAGTTAGAAAGCATATTTTTACCCTTGAAATGACCATTTTACCCTTGGGCAAACATGTGGTTGGTGTGATGGGTTGTTTAATCCCTTTCACTATCTTTTATTTTTGGCAACCTTTATGACTTCCCTTAGGTTGAAGTGGCTATTTTACCCCTATGTTGGGTTTAATGATGGTGGGTATTACCATGTGAGGTGATTAGTGGTATGATTTGATAGTGACTGGAATTATGGAGCTCGATATGCTCGTGATCTAGAAAGTGTGGTTGTTATCTTTCCTAGAGTGTTATGAATAGGACTGTTTCTCCTGTGTTTTGGTGATGGGTGTTGTGTGGATTTTCAGTGTTGGACTGACGGGTACGAGCCGTAGTGATCTATGAGGTGGTTTATACTACGTGGCTTATATTAGTTGTATGTCTCTATATATTTATATACATATATATAGGTGTGTGTTTATTATATGTTGTTGTGATATGGTTTCACTACGTGCTAGTTACGATTTCCATTTTCCTAAGGGGCTTGATGAGCTCACCCCGACATTCATTTGCCCTGGAGGTCTACACCAGTTTGCAGGTGATTATTCGACTACTGACAACATGGGGTGCAACGACACTTTTCTTTTATTTTCTCGTTGTAGGTTTTGGATTTGCGCAGAGGGATACAGATGACTTTACAGGATTGGGACGTCTTCACGTAGTGTTATTCCTATTAGTTTTTCCCTTTGCTAGCCCCTTATATGGGGATTATTATTGTATTTCTTGGGAGTCAGTTTGTTGGCATATCCCTTCCTTTTATTTGGTATCGTTGCATCGTTGTAGAGATGTATTCTTGTGGTGGCTTGATGTGCCTTGTGTATCAATTAGTATTAGCTTCCGCTCAGTTGTATGGAATCATATTGTTGGCATGATTCTATTGCTTTTATTGATGTTGATATTCTTAGCTGGCCGCTCATTTAATGGATCACGACCCTAGATTCCTCGAATGTCCTGGTTTGGGAGTCTTAGGAATTTAGGAGCATGACAAATAGAGTTGCTACCAATCACCTCATATATACTAGTCATAGATGCACAAATAGATTTATCAAAATCAGAATCCAAAGAACCTAAAGAGCCAATTGAGACATCATATGAATTGAGAGAATCATTTTTCCCATGTCTCGAGGAGAAAGTTCATGATAATAAAAGGAAAGAATACTATGTAATTGAGGGAATTGACGAGGTGATGAAGGACACATTACCTCATGCGTTGATTAAAGAATTGGTGGACCCAAGGATTAAACATGATATGAATATAGAGCTTGTTAAAGGAGGTATGTTAGATGACGATTATTATTTGCTTGATGTCATGATCATTACTGAACATCCATAATAGACACCGATTAACGACTTACTTCCCAAACTTAGACAAATATTTAGTGGATGCGTAGCAGAGAGAAAGGAAGTTGGATAGTACAATTAGACGCGATCTTGCCAAAGACAGTAAAGATTGATGCTGGTAATCTGGAATTGTATATTAATTAAATTTTCTGTTCTTTTTGCATGTGTTATGATTTACTTTATTTTGAAGAATGTTTTTAGATTTAGTTTGGTAAGTTTTCAAGGTGTTAGGAATTTATATAGAGTTTCAATTGTTAAATGTTAAATTAGGAATAAGAGATGTTAGATAGATTCCCTTACGCGTTTACGATTAACTATCATTTAGAAAAGGTTATTTATAGGCCTAGAATAGGTTAGGATGTGCCTTGGAATTGGAACAATGAGTAAAGGGATCAAAAAGATGGGTTGGGAAGAAATTCAACACTCAAGAACTACCGAGTACTCGATAGAGTTTTCACCGAGTACTTGGTGACTTAACTTTCAAACTGAACCGGGCAACTCGGCAGTTCTTATTAGGGTTCATCTCTTTCTCTCCAAAAACTTACACCCTAACTCTCCTACACCTTCATTATTCTCGATCCAACAAGATTCAAGCTTCAAAATATTTACAAATCCCGTATATCACTCCATACATATATACACACACATATATACATATTTATACTTTCATTTTGCCCTAAAGTCCTCAATTTTAGATCATTTTTGCTCAAATCAAGCCCTATAACTTCATTCTTGCCCTAATCCGACTAAAACACATCGATTATTTCATTCCAAAATGCATTTAAATTCCCCATTTTCCTCCTATATTTGAAACTATATACATAGGTGCCTATATACACTTGTTAATTCATTCAAATCTATTCAAAATCATCCAAATGGCGCCCAAGAAGAGAAGTAGAACGAAGGAGGGTGGAGAATCATCGGCGGTGAGTGCCGAGATTCTCACATGGATGACCCAACGGGAGGCTAAAGCGCGATAAAGGACGAGGGAGGTCCGGCTAGGCAAGGATTTTCTTTTCGAGCGTACCTTCAACTACACCTACTTCCGACATAGACGAAAGTCCAAATCAAGTGTGAAGTAGTTGGTGAAGCGGAGGTTGAGGCCGTTGATGACACCGGTGTCGCCCGTGTACTACTCGGAGATGGTTCACGAGTTCTATCATAGCTTGTCCATGGTGTGGCGACTGGATTATTGACAAAGGTAAGGGATTGGACTTTCACGATCGATACCACCCTCATTTTAGCGGTATAGGGAATTATGGATGAGTGTCCAGAGGATTTATAAGCTGAGTTTTCATCTCCTCCTGATCCGTTCCCCCATGTTTAGACTATTATTGAGCGGATGTGCCAGGGGCGCTACGGGGACCCGAAGAGCGCGACATGTGAAGGGAAGAGGTATTTTCCCCATAGATTGTGGTTTATCGACACTACGCTCCATAACCAGGTTCATCCTTGTGGCCACGACATGGAGAGTAGAGGAATGCTTTTGAAGGCAATGTATTGCTTCCATGGCTGCCACTGGGTCTCGATTCGGCACATTATAGTTCACATTATATGGATCGTGTGGCAGTACCTCTCCAATATGGCAACAGTGAAGGCAAAGAAGTGGCTATTTCCATTTCCTTCTTTGATCAACAGTATTCTATGACATCTCGATATTCAATCGGCTAAGGGGGAGGAGGAGCGTGTCGTTGACTCGCTGATGGGATATAGCGTCTTTTGCCATTCTTACGGCAAGATGAGTTGAGGTCTTGAGGGGGCGGTCATTGGAGATGTTGAGGAGGGGGATGATTCTGAGGATGAGCAGGGTGCAGCAGATAGAGGTGATGATGATGATGAGGCTACTGATGAGAAGATACCTCAGGCACCTAGGTAGAGGGAGACAGTGACTTTGTCTAGGGAGCAGTATACATATATATATCAGGAGCAAATTCTTCATGAGCAGACCGAGGTCAGGCGATCTTAGAGCAATTATACGACAACTCCACTTCTCATCCACCACCACCATCGTCCGAAACTTAGGATTTTAAGAGTAGCCGATCATGAGCCAGCATAGATTTATGTTTTAGATATTACCTGAGGCCGAGCCATGAATTTTTATTTTGTAATTTTTACTTTATTTCTTATTATTTGCATTTTTGTACTCAAACTCAAACGAAAAATATTAGAAAATTAATGAAAATCGATATTTTTATTTTATCTATTTTTCAATTATAAGGAGATAACGATATAATTTTGGGGGGAGGGTACGATTTTTCAAAAATAGTTTTTATAAAATTCTAACTTATATAAATATATACTTCTATTTTAATTAATTTTATATAATTATTTATGTATTATATATATTTATTTTATTTCATTTCAAATATTTTATTTAAGTTTATATATTGACTTCTTATATATATTCTATATATATATTTATTAAAAAAAATCAATTGTGGAAAAATTTTGGTGTAGGAACTACCGAGTACACGGTAGTTTCCCCACCGAGTACTCGGTGGATCTTGAAAATTATTATTTTTGAAAAAATAAAAATATTTTCACTAATGTTTATTTTCTTCTTAATTTATGATTTTAACTTATACATTATACTAGTTTTATATATATTTTATATGTTTATATTATAGAAAAGAGAGTTCTAGAAATGTTTTCATAAATACGAAATCTTGTTCAACCATGGAAAATAGGCATTAAAGCTAATTACCATTTTAAAACTTTCCATTATAATGATTCTATTCCAGAATTCTACTGTAAATTTAATCATTCCTTTCCTAGCAAGGACTTAATTTTAAAATCTATAAATATAGGGCCTCCCCTAATCTTTTTTTTTTTTCACATCTTCTTCAAAACTATTAGACAAGTAGTAAAGCTAGTATGACCATTGGAAGTTTGATGGAGAAGGAGATCAAGGATGTTACCCCTAAGGGTGATCCTCTTGTAGATTACAAGATCAAGTATGAGCGTGTGTTCTATTAGCATATCACGTACGATCCATTAGAGATAATGATGGATCGAGCTTTAAAGGAGCGGTTATTGGAGAAGCTTTACAAGCCGGTGAATTTACAGGCCTTTCCCAACATTTTGCGTGATTTCTACTACAACATGAGGTATGATGTTCAAGGTGAAGGAGGTTTGATCGCTTGGACAACTATACGATACAATTCAAGGTTTATTAACATGACTCCTGAAGCTATTGCAAAAGCATGGGGACTTCCCCATGAGTTACCCTCCGATCTTGATGGTAAGTTTTGCCTTATTCCACATCCGATTTTGTCCTTTCATGATATGGTTAGAGAAAGTTTTGATGGGCTTGAAAATTCACCAACTAAATTTTGGATTACGAAGACGAAGTTAGAACCAGAGCTTTGGTATATTGATAGGATTTTAAACAAACAAGCATGTCCCAAGGACAAAGATAAATACTTATACCTAAAGATGGTGTATACACTCTACTGCTTTAAGAAGGGATTTTGGGTTTCTATCCCGAAATTGATTTATGATAAGTGATGGAGTATTGGCACACTCTTGAGAAAAATTCATGTGCTTCGATACATACTGATGTGAAGTTGTTTTTTCCCTTCCTTATCACGGCCTTAATAGAAGATCAATTAGGTGAATTTTTGGATGCGACTGATGAACCAATGCATACGGGTCCTAAGAAAATTGATCATAATCAATTCTTTGGGAAATCATCCATATATGAGCTAAGAAAGTGGTGAGCAAAGGAATTAAACACATGGAATGACGACTTTACTGAATATGGCTAGAAGGGGAATAGAGGAATATTTTGTAGGATTAGGGAATGGATGTAGAATTCTCTAGCATTTTATTATTTTACTCTCTTTTTATTTATTTTTCACAAAATCTGTTTAGGATTGATTTTATCCATGTTTTTCATTTATTTTATTTTATGTTTTTGCAATTTTATCTTTTAGGATTGTAGGCCCTTATTAATAAAATTTCATTCCCTTGAAAATCTGTTGTCTATCTTTAATATTTCGGTTTATTAAATTAATATTTTTCCACTTGATATGATCTTGGGTATTTCATAGTGTGTTTTATTTTTGAATAGATCATTCACAACAAATTTGGGGGAAATACATGTAATACAATGCAAGCAACCGAAATTACACTTCAAGGGCAGTAACAATTTCTTCTTTTATTTATTGATATTATTATACCATGAGGACATGGTCCACTTTAATTTTGTGGGGGTTGAATTAGTATTAAATTCTTTAAAGGAATGAGAAAAAAAAATTGAAAATTTTGAAATTTTTTATCAAGTTCTTCATTCGAAATATGCAATTAAGGTCAAGTATGCGTTAATTTGTGTATATGTTATGACTAGAAAGGTATTATGTATGAAATTACCCCACTCATGAGTATGTAATAGTTTGCTTAAATTGATTTTTAAGATATGGTCAACATGAGTGAATAGATTAGTGACATTGAAACCGAAAAAGATAGTCTTGGCCTATAAAGCACATGCACACATTATTTATGGGACAACTAATTGACCTTTGACTATGTAGTTGAAAACATAGCTTTGTAACCATACCAAAAGGAGAAGGGGAGTGTTATGAAGAAGTAGTATGGAGAAAAGAGAAAATTTATTCTATGAAAAAAAATAAAAATGCAAAAACCGGTTCTTCGATCTGAGTAACTGGGTCTCCTACCTCAAAATAGCAGAATGTTCACGTCAAAAGGGGAGAAATTTGATGAGCATAAATCCCATGGAAGAAGCTCGGGCCTAGTTGGTTTGGACTAAAACTCCTCGCTGGAAAGTTCGAAGCTTAGAAAGACAAAAAGTGATAAATAGAAAAAATATTAAAATGTTCAATATATGTTTTATCATGGTAAAGTTTGATCAATGAAGTAGAAGAATGGAGATTGGCCTACCATAGAGAATGTTCACAAAAATACGAAGAGCTATATGGATCGGCTATAGAAATTAGCAAGTTTATTTCATCTCTGTGGGGGACAATTATTTTGAATCTAAGTTTTTAAGGTCTTTACTTATGAGTGTGTGGGGATAACTTGTATGTATTGTATTCTGACAAAATTATGGCATTTGCATGATTAATAATTATTTGATTTCATGAGCATACAATAATGAAGAATGAAAGAATTTGTGGGTAGTATATTTAAACCTCATGAGACTTCACTCGTCCACTCGGTATTGCCGAGGGTTTTAAAAGGCTTGTTACACGTGCTAAGTGTAATCGTACAACTTCATGAAAAATAATAATTAGTTATATAGTTTAGTTAAATAGATAGTTTAAGTTATTGTACTAAAAACACAATCATCACAAATTTTGAAATTTTTCTATTGAATTGATTTCTAAGGGAGTAACAATGTTGATGTAACGCCCTACATTTCCTTTCTTCCTTTTGGAATTCTTTTCCAAGTGTTAATATTTTGTGACATAACTTATTCATGATGTCTTGTGTATTCTCAGTACGTATAAATGTTTTGCGTTTGAATTTCGGATTTAACGGGATGACTTCGTGGATTTTCGTTTTCGGTTTCATGATTTATTGTTCGTTGGCGACTACGTGGAGCTTCGGAAATTGTGTTGCGTTCCCAAACATGTTACTTTAGTTTATTTTAGACGTTCCGGTGTAGCACTTATGTGGTTATATGCTTGTGTGCTTAGCATATTTAACGGGTGCCTTTCGATATGTGTAAGTTTGTGAATTGTTTGTTGTGTTTTCATTTTGTAAGTAATGAAAATAATTAAAAAGGATTTCGAGAAAATAATGGCTTAGGGGCATTATAGTATTTTCACTAATTGTTGAGTTAGTGGAAAATCCTATAATTTTGGCTAAGTGTTGGGGTATGAATGACATAGTGGTAAATAGAGAGGAGGACAAGGGGTGGAAGGGTCATTAAAATGCATGATGACACTCTTTTAATTAACCCTAAGTTTGGAATAAATTGGTCATTTCACACTTTTATATGGTGTCTCACTTATAGCCATTGATCTTCTTCTCCCATCTTCAATATCAACCTTTGGATCATAGGGCCTTGTTTGGATGGCACTTAAGTACAAGATTCCATTATTGTTGGTCTTTCACTTGGCAAGACTTCTTGTCAACCATTGGATGGTTTATTCATTTCCATTGCCTTATTCTAAACCCTTGGATTTTAAGGCCTTATTTAGCAAGTGTATAAGAGGGGTGATTATTGGTTTAAGTCATCCAATGGAAAGGCTATTTTGTGGCCATTGGGTTAATCTTTATTTGCTAGCTCTATTATTGGTCATTGGATGGTGAGAGGTGGTAGTGGGAAATCTCTACACATTACAAATCTTCTATATGGAAAGACTTCCTCATTTCCTCTCAATTTTTATCTTCTGTTTTTCCCTCTTGCTTCTCCTCCACTTAAGGGTTGATTTGATCACCCTAAGTTGGGAGTTTTATGTGGCCATCAAAATGGAAGTTAGTCATGGTGTTCTTCTCTTTAATTTGAGCCAAGGATTGGTAAGTGTTAAACCACTTCATGACTCTTTCTCTCCTCTTTTATTGGAGTTTAATTCATTGTTAGGAGGCTATGGTGAAGTTTTCCACCAGTTTGTTCCTTTGAATCCGTATTGGGTAAGAGCTAGGGTTTCTTTGGCATTACTTAGTGATTGGCTTTGCTCTTCAAGAGGTAGGTAAAACTTCTTAACTAGCTCATCTTATGATTGTGTGGGTATGAGTTTGATTCTAGGATTCTTAAACCTGGTGATGATATTGCTAGGGCTATGATGCATGTTAGGTGAATTAACCCTTGTGTATGAATTATGAAGTTAGGGTTTGAACATGTTAGGTGAATTAACCCTTGTGTATGAATTACTTGGTGATGATATTGCTAGGGCTATGATGCATGCTAGTTATGTCGTTATTATTGAGATTTTTCCATAATAAAGTATGCTTGTATGCCTATATATATGTGTATATGTATATGGGTATAGTTGTATATATGTGTAAATGTAATTATACATATGAGTACATGTATGTTAGGGATGTAGCCTTTGTAGTGAGATTAGGCTAACTCTTTTGGTTAATACCTTTAAGATATGTTGGGAATTCATGTCATGTTTGAGATGTGATTTATGATAAACTTGCTTGAATTGAACTAAGAGCATGCTTAAAAGAATGGAATTGTTATCCTTGTGAATTAAAGGACAGTTTGATGAATTGGAACAGTACTTGTGCATGAGAATGTATCCTTGGGATTTAAATGCTTTAATTGAGATATAAGATTGTTAAATAAATGAAAATGTTATCCTTATGTAATAAAGGACAACTTGATGATTTGGATTATGAATGGTGCATGAGAAAGCATCCTTATTGATTATTGCTTATAAATGTGAAATTGTAAGCATTGTGCTAATTGGAGTCCAATATATTACAAATGAGAAAAAACATGTATTGTGATTGAGCATGTTGTGGACCATTGTTTATAAATGTGAAATTGTAAGCATGATGGTTTATTAAGTACAATCGTTTGGAAAAGAGAAAAGCATATATATTCTGGATGCATATTTGGTACATCGTGTAGTCTTGTATATGAGGATTGTGTAATCATGTGTGAGTAGTCTTGTATCGAAGTCGCAACTGGGTTGTGCATCCGTCTTTGGCTTATATGTCACAACTGGGTTGTGCATCAATCTTAAAATTTCGAAGTCACAACTAGGTTGTGCATCCGTCTTCGGCTTATAAGTCACAACTGGGTTATGTATCCGTCTTCAGATTTCGAGGTCGCAACTGAGTTATGCATTAAGTTTCATGGATTGAGCGAGTGTACCATAAGGTGTGTTGAGTCATATTGCAATTATATGATTTATCTCTACATGTGGATCATGATATTATCCTTTGTGGTTTCGGAACATGTTTAATATAAATTTCAAAATATAATTCATTTGTTATTAAAATGGTCAAGTGAAATTGAAGGATGTGAGAATATTATTTGCATGCCTTGTTTAAAGTATAATGTGAGATAAATGATTATACTTGTTGATATGGGCTTATATACCTTAGGGGGTGATATGAGTGGGTTTAAGGACTTTCTTGTGATAAGTAAAGTCGGTTGTGACTATTGAGTTGACATAAGTTGAAGTCTTGAGATGTCGAGTGATGGTTTTGTGGTCTAAGTTAGCATTGGTGTAGCAACGTGGCATCAATGGTGACTTTGATATTTTGGTTATGAGTAAACCGAGTCGATTGTATATTGATGATCATATGATCTTGTTAGAAACCTAAGAGATGTGGTTTCGAATATGACATTGAGATTTGAAAAGATCGGAAGAGGTTTTGATTGAAACTAGTTGGTTATGTTGCAACGGCCACTAGGTTCTTGTATAAGTAATTGTGGATTTTAAAGATTTGGATATCGAACTAGGTATGGTTGGGTTAGAATTAGTGCCTTTGCATATGGTCACTTGCATTCCTTTCGAGTTCCCTTTTTACCTCGGTTATTCATTTCCTTGCTCTATTTCAACGTCTCTAAATTCGCATTGGTCATTCTGTTGGTGTTTCGGTTTGTTTCCCCGAAAACATATTTTTCATAAGACTTGTATTTGAGTTTATTTGGTATTTAAGGGGAAACCCCATTTTCGCCTACCCCCATGACCCCGACTAAAACTTTAGGTTTTAAAAAATGATTTTGAGTTTTTTGAAAAGATTTTGGCACTTAAAAAGTCGGTAGGATGCTAAAACAGAGACCGGGGGCAAAACGGTAATTTTACCGTAAATTCTTCTGAAATGAAACATTTCTAAGCTTATTATAGTAATATTGAATCAGTCTACAGGGGTTGAATGCATGTTTTCAGAACTTGAAATTGGGCAGAAAGTTTTGGTGCTACAGTGCACCCGCACCTATGCTGCGAAGTGCAGCCCAATGCGCGTGGCGTTTTTCAAAATATTGTAGTTACTTCCTCGTAGTTTGGATGGAGCTGATTTTTGTGGCACTGGAAAGCTAACATCGTGAAATTGTATTTAGGCTTCTAAATCACTCGATTTAACATATTTTTTAGTGAGTTATGTTCGTTGAAAGTTGGGTACTTCAGCTTTCCATTTTTGTCAGCTTTATCCGATATCGTTTTTAAAAAAAATCATATCTCTCACTTCGTGGTTTTGAATTAGGTCTCGTTTTTTCCTATGGCATGTGCTAGGTCCAAATTTTGTATTCGTACTTTGAAATGTAATTTTTACCCTTTAAATAACCGTTTTACCCTTTGTGAAAGTGGGGTACTTCAGCTTTCCATTTTTGTCAGCGTTGTCTGATACCATTTTCAAAAATGCATATCTCTCATCTCGTGACTTTAATTTAGGTCCCATTTGTTTCTAGGACCTTTACTCTATCCAAATATTTGATAAAAAAAATTGAAATCATTTATTTGAACTTGAAATGACTGTTTTACCCTTATTGAAAGAGGGGTACTTTAATTTTCTGTTTGGATCGGTGTAGTATTATTTGATACTGATTGGAGGTTTTCGAGCGTTATGTTTGTGATCTAGGAATTATGATTTTTATCCTTCCTGGGGTGTTATGAATAGGAGTGTTGCTCTCGTGATTTAGTGTTGTGTTGATTGTTTGTGTGAGACTGGCGGGTACGAGTCGTAGGGATCTATGAGGTGGTCTGTACTATGAGGCTTGTATTGGATGTATATCTATCTATATATATATATGTACATATATATGTATATTTATAGGTGTGCATCTATTATATGTTATTGTGTTATGGTTTCACTACATGCTAGTTGCCCTATTTGTTGATGCATGATAGGGGACTACGGGGATGTCTTCTCGGGGTCTTGTATTGGCGTGAGTGCCATGAGGGATATTTGACTGACCTAGGGTAGATGCATTTACACGGGTTAGTTCGCACTCGATTTGAACGGTCGCAGGATGTGACAGTTACGATTCCTTTCTTCTACGGGGCTTCGATGAGCTCACCCCAGTGTTCTTTTGCCTGGCGTCCAAAATGCCAGTTTACAAGAAAGGTTTTGGCTATGGGCAGCATGGGGTGCAACGACACTTTCTTTTGTTTCCTAGTTACTGGATGGCTTGTGGCACGAATGTTGTTGTGGGATTTGGGACGTTCGTATATAGAGTTGTTCCTTTTCTTTCCCTTTACTTGTTCCCTATATTGGGACTGTTGTTGTATATTTCTTGGGAGCCGGTTTGTTGGCATATCCCTTCCATGTATTTGGTATCAATGCATTGTTGTATAGATGAATTCTTTTGGCACCTCAATATGCCTTGCGTATCATTTGGTTTAGTTTCCGCTTGTTTATCTATGGAATTATTGTTATTAATAATATTCCATTCGTTTATTCGTTATTTAGGATCTTTATTGGTCGCTCTTTGTATGGATCATACCCTGGATTCCTCGGATGTCCCGGTTCGGGAGTCTTTGGAATTTAGGGGCGTGACAGTTGAAGTTTGGGGGCTTGATAGGAGCAAAATATCATACATTTAAGGCTTCTAATTATACATTGTTATGTTTATGTTTATCATTATATTGGTGTTTTATCAGTTCCAGACGTGTGAAAATAATAGTGTTAAAAATAAGGAATTAACACGATCTAGTTTTAACCTCTCAGTCGCAAGTACGCGAGTAGTATATAGTATAGTTGGGTAGAGAGGGTATCGAACCACATAGAACAAAGTCGTATTTCAAATAATTATAAACTAGCAAGTTGAATTATTTTTATAAAATTTGTTTGATTAAACTACTAAACATAAAATAAAATAAAGATAATTATTTTTTGTTTCACTCAAGTTAAACAAGTCTAAGGTTGAATTCCAACTCCACCACTAGCCTTATAATGTATTCCTTTAATTATATTATTGTAAGAGGGCGGTTCAACTTATATGAATCATACTAGTAACGCTATAAGCAGTTGTCTATTCCTAAAAAGGATGCAATCGGTCTGTATTCGCTACAATCCATCTGCGATTGGTATGAGTGTTGTATGCATCTATACTACAACTACTCCTAAAACATGAAATTAAAAAGCACGCTAACAATCATCTTCTCTAAGCATGGACTGTGTAAACCTAAGACTTTATCATGTCAAATAAGTACCATTATGTAGAAACAATTATTTAATCCTTGGATTTCTTGCCCTTAGTAAAAATATGGTTGTTCAAGATAAATCATTAATTCAGTCTCAACTTAAGTAAATAATTAATAAATAAATCTTATTTAGGTGGTCTTCTTTGGTCTTTCACTAGATAATCATCATATAAGTGCCCTTCATCAGATTCCCCCATTTGTAATAAAAATAAATAAAAGACTACATTACTCGGCTAGGTTTTCGTTGGAAACCCTAGATACCGACTAGCCATGTCATACCCCAAATTTCCTTGGACTCCGAAAGACGAGCCTAATAGATAAGGGAGTGACTGCGGAAACAAAACAAAATGAAAAGGACCTTAAATCGTCAAATACCTCTACAAGGGTACAATAGTCATTTCACGTCATAAATCGACTAATTATGCATTAGAAAGGTAATAGCAACATAGGAGAATGATTTTGGGGTCAAAACCCCAAAATAAGTTTGTACTTAGTGTTCTAGTAAATCAGTTGACTGATTTGAAGAGTAAGTCGACTAATTTGGCAGAGGTTTTGATAAAAAATTCATAGAAGAATCAGTTGACTGATCCTCTAAATAAGTCGACTAGTATACACACTACAATAAATTAGTTGACTGATTTGAAGAATCAGTCGACTAATTTAATGGCATAGATTTTTATATCAAAAATCAAGGAAGAATCAGTTGACTGGTTCTCAAAATTAGTCAACTAAAATTCCTGAAGCTAAGAAATGATAAGACATGATTCCAAAAATGATTGAATTGCTTTTGTGAATTCTCCATTTTGCCCCCGATCTCCGTCTATGATTTGTCGGGTTTTCAAAGCCAAATTTAACACCGAGATAGATTCTAAAACCATTTCTAAATATGATAATTTGTCAGGGCTACAGGGTGGGCGCAACGGGTTTTTTCATTCAAAACGAAAAGGGTTTGTTTGAAAACTTAAAAAAATGTCATTTTCGGCTGGACACCTAATAACCACATCAATATCGAAAATCCATTACACATCACTACATAAAAGAATTCTTAGAGTAACATTCAAACCCCTAAGGCAATAGATGCAATTGTTTTCCACAAAATGAAATAGTCTTTACATTTCCTGCACCGAAGTGTGCCAAAAGAATACAGTCCTCGCATATAACGCTCAAAGGGACATACATTCATGTAAGCTACCCGGCTAACACGCTAGCCGGCAAAGGAAAACTATTTATCATTTGTTTACCAGAAAATGAGCATAGTTATACATGTGAGTTACACTAATGCTCTATAAAATAAGCAGTTCACCTCCTTATGCACAAAAGGGAAAAATCAACGCCGTGTCTCTACCGAGAGACTACGGACCTCCCAAAAAGGAATCACCACCTGAAAAATAAATAAGTCATGGGGTGAGCTCACTAGCCCAGTAGAGGAAGCGTCATTGCCTCAATCTCGGTAGTCCGAGTGGTACAACCCACCCATGGCACATGCACCTACTCCTAGGTTGGTCTTTTGTTCCACATGACTCTCACGCCATTCCGGAACCCCATCGAACCCAACAAGCAATTCCCCAACATGCTCACATCATAATCATTCAAATATAGCATTCTTCAACATCCAAAACCACAATCACATATATATAGAATTTTAGATGTAATACAACCCAACATACCCATAGTACGCACACGAACACACACCCTAACTCTAAGCGTCAATGGGATCATTCTCAAACACTTCCCCTTTTTCTCATGAAGAAAGGTAGATTTATCGTACCGATTCTTCCAAAGTGATTTTTGACACTTTCACTTTTAACAAGGAAGACGTCAAACACGACGAGGTCGTGGAATAGGATTTAGACAAGTCTTCCCCCTATCTTCTGCGTTTCTTAGAAGATTAGTTTCGTGGGAGCAAGAAGCACCCCTTGGCCAGGTGTTACGACGATCCAAAACACGACAGCTTACACCTGTTTACACAACTCATATAAACCAAAACCCATGTCTTTGACACTACATGGTACTCAAAATGCATCAAGGTTTCCACTTACAACCATATGCCATCACAATACATGTTTATCTCAATTTGCATTATATTGTATCCAACTCAACACAATGTTTACAATTTCATATTTATAAGTAAGTTCACATTTATAAGTAATATTTCTCAACGTGCTCTATCACAATACATGCTCATTTCATTAGGTAATATATTGTACTCATATTATCACAATGCATACAATTTAACATTTATAAGCCATAAAACACCAAAAACATTTATATCACAAGATCATGCCTTCAAGGGCCTAAATCATCATCTAAGTTGTCAAGACTCAACTCATACATGTATACATGTATATATATACGGCATATATCCACATAGATGCACACACCCTCGTAGAAGATGAACACAATTTGTTTTTCCCCTACCTCAATTCCAAGCAAGCTACACAATATGTCCAAAAGAGGTCCAAGCCAATACCAACTCAAGTGTTCAATAGGATAGCTCCCAACACTAGAAACACACCATAGGAACAACTCAATTACTATGATGTCACAAGAAACCGAATTTTATACACAAGTGGCTCCAACCATAAGAATCAATTCAAACCCTAATGATTTCTATTTTAGGGTTTCATGGAGAATTGAAAGCTTAAGAGTACATGATAGAAAACTTACCACTAGCTCTTCACAATAGGGAAATTGAGAACTACTACCAATGAGACTCACTTGGTAGTTGAAAGAAAACTCAACCTTCTATATTACAAATAAGAGAAGGCTAGAATCACTACCCATATAAGGAAATTTATAAACTTGAAAGTTAGGGTTCTTAGCAATGAAAACCCTAAAATGATTAGAAGACTTACCAAATTGTTCAAGAACACCAACAAGAGCAATCCCCAATAAGCTAATAAGAGAAAGAGGGAGCAAGAGTTTCTGAGAGATAAAAGTCTTGTAAAATGGCTAACCCAAAAGGTTGTAGGGATTCTCTACTCACCATTCTCACCATTCAAGGGTTGAGAATAAAGTCATGAAAACGAATAAACCATCTAAGGGTTGACAAGAAGTGTTGCCAAGTGAAATACCAACAATAATGCATTATTGCATTTAAGTGTCAACCAAACAAAGCCCTATAATCCAAGGGTTGAGAACAAAGATGGGAGAAGAAGATCAATGGTTAGAATTTAGACAACACCCCAAAAGTGGGAAATGACCAATATCTTCTCAACTTAGGGTTATTCACAAGAGTGTCATCATGCCTCTTAATTACCTTTACCCCTCTTGTCATCCTCTCTAATTACCAACATGTCACTCATGCCCCAACACTTTACCAAAATCTCTACACTTTCCACTAAGTGCTCAAAATATGAAATTACTCATTTACCATTCGGTCATTTCTTTTCCGAAATCATTTTCAATAATTTTCATTATTCTCGAAATGAAAATACAACATGCACAAAATCACATTAAACACATAATCACGTATGCATTTAATCATTAATTAAAATTTCAATTAACACTTCAAAATTTTAATTAGTATGTAATGAAATTACTTAGACGATTATGAAAATAGCCTAGAGGGGGTGAATAGGCTTTTGTGGATTTATAGATAAATTAATATTTAATTTTGGAAAAATCAAGTTTAATCCAATCACAAAACCCTAATTCTCAAATCACATCATTCAAGCAATATCAAGCAAACATTAATATTGTGCTAAAAATAAATCAAGAGACGACACATAATTATACATGAAAAAACCAAGTAAACGATCTAAGGAAAAAAAACCACGAGTACACTCAGGTACCGATACACTATGAATCAACAAGTACATACTCAATGATAGTTTTAGACTTACAATCACTCCTGATATGCCTTCCTCTACTCGCGGTCTGAAACCCTTGAATCACTCGTACTTCACGAAGCATGCTTGCTATGCCAGACACTATGAGAGACTCATAAATCACGCATGATTTGCCTTTCTCTACTCGTGGTCTGAAATTCTCGAATCGTTCCGTACTCGAATGGATCAAAGCAACCTTGTTGCAATTGACGGTGTGATGATTTTTCAGCAATCACTCATCCAATCGTGCGTAGAGAACCTCGGTGTAGAAGCACAATTGGAGAAATCCAACACAAGAGAGAACACCAATATGTATGATCACTCAATAATCACCTCTCTATGTGTATCACTCTTTTAAAGAATACGAACGATAGAATATTGCAGAGCTCTCACCAAAAACCCTCTTAAAAATTTATTGTAAAAAACTGTATCATCTTCTCTTGTAGAACCTTGGTATTTATAGACCAAGTCAGAGAAAACCCTAACCTTGCCCTCTTACGTAATTTCATAATACCTTGATAAATCCTCTAAAATCTAATGGAAATATGTGTATATGCCAATATATAAATGTCTGAAGTCATCGATCACTTAAAAACTCAAAGTAGGGACCAAACTGGAAAATCCGAAAGCATCCCGAAACAAATCTTGCATAAAATGTGATCATGTGACCAAGCATTAGGACCTACGCTTGGATGTAGGTCTGGGGCATAAGGTCCCCGTGATATACTTGTACAAAAAGTCAGAATTCTGCAGTGAAGTTTCGCACAGATTCCAAGTTGGCTATTTTTGAACAATCGAAGTCTCCACCGATCGATTGGTGGATCCTGATTTTAATAATTATTTCATCCGCGAATTTCCTTGCTTCAGCCACTTCTACTCTGCTTTAATGACTTGTACCTTGCTGATTTGAGTGCAAATATCTTCTAAGTGTTGCTCTGAATTTAGCATATTTGCATTAAGGCCCTGAAAACATGCTTAACACGCAACTTGCATAAAATTACCAAATTAATAAAATAAAGAGACTAATAAGAAGTATATTAACGCCCAGAATATCAATTATTCTAGTCTTATCAAGCCCCCAAACTTAAACATTGCTAGTCCATTAGCAATAAAGAAAAAAATCATGAAGAATAATTAAATTCTAAAATAAAAAATAACTTTTTTTCTTTCGTGAGGGTAATCGATTACACTTAGAACGTGTAATAAACCTTTTAAACCCTTAGGAAAAATCCTAGTGGACAAGTGAAGTCTCATGAGGGTTAAATAGACTACCCACAATTTATTTATAATATTTAATTAGCACATATTCATGAATATACTTGATCATTGACTAGGAAATGTTATAATCTATAGAATAAATGCAAGCAAATAAATCCTAATTTTACAACACAATAATTATTTCAGATTAGCATGAAGAATGGTCTCCACTAGTGACTAAACTTAGTTAATCTTTACTTCTAGAGTCAACAATCTTCCGTGTTCTGTGAACTTTCTCTATAGCACATTTACTCCCATTTATAATATATCTCAATTTTTTTTCCTTTTGTTTTGGATAGGGCTTTCCTCTATTTGTTTGCTTTTTCCTCTTATATATATCTTCTTTTTTTCTTAGAGAAAGTTTTTTTCTCCAATTTGCTTTTTCCACTCATTTTTTCGATACGCCATTCTCCACTCTTTTATATTGTATCATTTCAGAGGGAGAATGTTTACGTATTTATTTTCTATCTTCTTTAATATATATATACATATATTCTTTTTTTTTCCGGAGATAATACCTTATATGTTCCTAAATGACGCTATAGAGATCATGTGCATGTGCTTATAGGTCAAGATTGTCTTTTCTATTTTCAATTTCACCAAATTTACTCATCTATGGAGAACCACATCTTTCCACCTTTCTAATTTAGCTATTATTAAGAAAAGTATAAAATAATCACATACATTTATTTTCTAGACTAGTGTCATATCCTAATTAACTCACCAGTTTAATCAAGAATATGTTTAAATAAAAATAAGATTGAGAATAATAAAATAAATATATATTTCACATAGATATCTATATTTATATAAGTTTGTAAAAATAAAATTACCATATATCTATATATATAAAAATACCAAAAGAAAAACATTCTTTCTGCCGAATGATCACAACAGAGTCCGATCGATTGGTCAATGTTTTTCACGTTTTTAACAATAGCCACCAATAGCTACTGTAGTTTTTTCTTTTTTCTTTAAAAACTTTAAAAAAAATTGTATTCCTTATATTCATGTCTATACTATTCCCCCCCCAACTTGAATTGAACCATGTTCTCATGGTTATAATAAACATAAAAACATAGGGATAGAACAATATTACCACTGAATTGAGCAAGATTTCTGAAAGGTGACGAAACCTGCCCCAAACTTGTTGTGTACCATAATTTGCATTCTTATCAAAGACTAAAACCAGGATCATAGTATTTTTATTGCATTTAGATAAGTAATATAAATGAATGAAATTTTTATTAATGATATAAAATTAAAGATAAGTTGGCCAAAGGCCTACACGGAATTGAAAATTGCAAGAAAATAAAAACACCTTAATTCTAAAACTTGAAATTATGCAAGAACAAAGCAAGAACAAAAACAACTTATTCCATTCCTAGAAATAATCATCATTTTTTTATTCTAAACCATTATCTTCTGCAGAAAGAGAAATCACATATTCAGTCCACCTCCCTATTTCCCATCCATATGGATCATTCTCTTCAATTACCTTGAGAATTTTAAATTCATCATATTCTTTGGGACACTTCCTACTAGGTTTCATGTAAGGACCATCTTCTCCCAACTGATCCTTCACCAATGCATGAATCAAGAATGGATAAAGTAGCTTAATATTGTCAGGACTTACCCCCTCATTCTTAATCATATTCCAAGTTGCCCTAATATTGTCAAAAATAATTTCCGGAAAAGAGATCAAATACCCATTCTTAAGACAGTAGACCAACTTCACAAGTGTATGGTCACATATATCCTTTAGCACATTTGGACAAACTTGTCTCCCTAATAAACTCAAAGTTAACCAAAAACAAGGATCAACTTTAGTCCTAAGAATAGTAAAAATTCCAGGCCCATCCCTGAAACCATCGCAAATATCTTGAGCCATGATTTGAAAAGAAGGATACGGCTGAGGAAGATACATTTCACCACCCATCAATTCATTAGGAATATTCCAAGCCCACGCAATAGAGGAAGCTGATACTTGAATGATTTTATTATGGACCTTCATTTGCAACTCACCATATAGACGTTTATCGATATGATCTAGGTGACGATAGAAAGCATAAACTAGTGAAGGGTTTGTGGAACGTACAGCCGAAAAAATAGTGATGCAAGCCCTCTTTCTTGAAATACTTTTTTAGTTTTCTCAATGGTAGATTCCCTATACTCATCTTGAAAGTAATCACACTCATATTTAATTATGGTAGAAGTGACAGTAAATGACAAAGAATTTACTACCATGGCTGCTAGAGGGTTGTTCTAAGGGATGATGAATCAATAACCGTTAAAGTAGTATTTATAAGAAAAATCAAGGTCTGCTATTACTAGAAAATGTTCAAAAAGGTAAGTTTATGACATAGATACCCAGTATATATATATAATAGAATAAATTTATAGGGATATATAAAGTTAGATAAGAAAATATCAATCCTTCCCAAACCAATTATTCCATAAATACCGTAACTTGTATTAGGATGTTGATCATATTGGTCCCAAAAAATAAAAAATTAATATCTTCCTGAAACTATAAAACTCTCCAAGATAATAACCTACCGATCGATCGCTACTATTCTCGATCGATCAGTGACTAGTAATTTTCATTTTATATTAAAAAGAAATAAATATATGACAAAATATATATATATATATATAATATAGATTAAAATACTAAATTAATTATACTTATAACTCCCTCCCCCAAACTTATTTAAAGAAGAGAGTAAATAAATAAATATAATTCTAGATGTATTAAGCAATATCTATTTATTATTATGTTATTTTTCTTTTAATATGCCTATAAAGAAAATGCAAAATTTTATATGAAAAACCAAAATTCCAAAGATATGCCTTTGATAATATATATAGTTTTTAAATACAAAAATAACACCGAAATGTAAAGCATTTTTTATCAAACAAAAATGTAAGACACGGGTGAACATAGAAATTTCTATAATAACCACTCACTCTCGTGCTTTCCACCCCTACCTACTGATCTCCTGATGCGTCATCCCGAGGAGGTCTAGGCTGCACACCTCTAAGTATACGTACTTCCTCTATAAGTATTGCCATCCTCGCCATGAAAATAGCCAAATCAGCTCTAAACCTATCCCACTCAACCTTGGGAATAGTAACTGTATCTCCAAGGGCTGATGCAGGTGGCTGGGTAGCAGCTAATGCGGTAGCACGCGCAGTGGCTTGGGCTGCTATACGCTCTGCTCTATGAGGGAAAATGTGGGAGTAGGACTGTGTCCAATCAGCCTGTGTAAAGAAAACTCCTGCCTCTGCACGAGAATCATCAGGTGTAGGTCGGATACCCTCTTGAAATATAGGACTCATCGCTAGAGTAGGAAATGGGACCTCAAACAGAAAGCTGTCCACATCCCCTGGACTCATCATCCACCCTATCGCCTAATGTATATGATCAAATATAATATGGGGGAGAGAAATCTAGTAACCCCTCTCAAAAACATATAAAGTCGTCTAAAAGAATCCACGCCTCTCAGTGTTGTGCCCCCTTGGGTGCACTTGTGCCTAAAGTATCTCATCAATGAACCACAGGCACTCCAGATAATTCACCTTGGTGGTACAAGAAGGTGAACCATATCTCCAACTGCAACATTCCTTCGCCACTGTCTCAATGGATGACAATGTTGTCCGCAACTCTGGGTACCTATCTTGTACCTCCGGAGGACAATCAATAGGCAACCCCATGTTGAAGATATCGTAAGAGGGTGATCTTAAACAGTCGACCTTGGATACTCGTATGCAGTCATATCTGATCCCCCTCTATCCCCATTTCCATCTCTGACCAGAACTGTCGGAGTAGCTCTCCATAAATAATCAGTGTCGGGCATAATAATATGGATCGTAATCCACGTGCAATAATATCACCTACAACACATGAAGAGGTAGGCTCTGTCAGAAAATACTCGAAATCATAAACGCGTTTGTGGTGTAATGGCTCTAGCTATCGTAGCCCGTACCTCCTCTAATGTTACGGCCCGGTACTTTTTATGGCATGAGCCCGCATCTGTTGCTTGCTTACAACATGGGTCCATTGGTAGAAAAGAATATATGATTAGGGTTAATATAGCTGGAGAAGGGAAATCGAATGATCGCAGGGATAGCGATTGATCACTAGTAATTTGTCGACCGATCAGAAGAAAGATCGATCGACCGAGTGGTACCAGGGAACGATCGAAGGAAAGGGCGGTCGATCGCTAAACAAGTCTATGAGTGATAGTTGATCGATTGCTAACTTTTATTTCGAATGAACATTCGATCAATCCCAAAACTATCCAAAATATGTGGAAAAAAGGAATTTTAAATTTGTAATATGTGGCTCACGATGAACGACTCAGATTTGACTAGTATTTTTTATCTTTTTGAATTTTGTTAAGTGACGTAAATTTTTCTATCTAAAGTGCACCTAATAAATATGGGGTTTTAATTTTCACTAACTACCTACTTTGATCGATCAAGAAAGATCACTGATCGATCGATGAAATTCGAAATTAATAAATAAATAAAATAGTAAAGTAAAATCCTAATTTAATACACTCGGCTAAAATCTTAGGTAACTTTTAGACCGAGACCATTGTTTAATGTCAAAGCACGACAGCTTTATTGTGTTCAACTGGGTTTATTTGAGAAATCTATCAAATTGACAGACTTGTCGATATTGTGAGTTTTTAATTTATTTTCCCTAACACAATTTTTGTTTTGTTTAATCAAATTTAATTGAAATTCCCACCATCGACCCATCTCTTCGTAACTTAGTGCATTGAAAATTTTCCAAGGGTCATATTATTTACTAACAAAAATGCCAATTTCTGATGGAATTTCAATGTGGACTCCTAATTGATCTCTTATCATAGCTTGAACTAAGAAAGGAAAAGGAATTTTCCATTTCTGATCAAAATAAATTTCACGATCTATTACGGCTTCCCAAAATGTTTCTATATTATCGTAAATAATCTTGGGGATTTAAATCCAATATCCCTTGTCAAAATAATAAATCATTTTAATAAATGATTGCCCTCGTATATTACCAAGTTTTAGACTAACTTGTCTTGAAATAATCATATCTAAGAACCATAGCTCATGTTTAATTTTGGATTTTGTAATCCCTCCCATAGTTAATTTTATGTTATTATTTTCACAGATTCTTCTTGTCAGAGTAAGAGTTGTAGGATTGGGAGTGGTTATTTTTGGGAAAGCATTCTCTAAATCTAAGGGTATTTTATTGGAAATTCGTCATGCTCTTCCAATAGTGTCAGGGGATATTTCTATCTCGTGCCCCTGCACTTTAGTATAGAATACTTTACTTATCTTAGGATCTTTTAAATATATATTTTGATAGAACTCCCAAACTAAATTAAGATAAGTTACAGATGAAGTAGGTTGTAAAAGATTTTCTAGTCTTCGTTTCTTAAGTTCTGCTATAACTTTCTTGATTGCTAATTCTGAATATTCATCCTCAAAGAAAATGCATTCATATTTTAAGGAATGAGTTGCAAGATAATTGTCTTTCGTTGGCTGTGGATGTAATTTTGGTAAAGTAGGTTCTAGTTTCACCACTTTCTTCCTATTTGTTTATTCTATTTAAGCCATGTGTCAAAATATAAATCTAAAACACTCAAGGATTCAGATATAGGTTTATTTGTTACCTTGTAATCTCTTGGCAATTGTTTACCTTCTGATATGTCTCGTTGATATGCCAGGCAATTTCCAGGTGGTCTATCTACTGGTTGAGGTATCAACATTGGTAGTACTTTATCACGTGTGTTAATCACAAAACATTCTCCATTACTATTTAACTGATAACTGGATTTAAAAGCATTCTTCCGCACCTTCATGTTTCCAAAAGATAGATCCATAACCCCAGTTCTACAGTTCATAGATGCATTAGCAGTTGCTAAGAAAGGTCTTCCTAGGATTACGGGTATTTTCTTAGTAGGATTGTAAACAGGTTCGGTATCTAGAATGATGAAATCCATAGGAAAATAGAATTTATCAATTTGAACAATAACATTCTCTACGATTCATCTAGGTGTTTTGGTTGATCTATCAGCAAGTTGTAGAATAACAGGTGTGAGAGTTAAATTTTCTAGGCCTGGTTGCTGATAAACTAAGTAAGGTAGTAGATTAACATTACCTCCTAAATCAAGAAGAGGTTTTCCAATTTCTTGATCTCCTATTATACAGGATATAGTTAGGGCTCCAGGATCTTTATATTTTGGAGGAGTGGTGTTTGATATTATTGAACTCACATGATATGTTAGTACTATTTTCTTAGTAATGTAAGGTCGATTCTTCCTTTTTCGCATACATTAATCTTTTAAAAATTTAGCATAACCAGGAACTTGTTTACTAGCATCAAGAAGGGGAAGATTGATTTTCACTTGTTGGAAAGTTTCGAACATTTCTTGAATCTTTTCTCCTAATTTACCATAAGATGCAGGATCTTTTAAGCGTTGTGGAAAATGTGTTTTTGGTTCATAGTTTGTTTCTCCTATTTCTTTAAGTGGTATAGAATTATTTTGTGTTTCTTCAATAGGTTCTTTTCCTTTAGAGATTAATTCATTAATCAGATGTTCTTTTTCCTTTTCTTTATTTATTTCTTCATTATTATTATGTTTCTTCGTCCTTACTTCAAATTGTTCTTCAACCTTATTATCTATGACTTTTCCACTTCTAAGAGTGGTTATTACTTAGAAAGTTTCAATGGTTGGTTCTTCCACATGAATTACATGCTCTATCATATGTTACCCTTTAGGGTTTGTTAATGGTTGACTTGGCAATTTTCCTTCTTCTCTTTTATTCATAGAGTTACCTATTTGCCCAATTTGGGTTTCTAGTTTAGAAATAGATTGGGAATGTGTATGAAGGAGTTATGTAGCATTTTTGAATTCGTTTATGACACTCTTGATTTCTTGTTCAAAACCAGGTGACCTCATAGGTTGTGCATTATTTTGGTTTCTAAAGGGTGGTTGGTTAAATAGTTGATTAGGGATTTGGTTAAATGTATTATTTTGAATCTTGTATGAGAAGTTAGGATGATTTTGCCAACCTAGGTTATAAGCATTTGAGAACGGATCGTTATTCAGGTTGGCGAAAGTAATATTAACATCTTCAGTGATAAACTCTGACTCTTGTTGTATATAAGGACAAGTATTAGCAAAGTGTGAAGGATTAGTGCACACCGAGCAAACTTCTTGGATAGGATTGGCTTGAGTATTTCTCATTAATAGATCAAACTTTTTATTTAGCTCATCTACTTTTGAGGTAACTTCGTTTATCTGACTAATTTCAAATGCACTATCCGTTCTTTTAGGATTAGACAGGATAATTCGTGGTACTCTAATGTCCGACATATTTTGATGGGAATCTTCACTGAGATTCTTGAAAAGATTTCATAGACAGTCTACAGGTTTATGTGTAAAGGTACCTCCACAAGCTATATAACGGTGTTTTTATGCCCCTCCCCTAGTCCTATATAGAAATTACGGACTAGTTCATGTCTTGGAAATCCATGGTGAGGGCATTTTCGTAATATTTCATTATATCGCTCCCAAGTTTCATAGAATTGCACACCAGATAATTGTGTTAACATTAGAATAGTTCGTCTAGTTTCATGAGTTTTTCCTACAGGGAAAAATTTATGCGAAAATTCTTTTTGAAACTTCTTCCAATCAGTATTAATATCCGTCGGTATAGTCTCGTACCATACTTTAGCTTTATCTTTTAGGGAATGAGAGAATAATCGAGTTTTAAATTCATTATCATTTTGTAATCTCATACGTATGGTAGAACAAACCTCTAAAAATTCATCTATATGTTGATAAGGATCTTCATAAGCATTTTCATGAAATTTAGATAACATATTAATTATTGTTGGTTTAATTTCAAAATCTTCCACTCCATCAGGTAGTGAGATTTCTAAAGGTGACGTATAATCTTAAGGTGTATAGAAATCTTTAAAAACTGCAGCCGATGCCGCCATTGCAATATCAACCATGTTTAAATTATTTATTTTGTTTATTTGGTACGTTTGATCAATTTCAAGATAAAAAGCCTTAAGGGGACTATTAACTGAATGACGTCCAAGCATAACCAATAAACAAGATTAATATTAAATAAAGAAGTAGCAAATTTAAATATTTGAATAATGCAATAAGGAATTTAAATGAATAAATGATTATTTTATTATTATATATATTTATTTAAATATAAATTATTTATTTATTTTTATTATTTATTATTTATTTATATATATATATATATTATGATAATAAGATATATATGTATATGAAAATGTAAATGTTTTTTTCCTTTTATAAAAAATTATATTATTATTTTTCTGATACTGTTGTGATATGGTTCAATGTATCTGTCATGTTTTCAATATTTTTGCACGAACATAATATTTTGATCGATCTCAAAGTCAACCAATCGATCTGAGTTATTACCGAACGATTGGAGAGTTCTTCGATCAATCGCTAGAACTTACCGAACGATCGCTAAAGGAGCCGATCGATCGGGCACTGGAGACCGTGAATTTTATGGAAATCTACAGTTTCAGCACTAAGTCGTCACTTCAAAAACAATGCGAAAAATTGAAAAAAAAAATTCAAATAACTTCAATATAATAATCTGAAATATCCGTTTGATCCCCGGAAACGGCGCCAAAAACTTGTGATCGATTCCAGACGTGTGAAAATAATAGTGTTAAAAATAAAGAATTAGCACGATCTAGTTTTAACTTCTTAATTGAAAGTACGCGAGTAGTATATAGTATAGTTGGGTAGAGAGGGTATCGAACCACATAGATCAAAGTCGTATTTCAAATAATTATAAACTAGCAAGTTGAATTGTATTTATAAAAGTTGTTTGATTAAACTACTAAACATAAAATAAAATAAAGATAATTATTTTTGGTTTCACTCAAGATAAACAAGTCGAAGGTTGAATTCCAACTCCACCACTAGTCTTATAATGTATTTCTTTAATTATATTATTGTAATAGGGCAATACAACTTATATGAATCAGACTAGTAACGCTACAAGCAGATGTCTATTCCGAAAATGGATGCAATCAGTCCGTATTCGCTACAATCCATCTGAGATTAGTATGAGTGTTGTATGCATCTATACTACAACTACTCCTAAAACATGAAATTAAAAAGCACGCTAACAATCATCTTCTCTAAGCATGGACTATGAAACCTAAGACTTTATCATGCCAAATAAGTACTATTATTTAGAAACCATTATTTAAACCTTGGATTTCTTGCCCTTAGTAAAAATATGGTTGTTCAAGATAAATCGTTAATTAAATATCAGCTTAAGTAAAGAATTAATAAGTAAATCTTATTTAGGTGGTCTTGTTCGGTCTCTCACTACATAATCATCATATAAGTGCCCTTCATCGAATTCCCCCCTTTGTAATAAAAATAAATAAAAGACTACATTACTCGTCTAGGGATTTGTTGGAAACCCTAGATATCAACTAGCCACTAATGAAAATAGGAGATTCCATTGTTGATGTAGCTGCCATCTTCATGATTGGATGGTTGGTTCTTGAGTTCTTGAGGAAGGGAGTCTCTCTCAAAGAGAGGGGTTTTTGATGAACAATGATAAGAAAATACGTTCCTGAGAAAATGCAGATATATTTCTAAGATATCTTATCTTCATGAAATCACCTATATTTATAGACAAAAGTTGGTGCAGATATGGCATGTTCCTTGCTTGCACTCCAAGAGATCTTAGGGACTAAGAAATAACGTTGAATGGATGACCTTGGCCCATGATATACTTGTACACAAAGTCAGAATTTTGTAGTGAAGGTTTGCACAGATTACAAGCTAGCTATTTTCGAATGATCAAAGTCTCCACCGAGCGATCGGTGGCTTCTGATTTTTAATATTTATTTAATTTGTTAATTTCCATACTTCAGTCACTTGTACTCTTCTTTACTGACTTGTACCTTGCTGATTTGAGTGAAAATATCTTTTAAGTGTTGCTCCGAATTTAGCATATTTGCTAAAAATCCAGAATTAACTCAATTTCGCATTAAGGCCCTGAAAACATGCTTAACACGCAACTCGCATAAAAATACCAAATTAATAAAATAAATAGACTAACAAGAGGTATATTAAAGCCCATAATATCAATTATTCTAGTCTCATCAGTGTTTTTATACGGTTTTCGTGTTCTAAGAAATTTCAAGACTATGTCATGTAAAACGAGTATAATTCAGTAAAATAATTGGATTTGTGACCCTAGATTGTTCGAAAGCCGAAACCATGGATAAAATACCTATGAAGGACCAAAAATAAATCAAGAATGCGAAAGACCTATGAAGAGGAATGATGTTGAGAAGAGACACGGAGCAAAGAATATCTAACATGAAAATACATGGTGAGGAACTACCGAGTAATCGGTAGTGACTTCATCGAGTACTCGATAGTACAAAAGTGAGAAAAAATCCATAAACGTACGCGCATTCTCGCGCCATTGTGTGGCCATTGCCTAACAACCGATTACTCGATGGAATTCTCACCGAGTACTTGATGTGACGTCAAGTGTGTAAAAATATGTGGTTAAAAATGACACCTTAATGATGGTAGGTTTTACCCTACGCAAGCGCACGTATCAATTATAGTATAGCAATGGCTTAAGTAAGGGATATCGATCCCACAAAGATTGAGATTGTTCACTTTAGCAATTAAAAAATACTGAATTATATTTTCTGAAAATAGTTTGTTTGGGCGGTCAAAGACCAAATTATCTATTGTAACTAAAATTATCTAGAAAACAAATTAAATTGGTTGTGATTCAGATGAGAGAGAAAACTAGGGTTTTCATCGCTCTACCACTAACTGCATAATATAGTTCATCACTTTATCAATTGTAAGAGGGAGATTCATAACTGTGAATCAGATCGTACCACAAATTGTTAAATACGACCCCAAAAAGGAGTACCTTCAACCGGATTGCAACAACCTATCTCATGACTAACCTAGCTAGTACTTTCCAATTATACTACTCTAATATACTTCTAATGTATGGAAATAAACTAAGACATGTCTATATTGAATCGCCAAGGCATGATCTATGTCAACCTTTGATTTCAAGTTTCATTACCACCATTGTGTATAAAATCATAATTAAGCATCCAAGTTCCTGCTCATATTGAATAATCATAGTTGTGCAAAATAATACATTCATTTTATCTAAGATAAGAATTTAGAACAAACATATCATTTTACATTGCAAATCAGAACATTCTCTTAACTACTACAATCATCACAATATGGTCAACAGTTTCCCCTCGTTACAATTAAAAACAATCAAATAACTACATTACATGACTAGGGTTTTGCTAGAAAACCCTAGATACCGAATTAGTTACTTATGCTAGAAGGAGACTACATCGTTGATGTAGAATCGCCCTCCATGGTCGTATTCTCTAGATCTCTAGGTCTTGAATGGCTACTCCTTGGAATAATAGAAAAATCTCCATAAAATATTGTAAACATTTATGTGTAGATAAGTCCCTTAGATCTGTAGCAAAGCTTGGTATTTATAGGAAAAGGTGAGGGAAACCCTAACTTGGAGAATAAGATTACCCTTTTTTGTAATTTCACACCCAACCAAGCAAAACCCTAATATCTAATGTACAATATGTGTATATTACATGTATAGAGGTATTGGGGTCGAACTTAAAGTCATCCTGGTCAAAACGGATCAATCCGAGTCAAAATAGGATTGTGGCCCGAATTTGAAATTTCCAGCTTTTTCTACAGGACATCTCTCACTATTTTTATCATATCTAGTGCTACACACATTGGATAGATGGATTTAATATATCTTTGCAAAGATGACTTCATGCTCTTTATGATAGGCTCAAGAATCACCCAATTTGGATCTTTTTTTACCAATATATGAGCTCCCGAAGTTGACTGAAATTTTATGTTGAAAACACTGTAGCATTCCGCACCTACGCTTTAAGCATAGGGACAAGCGTAGAAACTCACTTTTTGGCCACTTTTTGCAACTGAAAGCGTAGGTCAAGCATAGCAAAACCCTAGGAAACCACTTTTCTTGATAATTACTCCGTTTGAACCCCCTCGACTCCCTCAGTATGATTTTTGAAGTTGCGGCTCCGAAAAATGATATTTTTACCCTCCGGGAGACACTTTTCTCTTCAAAACACTTCTTTTGCTCTCTATTTTGGATAGACACAAGAACTTGTCTAGTTAATTCACCAAAGTTATCTCGTAATCTTCATTAAGCTCCTGAAACACGCTTAAACACATAAACGGCATAAAAATACCAAATAATGGATTGTAAAGACGTAACAACAGTAAGATAGGGCTTAAAATGGATACTTTTGAGCACCTATCACACTCTCAAACTTATATATTGCTACTCCTTAACAATTAACTCATAAAAACTACCTTGTGATGATTTTTATCATAACTAACCTATATTATTAATCTACACTACACCCTTGCTTTCGTGAGGGTCGACGATTACACTTAGCCTGTGTAACAAGCCTTTTAAACCCCTAGATTACCCCTAGTGGACGAGTGGTGTGTCGTGAAGGTTTTCAATGATAGTACGTACAAACATCTCAGTCCTCTGTAATCACGTATCCATGAATTCACACACAAGTTAATTAAGCCATGATATAATACACAAAATAATAAGGATGTAAATACTCACACTCACTACCGAACAATAATTATCTCAAGCTTCGTGTCATGAATGGTTCACACTAAAGTGAATGATTTCGCTACTTTCTACTCCCAATCTAGATAACTTTCTATGTTTTTGTGCACATTCTACCATGGTATTTCAATCTCTCTTCTTCCAACTTCGTTGATCAAATTTTTCCATTTTTCATAAAAATCAATCTTTCAATCATTCCACTTTTCATCCATTTTTGTCTTTCTAAGCTCCGGACTATCTAGCGAGAATTTTTAATCCCGACCAACTAGTCGTGAGCTTCTTCTGTGGGATTTATGCACATTAGTTTTCTCCCCTTTAAACGTGAACAATGATATTGGTGATACCAAGGCCCGGTTACTCAGATTGAAGAACTAGTTTTTGCATTTTATTTTCTCAAAATAATTTTTTCAATTTTCTCCATTTCAACCATAACATCTCCCCTTCTCCCTTTTATTGTGACAAAATTATTTTTTTCAACTACATAGTCAAAGATCAACTTAACAATCATAGTGAATGTATGTTTATGCGTATAAGTCAAAGTCGTCCTTCTTGATTTCAATTTCACTCATTCACTCACCCATGTAAAATCACATCACTTCACTAACTCGATCTAATCATTACTTTCATAAACGGGAATATCACAACACATACTACTCATACATCATAAACATGAACTCAATCAAATTTTTATGCAAATCAATCATGCATGAAAATAAAGAACTGCCCTAAAATTTTAAATTTTCAAATTTTTTCAAAACTTTTCCATTCCTTGTAATTCTATACCCTCACCCCCAAACTTAAATCAGACCATGTCCTCGTGGTCAAAAATAATATAGGAGAACATATATGGTTACTCTTGACGCTCAATTCCGGATTCAACATCGAAGCACTTGATCTCCTCCCCCAAACTTGATTTGGATCACCTGTAAATATGATTAACAAAGCACAAATACCCAATCATAGTAAGGGAAAGGAAATTTTCAAATATATCCAGAAATTCACACAAATATTTCAAGGAATTAAAAATTCTCCTTTTTTTCCGATTTAGCCTTAAGGTCCTACAATCCTATGAATTAAAAATGCAAAGACGTGGCCTTAAGGGTCTACCGTCTCTAAAAATAATGAAATTACAAAAATTAATGACATCCTATTCTACAAACCGAAGCTAGAAACTAACTTTCACAACCTAGGACCAATGTTTAAATGTCGTTGGCACGACAACTCCTCAAAGGGTTATCCAACACATTTCTTATTCGCAACACTTCTCCTACTCATATGATAAAATGTAAAAAGTAACTCCCTCAGTGCTCTCACCTGTGAACAATTAGTATTACCCATGACATCAAACATAGAACAATATTCACCATATAAAGTACCTCATATATCACGTTCTAACTTCACCCCATACACGGTCAATGTGTCTAACATATCCTCCCTCAATATCTTATGTAATATTCCCTACACCAATTCACCATTTTCTATTAAACTGACAAATGACATAAATTCCGATACCGGATCAATCTCCTCATAATATCTCAATCTCTGCCCATGTATCCCGAACCTTTTATCAAATCCTACTTCTCCGCGGGGGTAAACCGATCTAACTTTGTATGATCCGTCCTATCTTTATCGAAATTTACCTAAAAACACTCTCAGCTTTGGATTACATTGTCATTTCCGGCCAAGCTCAAAGAACTTAAGATAAACATGCTTAGCATGATGTACCCTTGTTCAAGCTATGTATCTTTGAGCATCCTTATACGCATAACTATGTATCCCCTCACACTTATCTCTCAATTTTGGATCTTCCAAAAAGCATATAGTTTTTCTACCATGTGTATACCTAACACTGGTTCATTTAGAATAGTGTCCTTAAGAGAGGGGTCATCCTTAGTAGGTTATTTAAAAGTTCGTGAAAATTGATCATCTCTAATAGCCTCCACATCTTGCTTATTCGTCACTAAGCCCTTCTCTCAACCTTCAGTGTTGTCATGCAACCCAATATAATAAAGTGAGTTGTTGGGCACCAATGCCGCTGGTGACACAAATGGAGATTCGGGCGAATCTCTTGGCTCTTCCCAAGTGTCAAACTTTGCATTCGACCTTTTAATCACAACATCCAAGTCATTCCTTGATCAACTCCTCTGAGGTACCACTTTCTCAACCATCTTATCAATATTAAAACACTCAGCTGGTTTTGGTAATTGATGCTTGATATCAAATACATTCATCCTCATCTCTAGATTCCCAAAAGATATATCCACAACCCTTATTCTGCAATCAACGCATGCATTTTCCGTAGCTAAAAATGGTCTTCCTAAGATAACAGAGAAATGTCTCCTTGATCTGTGGTCAGGTTCCATGTCTAACACTATAAAGACCACAGGATAGTAGAACTTACCTACTTGAACAATGACATCCTCCAGAATTCCTCTCCATTGTTTACTTGATCTATCTGCCAATTGAAGCACCACCGATGTAGAATTGAGCTCTCCCAACCCTAGTTGTTGATAGACTGAGTAAGGTAATAAATTAACACTTGAACCGAGGTCAATAAAAGCTCTACCAATCTGTTGATCACCAATGACACAAGAAATAATGGGAGCATTGGGATCTTTCCTCTTAGGTGGAGTATCATTCAGTAAGATCAAACTTACTTGTCCAGTCATCAAAATCTTCTCCGGGACCTTAGTTCTGCTTTTACGCTTTTGGGTACAAAGGTCCTTAAAAAACTTAGCATAGAGTTGTATTTGGTCTATAATGTCTAAGAAAGGCAGATTAATCTTGACTTGTCGAAATGTCTCTAGCATGTCTGACTCTTTATTCTTACCATTTTTGGTCGGCTCTCTAAGACGTTGAGGGTATGGTGATGCCTCCTCATAGTATGCCTTATCCGACTCTCCTGGTATTGTCTCATCATGTTCTTCCTCCTCTTGAGATTGATCTTTCTGAACTTTCTCAGCTTCTTTCTTCTGAGATTCTTCTTCTGCCTTTCTTTGAACTTCTTGGGCCTTTTACTTCTTCAAGCTCTCCTCATGCTACTCCTCAACCTATTTTCCACCTTTTTTCCACTTCTCAAAATTGTGATCGCTTGGACTGTCTCATAACGGGTCTCAACAAAGGATTCAAGCTCCAGTGCTTGTTGCGACTTTGGGTTAGCCACTTGTTGACTAGGCAATATTCTCTTTATCCTATCTACAACATTCTTTAGTTGTACCATTTGAGCTCCTATTTGAGCAAGGACTTGGGAATGAGAGTTCACTATTTCGATGGTCACTTGAGAATTATTAAATTGATTTTTTTAACTCCCTCAGGGCACTCATCACCTCTTCTTCAAAGCTAGGTGGTGTCGGTGGTGGATTTTGAATTGAATTTTGATGTTGTAGATGGTTTTGAGGATATGGAGGGTAAGATTGATTTGGATTGAATCCTTGAGTTTAGTTTCCTTGAGGCTGAGTTTGATAATTATAGTGTTGGACAACCTGATTATTATTGAATAGTTGGAGTGCCTGAGAATTAGTGGATGACTGTCTGGGTTGGTAATTTGACTGAGAGTTTCGAGCCATGATTTTTGGTTGGGATTGATATGATTGTTGACTATGTTGAAACCTTGGCTGTGAATTATATGGTTGTTGTTCTTGAGGGAACATTGATTCCACATTCAAAGATTGAGATGAAAGAGATGGATAAGTTTTGATATTTTATCTGTATGAATTGGTGAAAGGAGCATTGTTTAGGTAGTTTCGTGCTACATTAGCATTGGCATCAACGAATTCACCACCTTGACACTCATTGTGGGAATAATCAACTTTTACTTCTAACACTTCTCTTCTAGGGGAATGATTTCTCTAGAGAAGCTTTTCAAATCTTTTTAATTTCTCGCCTATCAACGCCACTGAATCTCTCACAGCATCGTGATTCACAACATAAGCTTTCTCAGATCTTTTATCTAGTATACCTCTAGACCTCAACTCAAATTCATATTGAATTGTATTCTCACTAATATTGTCAAACAAGTCTAAGATTTCTTTTACCCGTTATAGGATAAATTGTCATTGTGTTGCCGCATCTATCAAATTCTTATGTTTATCTCCATGTCCCATGTAAAAATTCTTAGCTATATCATGTTCAGCGAATCTATGGTGGGGACACTTATACAAGATTTCACTATATCTCTCCCAAGCATCATGGATCTTCTCACCAAGCAATTCTCTAAAAATTTTGATCACATCTTGTGCCTCTAAGGTCTTTCCTATGGGAATCTTTATGAATTCAGATTTAAGGGTTTCTCAATCAATTTTAATTGCCATATCTAATTTGGCTTAACATCTTTTAGCTTTTTCTCTCAACGACCAAGGAAATAGACGGAATCGCAAATCATTCTTAGACAGATTATCATACCTAACAGTTAAGGCAACCTCTAAGAAATCATTACAATGCTGGTATGGGTCCTCTATCCTAAGGCCAAAACAATTTGAAAGCATAATGATAACGCTCGTTTTAATCTCAAAGTGCTTCGCGCCTTCTTCTTCTAGAAAATTAGCATAGGAATCATACGCATCCGGTGCATAGTATCCTTTCAAAGATATGGCTGGTGTCCTTGGTAGATTGGCTCTTTGGTCACCCATCTTCTCTGAGTACCTCTAAAAAATACACATATTCCAACTTTAAATTCAATACAATAACGCAATGTAAATAAACTACTAAAGCTAATGAACAATGCTTAGTCCCCAACAATGGTGCCAAAAACTAGATGTCACGTTAGGTGTGTAAAAATATGTGGTTAAAAATGACACCTTAACGACACTAGGTTTTACCCTACGCAAGCGCACGTATTTTTACGATTATGGTTTTCTACACAAAATGACACCTTAAAAATTATGGTTTTCTACATAATGGTGGTAATGAAACTTGAAATCCTAGGTTGACACAGGCCTTACCTTGACGATTTAATATAGACACGTCTTAGTTTATTTCCATGCAGTAGGAGTAGATTAGAGTAGTATAATTGGAAAGTACTAGCTAGGTCAGTCATGAGACGATTTGTCACAATCCGGTAGATGGAACTCCTTTTTGGGGGCATATTTAGTTATTTGTGGTACGATCTGATTCACAGTTATGGATTTCCCTCTTGCAATTGATACATTGATAGAACTATATTATGCGGTTAGTGGTGGAGTGATTAATACCCTAGTTTTATCTCTCATCTGAATCACAACCAATTCAATTTGCTTTCTAGATAATTGTTAGTTAAAATGGATAATTTGGTCTTTGACCACCAAAACAAACAATTCTCATAAAATATAATTCAGTGTTATTGAATTGCGAAAGTAAACAATCTTACTCTTTGTGGGATCGATATCCCTTACTTAAGCCATTTGTTATTCTACAATTGATACGTGCGCTTGCGTAGGGTAAAACCTAGAGTCGTTAAGGTGTTATTTTTAACCACATATTTTTACACACCTAACGTCGCACCAAGTTTTTGGCGCCGTTGCCGGGGACTTAGTATTGTTCAAATAGCTTTAGTAATTTATTTGCATTGTGTTACTGTTGTTGTAGCTAAAGTTAGATTTTTGTGTGATTGACAGGTACTCTAAAGAACATAGAAGGAAAAAGCGGAGCTTCTAAAGTTGCGTCTGGAATTTTTGTGAGTTTTAGTGTTACCTTGATTTTTGCATTTAATTCTAGCTTGATTTTCTGTTTATAGTTAAAGTAGTTTAGAAGTAGTTAATTTAGTTAATTTTTGTTTCACAAAAATTTTGAAAAACTAATATAGTTGTTTGAGTAGCGTATGATCGATAGATCGACCCGTTCTAATTTTAGCACTACGTTAGTTGAGTACAATCCTGAGATCGAAAAGACTCTCCATCGTATATGTTGAGCTATTGAGGAGCGTCAACGCCATTCAAAAGAAGAAGAGATGGATGACCAAAGAGCCTACCCTCCAAGGGCATTAGAGACATCCCTTAAAGGATATTACGCGCCCGATGCGTACGACTCCTATGCTGATTTTCTGAAGGAAGAAGGAGTGAAACACTTCGAGATCAAGACAAGTATGATTAATATGCTTCCAAAATTTTCAAGCCTTAGAATAGAGGACCCATACCAGCACATCAATGATTTTCTAGAGGTAGCCTCTACTGTTAGGTATGATAATTTTCCCAAACCTGACTTGCGAGTGATATTATTCCCTTGGTCATTGAAAGAGAGAGCTAAAAGATGGTACATCAAATTAGCAAAAGAAATTAAAATCAATTTGGAAGCCCTTTATAGAGAATTTATAGAAAAGCATTATCCCACAGGAAAGCCCTCTGAAGCACAAGATGCAATCAAAAGCTTTAAGCAGTTGCCTGGTGAACATTTTCATGATGTTTGGAAGAGATATAATGAAACTTTGTATAAATGTCCCCACCATAGGTTTTCTGAACAAGATATTGCTAAAAATTTCTACTTGGGACTTGGAGAGGCGCATTAGACTTTGATAGATGCAGCAACACAAGGTCAATTTATCTTGAAACCGGGTAAAGAACTTTTGGAGATATTTGATAGTATCAATAAAAACACAATTCAATATCAATTTGGGCTGAGGTTTAGAGGTGGACAACAGGATAGGAGATCTGAGAAATCTTATGTTGTAGAGCATGATGATGTGAGAGATACCATGACATTGTTTTGAGAGAAATTAGAAAGAATTGAAAATTTTATGCAGCGAAGTCATTCCCCTCCTAGAGAGACGTATGAAGTCGAAGCAGAGTATTCCCAAAATGAGTGTCAGGAGATAATGGTTATCGATGCCAACGCATCGTGGAACTATTCCAATAATGCTCCTTTCACCAACTCATACAGTTCCAATGCCAGAAATCGCCCACTCCTATCATACAACTCTACCAATGTAGAGAATCCACCATTAAGGTCCTATTAGGGATAATCATCCAATCAATAACAAAGATTCATAGACAAACAACAGTCATATAAACCACAACCAATGTTCACTGAGAAACAACAATCATCTAACCAACAACTAAGGTCCCAACAGAGTCAACAATCATTCGAATCATAACCAACAATCATGGCTATAAATTCTCAGTCCAACTACCAACCCAGAACATCCAATAATTCCCAAGCTCTCCAATCATTCAATAATTCCCAAGTTCTTCAGTCATTCAATAATTTCCAAGATCTTCAGCCATTCAATAATAATCAGGATGTACAACCATATAACTACCAAACACAACCTCAAAGAAGCCAAACTCCTCCACCCAGTTTCTAGACTAATAGGTTAGAGCAAGTTATACTGGACAGTCATAACAAGCTAGGCATTCATATCCAAACATTGACACAACTATATATGTAGATGGGCTAAATGAAAAATGAGATGAATGTAAGAGAACCAGGGAGATTACCTAGTCAGTCGGTCGCTAACCCAAGGCTACAACAAGCACTAGAGCTCGGATCATTTGTTAATGAACCTAATGAAATGGTTCAAGTAATTACGACTCTAAGAAGTTGAAAGTAGAGTGGAGGTAGAGCATGAAGAGAGGTTGCAGAAAAGAAAGGAAGCTGAACAAGAGAAGAGGAATGAAGTTGAAGAATAGCAGAGGAAAGAGGCTGAAAGAGTGCAGAAAGATCAACCATCAGTGGAAGTTACAAGGAGGCAGCGCCATTTCCTCAGCGTCTTAGAGAGCCGGCAAAGTACGGAAAGCTGAAAGAATCTGATATGTTGGAAACATTCCGACAAATCAAGATTAATTTACCTCTCTTATATGTAATTACCCAGATACCGCCTTACGCTAAGTTATTCAAGGATCTTTGCACCCAGAAGTGAAAGAGCAGAGCAAAGAATCCAAACTAAAATACTTTTGACTGAGCAAGTAAGTTCATTGCTTTTAAGCAATACTCCACCTAAGAGGAAAGATCCTGGTGCTCCTACTATTCCATGTGTCATTGATGACCAAAAAATTGGTAGAGCTCTTCTTGATCTAGGTGTGAGTATTAACTTGTTTCCTCATTCAGTCTATCAACAGCTAGGGTTGGGTGAGCTTAGTCCCACTAAGGTCGTATGTCAATTTGTTGATCGATCAATCATGCAGGCAAGAGGAGTTCCTGAAGATGTTATTGTTCAAGTGGGCAAGTTTTATTTTCCGGTAATATTAGGAAGACCATTCTTGGCCATGGAAAATGCATGCATTAACTGCAGAACCGGAGCCATGGATCTGAGATTTGGAAATATGAAGGTTAGGATGAATGTATTTGAAGGAAACCACTAATTCCCTGAATCAGAGGAATGTTTCTAGATTAATGAGTGTGATGAACTGGATGATATCATAGCCGATTTTTCAACTCAAATCTTAGGGAAGGATGAGCTGGAGTCATTTATGACTAGAGAATGGCCGGATGAGGAAGTGGTTTATTGGGAGTCACATTGAAAGCTTTAAAATGAAGAGTTGGATGAGAGGGAGGCTGATTTATACACTTAACCATGGTGGGAGCCGGTTGAACCGCTTCAAATAGTTTCAAATACTCCATCAATTTCATCCTTAATTACACCTCCTACTTTGGAACTTAAGGAACTGCCTGAAAAGCTGAAATATGTTTTCTTGGGACCCGATGAGACTCTTCCTGTGATCATATCTTCAAAATTGATAGAAAAATAAGAATTGAGTCTAGTCGAGGTTCTGAGTAAGAACAAAGAGGCAATAGGATGGAGTGTTTCTAACTTGAAAGGCATAGACCCCTCGATTTGCATGCATCGCATACATCTTGAAGAGGATGCAAAGCCATGAAGAGAAATGTAACGAAGGCTAAATCCAAATATGAAAGAGGTGGTGATGAAAGAAGTGGTGAAATTTCTAGATGCGGGTATCATTTACCCCATTTCTGATAGCACATGGGTAACTCCAACTCATGTGGTGCCGAAGAAGTCGAGCATCAAAGTGGTGCCAAACTCAAAAGGTGAGCTAATTCCACAACACATGATCACAGGGTGGCATGTGTGTATTGATTGCAGAAAGCTCAACCTGAACACCAGAAATGATCATTTTCCTTTGCCATTAAGTGATCAAATCCTAGAGAGGTTAGCCGGGCAGAGCTATTACTGCTTTCTAGATAGGTATTCCGGCTATAATCAGGTGGAAATTGATTTTGTTGATCAAGATAAAACCACTTTCACTTGTCCATATGGCATGTTTGCTTATAGACGAATGTCATTTGGTTTGTGTAATGCACCAGCAACATTCCAACGGTGTATGATATCTATCTTCTCAAATATGGTAGAGAAAGTTCTTGAAATATTCATGGATGACTTCTCAATTTTTGGGAAAACCTTTGAAGATTGTTTAAAACATCTAGAACCGGTACTTAAGAGATGTAAGGAGACGAATCTAATCCTAAGTTGGGAAAATAGCCATTTTATGGTTCAAGAGGGGATAGTACTAGGCCATATTGTATCAAAGCGAGGGATAGAGGTAGATAAATCAAAATTTGAATTAATTTCAAAACTGCCTCCTCCCAGATCTGTTAAGTAGATACGCTCTTTTTTAAGCCACATCGGGGTTTTACTGAAGGTTTATTAAATATTTCAGCAAAATCACATGGCCACTATGAAACTTATTGGCTAAGGACGCAATTTTCATCTTTGACAAAGAGTGCCTTCATGTCTTTGTGGAGCTGCGTTCTCAACTCTTATCAGCTCTGATTATTCGTCCACCAAATTGGTCTTTACCATTTGAGCTCATGTGTGACGCTTTTGATTATGCCGTAGGAGCTGTGTTGGGTCAGAGAAAAGATAAGCTGCCATATGCCATTTACTATGCAAGTAGGACTCTGAATGATGCTCAGATGAACTATACAACTCCCGAGGAAGACTTATTGGCAGTTGTCTTTGCCTTAAATAAATTTTAATCATATCTATTGGGCGTTAAGGTTGTTGTTTACTCAGAGCCTGCCGCTCTGAGGCATTTGCTAACAAAGAAAGACTCTAAGCCCTGATTGATTCAGTGGATTCTGTTGTTACAAGAATTCGACCTGGAAATCAAAGATAAAAAGGGTTCAGAGAATGTTGTTACGGACCATTTGTTAAGGATTATTATCGAATCCATAAAGGAAATTACTCCTCTTAAGGATTCTTTCCCTGATGAACATTTGTTCAATGTGGCTGTTATGGAACAAATACCGTGGTATGCTGACATTGTCAATTATAAAGCGACAGGTCGAATCCCAAAATGATGGTCTAAGAATGAGAAAAACCAATTCTTTAGCCAAGTCAAATTCTATATATGGGATAATCCGCGTTTGTACAAGTATTTCTCTCATTAGATTATTAGAAAAATGTATCCCCGAGAGTGAGCTGCAAAGCATATTGATGTTTTGTCACACACTGGAGTGTGGAGGGCATTTCGAAGCTCAAAAGACAACTCACAAGGTGCTGCAGAGTGGATTTTATTGTCCTTCTAAATTCAAGGATCCTTTTGAGTTTTGTAAGGCGTGTCTGCGATGTCAAAATCTTGGATCCATATCTCGACGAGACATGATGTCTTTAACCCCAATTATGATTGTAGAATTATTTGATATTTAGGGTATTGATTTATGGGACCATTACCAAAAGCAGATAAGGAGTATATACTTATGGGGGTTGATTATGTTTCAAAATGGGTAGAATCTATAGCCACCAAATGTGGTGACCCTGATGCGGTGGAAGAATTTGTAAAGTCGAACGTTTTCTCACGATTTGGTATGCCAAGAGTTTTGATCAGTGATGATGGAAGCCATTTTGACAACCAGTTTTTTCCTACTCTATGTAAGAAGTATGGTGTCACTCATATAATTGGTATGCCATATCACCCCCAATCACAAGGTCAAGTGGAGGCTTCTATTAGGGAGATTAAAAATATCTTTGAAAAGACTGTGCGTTTGGATTTGAAGGATTGGCCACGCAGGCTAAATGATGCATTTTGGGCGTACTGGACTGCGTTTAAGACACAGATTGGTATGTCACCATATCATCTTGTGTATGGTAAAATGTATCATCTTCCTGTAGAGCTAGAACACCGAGCACATTGGGCTATTTGAATAATTTATTTTGATATAAATAAAGTTGTAGTTTCGATACTGAAACTACAACTTCAAGAGCTTGAGGAGTTGAGAAATAATGCGTATGAAAACTCTTGGATTTATAAGGGTCGAACAAAAGTGTTTCATTATAAGCATATTAGAAGGAAAGTTTTTGAGCCCGGCAAGAAGGTTTGGTTGTTTAATTCGAGACTCAAATTGTTTCCTGGTAAGCTCTATCGAGATGGGATGGGCCATATAAGATTACGAAGGTTTTCCCCTATGGATTCATTGAGCTCGATGATCCTGGAATTGGAAAGAAGTTTGTCGTGAATGGAAAAAGATTGTAGCACTACATAGAAGTTCAACCAGCCGAGTATGTGGTAGAAATGATTGATCTAGCTAAACCACCACCCGAGCTGAATAAACTTGATCCGGAGTATTGAGAGGCAGTAACGTCGCACCAACGACGTTAAATATTAGTACTAGGTGATGAATAGTAACTTTTGATCCTAGTTTGTACTTGTATACGGTAATTTAGTAATTTCGGTATTTAAGATCGAGTTTGTAAAATCAAGTCATGAGGCCATCATCATTTGAGTAGGAAGTATAAATTGAGCCAAGAAGATGAGTTAGGGGTATGTAGGAAGCATTGATATTGGAAGGGGTTAAAGACGACATTTGAAGAAAAAACAATTGGGCCATGTGGACATACGCTTCAAGCGTAGGCCCAGCTACACTTTAAGTGTAACAACGGGCCTGTTATAAAACCGACTCATCAGGCCATTCCCTCCATTTCCATTCAAACTTCTCTATCTCCCTCATTTATCCACCAATCATTATGAGGTTTGTTTCTACCATTATTCATCTGATTCCTCATCATCCTTTAACAGCGGATCATCAAATTAGTTTGTGATTGATCCAGATTCACGTGAAGAACTCGAACAGTCTCCGAAACTCAATTTTTGGAAAATCATCGTTTCTCTCGATTCAGTGAGTTTTGTTCCATTACTTTGATTTCATATAACTTATTTAACTATTCTAAACTAGTATTGATGAACGACTCCGATCAAAATCATGTTTTGATCCATTTTCCAAAAGTTGAGTTTTTCGACTTCGAAAGTAGAATGAATATCAAATTTTTGGAATGACGGCTTGTTTAATTTTCGTATTGGATATATTTAGATTAGTTTGACTTTGATTCGGTACCCGGAACAATATCGCTTACTGTTTGAAAATCCCATATTATAGGTATGGCAAAGGTTAAGGGCGCAACGAGGCGAGTGGCCGAGGCGGCTAGACTAGTAGAGCATGATGTTCGACAGAGGTCGAGATCATCATCTCCCGACCGAACACCTATTCACCGCTGGAGTACATGAGCAGCGAGACCGTAATATGTCAATTTTGCATCTTCATCGTCCTCATCTATTGAGAGGTACCAGAGAATTCTATACAGGGACGCGAGATCCTTCTGCCATATGATCACTTATTATTGATCCAGTTGTTCCATGGGCACCATCACCGCCACTTATGTCTGAGCCGCAGGCTGAGGAGATGGAGGAGGATACTGAGAGTAATAGTATTGAGCAAGAAAATGATGTCGATGAGGAGGATATTGATCGTGCGGATGAGGGGGTACTTGGGCCACCTATAGAGGGTGACCCTGGAGTTTTGACTACATTTTTACCTGTGCCCGACACATCATCGGTTGAGGGTTTGCTAGATCGGACGATCCGGAAGGGGTACCAGCAAGAGCGTACATATTTATTGAGGATATTTGAGGGATTACAGCCTGTACCTGCCTAAACGATAGGCCGGCTGAGGGCCCACCAATTATTACCTATTCTTGTTCCGTCTACCCCGCATATTTGCGAGGATATGATCCGAGAGTTTTAGCTACACATGCAGCATTTCAGTAGAGGGATGAGACTATGGACAGTGGTCCGAGGTACTGAGATCAAGATTACTCCCTAGACTATTGTTGATGCATGGGGTATTCCGGACGACTGTCCACCCAAGTTAGCTACTGAGTTCCCACTTATGCCCAAGGTACTACCATTTATTTCTGATCTTGTTGTACTTCAAACCACAGGGCATTGGGCTGATAGGCATAGGAACTGCACGAATAAGGCAAACTATCACCCGATGCTCTGGTTTTGGGATGTGATAGTCTGGTCCCAGATTCTTCCTCATAGTCATACTACAATGTGCTAAGTGCCATTTCTGGCCCTCCACTATGCTTTCGAGTTCGGGCGGTGGATTTCTATTCCTCGGATTTTGAGGGAGGGCCTGTATACACATTATATCCATTTACGCAAGGAGACCAAGGTTCGGCAGTGTCTATTCCTCATTCCATTCCCATGTTTAGTGATGAACCTGATGATGGATGCCGGGATTGAGAGGGATGTGGGTGAACGAGATAGATTCAGAGATGTTTCCCCGTATGCCAGAGGGATTTGGACTGATGTTTGGACCGAGTTGCATGGGGATGCTATTATGAGACAGAGACTAGGGTTCGGTCTATCACCATCCCTGGATGCACATGCTCAAGCACAGGCTGATGATGTTGGATAGGCTGATGCGGGTGTCGCTCAGGATGCTCAAACCGTTGATGACGATGCTACTATGCCACATATGCCAGTTGCTGAGGAGGAGGTTGTGTTGCCAGAGGCACCTGCGGGTGGTACTGTTACTCTGTCTCAAGCTTAATTTGATGATCTTATTGCATGGATGCAGGGGCTAGAGCAGACATTAGTAGAGGAGAGACAGGCTAGGTAGTGTGAGACAATGCGTCATCGGCGAGATCAGAGGTGGTTATTTCATAGGATTGATCGTATGAGTCAGCATATAGGTGTGCCGATTCCACCCACACCACCGACCTCTAATGATAAGGATTGGTATAATTTTAGTTAGGTTTTTGTTTTAATTTTGTTTCATAATTTTTTTTACATTGGAGATAAATTGTCGAGCGGACAGTTTTGTATAGGACTATATGTGACAACTTGGACGATTATTTTCTAAATATTTTTGTTATTTTCTTAGTGTATAAAATATTATTTTTTTATGTATTGCGTTAGAAATATCCCCAGATGTTTATGCTTATTCTACATGTGTTGATAGTTTGAATTATTTCGAGATGTTATATTGCACTATACGGACATTTGTGGCTTTAATTTTGGGGGTGTATGTGGTTTATGGGTTAGATTGATCAGAAGAGTGTTAGGTAAAAAAAATAAAAAAAATTACAAGTCAACATAGGCTTGAAGCGTAGGGTACTACGAAGTGGATTTTGAAATTTTGAAAATTTTACCTGTTTGGGCGGTGTTTCGGCTTGGTTTGTATATGTATTTGTATTCGGATTTGTTTAATGTATTTTTAGGATTTTTTGTAGAATTTTTGTAAAGGTTTTAGAGTAATCCTAATCCGATAAGGAAGTGGAATAGAAGTACAAGTTGGAGTTGGATTATTTATTACTTCTACTTTTCTATTCAGCCATGGGTTTTAAATCATTTTTCTTCTTTGATTCTACTACATACATCTATAAATACACCTATAGAGAAGGCATAATACACAATTCACAATAATTGAGCAATAACGCTAGATTCTCTTGTTATATTATTTCTTCTTCTTCTTTCTATTCCGAGATTGTGAGGATGGCTAGTGATCATGAGAATTATTCTGACCCGGAGGAATTCATTGAGGGTGAAGAACATAATGTAGAAGCCGAAAGTTCAAATAATGGAGCAACAAACCGGAAAAAAAGAAAAACCACACCGAGATCGTTTCTAGAGTGCAGGCTGCAATTTGAGGATGTATTTGGTTTAGAAAGGATGAACCACGTATTAACTGCATCCGGGAGAAAAATCCTTAAGGAACGAGGATTGAGAAGTTTGGAGAAACTGACGAGAGAGATGGTATATCCAAGCTTGGTACGAAGGTTCTACCAAAATATGAACATTACCAGACCGCCAGGATTTGAGGTTATGTCAGCTAAAGTGACTCAGTGGAGTGCTCCTATAGTAATAGGAAGGAAAAGTATTGCCAATGCGTGGAATATACCGATTGGTAGTCCGGCATAGTTAGAAGAGAGATTGATGGAGCATTCTCAAGTATGGCCCCATACGGATGAGGAGATGGTGAGAGAATTGCGTGTTATGTCAGATCCAGGAGATAAGATGTGTGAAAATTGGTGACTGAAGTCAGATCTGCTTTATTTGGATTGTGTCATTTCGGCTCAAATTCGACCGAATACTCGAACTAGTGTAAAGGATCACACGATATTTAGAAGGTTGTATGACCTAACTCATGGGTATAAAGTGTGTATTCCAGCGGTGATCATGGCTTGAGATGTCGATTGCCCGAGAAATTGTGAGTAGAGAATGGGCGGGTGCTGATGACTTTGAACATTATCTTTCATACCCATTTCTATTATCAAATATTATTGTTGAGCAATTGGGTGATAGGATAGAAGAGTTAGATAAGATGCGATAGAAAATATAAAGATATATCAGAAGGAAGATTTGGAAAAGTTGAAAAAGATAGCGGATTTCCGGATATGGTTAAAGAACGCCATGATTAATGATGATGAAGAGAAGGATAGTTGAGATTAGGGTTTAGTTTTAGTATTAGGATTTTTGGTTATGCTTTGTTTTTTTGTAGGGACAGTAGACCCTTAAGGCCATGGCTTTATATTTTTTGTATTGTTTTATTTTCATATTTTTTATTTTTGTAGGATTGTAGACCCTTAAAGTCACGCAAAATCATGTTTTTTATCATTATTTTTAATAAAAAAAAAGGAGAATTTTTAATTCCTTGAAAAATTGGTGTGACTTTCTGGATATATTTGAAATTTCCTTTCCCTTACTATGATTGGATCTTTGTGCTTTGTTGATTGTATCTATAGGTGATTCAAATCAAGTTTGGGTGAGAGAATTTATGTTTTGCTTTGGAAGCCATAATTGAACTTCAAGGGTAACTATATTTGTTCTCCTATATTATTTTTTACCATGGGGACATGGTCTGATGTAAGTTTGGGGGTGAGGGTATAGAATTACAAGGAATGGAAAATTTTCGGAAAATTTTAAAATTTTAAAAATTTGGAGCAGGTCTTTGTTTTCACGCATGAATGTTTTGCATTACAATTTGATTGAGTTTATATTTATGATGCATGAGTAGTATGCAATGTAATATTCTCATTCATGAGATTACTGGTTAGATCGAGTTAATGAAGTGATGTGGTTTTACATGGGTAAGTGAATGAGTGAAATTGAAATCAAGAGGGACGACTTTGACCTATAAGCACAAGCACACATTCCCTATGGGAAATAGGTTAATCTTTAACTATGTAGTTGAAAAAATAATTTTTCCACTATAAAAGGGGAGATGGGGAGATGTTATGGTTGAAATGGAGAAAATTGAAAAAATTATTTTGAGAAAATAAAATGCAAAAAGTAGTTCTTCGATCTGAGTAACCGAACATTGGTATCACCAATATCATTGTTCACGTTTAAAGGGGAGAAAACTAATGAGCATAAATCTCGTGGAAGAAGCTCGGGCCCAATTGCTCGGGACTAAAACTCCTCGCTGGAAAGTCCGGAGACTTAGAAAGACAAAAAGGAATAAAATTGGAAAAATGGAAAGATGAGTTTTTACGAAAAATGGCAAATTTTGATCAATGAAGTAGGAAAAGAGAAATTAAAATATCATAGTAGAATGTTCACAAAAACACGGAAGGTTGTCTAGATTGAGATTAGAAAGTAGTGAAATCATTCACTTTAGTGGGAACCATTCATGATAGGAAGGTTGGTATAATTATTGTTCGGTAGTGAGTGGGAGTATTTCCATCCATACTGTATTTTATATTATATCATGATTTAATTGAACTTGTGTGTGAACTAATGACTACGTGATTATAGAGAACTTAGATGTTTGGAGGTACCATCATTGGTAACCTTCACGAGACTTCACTCGTCCACTAGGGGTAATCTAGGGGTTTAAAAGGCTTGTTACACGTGCTAAGTGTAATCGTCGAGTGTAGATTAAGTTAGATTTGTTAGAGTAGATAGATTAGAAATCATCACAAGAAAGTTTCCTGAATTTATTGGTAAGGGACTAGTACTATGTAAGTTTGGGGGTGTGATAGGTGTCAAATATTAGATGTTTTGACCCCTTAACTCACTATTGTTACGTTCTTTCATTCCATTATTTGGTATTTTTATGTTTTTGCATGTTAAAGCATGTTTCAGGAGCTTAATGAAGAAATGGAGCTAACTTCGGTGAATTAACTGAAGAGTGCATTCTTTCTATCCAAAAGGAGAGTCAAGGAGGCAGTCCGAGACAAAAATGGCTCCCGGAGGGCAAAAACAACATTTCCAGAAGTCGTCATCTTTAGCAAAAAGTATCGTGGGTTTAAGAGGGTCGTTTTGGTGCATTTACAAAGAAAAGTGATTTTCGATAAAATACCTACGCTTTTAGTTTCAAAAAGTGGCTGGAAATCACATTTCTACGCGTGGACCTATGCTTTGAGCTACACTTGAAGCGTATGTGCGGAAAGAATTTGTGGTTTTTGGAGATTTTTGCATGTTCTACCTTCGGTTCGATGTGAAGACGTGTCTGTGACTCCAAACCTCTATATACATGTATATACACTTATATATATTAAAAGATTAGGGTTTTCATGAGGTTAAGAGTGAAAAGACTGAAAAGGGCCTCTCTATACCATTGCCTATATATACATGATCATATATCAATGTGAGGAGGTTTTAAGAGATAGATATAGAGGAATTTTAGAGGAGACGTTCATTAGGGTTGTTCAGTTGTGGAGGTTCACGTTCATATATTCAGAGTATTCAAAACCTAGAGATTCGGATAAGAAGACTATGGAGATCGTTTCTACATCATCGATGCAGTTACCTTCCACCATGGCCAACTAACTCGGTATCTAGGATTTTCTAACAAAACCCTAGCTAAGTAATGTAGTTCTTTCATTATTTTCAATTGTAACGAGGGGAAACTATTGACCATACTGTGATGATTGTAGTAGTTAAGAGACCGTTCTGATTTACAATATAAAATTATATGTTTGTTCTAAATTCTTATCTTAGATTGAATGAATGTATTATTTTGCACAACTATGATTATTCAATATGAGTATGAACTCGGATACTTAATTATGGTTTTCTACACAATAGTGGTAATGAAACTTGAAACCCTAGGTTGACACAGGCGTGCCTTGGCAATTTAATATAGACATGTTTTACTTTATTTTCATGCAATAAGATTTGTTACTGTTGAGATCCATATTCAAACCTAGAGATCCGGAGAAGAAGACTATAGAGAACGTTTTTACATCAATGATGCAATCACCATCTTCCATGGCCAACTAACTCAGTATCTAGGGTTTTCTAGCAAAACCTTAGCCAAGTAATGTAGTTATTTCATTGTTTTCAATTGTAAAGAGGGGAAACTGTTGACCATACTATGATAATTGTAGTAGTTAAGAGATCGTACTGATTTGTAATATAAAAGTATATGTTTATTCTAAATTCTTGTCTTAGATGGAATGAATATATAATTTTTCACAATTATGATTATTCACTATGGGCTGGAACTCGGATGCTTAATCATGGTTGTTTTACATAATGGTGGTAATGAAACTTGAAACCTTAGGTTGACACAAACCGTGCCTTGGGGATTTAATATAGACATGATTTAGTTTATTTTCATGCATTAAGATTAGATTAGAGTAACATAATTGACATGGACTAGTTAGGTCAGTCATGAGACAGATTGTCGCGATCCGGTTGATGGTACTCCTTTTTGGGGTCGTATGTAGTTATTTGCGGTATGACTTGATTCACAGTTATAGATCACCCTCTTGCAATTGTTACATTGATAGAACTATACTATGCAGTTAGTGGTGGAGTAATGAAAACCTTAGTTTTCTCTTTCATCTGAATCATAACCAATTCACTTTGCTTTCTAGATAATTGTTAGTTAAAACAGATACTTTGGTCTTTGATCTCCCAAACAAACCATTCTCATAAATATAATTCAGTGTTTTTGAATTGCTAAAGTGAATAATCTTAGTCTCTGTGGGATCGAAATCCCTTACTTAAGCCATTTGTTATTCTATAATTGATATGTGCGTTTGCGTAGGGTAAAATCTAGAGTTGTTAAGGTGTTATTTTTTACCACATATGTTTACACACCTGATGTCGCACCAACAACTAAACGAGTATCTAAGGTTTTTAACAAAAAACCCTAGCCAAATAACGTAGACTCTTTCTTATTTTAATTGTATAAGGGGAAACTGAAGGACATGTATGTGATGATTGTGTAGATGAGTAATTACGTTTTATTTTATATAAGATTTTTCATTTATGTTATGTCTTGTCGTAGCTTGAATGAATGTTTTATCTTGCACAATCATGGTTATTCAATATGGGCTAGAACTCGGATGTTTAACTCATGATTTTTTACACAATGGTGGTAATTAACATGCAATCTAGACTTAAACAGACCATGTTAAGAAGAGATAATATAGACATGATTTTAATTTATATTCGTAAGAGTAGTTTTATAGTAGATGCATTGTAACGCCCTACATTTCTTTTCTGTTTTCTGGAATTATTTTCCAAGTGTTAATGTTTTATGATGTCACTTATTATGGACGTCTTGTGTATTCTCGGTACGTGTAAATTTTTCGCATTTAAGTTTTGGACTTAATGGGACGACGTTGTGGACTTTCGTTTCTGGCTTCGTGATTAATTGTTCATTGGCGACTACGTGGGTTCGTGCAACGTTTCTTGTTGGAACTTCAGCAATCGTATTGCATTCCCGAACGTGTTACCCTAGTTTATTGTAGACGTTTCAGGGTAGCACTTCTATGAATTGCTTATTATATTTTTATTTTGTAATTAATGAAAATTATTGGAAATTATTTCAGGAAAGAAATGACTGAAGGGTAAATGAGTATTTTCATATTTAGAGCACTTAGTGGAAAGTGTAGAGATTTGGCTAAATGTTGGGGTATGAGTGGCATAGTGGTAAATAGAGAGGATGACAAGGGGTAGAAGGGTAATTAAGAGGCATGATGACACTCTTGTAATTAACCCTAAGTTTGGAAGAAATTGGTCATTTCCTCTTTTATGTGGTGTCTCACTTATGGCCATTAGACCTCATCTCCCATCTTTGTTCTCAACCCTTGGATCATAGGGCTTTGTTTGGATCGATGACACGTAAAGGCAAGAATTCATTATTCTTAGTCTTTCACTTGGCAAGACTTCATGTTAACCCTTGGATCCTTTATTCATATTCATTGCCTTATTCTCATCCCTTGGATGTTAAGGCCTTGTTTGGCAAATTAATGGACTTTATGTGTGGTGTATTTAGTCTTTCATTGCAAGACTACTTTGTGGCCCTTGAATTAAGTCCTCACTTGCTAGCTTGAAGCTTGGCCATTGGATGGTGAGAGGTGTGAGTGGAGGATCTTTACACATTGCAAGTCTTCTTTATTCCAAGACTTCATCTTTTCCTATCCATTTTCTCTTGATTTCTCTTTTCTCCCTCTTGCTTCTTCTCCACTTATGGGTTGGTTTGATCACCCTAAGTTAGGAGTTTGATGTGGCCATCAACATGGAAGATGTTATGGTGTTCTTCTCTTTGGTTTAAGCCAAGGATTGGTAAGTGATCTTCCTTCCTTATGTGTTTTCCTTTTAAACCCTAATTTTGGGGTTCTTGTTAAACCACTTCATGACTCTTGTTCTCCTCTTGTGTTGGAGTTTGATTCCTTCTTAGGGGACTATGGTGAATCTTCCCACCGAATTGGTTATTTGATTTTTGTGTTGAGTGAGAGCTAGGGTTATTTGGCCTTGCTTAATGGTTTGTGTTGCTCTTCACTTGAGATAGGGGAAAACTTCTTAACTAGCTTATCTTGTGATTGTGTGGGTATGAGTTTGATTCTAGGGTTCCTAAACTTAGATGAAAATGTTAAGTGTATCCTTGGAATTATGAAATTAGGGTTTGAACATGTTTATGTGAATTAACCTTTGTGTATGGAGTACTTGGTGATGATATTGGTAGAAATATGATGCATGTTAGTTGGGTGGTTGTTCTTTAGAATCCACATATTAAAGTATGCTTGTATGCCTATATATATGTGTATATGTATGTGGGAATAGTTGTGTATATGTATAAGTGTAATTATACATATGTGTATGTAGGTGTTAAGGATGTAGCCTTGGAATGAGATTAGGCTAGCTCCTTTGGGTAGCACCTTTGAGGATATACTATGTGATTAGTGTAACTCGATATCTCAACTTACAGCGAATATCTAGTTTCCCTTTTGTGAATGATATTTACTAAGTTGGGAATTGATATTAGGTTGAGATGTGATTTGTGATAAACTTGCTTTAATTGAACTAAGAGCATGTTTAAAATAATGGAAATGTTATCCTTGTGAATTAAAGGACAACTAAAGAACTCGGAACATTAATTGTGTATGAGAATGTATCCTTGTGATTTAAATGTTTTACTTGAGATATAAGCATGTTAAATGAATGAAAATTTTATCCTTGTGTATTAAAGGACAACTTAATGATTTGGAGCATGAATGGTGCATGAGAAAACATTCTTGTTAAGTATTGCTTTAAATGAGATTTAAAAGCATGTTGAATGGTGAAAAGCATTCATGTTGACAATTTGGGAATGTTGTTTATAAATATGATGAGATACATATTTATGTTGTTGCATGGCCCATTGAGACATATTGCATATGGGTTCACCTTTCGTAGAGAGAATTCAATTGGTGTGGTCTACGTCCGTTTGTGTATTTATGCGTGAGTAGAATTGTTTTGGATCATCGTAAACACTGGCCACGGGGTGCTTCTCGCTCCTACGGAGCGAATCTTCTAAGAAACTGAGACGATAGGGGGAGGACTTGTCCAAATCCTATTGCACGACCGCGTCGTGTTTGACGTCTTCCTTGTTAAAAGTATAAGTGTCAAAAGCACTTGGGAAGAACGGTACAATAAATTTATCTTCCTTCATGAGCTTGTATCCTCAAAAGTGAATGGTTAGAGAATGATCTTGTTGACCCTTAGAGTAGGGTGTGTATGGTAGTATGTATACCATGAGGTCTGTGAGTCACATTGCCTTTGAGTTGCTATTATGTGATTTATGTTGACATGTGGATCATGATATTATCCTATGTGGTTGAAGAGTATGTTTAATGTGGATTTTGAAATATATAATTCACATTTTATTAAAATGCTTAAGTGGAATTGGATAATGTGATAAGATGATTTGCATGCCTTGTTTAAAAGCATAATGTGAGATTAATACTTGTACTTGTTGAAATGTGCTTATATGCCTCAGAGTGGGGATATAAGTTAGTTTTATGATTTTCTTGTGATAAGTAAAGTCGGTAGTGGACTATGGAATTGATTGTGAGTTGAAGCCTTGAGAAGGCGGGTGATAGTTTTTTTATTTAGTTAGCGTTGGTGTAGCAACATGGCATCAATCATGATATTGATGTTTTGGTTATGATAGACGAGGTTATGAGTAAACCAAGTCAATTGTGTATTGATGGCCATATGATATTGGTAGAAACCTAAGTGATTGGGTTTGGAATGTGAAATTGAGGTTTGAAAGAAATCGGACGAGGTCTTGATTTGAAACTAGTTGGTTCCGTGGCAACGGCCACTAGGTTCCTTTAGCAATTTTAAGGATTGGAATGTCACCGTAGGTGTGGTCATTCTTAGTTAAGTCATTGTAGGGTTTATGGGTTTGAATGTGGAGCTAAGTGTGGTTGGAATAGGGTTAGTGTCGGTGTATATATCCACTTACCTTTCCTTTGAAATTCCATTCACTTCCATTTCTTGATTCTCTTACTATATTAAGCGTCTATGAATTTGCTTTGATTTTTTCGTCGGTACTTTGGTTTGTTTCCCCGAAAATAGATTTTTCATAAGACTTGTATTTGAGTTTATTCGGTCTTTAAGTGAAAAACCCGTTTTCGCCTACCCCCGTGATGCCGACAAAGACTTTGAGTTTTGAAATGGTTTTAAAGTTATGCTTTAAAAGATTTTGACTTTTGAAAGTCGGTGGTGTATAAAACGGAGACCAGGGGCAAGACGGTTAGTTTTACAGATTTTCAAGAAAGTGTTTTTGATAAAACTAAACCGAGATTAAATGATATTTTTATCATTTCCAAAGTTCCCTAATAGTTTTGATGTTTCATAAGTGTTTAAAATGGTTTCGGGTCATTTTTGCAATTCTTCAGACCTTGGCAGTCAACTGGGCCATTAGGCAGTCCACTAAGCCTTCAAAATTTCATTTTTACAATTTTGAATTGAGTTTCAACCTTGTGCAGTCGACTGCCACTTCAAGGCAGTCGACTGGGTGAGTTAGCCATGTTTCGACCATTTTTGGAAATTCATTTCTCTCACCTCGGAACTCGGAATCAGGTCCCGTTTTTTCCTATGGCTTGTGCTAGGTATAAATGAGTGTTTTTACCTTTGGTGAAAGAGGGGTACTTCAAATTTCCATTTTTGTCGGCATTATCCGATACCGTTTTCAAAAATGCATATCTCTCATCTCGTGGCTTTGATTGAGGTCCCGTTTCTTTCTAGGGCTTTTCCTATGTCCAAATATTTGATACAAAAATTAAAATCATTTATTTTCACTTAAAATTATTGTTTTACCCATGGTGAAAGATGCGTACTTTAACTTCCTGTTTTAGTCGGCGTTGTCCGATGCCATTTTCAAAAATTCATATCTTTCGTGTCAGGGCTTTGAATTCAGTTCCGTTTGTTTCTATGATTTTACCTATGTCCAAATAGGTGGGGTAACCTTTGAAAGTACATTTTTGCCCTTGAAATGACCATTTTACCATTGGGTGAACATATGACCATTGAGTAGTCGGTGTGATGGGTTGTTTAATCCTTTCACTTCCTTTTAGTTTTCGGAAAAATTTATGAATTCCCTTAGGTTGAAGTGACTGTTTTACCCCTGAGTTAGGGTTACGAATGTCGGGTAATGACATGTGAGGTGATTAGTAGTATGATTTGATACTGATTGGAGATTTTGGAGCTCAATATGCTCGTGGTCTAGGAAGTGTGACTGTGGTCCTTCTTGGGGTGTTATGATTAGGAGTGTGTCTCCCATGATTGGTGGTTAGTGTGTGTTGATTGTCACTGTAGGACTGGCGGGTACGAGTCATAGTGATCTATGAGGTGGTCTATACTACGTGGCTTGTATTGGTTGTATATCTCTCTATATATATACATGTATATATATATAGGTGTGCGTTATTATATGTTGTTGTGATATGGTTTCATTACGTGCTATTTGCCTTATTTGTTGATGCATGGTAGGGGACTAGGGGGATGTGTTTCCGGGGTCTCGTATTGGCGTGAGTGCCATGTGGGACATTTGACTCACATGGGGTAGATGCATGTACATGGGTTGGTTCGCACTCAACTTGGACAGTCGTAGGATATGACAGTTATGAATCTTTTCTCCTACAGGGCTTCGATGAGCTCACCCCGGCGTTCTTTTGCCTAGCGTCCCAAACGCCAATTTACATGAAAGGTTTCGGCTACGGACAGCATGGGGTGCAACAATACTTTATTTTGTTTCCTAATTATAGGATGGCTCATGGAACGGATGTTGTTGTGGGATTTAGGACTTTCGTACGTAGAGTTATTCCTTTTATTTTCCTTTACTTATCCCCTGTATTGGGACTGTTGTTGTATTTTCTTGGGAGCCAGTATGTTGGCATATCCCTTCCTTATATTCAGTATGAGTGCATCATTGTATATATGTATTATTTTAACACCTCGATGTGCCTTGTGTATCAATTGGTTTAGCTTCCGCTTGGTTTTGGTATTGAATTATTGTTATTAATAATACTCCATTCGTTTTATGGTTGTTTAGGATATTAGTTGGTCGTTCTTTGTATGGATCATACCCTTGATTCCTCGGATATCCTGGTTTGGGAGTCTTTAGAATTTAGGGGTGTGACATACATGCACTAGTTATACTTGTTTCATGATGGTTTATAACTCGGTTAAGATTAATTATTCCTTTTTTAGGATTAGGGTTTGTCAATGCTTGTGACCCTATATCTGATTCACATATGATAGACCGCCCTTTACAATTAAATGATTAGGAGGATATATTATTCGGTTAATGGTGGAGTTAGAAATACCCTAGATCTTTATCTCCACTATTTTCAAACACCACAACCAAAAATCTATCTTATTTTATGTTATTTTATTTCTTGTCAATTAGTTATAGAAAACAAATAAACAAATTATCTTTAATAATTTAGTTAGAATAATTATAAAAGAGTTGAAGAATCATTAGTCTCTGTGGATACGATATACCTTATCTCATTTATACTATACTATAATTTATTCGTACACTTGCGATAGGGAAAACTAGGTCAACTTTAAGGGCTTATTTGCACACGCTATTATTATTATCATTATTTATTATACCAGCCTAGCGAGGCTAAACCTATCGAGGTTTGGCCATCGATCAAACCCTAGTTTAGCTACCCTTATGGTTTGGTTTATTTCATGTTGTTGGAGCCACTTTTGATAATTGTAGGCTTGTTCTTAACACCATTGTAATCGTGTTTCCATTATATGGTGTATTGAATAGAATTTTGAAGGTTGTGCAACCAACTTATTCTTGCAGGCACACTTAACATTGGTGACCTTACTTGGACCTCTTTAGCATCTCTTGGTTAGCTTGCTTGGATTGAGGTAGGGGAAAATGAGTTGGTTTAGTTTTTATACGAGGGTGTGTGTGTCTATGTGTATATATGCCGTATATATATATAAATGCGAGTTGAGTCTTGATAACTTAGACAATGAGCCAGGCCCTTGAAAGCATGATTATGTGATATAAATGTTTGTGGTGGTTTATTGCTTATAAATGTGAAATTATGAGCATATTGATAAGTTGGACAAATTTTAATGCATAATAAGATAAAGCATGTGTTATGATGGACTCTGGTTAAATTGAGTAAAAAATATTGCATAATGAGATAAGCATGTATTGTGGTAAAGAATAGTTGTTATTGAAACCCTTAATGCATATTGAGTACATCGTGTAGTGTCAAAAACACAGTGTTGGTCTATGCGAGTCGTGTAATCATGTGTGAGTTGACTTGTGTCGGATCATCACAACAACTGGCAAGGGGGTAGTCCACCACCTAAGGAAACTAGTACATCCGAGAACGGTGGTGGGGTGGTTGTACCCTCGAGGGGGTTGTTTCACCTTGGGAGTCGCAAGCAGGGCTCATATGCATGACCTTCAGGTCTAGGGGCACGGGAGTCACAAGCTAGGCTCTCATATAACCGTTATTCCTTGTTGAAAGTGAGAAGTGTTAAAATCACTTGGGAAGAATCAGTACGACACTCTATATTACTTGATGAGCTTGTATCCTCAAAAGTGAATGGCCATAGTGTGTATCCGTTGACCCTAAGAGTTAGGGTGTATGGTTGTGCGTGTGTACCATAAGGTGTGTTGAGTCATATTGCATTTAAACTATCATAGATTTGATTGTGATAATTATGTTGATACATGCTATAATTATGAATAACTATGACGTGAGCATGTTGGAAAAATTATTTGTTGGGTTTGATGGGGTCCTAGATTGGCGTGAGAGTCATGTGGGGCAAGAGACCGACCTAGGATTAGTAGCATGACCCTTTGGTGGGTTATACCACTCGAACTACTGAGATTGAGGTGATGACGTTTCCTCTACTGGGCTAGTGAGCTCACCCCACGACATATTATATTTTTCAGGTGATGATTCCGTTAAGGGAGGTTCGTAGCCACTCGATGAATTATGGCATCTTCTCCATCTTTTTGTACTTATAGAGATGGACTTTACTATTTTGTGATATATAAGTGATAAGTGTATTCACATTCCTTCTTTTGTGAACTTGAAATGAAAACGATGTACTACTTTTCTTTTAACGGCTAGCATGTTTACCGGATGGTTGTATTTTCATGTATTGTCCCTCGGAGCACCATGCGCGGGGATTCCTTTTTTTTGGTGTATTTTGATGTCGGCGTGTAAACTATTTCATTTTGTTGAAAACCTTGTCATGTATCGCCTTGGAGCATTTTTAAATGATGAAATCTTAGATCTTTTCGTTGTTGTCCATTGTAGATATGAGATGTGATCATTGACGTTATTTGATAATTTTCCGGAAAATGGCATTTTTATCGGTTTAAGAGTGAACCCTTCTAAATTTTGAAGGAAAAAAACCATTTTCACCTAGTCCCATGATTTCGAAATATATCTCATGTTTTAGAAATGGTTTTAGAATCTATCTCGGTGTGAAATTCACTTTGCAAACCCAATAAATCATAAACGGAGACCGGGGCAAAATGGGGAATTTACAAAACGTTCCAAGACATTTAAAATGACTTTTCAAACTAGAGGCCACTGAGTACTCGAAGCTAATTCTACCGAGTACTCGGTGAGTGCGCAAGTGGTGCGAACTTGCACAAAAGCCTCTAAAAGGCCAGTTGTTGACCCAAGGTTATCCACTATGGGTAAACATGACATTTTGATGATAACAAACAATTGAATATTGTGAATTTAATGTATACTTGAGTTTTAATTAATAGATTATTGATTCAAGATAAACTCAAGAGAGCTAGTGGATCCATGACAAGATCAAGCAAAGGTATTTAGAGCTCAAAAGACATTGTTGACAATGATGGAGACATCAACCAAAAGCTTAAAAAAAATTGAAGATCAAATAAATGGGTAAAATAGTCTTGGGTGAATGCTAGATTAAATATAAATTTATTTTTTAAATAGCTTATTTGAAAGCTCAACTCTTGACCATATAGCAAATAAGACCATGCATATCATTCTTGACTCCTTGCATCATTAGCAATAGACTACACACATTATTGAAGACACATTTCTATGAATAGTCTTTGTTAAAGTTGAGTTAGTTCAAACTTTCATAAGATATAGAATAACTCAACAAATATGTTGTCCTAGAATCATTAAATTAACTCATATCACTTGAAATGGATTCTAGATGCATATTAAAGCTTTGAACAAAATTGTTAAACCATGAAAAGCTTTTGTCTAATATTGAGAATTTTATCTAAATTGGAAAATTATTTAATGATCTTAATATTAACTTTAGGAATGTCAAGGACCTTAATAAGTCTCTAAGACATCCTAGGAATGTGTCTAAGTCATTTCGGAAAAATCCCAAAAGATTTCACGAAAAACCGTCAAGGGAGTTAATTGTTCAAAATGGAGCATCACATTCAAACGACCATATCGCACTCAAAATGGGTTGAATGGAGTGATTCAAAAGTCTAAAATCAAGAGCTTTAAATCCTATTTCCAAAAAAGCTAAAGAACGCCTCAATTCGACTTACGGAACTCGAGTTAAGACCAAAAGCGTAAACTGCATTGAAACTGGGCGGGTAAAACCTCCTAGTCGATTACGCAAAGAGCATAGTCGACTACACAAGGTCGAAGATTAAAATTAAGATGTATAAAATTAGATTGAAGGCTTTTTTGACTACCCAATGTCCCTAGTCGACTACTACGTCTGGAATTTGAATTCTAACGGCTAGTTTAGAGTCCAAACTTCTCTAAAACTACCCAAAACACCCCCAAACGGCTAGAATTGTTTCCTACTCTATATATATGTCATATATGATCCAAAAGAGGCTTGGAGAAGAGGGAGATAGGAGTATTAAATATATCTACTATTTGTGCATTATTCTTCGAAATTATTATTGGGTAGAAATCTCTCCTATAGGAATCACCATGAGCATCATTCATATTTTCTCTTGTGATGCATCATATCATACTTGAGTTGAGATTTTAATTTGAGTTTTTTCATCTATAACTCTAAGTATGTGAGAAAGTGAGCTTTGATTTTCTATATCCATCTATTGAGAAATATGTTGTAACACTCAAACTTCAATTCTTATTCTTTGAGAGTGAAAGTCCAAGAAGTTGTCTTGACGTGGGAATGGCTTGTTGAAGCTTTGTAAAGGTTTCTCTCAACCTGAAAAAGAGAGGATTTGGTTGGCTCTCCACCCGCAAGAATGAGCAAGGTTGGCTCTTAACCCAGAAGAATGAGCATGTAAGGGTTTGTTTATCCCCGGAAAGAGAAGCACGATAGTGGAGTCCTTAGGAGGTTTTCTTAAGGCATGGATGTAGACCAAAGATTTGGTTGAACCATGTAAAAATCTCGGTGTCTATGGTTTGCATTTTATCTAACCCTTATCTCATTGATCTCGGAATTGGATCCCAATAGTAGTTGCTGCCCAAAGGTGGTTTATGAAAGCCGGTCCACAGCAGTGAAAGTACGATTGATTCCGTCGATCGAACGAAAACCGCTTCTTGCTTTTTTTTCCCTTTCTGGCTTGACTACTCTGCTTGCTTAACACAAGTGTGATTTCACCTTCACTACCTCTGGCTCGAAAGCAAGAAGCAACGGATTAAGCAAGAAGCGAGAAACTTTACTTTAAGAAAGAAGAAAGAAGTCCAATGCCGAAGTAAAAGAGAAGGTGCTTTCTCGTGTTGCCGTCAGTAAAGCTCGTCAGGTAAATGAGAGGGTAAGGAACGAATACCATGCGTAAGGCGATCGGCAAAAACAATTGTCATTTTCAATCTTGAGCTTTATATATCAATGCTATAAAATTGTTTGTGTTTGTGTATTAATGAAGAGGTTAGGAAAATGAATAGTTGAAGTGAACTGATAGAACTTATATTCATCATACTATAGCATAAAATACTTGGTTGAACCATATAAAATCTTGGTGTCTTGACTTGCATTTTCTCTATCCCTTAATATATTTACCTTATAAGCAATTGTCATTTACAATCTTGAACTTCATATTGATGTCATGCTATAAAATTGCTTGTGTTTGTGTATTAATGAAGAGGTTAGGAAAATGCATAGTTGAAAGAAATTGAATTATGATTTTGGTTAAATATGTTGTAGATTATAAGTTATCTACTTCCTCATTTATCTATAATCTAAATGCATACCAAGTGATTACTAGAATTTATCTTCAACACACCTTAGCATAAAATAATTATATGCACCCTAAGTGTTTCACTAAATGCTTATTCAATATAAGTTTCTATTTGAGAGTTTATGTGTGAACTCAATGTTTGATCATTTTTCATAAACTTTACAAGACATTCTTCATGGCAAATTGTATTTTGCATTATGTCTCTATAAATGAGGAAAGTGTTATTACATGTTTAATTGAATTGCATACTTGGGTGCATGGATTAATTCACATTCAATTTGAATCGAACATGTATTTAATAGTGTAAATCACTATTGAATGATTACAAGTATGAAATGTGAATGCCACTTAAAGAGATTATCTAAATCACTAAGTGTTTGACAAGAGCTTAATGAAGTGTAATTTTGATAAAATAAAGTCAAATTGAAAAAGTATCAAAGTTTGTCATTGACCCTATTCACCCCCCTCTAGGTGTCAATATGTGGCCAACACCAGCAACATTTGTGCCTTTGTAAGGCCACCGAGTACTCAATGGAAGGGATACCGAGTACTCGGTGGGATCAGTTTTGTGCACCTCTTTCCAACTTGTTTCCGTTCTCTCCTTTATACTTCACCACTTCTCCTACTACGCTTGGGGAATTGATTAGTGGCCTTTAGGTATGAGATTTTTTAGGTTGAAGGATTTGTTTAGATCCACATTTCGTCTTCCGCATTTATCCTTTCGTGTTTAGTGTACGGTTTACGTCACCCTTGGGTTTCTTAGACTCCGTTGAAGAGTTAGGAAATTCTAGGCGTGACATGCACAATGCTCGACAACATGTTCAATGAATGCATTGTGGAAGAAGATACACTCATTTAAAATTTGTGGAGCGAAAAGAATGAGGAATTCTAAAATAATAAGATATGAATCCCCTAGTGTGTATGGCTAGAGTTGCTAGGATTAGTTGAGAAATGAAAAATAAAAAAATCAAAGGGATGTATTTATAAGAAAACTTAAAGGCTTCCTAATACTAGGAAAGAATTATAAAAGAAAGTTTATTACTTGATTATAAAGACAATACATAATATGAAATAGTATTATAATCATTTGTCATTGCAGAAATTAAATGACCAATTATTCTACAAACCGAGGCTATAAACTAACTTTCACAGTCTAGGACTAATGTTTAACATCTTTGGCACGGCCACTCCGCAAAGGGCTATCCAACACCCTTCCTGTCTTCTACACTTCCATCACATGGTGGAGCAAGTGTGGGAAGTAAATCGTTCCACGGTGTCCACTGTGAACATTTAGTAACGAGCAAGACATCAAGCACATAATAATCATCATATACTTCCTCTCATTTGTCATGCTCTCCATTCATCCCACGTTTAGAACTTATGTCCAACAATTCTTCTGTCAACAAATAAGGTAATGGATCCTTCATCACTTTTTCAATCCCATAAATTACATAGTGCTCATCCCCTCCTTGTTTATCATCAAGACGCGGTTCATTGAGACATTGGGTCAATATCGCTTCAGGTTCATATGGGGTCTCTTTTGACTCTTGTAGTAAAGGAATGGTTTGCGCACACTCGTCCTGTGAAATGTCACTCTTGGTTTCAAAGTTTTCCTCTGTTTCACTGTACCCATCCTCCTTATCTTTAAAATTATCTACCACTTGATTTTCCAGTTCCTCCCTTCTCCCATTTGAATTATCAGCTAGTTGCCTCATTTAGGTTTCTAAGCTAGATAAGGCTTGAGAATTCAATTGGACAATTTCTTCAAACTCTCTCAAGGCACTCATCAGTTCATCCTCCATACCAGTTGGTCTAGGCAGCAGATTTTGATTTTGAAATTGGAGTGGATTTTGGTTAGAGGGTTGGAATAATTGGGTATTATTGTACAGAAAATCCTGAGTACTGAATGATAGTTGACCTGTATTTAAACTTGGTTCAGAATTTTCAGTATTTGGAAAGTATGAAGTGTCTCTATTGTATGTGATCTCATCACAATTTCGATGGGTTACTTTGATTTTGCTCAAAGATGCTAAGAATTTTTCATCAGAAGATAATAACTCTAAACGGGTGGTTGCTCTGATTCTTCTAAAAGGTTCTAAGAATTCATCTTCAAAACACAATGGCTCTGGACACAAATATACATTTGACTCTTTAAATTAGAATTGATTAGATGTTTTAGGATAATAATCTTGACTATATGATCGATAACCTGATCCGTGATCGAATTATCGTGGATCCTCATTAAAGCTTTTGTATGAATTTCCTATACCTGATTGTTGGTATTGGAAATTGGGATGATTTATCCAATCCGACTTGTATGAATTATAATATGGAACACTCGCCGAATTATATGAATTATTATGATCAGTCATGTCTCCTATCGGTAGATTCTTTCCACTCGAATTATTATTTGATTCTTACTAACATTCATAAAATCATTGTTTTGAGGTCCTAAATGACGTGTTTCAGCCTAAATACGTTTGGGCTCACTGTAAAATAGTGAGTCTTGTTTATTGGCACTTTTCCAGTGAAAACCATGTCATCCTTTACTAAAATTGGACTTTCTGACAATTTACACGAAAACTAAAATTATTATTTTTGTATATATTTTTACTAATATGATATTTTTTATTTAATAAAGTAATTTAATCTATTTAATTGGTATGTTTGATAAATTTCAGGGTCAAATGCTTCAAGGGGATTATTAATTGAACGACGTCCGAGCATAAACAGTTAAATAAAAATATTTAATAAAACAATCAAATATAATAATTGAACAATGCAACAATTATATATATATTTAAATAAATATTTATTATTATTATTATTTATTTAATTAAAAAGAAATATGTATATATTTATAAAATATTCTTTTTTATAAGAATAAGATATGAAAATCTGTATATATTTTTTTCTTTTAGGAAATATTATATTTTTATTTCTTCTGATACTGTTGTAATGTGATTGAACTGTATCTTTTATGTCTATAATATGTTTTTCTATGAACAAAAGTTATTCTGATCAATCATAAAACAACATGAACGATCGAAATGATTCCCAATCGATCAGAGAAGTTTACGAATGATCGATCAACTTACCGAATGATTGTTGATACGGCTGTCGATCAGGGACTAAAGTTCATGAATTTTCTGGAAATCTGCAGTTTCGGCCGTGTGCTGATTCTGCAAGAAAAAAAGTAAAAAAACAACTTAAATTGATACAATGATTCAAAGAACTTCAATATAATAATCTGAAATATTTGTTTGATCCCCGGCAACTGTGCCAAAAAATTGTGATCAATTCCAGTCATGTTAAAATAAAAGTGTTTAAAATAAGGAATTAGCATGATCTAGTTTTAACCTCTCAGTCGCAAGTGCGCGAGTAGTATATAGTATAGTTGGGTAGAGAGGGTATCGAACCACAGAGATCAAACTTGTATTTCAAATAATTATAAAGTAGAAAATTGAATTATATTTATAAAATTTGTTTGATTGGTTTGTTTGATAAAACTACTAAACATAAAATAAATAAATAAAAGATAATTGTTTTGGTTTTCACTCAAGATAAACAAGTTTAGGTTTTTTATCCAACTCCACCACTAGTCTTGTAAATATAGTCCTTTAATCTTATTATTGCAAGAGGGAGATATAGCTTATATGAATTAGATTAGTAACGCTACAAGTAGTTGCCTAATCCCCAAAGAGATGTAATCGGTCCGATTCGCTACAATCCATCTTCAATTAAAGTATGACTAGTCCATGCATCTATACTACAACTACTCCTAAAACATGAAATTAAAATCATGTCTATATCATCTTCTCTTAGCATGGACTGTGTAAACCCAAGACTTTATCATGCCAATTAAGAACCATTATGTAGAAACCATTATTAAATCTTCGGAGGTTTTTGCTCCTAATGATAAAACACAGTTGTTCAAGATAAATTATTAATTAAATCTCCTCTTAAGAAGAAATTAACAAGAAATCTTATTTAGGTAATTCGTTCGGTCTCTCACTACATAATCATCATATAAGTGCTCTTTAGCTTCCCCTCTTTGCAATAAAATAAATTAAAGTTCTACATTACTCGACTAGGGTTTCATTGGAAACCCTAGATACCGACTAGCCGCTCATGGAGGGAGAAGACTGCATCACTGATGTAGCAACCATCTTCATGATTGGTAGTTGGTTCTTGAGTTCTTGAGAGGAGTCTCTCTCTTCCATGATATCATTCTTCATGAAGTTTTCACATATTTATAGACAAAATTTGGTGCAAATATGATATGTATTTTCTTGCACTCCAAGAAGACTTGGTGTGAGGACCAAGTATCAGTAGTGAATGGACGATTCTGCCCCTTGATATACTTGTACACAGTCAGAATTCTGTAATATAAGTTCGCATATATTACAATATCGGCTGCTACTGATCGATTGCAGGTTCCACTAATCGATCGGTGGTTCCTGAATTTTGATATTTACTTATTATACGAATTTCTAATTTAGCCACTTGTACTCTGCTTCACTGACTTATACCTTGCCATCAATTGAGTGCATTCATCTTCCAAGTGTCATTCCGGATTAGGAATATTTGCTAAAAATCCGAAATTAAATCAAATTTGAGTTAAGGTCCTAAAACACACAACTCAGATAAAAATATCTTATTAATAAAATAAAGAGAATAAAAAAGGTTTATTTAATCATCAATAATGCAATAAAATAAACTAAAGCATGTAAATATCACATCCCCTAAGCATGACCTGTCTAAGCCTAGATTTCATGCTAATTAATCACCATTGTGTAAAAAACCATAATTTAAAAGTAAGAGTTCTTGCCCGTATGATAAAATATGGTTGAGTAAGATAAAATATTCATTCAATCTAAGATAAGAAAAGAATAAATATAGAATCTTATATAAAAATATATTTCGATCTCTAATCTACACAATCGTCACATACGTGTTCTTTAGTTTTCCCTTTTATAATTGAAAATAAATAAAATTTATTTTACTTAGCTAGGGTTTTGCCAAAAATTCTAGATACCGGTTTAGCCGCTTATGGTAGGAAAAGACCGCATCATTGATGTAAAAATTGTCTCCATAGTCGTCTTCTCCGTTCTTCTATTCTTCTCCTCCTTGGTCTTCTAATTCTCTATAAATAATGTTCTCTTGAGACCTTCTAAGACTCCCAAAAGGAAGATTCCCTTTTCATTGAATTGTTCCCCTATTTTATAGAAATAGAGAAGTCTATTTTTGGATGTGGATTGCTTCACCATCAAGTGATTTCTTTCCTTGTATGAATTGATGAGAAATGAAGTGAAATCTGACCATAATATGCCTAAAATATATCCCAATGTGTCTTGGAGTGCAAAACAAGTCAAACGGGGCCGAAATAGGTTTGCTTATAAAGGTGAAGTCGTCTAATCTCGAGTACTAGAGAATTAAATCTCGAGTTCTCGTAACCCCTTAAATCAACTTCGTCCATGTTGCACTATTTTGATCATATCTTGATATACGAGTGGAAGTTTTGTGTGATTCAAAATGCGTTGCAAAACTAACTTCATGAGAATGAGTTTAGGCTTTTTAATCACTTAATTTGAAGTTGCTTTGACTAGGTTATGGTAGTTTGAATATGCTCAAATCTTTAAGTTTTTGAGAACTCGGTAGTAATCTCAAGTTCTTGGTAGGTTGGAATCTCGAAAACTTTGTAGAAATTCTCGAGTTCTCGGTAGGTGCTGATGGTAGTGGATGGCGCTAAGTGGCCGCCAAAACTCTCTATTTTCTATGCCATGTTGAGCGATAAGGTGCAAAGTTTTGGCTTACTGAGTACTCGAAGTAGCATTCTCAAGTACTCGGTAGTTCTTCATTGCACTTTTCCTGTTTTGACTTCTTGACTTTATTTTTTCGCACGATTTCATTCCACTTCACTTGCATTGCATATTTAACTTTTTTTGGTCTATTATGGGTCATTTATCCTCGATTTTGGCTCTCGGATGGTCTAGAGTTATTATTCCGGTTCTTTCACTGAAATTAACTCGTTTTACATAACATGAACTTGAAACATCTCAAAATACGCAAACTGGATAAAAGCACCAAGATAATGATGTATGTAAACGAACAATGACTAATTAGGGACCTAGAATGTATGACATTCAGCTCCTATGAGCCACCTACTCAATGTTGCACGTGCCGTCAGTTTTCAGGTCAATCTTCCATTATCCTTTTGGGGTGAATGTGTTTTAACTTTAGCATGTTTTATTAATAAACTTCTCACCCCTTTGTTAGGTGGTAAGTTACCATATGAAATTCTTTTTCACACACCACCAAATTATACCAACATTCGAGTTTTTGTTTGTTTATGTTTTACCGTAACGCCAACATCAAAAGTAACTTTGATCAAAGAGGTAAACTAGGTATCGTTATTAGGTATCCACATGCTTAAAAAGGGTATCACATTTTTTATATTAATGTTTTTAAAAAATTACACATCTCGAGATGTAATGTTTTATGAGACTACTTTTCCTTATCAAGATATCTCAAACTCTCCATCAAACCCATGAGTTTACCCATTACCTTTCATTGGGAATGCCACTTTCAATTATTTTTCCTCTCCACATGTTTCAGATTCAATTTATCATACTACTAATTCTAATTTAGATACTCAATCTATTCCACAACCCGATATTTTCACTCAATCTCCGCCAGTTCAACCATTACAAGAATATATCATCGTGGTCACCCTTTTCACACAATCCACGATTTTATCCAATGAAAATTCAACACCGCAACACGTAGTTCCTCCCTCATCTCTACCTTCTAGAGTAAGACTTCTACCGACCTATCTAAAAAAATTCCACTGCCTCACTCTCCCTAATTTGTTTAGTCTCATTCAATCAGACTCTAAGGTAACTTCAAGTTCTACTCTATATCCAATTGCTTTGTATATTTCCAACACTAATTTGTCTATGCCCCTCAAAGCCATTTTTATATAAAGTGTCTTCTATAGTTAAACCAAAATTCATTGTCTTAAGCTGTCAAAATTCCACAATGGCGTGATGTATTGCGTATTGAAATTAAGGCATTAAAAAAGAATCATACATGGACTCTTGTTCCTATACCCTCCAATCCAAGCCTATCAGATGGAAATGGATTTTTAAAATCAAATGTCATTCTAATGGTTCCATTGAATATTACAAGGCCCATTTGGTTGCTAAAGGATACAATCAGATTAAGGGATAAGATTATCATGATATTTTTGCTCATGTGGCTAAATTAGTCATTGTTCGTTTGCTTCTTTCTATTACTGCTATAAAAGATTGGTCCATTCATCAATTGGATGTCCATAATACATTTCTATAAGGAGATTTAGATGAGACGGTTTACATGACTTGACCTCCAAACTTTGCTAAACAGAAGAGAAAAAGGTATGTCATCTTAATAAATATTTGTATGGGCTCAAGCAGCATGTTTCCCAACAATGGTTTGCAAAATTTTCTACAACATTAATTAGAGCAGGGTTCACTCAATCTAAATCTGGTTATTCTTTATATCATCCTATTAATGGTTCTAATTCTACATTTGTGCTTATTTATGTTGACGATATTATTGTCACATGAAATAATCTCATTCTTATTAAAAAATTAAAGCAATTTTTAGAACAAAAGTTCTACATCAAACATTTGGAGCGATTAAAATATTTTCTTGGAATCGAAGTAGCACGCTCAAAACAAGGCATTTTCTACTCCAACGCAAATATAGTACATATATTTTATCTGGTACCGGTACCACATGTGGTCAAGTTTTTGAGTTCCCTATGGAACAACATCTCAATCTTGTTCAAGATACTATCACATTATTATCAAATTTTTAATTTACCATCGCTTTGTTGGTCGTCTTCTTTATCTTACAGTTACACAACTCGATATTACATATATATTATTAATCAACTTAGTCAATTCATGCAGTGCCCATGCACTACACACATGAACGCAGCAATCACGTCCTCCATTATCTTAAAGGCTCCATCAATAAATTCATATTACTATCCGCTTCTATCTCTCTCCAAATCACCGGTTTTTGCGACTTTGATTGGATTGGTTGCTCCACCACTTGCCGATCTACAAGTGGTTACTGCACTTTTCTTTGTTCCAGCCATATCTGTAACACCCCGTGTTATTTTCCTATTTCCTGAAATTAATTCTAATTTTTAATTTCAGTTATGACGTCACTTGTTCATGACGTTCATGTCATTCCTGGTATTTCGCGTGTAAATTTTTCGCGTTTAGTTTTTAAAGTCGACTGGATGACTTTACGGTTTCTCTTTGACAACTAAGCGAATTATTGTTATCGACTACGCGGTATCGTTTCGACATTTAACGTTTAGTACTTCGACTGGGCAACGGCGCATTTTAATTGGATCGGGCATGTTAGGTGTTCCAATGTTTGGGTTCCTAACCCGGTATATTTAATTGGGTGTCCCATTGTTATTTCGGGTTGCGAGTTTACGATTGGGTGTTCCCGGTATTTATTGGGATTTACTGTATATATATATATTTAATTGTAATTATATATATATAGTTTTGGAGGTTGTTTCGTAATTGTGGATAAAATGTGGGTCACTTAAGCGATTTTGCATATATATAGATACATGTATACGCAATAGATCTGTGAATCTCTTTTCCTTCTCTTCACGCCTACACACAGACCTGCTACACACAACTTCTTCTTCTACTTGGTTGCCGACCACCTCATCTCCACCATCATCTTCATCTCCGGCGAGAGAGAAAGGGAGAGAGCAGGAGGTCGCACTTGTTGACGCACGAACTGGTGGTTGTCGACGACCTAGAGCGGTGGCTAGACTGGAGTTACAGACAGCGGCGACGACGCGGCGATGCAGGGACGGAGGCGCAGGTGGTGGCGCAGCCTGGGTCGCGCAATGTAGCAGTTCGCGCGAGCAGGGGCAGTTCTGGTCGGACCTTGCGACGGCGATTTGGTCAACTTCCCGACCTCAATTTGGGCTAATTTTCGGAGGGTAGCTTAGTCTCGATGTCAGGTACTTGTAAACATTTCGTAATTTTTTGTTGAACGGTTTGTCGGGAAATTCGATTTGAAGTTTCGAATTTTCATTTGGGGTATTTTAGATTTAACCAAATTAATTAACCTATTGCTAATGGGCTTCATATATATCGTATAGGTTGTCGAGACGAACATTTTGATATATTCGAAATATTTTTCGGACGACTTTGGTTTGCAGGCTCCTTATTCGGGCGCCGATACTGTGCTATTTCGGGTTGTTCGATAAACATAAATTAGGTGTGAAATTATATTTCTCACTCTGTATCGTTGAAGTAGTTTGGGGTGTGCAAACCCTTAATTATTTTAATAAAATTAATAAAATTATTTTTTATGTAATTAAATCATTTCCTATCTGAATCGAATAGGAATAGACGGTTTAGAAATTCCCTTGATGATTAAATGGGCTAGAGAATTTTGTAAACATTGGACGTGAGAAACTTAGACGCTATGCTAGGTTCCTCTCATTATACGTGGATTATCTGTTTAAATTATTTTAAAGGCGTGATAAGGGAAATTGAAATATTTTCTAGAAAATTAAAGAAAATATACTGTTGAGATATGAATTGAATATGAACTTGTTTTCTTACAATTTAAATGCTTTATTGTATTTTAAAAGCATGTTAAAAAGAGATTTTGAGATTTATATTATCATGTGGATATTTACATAAATATGATGCATTACATATTTATGTTGAGGCCCGCGATGCATATTGAAAATGTCGTGTAGTGTCAAATCATGATGTTGATATATGTGGGTTGTGTAATCAAGTATGGGAGTGTCTTTGTGTCGAATCATCACAACAACTAGCTAGGAGGTATCACGCCTACGGAACTAAAAAGCCGGCAAATGTGAGTTAGGAGTCCAGGTAGAGGCTCATTTTCTTGACTTTTGTAGTCATGGCGTACGGAGTTGCAAGTTGGGCTCTCGTGCAACCGTCTTCCTTGTTGAAAGTGAGAAGTGTCAAAATCACTTGGGAAGAGTCGGTGTGGTACTCTACATTACTTGTTGAGCTTGTATCCTGAAAAGTAATTGAACAGAGTATGTATCCGTTAACCTGTGATTGGGCAAAGAGTGGTATTGAGTCACATTGCATTGCATAGCATTATGTGATCTCATTTGACATGTATATATGCTATATTACATGTGATGTTGGAGCATGTTATTTATGAATATTGCGAATTAAATTCATATTTTATAAATGTTCAACTAAAAGTGATGAATGTGAAGACATGAATTTAATGAGAAAATTGTTAAAGTATAAATGAAACATATATCTTTATACTTGTAGTTGTATGCTTTAGTACCCTTGGGGGATGTTAAGTGTATTGGGATAGTGACTTCTGTAGTTGGTTGAGGTTAGTGGTGAACCGTAGATTTGATCTTGAGTTGATGCTTTAGAGAAGGCGGTTAAATCGTTTCGTGATTGTGGTTAGATGTGTGATCTTGATGGAGATTTGAGGTTAGGGATTGACTTTAGTATCAATTGATATTTGAGGCCTTAGAGTAGGCGGGTAATGAGATTGTGTGAGATTTGGATTGATGAGAAGAGGTTATGTTTAAGTGATTTTATTAAGTACTTGGGGTACTGTGGTGTCATAGCGTTGTTTCTAGTGCTTAGTTCATTTCCCTAAGCATTTATTTTATTGTACTATGTATACTAGTACATGTCTTTGACTTACATGTCATTCCTTGAGTTGTCGGTTACGGCGTGGTGCCGAACCTCTTCCATGTGTTGACATTTGATTTGGTGGAGTTGGAAACGGATGGTTGTCTTCCGTGAGTCCAACGTGTTGTTCTTCCTTTACTATCATTTTGGGCATTATAAGAATCTGTAGAGTTGTGTTCACTCTTATTTGGCTGTCTTTCGGAAACAGTGTTTTCTAAACTTCATGTATTTAAAAGGAAAAACACGTTTTCGCCTACCCCCGTAGAAATGAAAAGTTTTATTACTTTATAAAAGATCTTAAGATCTTCTTTGAAAAGATTTTTAACTTCTAAAATCCGATGATGTCAACTGACGGAGACCGGGGGCAAGACGGTCATTTTTAATATGTGGTTTCTTGAAAGGAAAACTATTTTATTACTTTTCTTGAATAATAAACAAAATGAAATAAATAATACATAATGATAATTAATAAATTAAATGCATAAAATAATAAATTAAATTAAATGAATTAAATAATACATAATAATAATAATAATAAAATAATTATAATAATAAATAATAATATAAATAATAAATTAATAAAAAAAATTAGAGACAAATAAAAATAAATGAATAAATAGTAATAAATAATAAACAAAATCAATTAAATAATATATAAAAATAAGAATCAATAAATAAATAATATGAAAAATGAATTAAATAATATACAAAAATAATAAAAAAATAAATTTATAATAAGCAAAATGAATTAAATAATATATAAAAATAATAATAAATGAATAAATATAATAATAATAAATAAATAAATAAATGAATGAATAAATAATAATATAAATAATAAATGAATAAAATATATTTATAAATTAATTAAAATAAACAAATAAATAATAAATTAAATGAATTATATTTATAAAAAATGAATAATAAACAAAATTAATTAAATAATACATAATAATAATTAATAAATTAAATGAATTAAATAATAAACAAACTAAATAAATTAAATAATACATAAAAATAATAATAAATAAATACAATAATAAATAATAAATTAATAAAATATATTTATAAACAAATAAAAATAAATGAATAAATAATAAATAATAAACAAAATGATTTAAATAATATATAAAAATAATAATATATATATTATAATAAATAATAAATAAATAGTAAATAGTAAATGATAAATAATAATTTTTTTTAAAAGCCAAAATATCAGAGTGCATTATTTACATATTATCGTCAGTTGAAATTGTTATGTAATATTAGTGTGTGACTTGTGAAATTTGTGTTATCGTAATTTTTGTATAATAAAAAATGTGGATTGTATAAACCTATTTGTTGTTATATTTGATAATTGGAGTGTAATAATCATAATTTAAGAAATTTTTACAAAACCAATATAACATTATTATGTAAGGTTATTAAAAATCAATCAAAAAGACTTTAATAAATGTTTATAAATTAAATATGTGGGTTTTAAGATTATTACATCATATAAAGTATATTCAATATTTTCACAATTTACTAGAAATTTAAGATCGGACCAGTTTGTCAAACATGGTCTGGTTCAAAGAAGTTTGGAACCAAACAGTTTGTCAAACATGGTCTGGTTCCAGTTTCCTCAGACCAAGATCATCAGACCAGACCGCTTACCAAACAAAATTTCAGAACATCATCCAAACCAGACCGGACCGGAAGTAACCGAACCAGACCGGTTACCAAACGGAGCCTAAGATTTCGTGGTGGTTGGTCACATATATCTATTTACGAGAAATAATTTGGGAAAATTAAAAGATTAATACTTGCATATATCAAATAAGTTTTTTCTCCCGCTTCCTTTAGGTATTGAAATAATAATACTATCAAAGTAATTTGGTTAATAAATGGGGTCTTTTATTTTTAACTTCTTTAATTAATTAATTAATTTTGTTTTTTAATCTTTCTAGCAACCGGGTTTCTGAAATTTTAATCTTTAAATTCTAAAAATAAAAGATCATTATAAAATTATGTTTTTTTGTTTTAAAATTAAGTTTTATCATAATGTAAATGATTTATTATAAAATGAAATAAACTATTATTGTATATTTATTTGACTTTTTGAGCTACATTTACATATAGACTTTAATTCATGGGCATCGCATGAGCTTTTTACAAGTGTGTGTATATATATATATGTGTGTGTGTGAAGAGAACGTAGAGCTTGAATCTTGTTTTTTATTCTTATTATTTTTATCAGAAAAAAATAGAATTAAACCCATTTACACTCATGAGATTTGTTCTAATCCCATTTTGAGCCCCTTCAAATTTGAAATATCCTAATTATACTCCATCGGATTTGATTTTTATCCCACTTAAATTCCTCCATGATGACGTCAACCTTTGATCACTATGTAAAATGCCTATTTTGTCCTTATAAATATATGTGTTTTTTTCTATAAATATAATATTTATAGGCAAATAGGTAACTGCACAAATTATTGTTAGTAAAGTTGACATCCGTCTATCCTATGAAGCATGGACATGAACACGGGGACATGGATACGATGACACGGCAAATTCAAAAAAAAAATAGGATACGACACGCCTGAAACACATCTATAAAAAAACATACTTTTATATATATATATATATACACATATTATATAGCAGAAATACTTTATTTATCACTTAAACAATGATAATCAAATAAACTTATAAATATATATATATATATAGGTAAAAGAAAATGTCTAAAATGTTCAAATTCTTCATTTCATTGTCGTCCAAGGAATCAAATGCATCTCCCCCAACATCCCACATCTTAGTCTCTCCCTCGTTATATTTAAGGAGATTTTATTGATAGAAGCGAAAATCAGAATGTACAAATACCAAATCTTCGGCTCTTTGCAATGTTATCTTGTTCCTCTTCAAATAGTAGGTAAATGAATAAGTGCTCTAATTCCTCTCACAAGATGAGGAAAAACAAGAATGTTCAAGTATCTCCAAAGCCAACAATTGTTTAAGTTCTATAAATAAGCCACCAAATTACCGGCTCCATAAGTCCTCTATGTTTCATGAAAACAACCGATCTACCGCATATCCACGGTGTGTCCACCGCATGTCCAATCTAAATAAATTTTAGGACACGTTTTTTACATGTTAGACACCTATTTTTGGCATGTCCGACACGGGTACGACAACCCTAAATGAAATGTCTATGCTTCATACCGTCTATCTCATTAGGGTTGTTCAAACCGGTTCCAGTTCCGACCGATAAATGACTCTAGAGGGGGGGTGAATAGAGTCTTAGCTTAATCAATGGAATTTAATTCGATTTTCTAATTGATAAATATAATTGTAATGCTAGATGATTTAATATAAAAGAACAAAGTAATATAAATCAAAATAAAGATAGATAGAGAATTATAAATACTTGGACAAACGATTTTAGCGAGGTTCAGAATACCCTTGATTCCTACGTCCTCGGCTCAAGGTTCTCTTGAGACTTCTCAAATCCACTATGGCTTCTCCTTACGGGTGGAGAGCAAAACCTTCACAAGAAGTACACCACTTCTCCTTGCTAAGAGAACACCCTCTCTTAGCCTAAAATTGGGTCACACCAACCCTTTGAATACAATGATTTTGTACAATAAAATTTCTCTCAAAGATTGATTTGTACAATTGTAGCTCTCTTCCTCATAAGACTAGAGTAAGAATTTGAATAAAAAATGGAAGCTCTAGACTTGATATTATGTGAATGATGATACAAAAATGTATATGAAAATGTATGATTTAGATTGCAAGAGATGGTTTGTAAAGAGAGTTTTAAGTCCTTTTATAGCAAACATTTTCATCATTTTTGGCATAAAATATGACAAAAAGTCATATAGAGCCGTTTGAAAGCAAATTAGGAGATGAGGTGAGCTGAGTTCCTAAATGGGGTGATCTGAGTTATGCATTTCAAAATTGCGAGAATATGGTGAGCTGAGTTTGTAAATGGGGTGAGCTGAGTCTCCAAATATTTTGTATTTAATTTGCAAAACCTTGAATGCTAATTCTCAAATCCAAATTCATTAATTTGGTATTTATTTGTTTTCAAAAAATAGTTTTATGTATAATGATTTTAGATTTCTAGAGCTTTCAAAATAATTCAAATAATTACTTTGACAGTTAAAATCTAAACACTCACCAACCTCTCTACCCAATCTTCAAGTAGTGGTTGATCCTCTTTGAATTGATAATCTTTAAGCTTCAACATCTTTATACTTGATCATCTTTGAACTTCAATTTCTTTCCATTTGATCTTTTGTTCGGTCGCTTTAAATGGTCACGCCATGATCTTTTTGGCCGCATGATTCATATATGATTTTCCTGTTTTTACAAGTTTGGACAAATTACTCATTGTAACCATTAGTACAAATACAACATTAATGATTTGTTATCATCAAAATTACGAAATTGTCCTTAGATTAAAATCTTAAGGCCAACAATCTCCCCATTTTTTATGATGACAAAATATTAATGTGTACACAAAGATAATGTATAAAAGTAGCATATAGGTTTGAATTTTGTAAAATTCTCCCCCTGACAACATTATCTCCCCCAGTCAATATGCATAAGTTTTGATAAAAGCTTGAGAATTAAAACAGGGCAGAAGATATGTATCACATTGTCATAAGCATGTCAAAAGTCATATTATCATAAGTACCATATCTAATACATGATATTCAAAAGATTCACACATTTATTCTCCCCCTTTGTCATCTAAAAAAGGGCGGAAAGCCAAAAAGCAGTCCTATCAACACGAGGTGTTGAAAAATGTTTTTTTTTAAAAAAATGACCACAAATTGGATTAAAAAAGTCCTAAGGTTGAAGACTCCATTCATAAACTGCAAACCACCAATAGGCAAGTATAATAAGGAATGCCCACAGATCAGTTTTAAATAAAGGCTAAAATTCCCAAAACAAAGTTCCTCAGTTTTTTTTTTTTAAAAAAAAAAACTCTCAGACAAGGATTTCTAAGTAAACGTTTACTTTTCGCATCCAATAAAAGTCCAAGGAAGTGCAGAATTTTTGAAGCAGACAAGAATTTTCAATTCTGCTAGTACTTTAAATTGTACCCAAATGGTTATGAGAAAGTCCCAAAATTCGTGATTTACAAGGTCGAACATGGTTCATAAATTTCCAAATTTTCACAAAAACAAATGTTCCAAATCAACACAATGAATAAATAAAAACAAGAACTTTCTATCTATACAAACCCAAAATAAAATCTAGTTTTCAGAAAATCAAAAGGAAATTGTCAAAGCTTCAAAATTTCCAAATTTTCCTTAAAAGCTTTTGACAATTCATGTTCAGATCTTCGGAAATCTCTACAGCCCAAATTTATATGAGTTCAAAGTCTCAGAGAAATTTTCCAGCTCAAAAACTTTATGTTTGACAGTTCCTAATTTCTGCAAAATTCTCAATTTTTTTTTGTTTAAACTGTCTAAACATGAGTAGAGAATCAAATTGGTTGAAACAAACTCATTACAGGAGAGGGAATGAAATAAGAGCTGTAATTGAAATTCAATTCTCTAATATACAAAAATTCAGTAATTTCAGAATTTTGCTCCCAATATTTCAAACAATTTTAGAAATTTAAATCTCAATGAGAAACGATTTACAGGGAATAAATATTCTCAGTTTCACATTCAAAAACTCAACAAGTTTTAGTGAAAGCACTGAAAATCGACACTAAAATCTCAAATTTTGTTTGGTTTTGCCAAAAAATTTCGGAAGTGGCATGCACTACTTCAAAATTTCCAAAATCCCAATTTTGAAATTCAAGATCCAAACATTGAATTGCCAACACCAATTTTCAAAATGTCCAAAATTCACAATGCAAAGGTCTTCAATTTCTAAAACAATCTCAGACAAGGACAAATATTTCCAATCACTGATAAATTGGAACAGGGTCAAAACTCAAGTGCATATATATACCAAAACATCACAATATATATGTATATAACTTACAACAAATGATTTTCATATTTTCAATGATAATGCCAAAAATTTGTTTTTTCAAAACGAAATTAAATCACTAAATTTAAATTCCAAACATAAACCAATTTTGTAGGGAGAAAACGAACAGATGGTGGTAAGGTTCAGATTTTTGCTCCCAAAGTTTCAAACAATTTTAGAAATTGAAATCCCAAACTGATAAATTCCAAACTGAGAAATGAAAATTGAAGCAAATTTTGGATAAAAGAGGTCATACCATGAAGAATGGTGAAGGGCAGGGGATGGCGGTTCATGGTGGTGGAGTGGAGACGGAGAATGAAGTTGATGGTGGTGCGTAGATGGGGTTACAGAGACACAACAGCGGTAGTAGGTTGGAGCTGGTGGTCGGGCGGCGCGCTGGGGATTACACAGTGGTGCGACTATGGTGGTCAAGATGGAGCAGCGCTGTGGGTGATGGGTTACGGCGGAGGCTGGTCTCGCGGTGGCGCAGAGGAGGCGATTTGGGTATGAAGGTCTGTGTGAGAGAGATGAGGGACACAGAGACGAAATGAAGAAGCCCTAAAATATGTCCCAACAATTGTTTTAATTGAAAACTCCCCAAAACATTCGGATGAAACCGAGATAAGACTCGGCTAAGAAGGAAAAGGCAATAGCTTTGGACAAGTTTTGCACATAAAAACTTAGCTTAGTTGAGTGGAATTTGGTTAACTGAAATTTTAATTTTTTTTTTTTTTTAAATAAACTAAACATATACTATATATGTATAGAAAACAAATATAATTATAAATAAAGATATGTAAAAGGACACAAATAAATATATAACTATATATATATATATTTTTAAATAATAATTTAGATTACGTCAAATTCACGTGCCATGTCGAGTTCTCTTCGGATTGAACAAAATTGATCCTCTTGAAGGGCTTTTGTAAAAATATCCGCAAGTTGATCTTCCGTTTTGACAAAAACAAGTTCGATGTCACCTTTAGAGACATGATCTCGAAGAAAATGGTACCGAATTTCGATGTGTTTAATCCGAGAGTATTGTATAGGGTTCTTTGAGATACAAATTGCACTCGTATTGTCACACTTAATCGGAATATGATCATAGGTAATCCCAAAATCCTCAAGTTGTTGCTTAATATATAGCGTTTGAGCACAAATATTACTGGTAGCTACATATTCGGCTTCTGCCGTTGATAAAGCGACGGAATTTTGTTTCTTACATGACCACGATACAAGTGAGTGTCCTAAGAAATGACAAGTGTCGCTAGTACTTTTCCTATCAACCTTGCATCCGGCAAAATCGACATCCGAATAGCTAGTTAATTCAAATGATATGTGACGTGAATACCATAAGCCAAGATCAATTGTGCCACTCAAATATTTAAAGATTCTTTTAACCGCAATAAAATGATATTCTTTTGGGCATGATTGAAAACGAGCACAAAAACAAACATTAAACATAATGTCCGGCCTACTAGCCGTTAAATATAAAAGACTACCAATTAGTCCTCTATATTTCTTAACATCAAAATCAATGTCATTTTCATCCTTATCAAGTTTCAAGGAAGAACTCATAGGAGTTTTGGCATGTTTGGCTCCCTCCAAACCAAATTTCTTTAGCAAATCTTTGATATACTTGGATTGGCAAATGAAAATTCCATCAAGTGTTTGTTTGATTTGCAACCCTAAAAAGAGGTTGAGTTCTCCCATCATGCTCATTTCAGACTCATTTTGCATAATAGAAGCAAACTCGTCACATAGTGTATCATTAGTTGATCCAAATATAATATCATCTACGTATATTTGAACAATTAACAATTCACTATTAATGGATTTAGTAAAGAGAGTATTATCTATTTTACCACATTTGAATCCATTTTTAAGTAGAAAACCACTAAATCTTTCGTACCAAGCTCTTGGAGCTTGCTTTAAGCCATATAAGGCTTTTGATAGTTTAAAGACATGATTAGGAAAAGTGAAAATTTCAAATCCCGGGGGTTGTTCTACATAGACTTCCTCTTCAATGAAACCATTTAAAATGCACTTTTAACATCCATTTGAAATAATTTAAAATTCATGTGAGATGCAAATGCAAGTAACATTCTAATCGCTTCTAACCTTGCAACGGGGGTAAAGGTTTCCTCATAATCAATTCCCTCTTCTTGATTATATCCCTTGGCAACAAGTCTTGCCTTGTTTCTAACAATGATTCCCGATTCATCCTTTTTATTATGAAATACCCATTTAGTTCCTATAATGGTTTTATCATTCGGTCTTGGAACTAATTCACACACTTGATTTCTTTCAAATTGATTCAATTCTTCTTGCATAGCAAGAAACCATGATTCATCATTTTCGACTTCTTGTATGTTTTTAGGCTCAAATTGATATACAAATGCCAAGTAATTGCACACATTATTAACTTGAGAATGTGTGCTAACTTCCTTGGAAGGATCTCCAATAATTTGGTCAATAGGATGATTTCTTACATATTTCCAACTCTTGGGAAGAGTATCACGTGACTCTTCAAGAGGGGGTTCATTGGAAGACTTATCATCTTGGGATGAGTTTGGTGAATGTTCATTTGGATTTTCATTCACATTGAGTTTATTAACACCTTGTTCAATATCGTTAAACTCATCATCACTTTGGTTTGGTCTAGGTGAAGGTAGTGGTGATTCATCAAATGTTACATGGATAGATTCAACTACTGCTTGAGTTTTTCTATTGTACACTCTATATGATTTACTTCTAGATGAATAACCAAGAAGAATCCCTTCATCGGATTTAGCATCAAATTTACCAAGATTGTCCTTATCATTTAGGACAAAACATTTATAACCAAAAACCTTAAAATACCCAATGTTGAGTTTTCTTTCATACCAAAGTTCATATGGAGTTTTGTCAATGGTCTTTCTAATAATTACCCTATTAATAACATAGCATGTGGTGTTGACGGCTTCGGCCCAAAAATATGTAGGCAAGCTATGCTCATTTAACATAGTTCTAGCCATTTATTGGAGAGATCTATTCTTTCTTTCAACAACTCCATTTTGTTGAGGAGTTCTAGGGGCCGAGAGATTATGATCATAACCATTGTCATCACAAAATCTCTCTACGTCTTGATTTTCAAATTCCTTTCCTCTATCACTTCTAATGGTTTTAATCTTATATTCTTTTTCATTTTGAACTTTTCTACAAAATTTAGAAAAGATCGAGTGAACCTCATTTTTATGTGTAAGAAAAAAGACCCAAGTGAATCTAGAGAAATCATCAACAATGACAAATGCATAAAGTTTACCACCTATACTAATAACCCTTTCCGGTCCAAACAAGTCCATATGAATTAATTCAAGAGGTCTTGTGGTAGTAATGCTCTTTTTGCTTTTAAATGATGTCTTAACTTATTTCCCTAATTGACAAGAGTTACAAATTTTGTCTTTAATATACTTAGTCTTTGGGAGACCTTTGACTAAGTCTTTTCTAAACAATTTAGACAATAAATCCATACTAGCATGTCCAAGTCTTCTATGCCATAACCAACTATTTTCATTTGAAGAAACAAAATATTTTACATCTTGGTCATGCAATTCACATAAAAGCAATGTATATAAATTTCCATTTCTATTAGCAACAAATACTTGTTTGTTATCATGTTCAACAATGTATTGATTAGATTTAAAGATAACATTAAAACTTTTATCACAAAGTTAACTAATACTAAACAAGTTATGTTTTAATCCATCAACAAGAAACACATTATCAATAGAGAGAGATGAAGAAATACCAATTGCTCCAATGCCAATTACTTTTCCTTTAGAGTTATCCCCAAATGTCACATTTCCTCCATCATAAGGCTTGAGAGAAATAAATTTTGATTTATCTCCCGTCATGTATCTTGAACACCTACTATCAAGAAACCATTTTTCCTTGGAAGAGGAGGACTTCAAGCATACCTACAAAAATAATTAGGTAACTAATTTTGGTACCCATATATCCTTGGGTACTTTGTGGTTAGAAATTTTAACATAAGTGCCTTTGATAACCCAAATTGTCTTAATGTTATTTTTCTTTCTTTTGGTACATTCAAATATTCTATGTCCACTCCTCTTACAATAATTACATCTTAAATGAGTCAAAGAATTTTTAATGAAAGTTTCATGTAAGAGATTTCTTTTCTTTAATAAACAAACATCCTTTTGATAAGAATCATAACCTAATCCTTCTTTAAAGAATGAACTTCTTTGGCTTCCAAGCATAATAGCCAAGTTTTCCTTTCCTTTTGTAAATTTGGCTAATATATTTGTTTGATCATCAATGGTCTTTTTAAGTAAAACATTTTCACTAATAAGATCATTTGAAGGAGTAGTGTTTTCTTTTTGTTCTTTTAAAGAAATAACTTCTTCTTTAGATTTAGAAAGCTCAAGTGATAAAGATTTGTTTTCTCTCTTGAGAGAATTACATTTCAAAATTATTTTTCTCAATTCATCATAGATTTCTTTAAATGCTTCTTGCAATTCATTATATGAGTCTACAACATCATTATAAGAAGGTAAAGTGTCATTAAGAGAGTCATTACATACCTCATCATCGAAAGCCATGTGACAAAGATTTGCCATTTCTTCCACTTCATTGTCACTATTTGAGACGTCGGATTTACCATCCTCCCACGTAGCTTGCATAGCCTTTTTATTTTTTTTCTTTTCCTTTTCGCTTTTGAGCTTGAGACAATCGGATTTGAAGTGACCCACTTTTCCACAATGAAAACACGTGGGTGTATCTCTTTTGCTAGCCTCATTGGATGGTTCTCCCTTCCTCATAGGATTCGTTCTTTGAAAACTTTTTCTTTGAAGATATTTCTTAAAATTTTAGGTGATGAGAGCTATTTCTTCATCATCATTTTCGAGATCATCGGTCTCCATCAACGCTTCTTTGAAGGCAGCTTGAAGAGCTAATCCTTTCCTTTGTTTTGATTATTCTTCACGATATTTGAGAGTCATCTCCCACGTGAGAAGTGAACCATGTAGCTCATCAATGTTGAGTTTAGTAAGGTCATGAGATTCCTTGATGGCGGTAGTTTTGGCATCCCATTTGGCCGGAAGACTTCTAAGAACTTTTCTTGCAATATCCAAGTTAGCCATAGGTCTACCAAGATGTTTCAAACCATTCAAAATATTTGTGAATCGAGAAAACATACCATTAATGATTTCATTTTATTTCATGCGAAATAGTTCATATTCATGCATAAGTAAATCAATGTTTGACTCACGAACTTGTGAGGTTCCTTCATATGTTATTTCTAATTTATCCCAAATTTCTTTGGCGGTTGTGCAAGTTGATACTCTATTGAATTCATTTGGACTAATTACACAATTCAAATTCACTTTGGCCTTAACATTTATTGAGATAAGTTTACGGTCATCCGCATCCCATTCTTTTGCCTCCTTAGGCACCTTTTTGCCATCAATTTCTTTCATAGGAATAAATGGTCCATTTTCAATAACTTGTCATATTTGGTAATCTATAGCTTGAAGAAAATCAATCATTCTAGTTTTCCAATAACTATAGTTTGAACCATCAAATCAAGGAGGTCTATTGTTAGATTGACACTCTATGTGTGTAACACCATTGTTTGCCATGATATTTTCTCTAAGGTGATTAAGCTTTTAAATTAGAGCCTTGCTCTGATACCAATTGTTGCCTGATAAATGACTCTAGAGGGGGGGGGGGGGGGGGTGAATAGAGTCTTAGCTTAATCAATGGAATTTAATTCGATTTTCTAATTGATAAATATAATTGCAATGCTAGATGATTTAATATAAAAGCACAAAGCAATATAAATCAAAATAAAGTAGAGAGAATTATAAATACTTGGACAAGCGATTTTAGTGAGGTTCAGAATACCCTTAATTCCTACGTCCTCGGCTCAAGGTTCTCTTGAGACTTCTCAAATCTACTATGGCTTCTCCTTACGGGTGGAGAGCAAAACATTCACAAGAAGCACACCACTTCTCCTTGCTAATAGAACACCCTCTTTTAGCCTAAAATTGGGTCACACCAACCCTTTGAATACAATGATCTTGTACAATAAAATTTCTCTCAAAAATTGATTTGTACAATTGTAGCTCTCTTCCTCACAAGACTAGAGTAAGAATTTGAATAAAAAATGGAAGCTCTAGACTCGAAAATATGTGAATGATGATACAAAAATGTATATGAAAATGTATGATTTAGATTGCAAGAGATGGTTTGTAAAGAGAGTTTTAAGTCCTTTTATAGCAAACATTTTCATCATTTTTGGCATAAAATATGACAAAAAGTCATATAGAGCCGTTTAAAAAGGCAATAGAGCCGTTTGAAAGCAAATCAGGAGATGGGGTGAGCTGATTTCCTAAATGGGGTGATATGAGTTATGCATTTCAAAATTGCGAGAATTGGGTGAGCTGAGTTTGCAAATGGGGTGAGCTGAGTCTCCAAATATTTTGTATTTAATTTGCAAAACTTTGAATGCTAATTCTCAAATCCAAATTCATTAATTTGGTATTTATTTGTTTTCAAAAAATAGTTTTATGTATAATGATTTTAGATTTCTAGAGCTTTCAAAATAATTCAAATAATTACTTTGATAGTTAAAATCTAAACACTCACCAATCTATCTACCCAATCTTCAAGTAGTGGTTGATCCTCTTTGAATTGATAATCTTTAAGCTTCAACCTCTTTATACTTGATCATCTTTGAACTTCAATTTTTTTCCATTTGGTCTTTTGTTCGGTCGCTTTAAATGGTCACACCATGATCTTTTTGGCCGCATGATTCATATATGATTTTCCTGTTTTTACAAGCTTGGACAAATACTCATTGTAACCATTAGTACAAATACAACATTAATGATTTGTTATCAACAAAATTACGAAATTGTCTTTAGATTAAAATCTTAAGGCCAACAAAATATATATGTTCTAAAAACCCAAAAATAAAAATTAAAAGACATTTAAACATTTGTTAAATAGTTTGACACGAAATTATTGAATGTTTTATTCCCCCCTTTTTTTATCTTTTAAAAGATTAAAATATAATGTAATCAATATACATTATATGAATATACATACCCAAAAATATAGTTTACGGTTCAATTTATTTCGGTATAATTTTCGGAAATTACAAACCAATGTTTTGTGTAATTGCAAACCATGGGTTGTGCAAAACCTAATTTGTGGTTCCAAAAATGAAGAGGGGACTTGGATGAATAGTGTTTAAACCATACTAGAGCCATTTTTTTTATTCTCATTTTAGCCTAATTTGAAACCAATTGTTTGGTACATCTAACCCAAACAGGCTTTGATTTGATTTTTTAATGAACAATAGCAGACCAAGACCACAAATCTCATACCCAACTCCCATCCCATCCCAAACATAAAATATCTCCATTCATAAATTCTGCACTCGCGTAGTGTGGTGATGGCAGAGACAATGGGAACTCTGGGCAACGCCTGTTTTCATCTATCATACTTCAAATCTCCACTGCACAATTACGTCTCCTCATGGATCACTAAAACTAAGAAATCTCAGTGCAATCTCAGAATGGGTTCTACCAACTCCTTCAAATGGACCAAGGTATCATGCCAACTGTCTGGAAGTGGCATTGAAGAAATACCCACAAGCAATGCAGTCTCAAGCTCCAAGAACAAGATGGAAGAGTATAACACAGCTATGAAGAGCATGATGAGGAATCCCTATGAGTATCACCATGATCTGGGTTTGATTCCTATTATACCCCCAATATTTTCTCATTTTCACATTTTGTTATGTGTTTTTGTATTATTGGTCTCTAATTTTCTGATTGATTGAATCTGTAGTTGTTGTTGTTCTGATTTAAGTTAAAATAAGAAAATGAATAAGGGTTTTGTTTTTCTGTTTTAAACTGTTCTGGTTTCGGTTAGTTTTTGTATAATTTGGTTTATGTCTTCAATTGTGCTCTTAGATTCATTTAGGGTTTTTGTGATTGACCGTTTATTTATTTTTAATTTTTGTCTATTTTAAAGTGGTAATCATGGTTTAGATGATACATTATTGCTTCTGTTTAACTTGATAGGTTTTCCTCTTCTTGTATATTTCTCATAGTTTAGATTGAATCAGGATTGAAGTGATTGTTATATGTTCTATGTCTTGTTTTAGGGTACACACTTTTAAGGCTTTGGTTTCATTTCTTTAACAATCTAGTCCAACTTTGTGTTTCCAAAATGGACTTTTCCTATATCCCATTATGTTTAAATAAAGAGAAATCATATATAGGATGAAATGAAATTCATGTTTTTCATTTAAAATGATGTGGTAGCTTATGTAGCAATTGATCGACTAGCCACGTCTGTCTGCATTTTAATTTTGTTCTCCTTATTGATGATTGATGACCAGTTTGTTAGTTCCATGATATTTTGTCTGTATGATATTTTTTCTGTTTATTTTCACTGATTAATGACCAGTTAGTTAGTTCCATGTAGAGTAATGATGTGGATCAGGAATTTGCATTCACGATGTCTATCACAACTCGTAACTTAATTACTGTACGTGTTATTTGATCTCGCAATAGATGTGAATAGGCTTATAAAATATAGTGCCGAGAGTGATAACTTTCTTCGAAAGTCTATGGATGGAAACCATTTTGTGTAACTGTTGCGAAAGGTTAGAAGTGTATCCAGTTCACCCCTTCAATGTTCGACATTAGCATAATTAATGTTGGTTAATGGCCTACTAATTCTCATGTACTTTTCCTGGAAATATCTACTGCAGCTACTTGATCAAGTTCATTTCACGTCAATGTAGTAAAACGTAGAAGGGAAAAGAATCATGATCATGCTTATTCAAAACTAGTACCATAGGAATAGGACGTAGAGTTTCCACAGATGGCTACTTTATTCAAAATCAGTGCATAACTGGGGATTTTCTTTAATGAGATTAAACATTCTCTGAAAGCTTTATGGCAATAGCATCTGAACAGGTTATCATATGGATGAATTATAATCTTATATGCAAATATTCTGTATACTCTCTACATTGATCTCTCCTTTGTCCATTTTCTGAACTTTGGTTTAAACTGTAACCGTGGCTATATTCGTGGGGTTACATATTTGATGTTTATTAGAAAGATACCATAATCTTTGATCATGTTCCTACTTTGTGTTTGTATATTTGGTATCAGTGCCAGATGACTACTTAAACACTTTCTGGGGGATTCATTTACAACTACTGCATCTATAATTCCATGCTATTTATGTTTGTTTTCTCGATTTCAACTATTTTCAAAAACCCTGGTTCTTGGCTTCATGCTCCATTTCTTTTATGCTCCTAAAATTATCTTATTTTCTTTGTGAAAATTGGTTATTTTGTGTACTAAAATACCTTATAGTACTTTGTCTCTTAAGGATAACAGTCTCTGAGCGCTTGTTGGCAGATGGCCTTTTATGCTCAGGTTACCTTCCTTTTTAGACTGCCGTATTATATATGTATTTAAATACCTTCAAATCTGAAGAGAGTTACGGTACATAACTGATCCGTGGATCACGCTTTGCCTAGAACACTTCTTGAGAAAATTTTTGTTAGCGATACACTCACATATATGATTATGGAATTATCGTTGTATGTATGAGTAATTGATGAACCCAGATTTCCCCTATTATGTCTATGTCTAGATCTTCCAGTTCAGGCTCCAGCTCTCGTTCTTTCCGCTCTTCTTCCTCTAGATCTCTTCTTCCATCTTCTTCATCTAAAGTCGAATATCTGTATGAATATGAATATTTGGACGAATCCAGTAAAATTCCTGTTACAGATCTACCTCTGGTTAACCCTTATACTGCTTTTGTCAAGCCACCCTCTGCCATAAACAAAGTCACCAAACTTTTCTATACACCTCGACCCAGTTCTGTTCTTCAGTATGTTCAAGCCTCTAGGTTTGATCAATGTTTTGTCCTTGCCACCGATACAGAACAAATATTTCCCCTTGAGTTACCTTCTGAACTACCACACCAATGGCAGCAAAAAGGATATACTCACCTCCACTTTGGAGCAGTGCGTATTGCCATTTCTTTCCACGGTCGCAAAGGCCTTCTTGTCATTTCCAGAATTGCTCTTCTTGATACTAGATTCCAACAGTATCAACATGTTTGTATTGCCACAGTCCAGACAACGTTAAATGCGGGAACGGTGGTTTTCACCTTCTTCCCCAATTTTAACATGCCTTTGAAAGATCCCCATCTTCTCAATGCTCTTCAGATCCAAGTCCAGATACATGGTGCCTCTGCAGTTCCTACTACTTATGCTGCAACTCTCCACTACCAAATGGCCTACCGTTTGCAAAATCATGCCATGGATATGTGTCTCCCTGTCAATGCTTCCCAAGATGCCCTTCTACTTGATATTAACACCCAACATCAAGCAACCTGTACTCATATCCCCAAACAATTGTCCAAATCTGAATTGTACCAGCTTCTACCCAATTCTTGGGTTACCTCATATGAAAAGCTACACCAGCAACCCAAGCATGTTCAGTCCAGTAATCCTACTTGCATCACTCAGCCTGATGGCAATGTTTCAATTACTTTTCCCAAGCCCAGCATTTCTTCTACCACTTTGCCGATCTTTTCATCCAAGCTCCCAGAGATCAATATGATGTGCTCCTCTGAACTGAGGAATCAAGTCCCCATAAGCAGATTCCAAGCTTCTGGTGATCCGATCTATTTCTTTCAGGACCCAATCACCGGCCACAAGTATTTTGATGCCTGCGATTGTGCCTCATGCCTTATAGATCTTGATAATGATGAGCCTTCCAAAAGCAAAAAGAAGTCATCTCAATACTGTCTTCAAAAACGGTATGAGGATGGTGATCCCACTGTCGGTTTACTTGGAGAACCCAGTGGCAAATTCGATTACTATGTTGAATACAGCAAACCTAAGAAACCTCAACCCAAACCTTCTCCTTCTCGCTGCACCCCATCTCACTCTCCATATTCTCCTCGACAAGACCCTCCACTATCTCAAGCTATCCCCTACTACATGTTTTCTCCCACATCTTCCTGGACAGAGGATGATTTTCCCCCTCTTTCTTACCATGATGACAAATAACACACTACCCATCAGCATAAAATTCCAGATGCCTCTGTTGTTAACTCCGATGGATCTTCCACCTTTGTCGTTGCTGCTGAAGCTGCCATTAACTAGCAGTCTGCCAATGCCCTGGTTCAGAACAAAATCTTGCAACGGATATCCAGATCTCAGCAGTCTCTTGAACATACTGTGAATTGAAAGCTTACTTCCTTAGAGCTTCTGATCCATGATCTTCAACTGAAAATCCAAGGCCTCCATACTGAACTTCTCCAGATGGCTTACACTAACCAAGCATTCTCTTCAGCTTTTATCACCAAAGATGCTGAAATGAAGCACCTGAAAAACCAGCTGCAATCTTTGCAATCCCAACAACTCCACCAATCCATGCACCCTCCAAATTTGTTTGGATCATATTCCTCACCAATTTTTCCTTCTTATACACCCCAATCCATATCTCAACCACTATTTATTGCCCCAGCTGGCCATCATAGCCTCTTTGACTCTTCTACTCCCATAGCTTCCATTCCTCCTTCTAAGCCACCATTTTCACCTTTTGTTACTAGGGCTGCAAACGAACCGAGCCGAGCCGAGCTTTGGAATGTTCAAGCTCGGTTCATTTACTAAACGAGCCTAGAAAATATGTTCAAGCTCGACTCATTTGCTTAACAAACGAGCCCGAGCCGAACGCCAGATTTAACGAGCCGAGCTCGAGCTTGTTCACGAACAACTCGTTTCAGTGCAACATATATTAATCTTCCTAATAGTTGTCTGGATTGAGTTGTTGCATGTCTGTTTTAACATATTTTCACTAGTATAATTTTTTATGAATGAATTTTATGTTATGACCGCCTAATTTCTATAATGTTTTCACAATAATCTTCATAATTTGTTCAATTTGAACACTTTCTTTTATCAAATATAATATAATTTTACTATTTAACTTAGACGAGCCTGTTCACGAGTTTGGCGAGCCGAGCTTAGTAGTTTTCAAGCTCGACTCATTTACTAAATGAGCTTAAAAATTGTGCTCAGGCTCGGTTCGTTTACTAAACGAACGAGCACGAGCCGAGCTCTTAACGAGCTGAACCTGAGCCTGCTCATGAACGGCTCGGTTCATTTGCAGCCCTACCTGTTATCACCACAACCCGCTCATCTTCTGCTTCACCTTCACACTTTTCTAGAACCATATCTGGTACCAAGCCTAAACCAGATCCCAAAGAGAAATCTCCAGCACCTCCGCAGCTCATGATTGATCCTACAAAACCCATCTCCAAGAATCCTATCAGTGACATCTTATTCAAACTAGCTGATTCTCCCTATCCTGCTCCTGATCCAGGGGCTACCTCTGACTCTGATAGTCAGGGCCCTTTCCCTTTCCTATATATGGCCGATCCACCTCCTCCACTAGATGATCCTATTATAGATGAAGTTGAGGATCCCGAGGAAATCCTAGATCTTAACCCTAGAGCTCCTCCACCTGCTTTCCATACCGCTCCTGGTAGTCATGGTTTCTCTATTGATGATCTTCCTCGCAGCAAGTGACTTGATAAGTTCTATGAAATCCATGCCTGGTGTTTTGCAGAAATGCTAAGCCCTAATCCTACACTGCGCACAGTTTTAACCCGTTGTGTTTCAAAGTTTCTTGGCCGACTTCGCCAATGGTATGTCATTATGGGGGAATACCGGCAACTTCAACTAGTCCAAGCTCCTTCCATTAATGCCTTCATTGATGCAATTCACAATGAGTTCCTTGGTTCCACTGAAGGACTTCTAAGTGCCGCCAGAGAAGAATATTTTAGCATGCGTTGTTGTTCCTTCAAACGAAAGGACTTAGAATCGCATTTCCTTCGTATGTCCCAACGATTTTATATCCTTGGTGGCATCGATGATGTCAATCTGAAGCAATCATTTCTCAAGTCTCTTCCAGATCCTCTCGGAGATGAGACCCTTAAGCTTCTGCAAACAAAGAACATGACATTACCAAATACCTCCCTTGGATCCATATACCACCATGTGCTCCAATCCCTTGAGAAGTTGTGCAACTACCAATTTTTTTTCAAAACCATGCATAAACAAGGTAAACTGCTTGGTACTGCCTGTGACAGACCTGATCTCCAAACAAGGTTAACCAAGAATAGAACTTCAGTTGATCTGGCGAAAGATTATTGAAAAGACACTGGGCTAGATATTGTAGCAGCTGAGATTTGTCAAGAATAATCCCAATATGATAAATATCAACAAGATAACAGAGGAGAAGAAAGAGTTCTCGAGAGAAATGGAAATAAAATGAAGGATTGATCTTAAAATGGGTTAGGAAAGGATAAACTGGATGGAAGGACATGGTTCCGATATGGCCGGACTCTAGACCATAACGGTGAACATAAAGAAACTGGAGAGAATTGACTATATGACAATTACGGGCAATGAGGGTTTTTTCTAGTAGGAGGACCTAGAGGTGGAATGGAAATGGTAATGGCTCAAAACATGAAAGCATAGGGAAACAAATTGGATTGATTTCTTGTTTTAGGCAAGAAAGGAAATCTGGGAGGACATTGGATTTTCTAGGAATGTGGATTGCATCAAAGGACCATTGTGAGAACCAATTTGCCCACCGGAGGAGTTGAGCTTTAGGAGGGTGCTTTTGTTTGAATTTCAACATTAGGAAAACTGCTGAGGTCTGTTTCGATCAAGAAATGATGCCCAATAAGATGGAATTCGAATTTTTCAATGCCTCTTTTGATGGCCAAGATCTCTTTATAGGTGGAGTGGTAGTGAACTTTAGTATGATTGAAAGCACCACTTTTATACCCACAAATAGAACGAGGCTTGTAAGGAATCTCTTCGAGAAGGATAACACCCCAATAAAGATCGGATGCATCAGTTTGAAGGATTCGTTTGCCATTGGAAGGGATGTGCAAGGAGGGAAGGGTCTGGGAAATGGATTTAAGATATTTAATGGCATCTGTGCAGGATGAAGACCAAAGAGGGGGGTTCTTTTTTAGAAGGTCTGAGAGAGGTTTTCTATGTGGTGCAAGGTTTGGGATGAACTTAGCCATATAATTGACAATTCCAAGGAATTGCTGGATTTGAGTTTTGGTGAGAGTATCATCTGGGAATTGCAGAAGTTGGGTAGCGATGTGGGGCTGTAAGACATACTGGCCTTGGGAAATTTTCATTCCTAAGAACTCAATTTCTGGTTGGGCTAGAATCATCTTTTTAGCAGAGAGCATAACTCCAAATTTCAAAACAAGTTGGTGAAAGGTGTGGAGAAGGCTGGTATGGGATTCTATGTCGGGAGAGAAAAGAAGTATATCATCTATGTAGATTAGGGTAGAAGAGAGAATGGGGCTGAAGATTTTGATCATGGCCTGCTGGAACAGGGAGGGTGCGGTTTTGAGACCAAAAGGCATTACCGTCCATTGGAAATGGTGATCAGGAATACAAAATCCTGTTTTTGGGCGTTCTTCAGGTTTGATGCCCAATTGCCAAAACCCAGCTTTCAGATCAAATTTGGAAAAGACCTTGGCACTGGGAAGGTTAGCAAACATAACAGCTCTGCGGGAAAGAGGAAACTTAATGTCCTGGAGAAAGTGGTTGAGGGGCTGGTAGTTGATAACCAACCGGAGTTTACCACGGACTTGCTCTGCTCGTTTGTTAACATAGAAGGCTTCACAGGCCCACTGAGAGGTTGTGGGTTCGACGAATCCTTCTGATTGGAGTTCTTGGAGTTCTTGGACAACAAGGTGATAGTGGTCGGGATTCATTCCATGGTGTGTGGCTTTGGTTGGATTCAGGTCTTCATTTTTCTTGAAAGGGAGAGAAATGAAGAAGTCAGGTTCTTCCATAACGGGTGGTCATATATGGTGAGAAATTCAGAATGTGAATCTGCACAGGAGGTTTTGGTTATGGTGGTTTGGATAGAGGTTATGCCACTGGCAAACTGAAAAAGGTTAGGTTGGGTGGTCCAAGGAAGAAAATAGTTTTTGTATTTTAATCCTTTGGGAAGCCAAGAGACATGAGAAAGCTTCTGAAGGATATCAAATCCTATGAGAAGGTCTTTGTTTGGGAGATCTGATCCTAACACTTGATCTGGATCCCGGGGAACAATTGGATCAGAATGGGTTTGCTTTTAAGGGTGATAACAAAGGATTCACCATTGGTAGGGCTGCAAACGAACCGAGCCGAGCCGAGGTTTGGAATGTTTAAGCTCGGTTCATTTACTAAACGAGCCTAGAAAATATGTTCAAGCTCGACTCATTTACTTAACGAACGAGCCCGAGCCGAACGCCAGATTTAACGAGCCGAGCTCGAGTTTGTTCACGAACAACTCGTTTCAGTGCAACATATATTAATCTTCCTAATAGTTGTCTGGATTGAGTTGTTGCATGTCTGTTTTAACATATTTTCACTAGTATAATTTTTTATGAATGAGTTTCATGTTATGACCGCCTAATTTCTATAATTTTTTCACAATAATTTTCATAATTTGTTCAATTTGAACACTTTCTTTTGTCAAATATAATATAATTTTACTATTTAACTTAGACGAGCCTGTTCACGAGCTTAGCGAGCCGAGCTTAGTAATGTTCAAGCTCGGCTCGTTTACTAAACGAGCTTAAAAATTGTGCTCAGGCTCGGTTCGTTTACTAAACGAACGAGCACGAGCCGAGCTCTTAACAAGCCGAACCTGAGCCTGCTCACGAACGGCTCGGTTCATTTGCAGCCCTAGCCATTGGCAACAGTAAAGGGAAAATAGCAGGACTGCCAATAAGATCTGAGCAGGATAGCAGGATTCATGATAGTAGCAGCAACACCAGTGTAAAAAAAGGCAATGACAGAGATTGGGTGAGAGTATTTTTCTGGAAAAACTTTAACTTGGGCAAGAGGTTTCACAAGAAGAGCTGGAGAGATGGAAAACTCAAATGAGAAAAGGGTGGTAAAAAATTCTTCATTATCGGAGGTGGAAAACACAGAGGAGTCATCTGAATCAGAGGCATCGAGGGAGAAAGCCATGATAGTGGTCGGAAAAGCTTCATCATCAAGAGAAAAAACTGATTCAATGTCACCATCATCATCAGTAAGAAGAACCGAGGATAGGGTCTGGACCATATTGGTTCTAGCAGTTTTGTTGGGACACTGTTTGGCATAATGACCCTTTTTTCTGCAAATGTAGCAACGATCAGATTTTCTGAGGCCACGAACAGATTTCTTCCGGAAGAAACGCCATTTTTTCTTGCGATGGGTTTTAGGAAAAGAGGAAGACTTGTTATGCTTCCATTTTTTGAAATGTTTCGTCTTGGATGCAGAGGTAGGGTTGGTACAGGAGCCAGAACCTTTGCATTTTATGAGGAGATCAGGTCTGTCACAGGCAGTACCAAGCAGTTTACCTTGTTCATACATGGTTTTGAGAAATTTTTGGTAGTTGCACAACTTCTCAAGGGATTGGAGCACATGGTGGTATATGGATCCAAGGGAGGTATTTGGTAACGCTATGTTCTTTGTTTGCAGAAGCTTAAGGGTCTCATCTCCGAGAGGATCTGGAAGAGATTTGAGAAATGATTGTTTCAGATTGACATCATCGATGCCACCAAGGATATAAAATCGTTAGGACATACGAAGGAAATGCGATTCTAAGTCCTTTTGTTTAAAGGAACAACAACGCATGCTAAAATATTCTTCTCTGGCGGCACTTAGAAGTCCTTCAGTGGAACCAAGGAACTTGTTAGTCACTAATTAACCCTAGAGGGGGGGTGAATAGGGTGTTCAAAAATATTTCTAACTCTTTTCGAAATTGGAACATGCTATAACCAAAAAACAATTTCTCAATAGACAAGTGGATGATTCAATTACAATTCTCTAACAATTAATTTCAAGACAAATTATAGCATACAAGATATTCAAGTGATTATAGCATGCAAGTTAATCAAGTAAAGAGAAAGAGATAGAGAGATTGACACCGTGATTTTTTCGAGGTTCGGTAACTCCTACTCCTTGGCTCAAGAACCCCTTCTTGAGACTTTTCCCGATCCTTTCACTATGGCCCTTTCTTCACAGGTGGAATGGCAAACCTTTACAACACAAGCCTCTCGAGCTTGTCTCTCAATCAAGAAAACAACCCTCTCTTGAACAATCGGTGGACTTCACTTGTCCGAGATTACAAATTCGTATGTAATCAAAAAAATCACTCAAGAACAAAAACACTCAAAACCCAAAGGTTTTTATGGAAGATAAATCAATATAAGCTCAAGTGTTTTTGGTGATTTTACAATAGCTCTAGAAATGTATTCTTAAAGGATATGATCAATAAATGATATTTGAAGAATAAGAAGAGATACTAGAGGTTTTGATTTTCAAAGAAACTTGAAGAAAATCAACTTTTCAAAGCTTGGTTTCAATGGCTTTTGTAGAGAAAATTTCTGCAGAATTTTGAGAGCTTTTCTTTCACTTCTTTCTCTTTTGTTTTTCAATCTCTTGGTCTTCAATGAACACATATCATTCTATATATATCAATACATTAGGGTTTTGAAGAATGAGTATTGTATTTGAAAGACAAGAGCCGTTTGAACACCATTAAGCACAACCCACAAAACATGGAAAATGTTTCCTGAAAAATCTGCAGGTTTTGAGAAGCTTTTAGTCGACTACTTTGATGTTCTAGTCGACTACAATGCTTCATCTAGTCGACTAGATTGAGGTCTAGTCGACTACAGCATGTAGTCTAGTCGACTCAAAGGTTCCTCTAGTCGACTACTTTGAAATGGTTGAAAACGTGTAGCTTCTGATTGTTTCAGTCGACTACTAGAAAATACACAGGGTCATTCTAGTCGACTACAACATGAAAAACATTTAATAAAAATATTTTTCTTTCCGTTTAAGTTCGGTAAAGAGTTTTTCATTCCATTTGAGTTTGGTTCATTTTATACTTGAGCTTATACGATAAAATCAACGCATAAAATTACCTTGTTACAATAATCGCTCCCCGACCTATCTACCCCAAGTCTTGAGTCTTCAATTTTTCATTTTTGCGCTTCAATTTCTTTCACGGCTTTTTGCTTTAAATTAAGCTTTCTTTCTGAGCTTGCTTTCCGAGTCGTTCACCTGTCTTTTGCTGAAAACATAAACTCGATAATTCATTAGTATCAAACACTTTTCAATGGTTTGTTATCATCAATTTTGGAATTGTTTGTCGAAAGTAAATTTCAAAGCCAACAGAACTAATTGTGAATTGTATCAATGAAGGCATTAATGGAAGGAGCTTGGACTAGTTGAAGTTGCCGGTATTCCCCCATAATGACATACCATTGGCGAAGTCGGCCAAGAAACTTTGAAACACAACGGGTTAAAACTGTGCGCAGTGTAGGATTAGGGCTTAACATTTCTACAGAACACCAGACATGGATTTCATAGAATTTATCAAGCCACTTGTTGCGAGGAAGATCATCAATAGAGAAACCATGACTACCAGGAGCGGTATGGAAAGCAGGTGGAGGAGCTCTAGGCTTAAGATCTGGGATTTCCTCGGGATCCTCAACTTCATCTATAATAGGATCATCTGGTGGAGGAGGTGGATCGGCCATATATAGGAAAGGGAAAGGGCCCTGACTATCAGAGTCAGAGGTAGCCCCTGGATCAGGAGCAGGATGGGGAGAATCAGCTAGTTTGAATAAGATGTCACTGATAGGATTCTTGGAGATGGGTTTTGTAGGATCTATCATGAGCTGCGGAGGTGTTGGAGATTTCTCTTTGGGATCTGGTTTAGGCTTGGTACCAGAGATGGTTCTAGAAAAGTTGAAGGTGAAGCAGAGGATGAGCGGGTTGTGGTGATAACAGGTGGTGGCTTAGAAGGAGGAATGGAAGCTATGGGAGTAGAAGAGCCAAAGAGGCTATGATGGCCAGCTGGGGCAATAAATAGTGGTAGAGATATGGATTGGGGTGTATAAGAAGGAAAAATTGGTGAGGAATATGATCCAAACAAATCTGGAGGGTGCATGGATTGGAGTTGTTGGGATTGCAACTGGTTTTTCAGGTGCTTCATTTCAGCATCTTTGGTGATAAAAGCTGAAGAGAATGCTTGGTTAGTGTAAGCCATCTGGAGAAGTTCAGTATGGAGGCCTTGGATTTTCTGTTGAAGATCATGGATCAGAAGCTCTAAGGAAGTAAGCTTTCGATTCACAGTATGTTCGAGAGACTGTTGAGATCTGGATATCCGTTGCAAGATTTTGTTCTGAACTAGGGCATTAGCAGACTGCCAGTTAATGGCAGAAACGACAGAGGTGGAAGATCCATCGGAGTTAACGACAGAGGTGGAAGATCCATCGGAGTTAACAATAGAGGCATCTGGAATTTTATGCTGATAGGTAGTGTGTTCTTTGTCATCATGGTAAAAAAGGGGAGGAAAATCATCCTCGGTCCAGGAAGATGTGGGAGAGAACATGTAGCAGGGGATAACTTGAGATGGTGGAGGGTCTTGTCGAGGAGAATATGGAGAGTGAGATGGGGTGCAGCGAGAAGGAGAAGGTTTGGGTTGAGGTTTCTTAGGTTTGCTATATTCAACATAGTAATCGAATTTGCCACAGGGTTCTCCAAGTAAACGGACAGTGGGATCACCATCCTCATACCGTTTTTGAAGACGGTTTTGAGATGACTTCTTTTTGCTCTTGGAAGGCTCATCATTATCAAGATCTATAAGGCATGAGTCACAATCGCAAGCATCAAAATACTTGTGGCCGGTGATTGGGTCCTGAAAGAAATAGATCGGATCACTAGAAGCTTGGAATCTGCTTATGGGGACTTGATTCCTCAGTTTAGAGGAGCACATCATAATGATCTCTGGGAGCTTGGATGAAAAGATCGGCAAAGTGGTCGAAGAAATGCTGGGCTTGGGAAAAGTAATTGAAACATTGCCATCAAGCTGAGTGATGCAAGTAGGATTACTGGACTGAACAGGCTTGGGTTGCTGGTGTAGCTTTTCATATGAGGTAACCCAAGAATTGGGTAGAAGCTGGTACAATTCAGATTTGGACAATTGTTTGGGGATATGAGTACAGGTTGCTTGATGTTGGGTGTTAATATCAAGTAGATGGGTATCTTGGGAAGCATTGGCAGGGAGACACATATCCATGGCATGATTTTGCAAACGGTAGGCCATTTGGTAGTGGAGAGTTGCAGCATAAGTAGTAGGAACTGCAGAGGCACCATGTATCTGGACTTGGTTCTGAAGAGCATTGAGAAGATGGGGATCTTTCATAGGCATGTTAAAATTGGGGAAGAAGGTGAAAACCACCGTTCCCGCATTTAACGTTGTCTGGACTGTGGCGATACAAGCATGTTGATACTGTTGGAATCTAGTATTAAGAAGAGCAATTCTGGAAGTGACAGGAAGGCCTTTGCGACCGTGGAATGAAAGGGCAATACGCACTGCTCCAAAGTGGAGGCCAGTATATCCTTTTTGCTGCCATTGGTGTGGTAGTTCAGAAGGTAACTCAAGGGGATATAGTTGTTCTGCATCGGTGGCAGGGACAAAACATTGATCAAACCTAGAGGCTTGAACATACTGAAGAACAGAACTGGGTCGAGGTGTATGGAAAAGTTTGGTGACTTTGTTTATGGCAGAGGGTGGCTTGACAAAAGCAGTATAAGGTTAATCAGAGGTAGATCTGTAACAGGAATTTTACTGGATTCGTCTAAATATTCATATTCATACAGATATTCGACTTTAGATGAAGAAGAGATCTAGAGGAAGAAGAGCGGAAAGAACGAGAGCTGGAGCCTGAACTGGAAGATCTAAACATAGACATAATAGGGGAAATCTGGGTTCATCAATTACTCATACATACAACGATAATTCCATAATCATATATGTGAGTGTATCGCTAACAAATTTTTTCTCAAGAAATGGTCTAGGCAGAGCGTGATCCACGGATCAGTCATGCCGGTAACTCTCTTCAGATTTGAAGGTATTTAAATACAAATATAATATGGTAGTCTAAAAAGGAAGGTAACCTGAGCATAAAAGACCATCTGCCAACTAGCGCTCAGAGACTGTTATCCTTAAGAGACAAAGTACTATACGGTATTTTGCTACACAAAATAACCAATTTTCACAAAGAAAAGAAGATAATTTTAGGAGCATAAAAGAAATGGTGCATGAAGCCAAGAACCAGGGTTTTTGAAAATAGTTGAAATCGAGAAAGCAAACATAAATAACATGGAATTATAGATGCAGTAGTTGTAAATGAATCCCCCAGAAGGTGTTTAAGTAGCCTTCTATGTTAACAAACTATTGCGGCTGGGGTTTTGCTGCAGATAAAATGTTGTGTTGCATTTTTGTCTCTTTAATGATTTAATTCTTGTTCTGATTTCAGGCATGAACTACACACTGATAACTGGTAATTTGATCGTGGGATCCCAGCCTCAGAAAGCAGAAGATATAGATCATCTGAAACAAGAGGAAAACGTAGCATACATTCTTAACTTGCAGCAGGACAAAGATATCGAATATTGGGGAATAGACTTGCAATCTATAATAAGAAGATGCGGAGAACTTAAAATTCGCCACATGAGAAGGCCCGTAAGCAAATTTGCAAAAACCTATCCCTTGATATAAATTCTAGACTAGAAGGAAATGTGATTTGAGCTTATTTTGGAGTATGTTTCGTAAGTCACTTCTACATATGACATTTGCATGTTTTGAAACTTATTGACGTGAGCCCGTTTTCCACATAGGTAAGCACGTGGTAAATGGAAATTTAAAATTTCAATCAAAATCCATTTCTATTATTTGTGCAATAAAAATCTCATCTGATGAATGTTAGATTTGTGTGATCTCAAAACAAATCATGACAATGTTGACCGATTCCAGGGCAATTCCCCTACAATACATCTGTTTGAGCAGCTGCAACCGTGGCTAGGAACCATGGTATAGATACTTTCAAAAGATTCTACTTTCATTTCTCTAAAACTATGCACTAGGACTTGTGGACATGCCTTTCAGTTATGAAACTTTGTTACTCTTCCTTGTTATTCCGCATAACCATACAACTCTGGTATGCATGCATGCTCATTTAAATAGCCTCAGAAACATACAGCCATGTCCCTGTTTTCCAATTTTAGCAAATGCCATGTCTTACACCATTTTGCATTCATGTTTGCAAATCATGTTATTATAATTTAGGCAACCTCCCCTTATAAATTTTTTACAGCGCTTATCCTTGCCTAAATTTTTACCAGAAACTCCTAATTTTCTACTATTTATTTGGCTGATTATTCTATCAAAAGTTCTTTACTCGTATAGAAGACAACTATGAATCACTGATGAGAGTTTTTTGCTTGAAGGCTTTAAAAATTCACAAACATCCGGTTGTATATTTTGAATTCTTCTAATATCAAATTCATTTCGACAAAGCCTTTTTCTAACACTGCCTTTGGAATGGGCCAATATTTGAGAAAAGCAATAAAAATATTTGGGGCATTCTGTGCTATTCTGCTATCTGGCTTACCATCTTCATTTTATTCATTGATAGGCAAGAGACTTTGATCCTGATTCATTGAGAAATGGATTACCTAAAGCTGTTTCATCTTTGGAATGGGCCATTTCAGAGGGGAAAGGAAAAGTGTATGTGCATTGTACAGCAGGACTGGGGAGAGCTCCAGCTGTTGCAATCGCTTACATGTTCTGGTTTTGTGGTATGGATGTAAGTGCTAAACTCTCTCATATATTATCTTCTCTTGCATCACTTCCTTGATTTATGTGTTGAAATGCTGTAATCTTTAGCATTCATAGAGGTGAAAATGTATTGAAGCTTAAAAGTGCTTAAATATCAGGACAGCTATATCAGTTATTAAGACCCTGTTTGGTTCGCGGTCTGGTCCCATGTGGTCCGGTCTCATAATGATTTTTTTGGGACCGGACACTGCTTGGTAACACGGTTCCAAAAAAACGGTTCCAAAAAAACAAGGACCACTTGGGACCAAAAGGGGTAATTTGAGACAACAAAAAATGATGGTCTCAAGTGGTCTTATATACAATTGTCTTTAACACATGATATCATAAAATTTGAAAAATATATATAAAATTAAAAAAATATATATAATTTGAAAATAATATATAAAATTATAAAAATAATATAAAAAATTGAAATAATGTATAAAATTTGAAATATATATATAAAATTCAAAATTAATATATAAAATGCAAAAAATATATTTAAAATTTGGGAAAATAAAAAATTTCCAAAATAATAGAAAAAATAAAAAATAATGTATAAAATTCGAAAATAATATATAAAATTTGAAAAATAATATAATTTTTTTAAAATAATGCATTAAATTCGAAAAAAATATATAAAAATAAAAATTAATATATAAAATTTTAAATATATATATAATTTAAAAAATAATATATAAGTTTTGAAAAATAATATAAAAAATTTGAAATAATGTATAAAATTTGAAAAAAATATAAAATTCAAAAATAATATACAAAATTAGATATATATATATATATATATATTTGAGAAAATATAAAAAATCAAAAATAATATATAAAATTCAAAAAATAATATAAAAATTCGAAATAATTTATAAAATTTGAAAAATATATTATTTTTGAATTTTTTATATTTTTTCAAATTTTATATATTTTTCATACTTAATATATTTTTTGAATTTTATATATTATTTTCTAAGCATAAGACCAAACACAGCTTGAATAAGACCATAAGACCAGACAACTTTACCAAACAGACTTTCAGAACACCACCTAGATAAGACCATACCGGACCAGATAAGACCGGACCGCCTACCAAACGGGCCCTAAGTGATTGACTCTCTGCTTCCGAAGTTATTTAAATATTTTCACTTTTTTTTTTCCTCTTATGTTGTGTCATGGCTATTGAACAGCTGAATACAGCATATAAATCACTTACTGCAAAAAGACCCTGTGGACCCAATAGAAAAGCAATACGTGGAGCTACTTATGATTTGGCTAAGAATGATCCCTGGAAGGAGCCTTTTGAGAGCCTTCCAGAACATGCTTTTGAGAACGTTGCAGATTGGGAGAGGAAATTGATTCAGGATAGTGTCCGCTCCCTCCGTGGAACTTAAGAATACTGGTGAGAATTTTTTTAAAAAAATTATACTCCCTCCGTCCCAAATTATAGGTCCACTTTGGGGAATCCAACTTTTTCAGGGGATGACTTTTATTGTAGTGTTAGTGAATAAAATACCAACTTTATCCATTATCCCACCATAGTGATGTGATGATTTATAGTATATATGTTTTATAACTTTAATGGTTGAAGGTTAAATTGGTAAATTGACCAAATAAAGTACTTTGACTTTTCAAAAGTGGACACTTATTTTGGGACAAGGTAAAGAGGAAAAGTGGACTTATAATTTGGGACGGAGGGAGTACAATATTGGAACTATCGAACATGAGGTTACTGGGTTATGCCCTTGGTTTTATTCTATTAGCTTGCTTGTGTGAGGCATGAACACAGATATAGGGTAATGATATGTAGTGAGCCAATTTTATATGGCAGGGATATATTCTATACGAATTATAGATTCTTAATTTATAAATAAGTCATTATCTTTGTTAATGCTATAAATTGAAAGTTCTCCTTACTCGAAAAGGTAAAAGGAAAAACCGAAAGTTGTTTTTTCTTTTAAGTAATAAAACAAGGGGTTATGTTGCATGCACACAATCTGCGGAGAGTGGCGAGATACAACAAAAGTTAGACACATTGTGTTTTAAAAGGTGGTTGAATTATATAAAACATTTAATTTGTTCTTTCCTGTCATGCTGTAATTTCCTACTATAAGATCAAAGTTCACTATTCTACACATGTGGACACACGATATAGCAGTATCAAATGTGTACTGAACATCCACAAACTCACGAAATTGTGGATGAGTTTTGTTTGTATCAACGCGATACCAGGAGTAGCAAATTAGTAGGTGTTTTATGGGATGCCATAGGGGTATGTCACTTTTGAGTAGCTTCTATGCTTTAGGCATTGTTAACGCCAGAAAAACTATGTGAACAAGTAAAAAAAAGAACACTTATGGGTCATTACCCAGTGTGGTACATTTCCAACTGAATACGAACTAACGTTTGGCATTCTTTGCGCAAAAGTGACTGCTCTGAGGATTCAAATCTGTTTTGTCACGTTTGACAGCCCAAGTATTTTACACTGCTTGAATATTTCAAAGCAATGTATCCTCCCTTAACCAAGTAATTCTGGACTTTTGCTGCCAACTAATCTTTTCCAATCTATCTAGCCTTCTTTGCCTGGGAAATTGGACCACTTAATTTGTTTTAGTTATCTTAGGGAGTCCATATTTACCTTATTTACTTTTTAAGTAGAACTTCCAATTGCTTTTGTCAAATGAAGTGTGCCAGAAGTTTTTGGACCTTATATTAGGCTCGTGATATGCTTAAACTGGGAAGGAATGGGTAGCCTGAATTTTACTGAGGTTATTCTCCATTGTCATCATTGAGAAATATCAAACATCTGCAGAAATTCAACTCGGATATTTCAAGTGAAAATAAAAAATAATTTAATATTTTTTAGTGCAAGTTTATTACATACTCTTTAAATAGTTAAGGAGTTAAACTGCATTTAATGATCCTGTCAAGATTTGAATTCACCCAACTTAGTATTTTTTTGACCAGTTACGTGATCCCTCTCAATTATAATGAGTTGTATAATCTTGTGTTTGAGTGCTATCAAGATGGATGAAAATGACCGGAGGAATGAAAAAGAAGAGGATTTGTGGTATGACATTATAGATTTTAATTGAGGTCTTTTTGTGCTGCGTTGCTCTTACTTTATTATCCAATTGTTTTGTAAATGATGTTGCTGTCTATATTTATTTTTTCCTGGGGGGCATTATGTCATTTATTGGGGATTTTGGTTTGGTTGGGGCTTTTATGTGATTTTTAAGCTAGTGGTGCATGGGCTTGTAATTTTTATATTGTGCAGTTAGTGGGATACATGTGTCTTTACCATGAATTTTGAGAAGACAATTGTATTTATGCATTTTAGTTAGCTGCTAGATGGCGTAGTGCAACACAGCTTCCTGGGCAGCTTTACAAATTATTTATATAGGCTTACTGAGAGAGAGGGGGGAGGGAGGGAACATCATGGTTTAGGCCTAACATTTATATGAATCATGTTTGTTCTTTGTTTTTGAGATTTTGACATACTTGAGTACATTTGCTAAACTAAATTTGAGACTTTGTTTTAGTTAATTTCATCTAGTATAGAATTCTTTAGAAATTAACGTTTATGGTTCAGATCATGGGGTATTTTCTAGAGATAAAGTTATGATATTATAATGTACCCTCTTAACCATTTACAGACTCTAAATTCAACTGATTCAGATGTATATTCTGTTTTACATGAGACTTCAAAGATTGGAGAGCAATGCTCTAAAAATGTGTTTTAGAGCTGACACTTTACTACATTTATTATTTAATCTGTATTGAATAACCTGTGTTTTGGTGCTGAATCAGTATAGAAAACAAATTATATTATGTTTGCTTTGATTTTTGGCTTTGGTTTTGCTCATTACAGGTTAATTATTGAATTTTATATAAATCTCGGAATAACTAGTTTGCTGAATATTTTGTGTGGAGAGCAACAATACCTTTGTTATTTCTATAAGTTTTGGATATCTGCAGTCACCAAATTACTTTTGGCTATTTGATTTTTCTTTTTAAAAATCCTGAATAATGTTTTGACCACATAATGGAATTGATTTGTGCATTGTTTTTGGCATGTTGGATTTGATTAGGCTTCCATTGTGTATGTGCCTCGGAAATAAATAGATTGGTACGAGTTTCCCTTAGGTTGAGAGACCTTAAATGGCCTGGGAGTCTCCCGGGGTGCGAGCCCCTAAAGCTGAAGGACGAGGACCGTAGTCCTGGCAGTAGATCTCTGAAGGATGTATGAGGGTATACAGTGTTGTTGGAGTTGATATGGTTATCCTAATCCTTCAGAAATTTATACATTTAGCGAGATGTTTCTTGAGCATACAATTTGGCTTTATGTTTCGCTATGAGTTAGCAATTATATATTATTGGTAATTAGTGGTATCTTGTAGCTCGTCTTGGTGTTCAGCAACATTCTTTCAGTATTCTTACTATTAATTTAATTTCCAATTTTCTGAGAAAGAAACTTTCTTTCAGCGTCATTGAATAAAATTCATTTTCGCAATCAAATTCTAAACCTACTGGGCTCTCATGAGCTCATCCATGTTTTTTTGCAATAATGCAATTTCAGGTGTCAGCGGAACTGAGATTTTCGTGTCGCAGGATAAATGAGCGTTTGGCAACGTGGCCCCGAGTGGATTTTGTCTTGTAGTCTTGGTGTGGGATGCCATATTTTGTTTATAACTTATGTATTGTTTTCGTTTGGGCAGCTTAGTAGGAACCAATGTGTAATCAGTTTGCTTCCGTGTGGAGCAGTGGGTGAGATTTGGAGCTTAAGATTGTATTTTTCAGTAGTTGAATGGTAAAAATATTAATATATTTCTTCGTCCCGTATGCATGTAATAGATGATATATGTGTATATATAACAGTAAAAGCTGAACTACTCTCTTCTGGTATGGAAATGATACACATGCTGACAAATTTGTGGGTTTCATCAGAAATTCCAGGTGGAGTGGTGGGAACCTGGAGGACAACTTGTGAAGTAGAGGAATGGAACAGGGGAGAGCTTCGATAATATCATGCTAATGCCAAAGCTGAATGTCTTTCAAGTAATGACCCATTATATAACTTGAAGCTCATGAACAATAATTAGAATAACAGTAATAGTTATATAATATTGAATAAATCCATGAGGCCTGGTGGGCATTGGGCCTGAAGCCATTTGATGGTTGTATAAGCTTTTTACATAATGTATGAGATTTTCTTAATAAAGTGATTACCAATTTTATGTTGTGTTCAAATTCCAAATGTAATGGATGTCTTCAGAAAAAACTTGTCTAGTAGTGGTGGGACTCAAATTGTATGGTATAGTTGCAGATCTCAATGTTTTGAAGCCCTATTGAAAACTAGCTGAGAAGCAATTCACAAATTTCATACTTCAAGATCTATCTGCGTTGGTGTTTCTTATGGTTGTAACAACAGTCTAACTGTGGAGTTGCTTTTAAGTTTTTTCTGGCTTGGTTTCAGCGCAAAATGAGCATGGAGAGGCCATGCACTTGGTGCTTCAGTACTTAATGCAGACTTCTATGAAATGAGCACAAACTTTCGGCAGAATTGGTGACATAGTGCTACTATTGTGAAAGGTTAAAGGAATGTCAAGGACACTACACACAGCTCAACTTCAGGGTGAAACTTCCCCTGTTTGAGGGAAACGAGTGGAAAAAAAAAAAAAAGGGAAAATGTTGATAATAATAATAATATTTGAAATTGAAAGGAAGTAGCTCTCCCTCATTTTCAGAACACTTCAACTTCCCTCGTCACTATTACCTTTAATGTTACTCATCATACTTTCTTTTCCATTCAGAAGCACGTGTTACTCATCTAGAAACATGTTGGGAGGGAGAGAGAGGAAATGAAAGGAAAATAGAGAGAAGAATACTATAAATATAGTCGAACACTCTCATACTCGTGTAAACAAATAATACAACATTCATAGAGACTCGGACAAAGAAAGAAAAAAGAGATTGTAAGACGAGCGCAACCTAAAAGGAGCACTAAGATTCTGTTTAGATCGACTTTTCAGAAGCTGATGTTGATTTTCTGGAAGGGTTGAACGGTGTTTGACAAAATCTTAAGAAGAACTTCAAAGCCTTAGAAGAAATTAAGGGAGTACCATCTTCTCAAAACGATTTTTTGCTTATCTTTTTCTTCCTTCAAAAAAAAAAACAGAAGCAAAAGCTCTACCAAATGAAGCTTTAAGGGAACTATTTTGCTCTCCCTCTAACAAACCACCCAGAACTAAGAATAGAGGACGATATGGTGAGGTGGCATTGCAGTCCCATCCCTCTCTTAGTGACCCGCATTCCCCTTGCTAATTATGAGGATCATAATAGAAGCTAATAAAAAATATTCCTTCCTTGGAAGGATAATCCCATATATATAGGGAAAATAAACGGGACTACCAAGCCACCACAAAACAACAAATGCATCCACAAGAGGACACAGTATAAAATTCTAGGCGAAGATAAAATTAAGTGAGCGTGTTCCCTTCCTGTTGCCAAAAGCTATAACCAAAGGAGCAAATATAATACAAAACTGCCTAGTACTTGCAATACTTCTTCCGAATCACTGAAAATAAATTGAATATTTTGATTTCGAGGTCAAAAGGAAAAAAACAAAAAAACTGAGGTCAATTTTCTACAACAAATGTACTTATACAATATATATATATATATATTCTACAACAAATGTACACAAATCATCTACTAGATAACTCGGGAGGTGAAGGCAGTCGAGAGCCTTCCAAGTTGTGTTTGACAGTGTCCTAAATGGAATGCTGTTGTCCACAATGAACAGACCTCAGTGAAGACTCAGGAGGCGGAGACAGTCCGGAGCCTTGCAAGTTGTGTTTGTCTACGTCCTAAATGGAATGCTGTTAATATCCACAACAAACAGACCTGCCACAGAAAAAAGAAATACAAGACTTTACTATGCATCTGAAAATTCAAAATATACATATAGAAAGTCTGTCCCAATTACTAGGCTTTGGCATAAACAGATGCATTACATATTCAGAATGTGACATGATGTTTGATATCATAAGGTGATAACACCATATACAGCCAAGAACATTTTCAGGCAGTCGATGGAAGTCTCTTGAATCAATAGCCAATTAATTACTTTTAAGATAATAATGTATAAATCACACGTAACATGCTATCATGGGTTGCATAACCTCAGAGATGAGAAATTTGTATACATACAGGCAGGGCATAAAGCGAGACAGTTGATATTTTCCCATTAAGATTGCTGAAAAGTAACTTGTACATCCCTGCTGCTGTAGCATCCCCAAGCCTTTGAACAATTACGTCTATGCATACCTGCAGGTGTTTGGTGGTGCCGCAATCAAATTAGTAATAATTCTAGGAGGTGGATAAATAATACGATGGCAATACCATGAATGAAATTGAATACTCTAATACAATGGTTTTTGGTGAAGCAATCTTTCGGAATAAACAGAAAGATGAGCAGTATTCCTGCCAAAGAAATATTGAAGTCCTTTCTGATAGACCAAACATCTCAACTTGAAAAAACTACACAGGCATCGAGACCTGATACTGCTTGTCTTAATGTTTCTTGGAATTCATAGTAAAAATGTCCAGCTATTCTCAATACTTAAAATAGAAGATTGGACTAAGGTACCAAATGAGACAGCGTTTTCCTGTTGTCTTCCATCTGGCCAACAAACCCACGAACAACTGGTAACCCTACTTTCTATTTGATACCGAAGAACATGATTCAAGTTGTGAATTCATACCTTAGCTTTATATTTCTCATCCGTTGAGACAACAGTAAAAAGCAGTTCTCTTCCTGGTCTGGTTACAACATAAGTAACCACCTGCCAAGTAACATAAATCTGACACGTAAGATCCTTCAAATTATAATCATGGAATGAGCTTCGATTCAGCTTTTTGCTTGTTTTAAAACCCAGTTGATTCCCCCCTTTGACGAATGATAAAGAGGACAGTGCACTAACCAAAAATAAACTGATTGCTAGATGAGAAAAGCACGATCAAACATAATAAGACATGAAATATGAAAAAGACAAACAACCTTTCGCAGGGTCTCAGAAACAGCAACCGTGATCCAACTTGGCCACACAGCTATACCAACCAAATTTAAGAAAGCAACAGATGGAGTAGAGCATATGGCAGTAGTAACCCCAGCAACAGTAAGGATACGGCCCTGTAATTAAATTGATAAAGAGAAAACAAGGCAAAAATTATCAATAAATTGACCAGACCCAATTCCAACTTGAGCAAAATGCAGGAAATGTAATAATTGTACACCTTGAAATGATTCATGGTTTCTTCCAGATTTTAAAAGAATTTAATAGTGAAAGGGAGAAACTTGTCCAGTCAAGTTTCATAAGGGTGCGCGCGCGTGCACAAACGCACTCATATGTATACATAAATTATATATTTAGATAAGCCAGTTTCATAGGCACATTGCAGAGCACATAGATGGAACTGCACCACATCAATACAAGGGTGCATAAATTGAATTTAGAATTACTAGCTCCAAGTTAATTGGAAGTAATTGTAGTAAATCTCCACGCCACAAGACCTAAATTCCATACAAATCCCTCCACAAAATAAACCCTGGCCTGAGAAATTAAGTAATCATTGTGATCTCAATGGATACAAATAGGCCAAAACTATACCAGTCCATATAGAGATTTCCTGCAGGAATACTATACAAACAAACTCTCCTTTCACTTAAACTGGATCAAGTTGTGAAAATTTTTAAAATCACAATTTGGCAGTGGGACTAAGAATCGTCATGTATCGCAAAGATAAGAAGCTGGCCATTAAGCATGCCGGTTTCAATAAGGATTGACGCTGAAGTGTTTTCATCCCCAACTCCGCCCCTCTGGAGAAGTAGGGGAAAGGAGTATTACATATTCTAGGATAATATTCAACATGTTTAAAGAATACACTTCGAGTTGAAACTTGAGAGCATTAAAGTATTAGCAGTTACAAACATGTAGCTAGCCTAAAAGTGCTCACCCGTGTCAGAATTAACTAAGCACGTTCTGAGAAAGTAATCAACTTCATTGCTCCAGCAACAAGATAAAACATCAAAGCGAAAATTTCATAATAATATACCTGAAGAACTAGATTGGGAAGCAATAGCATACCGTTAGAGTAAGCTGTCCAGCAAGGATAAAAACAGCAATAAAGCTATTGATCTGGGCAAATAATCTTCTTCTCTCAGTAGGACTTGTAACAGTCATGGCAATCACAGTTACTTTCTGCATTAAAAAAAGGGGTGGGTAAGAAGGATGGTGAAGCAAGCAGGAAGAGGAAAACCCGATAAGAAAATAATTTAATAAAATGTGCAAATTGAGATTTAGTCTGATCGGCGGAAAGATTTTGAACTTCATTCTTTGAAACAAGACGAACAGCCAACTCAAGAATTTATATAGCACCTAGAAGTTGAATAATTGCTAAGCTCTTTAATCTTGTAAGGCCTCAATTCACCAGAAGAATCTGGTATAAGATGTCTCTTAAACGATTTTAATTCACAAGGGAAAACAAAGAACTATATGATACTCTAATTTGGTTTCCACCACCAGTGCATTTGCCGTTGCGCATTTGTAGGCCTTCATATTGTCACATATTTGTAAAACGTTAAATTACCAACTCTTTGGAGGAATTTAGCCTTCCTCACTTCATTGGTAAGAATATACAAATGCAACTACGTAAGTAAACTGTGGTCAGTTTCTCCAACTGACATACATATTGATTCATCAATTCTTCCCCACCTCTCTCAACTCTATTAGTGGAGCCATATTCTTGGCTTTAAGCAGTCACCTATCTCTCTTTCTGTCTCTCATTTTACTCACACAAATCATAATTTAAATCCATCTTATGTAGGATTCCCACTACCCATCCCTTCTGATATCTCTTCATTTGGTATCTCGATAGATTCAGTTCTCTCCATTTTACGAGGAAATATTGAAAGCTTCAATGTGCTACTTTTTCCATAGAAGTGCTGACTGAACAGCAGACCAAGATGAATCCATGATTCATGTTAGGCCACTTTCCTTACCTCACCCCGCGCAACATCCAAAATCTTGCTTTGTGAAAGGCACAAGGCACACTATCTAATCAGCAAGCGGCTTGCGCACCTGCAGCGTCAAGCACTGCAATTCTGGTAAGTAAAGAGAAAGAGGACAATGGCAATGATGCTGAGTCCATTGTAGTTCCTCAACTTGGATCGCTTGAATAATATCTCAGGATACATCTATGACCTGCTTTGATAATATTATACATCTATCACCCAGTTTTAATCTCCAGTTGAATATCTTTTCTCAAATATGTCAGTTGCGCATAGCAAATTCAATTCTTCAACCAAAAATAATCCTTCAAAATTGAACAAAGAGCAAAGTTCTATAAATCAACCAAATGAGGTGAATACGGAAATCTACATAAATGTAACACCTCTTCCCGCTCTCAAAACACTCCCATGTTTCACCAAATATGATTCTACTTTCTCTCACATATAGCAGCCTTTTGGAGCTAGCCTCTGGGATATTGGAAACCCCATGATGTGGTAAAGCGAGGATGTTAGGGGAGGTAGTTAGTAGAGATTCTCCTACAGAGACCCAGATGAGGAGAAACCTTGATGTAGTTCATTTTGACCTTTTGCCTCTTATTAGAAAGCTTAAACATAATTTATAACGTTGGCTATGCTTGTACAGCAAACATAGATAGCCTGTTCCATCACCTAGTAGTTCTACAAACTGAGGAAGCTAATGGCAGCGAAATCTTACTCTATGCAATTTTCAGTTCTCCAAATTAAACAACAATCTGTCTTAAGTTGGAAAAAGATCTTACACGAAGGGGTGACCATCATTTTAAACAATATTTTGTCTTATGCTTGAAAACATATCATACAATATTGGGTGATGGTTGTTTCAGCCTTTTTCACTCGAAAGAGCATATATAGCAATAGCGGTTGCCATTTGAATTTAGTATTACGTATTGTCTCTTTCTAAGAACAATTTCTATCACAAGAATAAGAATTACAAAATGTAAGATAGTTCAGTTGTATTTTTGCATGCAAATAATATATGGAGTTTGCTCAGAAAACATAAATTTTACACTTCTCGTTTCAAGCCTCACAAGTCACAATGTCATGGAAAAACATTTAACAACCTACCGAGATTTGTCATGTATCTCTATGATTACTCGTACCGTATATCACGGACAAATCCACTGATGATAATTTGAAGGAACTTATAAGTCATAAAACACAATTCTAATAAAGTATTATTGCTCATTGTGGTAAAATAAGTGAGGGGTGTCAAGGAAGAAAAGGAATGGGAAAAAGAGTAACTACGGTTTACATGTTAGTACAAATGACACCCAAACATTTATACTATACTCCAGGCTGAATTAGAAACTGACATATTAATATATAGGCAACACCTGGTCTTACCTGAAAATAGAAGAATGAAGAGACAACTGCACTCAGCCACAGGAATAATGCCACATATAACAAATAAGTTGATGACAAAATAAGTCGGAATCCATCGAATATAGCCCATAGCTGAGGTTTTGCCAAAGAAGCAGAAGTGCGAGGGGAAGATCCTTTTAAAGCAGGTGCAGTTTGCTCAACAGCTTCGCCATGTTCACCAAAACCATCTTTTCTAAGAATCAAAACAACCAAGTCAAGATCATTGTCATTTCGATGTTTTAACAGCAGCTGTTCAAAGAGCCAGAACAACCAAGTAAAAAGTTTAGAAAAGTCTTAGATATAGTCCTAGCATACTTCTTTCCAACAACCATAAAAAACAATTAACATTAAAGATTATTATACAAAACCACAAGCAGCTGTTCCTATGAAATAGGACATAGAATTTTTCTTCATAGCTTATATCTGTTGAAAATGTAAATTTATTCAGTAGAAGCTAATGTAAAGGAAGAAAAGAGAAAAACAAAGAATAAAGACAATAAAATTTGCGCTGGAAAGATATATAGGTATATTGTTTCCAAATTATTTCCATAGAATACAAAAATATAAAGTAAAACGAAAAAAAGCAAAAACATTTCGGAATTTGTATTTCATAGATTATAAGTTACTTGCGTTTAATGCAATTAAAATTCAAAAACCAATGGAAATTCGTATTTCATAGATTCCTCTATCCTAATTGTTTTAAAGTGTTGGATAGTTTGTAACCATCATCATACCCTCCCTCCCCCCTTAAAAAAACCCAAACAAATAAACAAACAAAACAAAACAAAAAGTTGGAAAGAAAAGTGGCAGAACATTGAGACTTGAAGAATAAACAGCTCTTATACAGAAATCGCACGTTTAAACACTGACACTGCCTCGGTTGGCTCCATCAAGGACACCTTTATTTCTTCTCTTTTCTGTTGGGTGGAGGCCAGATATTGGAAATCTGCAGAGGAAAAGATTGTTTTTTGTGTTCCCTCGGCCCTTGTGCTGTGATCGTTTGTTTGTAGGGACGCACTCCCCTTTTGAGTGCCCTTTCTATATACATCTTACTTATAAAAAAGTTTTTCTTCTTCAGTTACCATGACATTTAGTTTAAGCAAGAAATAGATGTAAAAGTCCACAAGTCTCAGAATACCAAATTGCCATATTATAGGACTTCTAATACCCATCCCTTTCCCCCTCTGCAGGGAAAAATTAAACCAAATAGCAAAAGGGTCAATTAATAATACAAATTATATTTCCAACTTAAAATAATTTATTTCGAATAGCGAAATATATGTACTAAGCAGACCCTTCTATTACTACTAGAATTTAGAAGCAAACTAAAAATTTCTCATCCAAAGACATGAACCAGAAGAAGTAAAAGACCAACTTACTTGATTGGAACTTGTTCTTCAGAGACCTGGGGCACATCCTTGTTGATTTTTTTTGCTGACTGTGCAGCAAGTTCCATTAACAGAGCAGCAAATAGGAGTAAATCTGAAAGAACCAGATTGAAACTTGGAGTGACAGAAGTATAACAACAAGAAGCAAAAATTGATATTTTTGTAAAATATTACGCAGTTTTTCTTATGTATAGTGAGAGGATTGATCAAGGTCATAAACATGTTCTAGATATTATATCTACGCCTAAAAAAATTGTAATTTTATATCTTTATGTATCTCACTGTGTCCATGTCATATTCTTGGAATGGTTCCCGTAATGATACATTCATATTGTATCGTGCCAATGTGTATCATACTTAGGTGATGATGGAAAATGCATACATACATGGTCCTGTCCAAGCCATTCCTGTCGCAAACAATGAACCAAAAAGCTGGCCAAGTGTAGCACCAGCACCAATGAACCCAAACAATCTTGAACCTGACTGAATATGTAATAGTGTTGAGTTGTGCACATGAACTTGTGCTAATGAATAAATTGTGCATGGGACCGAAAAAGACCTCACTGTCCATCACGTCAATTACCCTCGCCCAAGTTGAAGAGATTGTTATAAGATTGAGAAGAGCAATCTGCAGTGAATGGTAAATTTCCAAGAAGAGCCAAACCTTAAACATAATCAGCAGTGATGGGCACTCAAAACTTAAAGTAGAGAAAAGTACTATCATACCCAAAGGAACAAGCTGATTCTCACTGAGACATAAAACCATCCATGGTTACCCCAGCCTACAGATTTTGCAGGACTAGCTTGATCAACCTCAATCTTTAGCTCCTCTCTAATTAACCTCTGTGAATGGAAGATCAGTACAATAAAACACACCATGAAAAACAAATATATGTTCCAGCAAAATAAGATTTCTTGGTTGACGAATCCTTAGAATACCTTAAAATTCGGAAATGAAAGTCCAGGTGAAGAAGAATGCCAAAGAATGAAGAATATAACAAGAGACACACTAAAAAACCTGTGTATCAAGACTAACGCCTGTAATTTCAAAAACCACCTGTTAGCAGCATGATAACATTTAAAATATATATATATACCACACAGGAAATAATAAGCATGATTCTCGAGAATAAATGATTTCCTAAGATGAAACAAACAATTGATTCAACTAAGACACCTCTTTATCCTACTAAGGGTCCATTTGGATTGAGAGAATTGGAAGGTTTAGAAAAGAAAAGAAGGCAAGGGATAGCAATTTTGTATGTTTGGTTTGTTGACAAGGTGAAAAAATAAATAAATAACAGAAAGTAAATGAATTATGTTATCCTTCTGGAAAAAAAATGAGAAAATTTGGAGAGAAGGGATAACAATTTTAAGTGACACTTAGATCATCCCAAAAATAACCCTTATATTTCAATATAAATTTAGTCATAAAATATCCGGGTTCCATTTTAAACTCAGGGTACTGTTGGTACCATATTTAATATTTTTGACGTGGCATAGGTGAAGAACAATTTGAAAAAGTGACTGGATAAAAGTGAAGGAGTTTGCAACATATTTGAATTCAAGTACGAATGTGTGAATTCCATACCAGAGTTTGCACCTACTACAACTACCAATAACTGCTACAACTGCAACAATTCTCTGAATAATTATGAAAACAAAAGGAGAACTTCTGGAAAGAGGTCCGAGACCATCAACAACGCTTTTATTCTCTCTACTTTTTCTTCTATTAACGTGGAAATTTTTATCAAAGTGTCGACACACTGAGAAAATTTAATAGTCTTAACTTGAAAATTTGTTCAGCTTCTTCTTGTATTTTGCAAAGTGTACAAGATGTATTTGTTCTTGAAATAATGTGAATACTAGTGTGTTTTCAATACATTGTGCTTTCTTCACTTTATTTCATCTCAATTTTGCACAAAAGTCCTCTTAATTAAGGCATTTAGATCCCACCAAGCGAGGAAAATACCTACTCAATTTAGATCACCCGATCAAAAAAGTAATTTGGTGCATCTCCAGCATCCAATTACATTTATAGGGATTGTTTGGCGCTTACGTGTCATCACTTCAAAATTTCAAGCCAAACAAAGTGGCACGCCTGGTGGGACACAAGATATTTCATTTGCTGAAGAATTCTTGGCAATAACCCAATCACAATCTAAGAATTTGTTCCAACATGGCCGAAGGGTCAATCAGGGAGAATATGAAGAACATGAGGTTGATTTTGGCCGAAGGGTCAATCCGGATCTGAATATGCAACTTATAACCGAAAGTGTCAACAATTTGGCACAACGGACAACAATCAGAGACAAAATATTCGTATATTCGTGATGTGCACGGATTGATAGAGCTACTGCACAATTTGGTTGCAAATTTGACCGATTCACTTGTTGCATTATCGAGAAGGGTCGACTTATCACTTGCCAAAGCAAGCACGATCAGAGGCGAAATGATACACACCAGTGGCAGACAACATTAAAAGGCCATATCGGCCATTCCAACGGCAAATGTATCAGCAATTTCAACAATATGCAATTCCAGCGGTCCCTCAGCAACAAACTCCTCCACAAGTACCATTCGGCCAAAACAATGATCAATAACATGGGAATCAACAAGAGAATTGGAGACCTCAAAATCCAATCACTCAACAAAATCCCGAGGTTATGCCTCCACAAAGGGGGCAAGATCATTTAAATCACCAATTCAGTCAAAATGTCCCTCAATTGCAACAACAACCATTAATGTCAATAAAGACCAACTGTTGACTTAATACAAGAAACGTAAGGCCCTGCCTTGAGAAGGGTTAGAAAGCCAGTTTATAGGAAACCGTATCCAGTAACATCAATCGGTTGAATTTCCAAGGGACTATCGTGTCCCTGAATTTGTAACATTTCCGGCAAAGATAACACTTCGACCGTCGAACACATTGGCCGTTTCACTGTTTAGTACGGCGATGCAGGGGCCAATGACTTTCTTAAATTACGGTTATTTGCAAACTACGGTTATTTGTGAATTCCTAAGCTGGAATAGCATTTTTCATGGTACATAAACCTACCACCAATTTCAATTATAAATGTTTCATTCTTAATTTTGTAGAACCGAACCTTTAGTGTCAATGGCTGATTTATCTAGGTTGTCTCAAATGCCTTGAGAGGCGGCCGAAATGTATATTGCTAGATTTAAAAGGGCCAAACACAAATGTCAAGTGACGCTTCCTGAGACTTTATATGTTAATCTACCCTTAAGTGGCCTAGATTTTGAGCTTAGAAAAAAAATTGCAGGAATGAAATTCAAAGACCTTTTTCCAATTGACTACGAGTGCGGTCAGATATGAAAAAGTGCTTAAAGAAGAACACGACAGAATTTTTTTCTCAAAGCTTACTATAAGGACCCGACTTAATTTTTTTTTTGATAAATATGTATATAAAAAGAGCATTCAAACGGGGAGTGCATCTCATATACAAAAAGCCCCTACAGGCTAAGAGAACCTAAAAAATCTAACTTCTCGTCAATGGAAATAAATACCGACCCTCCACCCAACAAAACAAGATAGAAATAAAATAAATCTTTAATGGCCCCTACAGAAAACTCAATGCCCTCAAAATAACGCATATTGCGTTCAAGCCACATTGGCCCAATGTAATAGCCAAAAATTTATATGGCCTAATAAAGATGGGCCATAGGACTGATGGGCCGCAAGACTGATGGGCCTGGCCCATAGAAGTCTCTAGAAAATGAGTGATCCCCAAGTAAGGGATTTGTCTCACTTACGAAAGATAGAGCCCAAAAAAGAAAGGAGTTTACCAAATCCCATGATTTAAGGGATTGGTAAACTTGGGTAAATGGACCTTACCCATCTACTGAATTATGTATAAATACATAGCCAAATGATGAATAAAGGGGGATTCAATTTTTGTTTAAACTTAATTCGTTGTGTATTTTTATGCATCTACACAATTGGCGTCGTCTGTGGGAAGCCTAGTCCTTGAAATCTTTTTCAACAGCTTCTCACTCTCTACTAGCAGCTTAGATTGACATCATCCATGGCGCTTATCACCCAGTCACAACAATCTGAGTTACCTCCGAACGGAGGCCAACCTTCGCAAACCGAGGATCCGACAGGCGGGCCTTGGAGGAAAGGACCGCCGAGTTGGAGAGGCAGAACGCCGAGTTGGTGGCAAAACTGGCCCTGTTGCAAAACCCTCGAGAAGCCCAAAATGACGAACAATCCAACCAGCAGGAACGGTCTGCGGGCCACCAATCGGAAAGAGACAACCACCACGCAAAGTCCAACAACGATCGGGAGGAACACGCAGAATCATCCCTACAGGTGCTCAGGATGCACAATCCCGAGGAAACTCTGACCATGAAAAAATTGGAGGAAATTATGATCAAATTCCAAAGGGAGGTGCTTAAGGATCTGAAGATTCAGACCCCGAACGGTCTGGCCTTTGAGGTATCCATCGACGTCGTGCAGACACCATTCACACTGGCGATCACCAGTGTACCCTACCCGGAGAGGTTCAGGCTACCGAAGTTCACCCTGTTCGACAGCATAAAAGATCCGACGAAACATATCTACCATGTCCATACAAAAATGAATGTTTATAACGAAAACGAAACCTTACTCTGCAAAGTCTTTCCCACCAGTCTGACCGAAGCAACCTTGTTATGGTTCAGGAAGCAACCACCCCGATCTATTGGAAGCTGGCTCAAACTCTGTGAGTTGTTCATCGCCCAATACTTCGGCAATAAAAGAAAAAAAAAGACCATCTCCAGTCTATTTACCATGATCCAAGAAAAAGGTGAATCCCAGAAAAGTTGTCTCGCGATTCAACGTCGAGATGTCCTCAATTGATAATTGTGATCAACACTTAGCCATCGAGGCCTTTAGGATGGCCTTGATTCCTGGAACCAAGTTCCACTAGTCGTTGGTCAAGAGACCACCAGCAGACATCGGGGAACTTAATTCAAGGGCACAAGGACATCTTCGAATAGAAGAAGAACTGGTCATACGCCAAAGAAGGGCAGCCTTTACAAGCGTAGAGGCTACAGTATCCAAACCTAAAGTTGAGGATCGGACACCAGATCAAAAGCGGTCAAGCGCTCCACCTGCACCCTCCCCAATCCTAGAGAAACGCTAAAGGTTCGAAGACAAGATCACACCATTAAAGGTTAGCCTTGCCAAACTATATCAGGAGACTAAGGGTAAAGGGATCTTCTAGTCACCATCACCTATTAGACAACCAATGGAACAGAGAGACATTTCAAGGCATTGTGCCTTCTACGACGAGTATGGACACCACGCCAACGAGTGCAGAAGCCTCAGGAGGCAAGTCGAAGCCATGATAGCAAAAGGTGAATTGACCGAATACGTTTCCAAAGAGGGCACCCGATCAGATTAAACATCACATACGCTCGTCAAGGAGACAACAAGTCAGCCCGTAAAAGTCAATTCACATGATTCACGGAGGGCCAAGCCGATCAGAAGTGGAGGAAGCCCGTAAATCCCAGATGCGTCAAGCCCAGAGACTGTGGAAGGTTGGAGAAATCAGCGAGTTTCGAAGCCCGAAAGAAGATGCACGAATAACTTTCTCTTCTGCAGATATGCGGAACATTCAATCACCACATGACGATCCCTTGGTGATCTCCCTTGTGGTCTCGAACTGCCTGATCAAGAGAGTAATGATTGACCCAGGAAGCAGCACCAACATAATCACCAAGTGGGCTTTTGAGAAGTTAAAGATTAACCCCCAGGAGATAATTCCTTCCAGAAGCCCGATAGCAGGATTCGATGGCAGAAGAGTAGAACCAGTGGGGGAGATCCAACTGCCAGTAACAGCAGCAAGGCGCATGCTCAGGGAGACTTTTGTGGTGGTAGATGTCAAACCTCATATAATCTCCTCATGGGTAGGGGTTGGATCCATCGGATGCACGGAGTTCCTTCCACCCTGCATCAAGTCATGTGATACGTCGATCCAAACGGAATTGATGTGATTGACATCAGAGGAGATCAGGTGGCGGCCAAAGAATGTTACGCCGTCACCTTGAAAGGTCTGAGGAAGAGGACATAACCGGAACGAGATTCACAATCCAAGGCAGTACCCGATCATCAATAGCAATTACAGGATGAGGGTGTGGGGTCATCTATAACAGCTGAACCTTTGCTAGAAGTTCAGATTTGCCCCGACCACCCTGAAAGGACGACTTACATTGGCTCTGGCCTCGACATACAGGAAAAGGAAGAATTGGAGGCCCTCCTACGCTCCAATGTTGATGTATTCGCTTGGGGCCACATGGATATGCCCAATATAGATCCTTCAGTGGCCCAACATTCCCTCAACGTGGACTCCGACGTAAAACCCGTCAGGCAGAAACAAAGACGCATGGGGGCTCACCGAAATCAGATTATAGCTGAAGAGGTTGATCGACTTCTCCAAGCCGGATTCATTAAAAAGGTGCAATATCCTTCCTGGCTGGCAAATGTGGTTGTGGTTCAGAAGAAGAATGGGAAATGGAGAGTGTGTGTGGACTTCACTGATCTGAACAGAGCATGCCCGAAGGATTGCTTTCCTTTACCAAAGATCGATCATATGGTAAATTCCACCGCAGGATTCGAGCACTTGAGTTTTTTGAACGCGTACTCTGGATTTAACCAGATACAAATGAACCCCGATGACGAGGAAAAGACCGCGTTCATCACTAAATCAATACATATTGTTACACAGTTATGCCTTTCGGACTAAAAAATACAGGTGCAACCTTTCAGAGGTTGGTAAACAAAGTTTTTTAGGGCATGATAGGATCTACCATAGAAGCCTACATTGATGACACGGTGGTCAAAAGCAAGGCGAAAGGTGACCACCTAGCTGATCTGCAGCAGGTGTTTGACACCCTCAGAAAGTACAAGATGAAGCTCAACTCATCCAAATGTTCCTTCGGAGTGTCCTCAGGCCAGTTTCTGGGACACATAGTTGATCGGACGGGAATACAGGCGAGCCCAACACAAGTCAAAGCTCTCATGGGAACAGGAGAGCCGAAGTCCCGGAAAGAGATCCAAGTACTAATCGGAAGAGTAGCAGCCCTCAGCCGTTTCATCTCTTGCTAACTGATCGGTGTCGGCCATTTTTTCATTCTATAAAAGCAGCTAAAGGAGAGGTCTAGGGGCCAAAGCAATCAGAAGCCCTGAAAAAGCTCAAGAGCTACATGACAAAGCCTCCCATACTGGCAACCCCGGAAGCAGACAAGCCGTTACACTTATATCTAGCCATATCTGCAACATCTACCAGCGCCGCTCTGGTCAATGAGGGCAAGGGGTACCAGATGCCGGTCTTCTACACCAGCAAAGGCTTTGCTGATGCAGAAACCCGTTATTCCAAACATAAAAAACTGGTACTATCACTGATCAATGCAAAACGACGTCTTCGGCATTACTTTGAAACACATCCGATCGTGGTACCAACTGCAACCCCGATCAGATCCATAATGGCGAAGCCCGAATTGTCAGGGAGAGTATCCAAATGGGCAATAGAACTGAGAATCTATGACATAACCTATGTCCCCCGAACCGCCATCAAAGGGCAAGCGGTAGCTGACTTTCTGTTAGAAACAGAAACTATGGACACTCCAGAAGAAAATGGACTAGAATTATGGGTAGTATTCGTGTACGGATTGTCAAATATCAACGGAGCAGGGATCGGGGTAGAGCTCGTAACACCCGATGGAACTAAAATTCAACAATCCGTTCGATTGGAGTTTCCAGCCTCCAACAACGAAGCCGAGTATGAGGCCCTTCTAGCAGGAATTCGGTTGGCCCGAGGCCTTCAAGTACAGAAAGCAGAGATACGAAGTGATTCCCAATTAGTTGTACGTCAGTTGAATGGGGAGTATGAAACACGAGAGCTTAAAATGGAAGCATACAGGAATTTGGTACTAAAGGAGGCCGAAGAATTCCATCAGTTAATCTTTGAACAGATTCCCAGAGGGGACAATATCGTGGCAGATCGTTTGGCTAACCAGGCCTCCGCAGCAGGGGAAAGTATGACTCGAACAGCACCAGTGGACTTCATCGTCCGATCAAGCTTGGAGCCCTCCGAAGACGTGATGTTTATTCCTTGGGAGCCAAGCTGGATGGATCCCATAGCAGACTATTTGAAGACGGGTGCGTTACCTGAGTCAAAACCAGATGCCCGAAAGATAAGAATGAAAGTCGCCAGATACGCTCTATACAACGGCCAACTTTACCGCAAGTCTTTCTCTGGGCCATATTTAAGATGTCTCACACCCTCCGAAGCTTCTGCAGTCATGGAAGAGATACATGCTGGATCATGTGACAATCATTCCAGAGGAAGGTCTTTAGCGCATAAAGTCCTCACCCAGGGGTACTTCTGGCCTTATCTATCAAGAGAGGCTGAAATATATACCCGACACTGTAAAAAATGTCAATTTCATGGTGATGTCATTCATCCACCTCCGGAACTGCTAAATCCAACAATTTTCCCTCACCCCTTTGCCCGATGGGGAATGGATATTGTGGGTCCTCTCCCGCAGGCCATACAATCTACTACACATGTTCTTCTAGCTACGGATTACTTTACTAAATGGGTGGAAGCCGAGGCATACCCAACAATCAAAAGCAGCCACGTTATAAAATTCATTTGGAGTCACATCATTTGTAGATTCGGTCTACCCTAAACTATAATGATGGATAATGGCACCAACCTGGATAACAGGAAAGTTCAGGCATTCCTGGCAAAGCATGGGATCAATCAAAACACTTCTTCCGTTGGTTACCCACGGGGAAATGGACAAGCCGAGAGGACAAACCGAACAATTTTCAATACACTTAGAAAAAGCAAAAGGGGCTTGGTTAGAAAAATTACCTGAGATCTTATGGTCCTATCGGACCACTCCAAGACAACCAACGGGAGAGACACCTTTCGCCATGGCCTACGGGGCCGAAGCCGTGATCCTGACCGAATTGAAAGTGTCTACGCTAAGAAGTCATGCCTAGGAAGAAGGTCCAAACAATCGGCACCTGGCCCATGACTTGGACCTACTGGAAGAAGGAAGAGAAGTCGCCGGGATAAGGCTGGCTGCCTACCAGCAACAAGTCAGGGCTTGGTTTAAACAGAAGGTCAAAAGAAGAGAATTTCAGGTAAGCGATATGGTGCTAAGAAGAAAAATTGGGATTATTGGCAAGTTACGGGAGACATAGGAAGGACCATATACAATAATTGAGGTCATCGGTCACGGTGCCTATCGGATACGGAAGAACGAGATAGGCCGCATCGAGCCCAACTCTCAGAACGCTTATCGTCTGAAGATGTATTATCCTTAGATAGTTTTTCCTTAAAACAGTAAAATAAAATTGTGTCTTGCACATGACACTTCTGCTAATTATAATAAAGCATCTATGTCCGATGTTCGGCACCTCTACTACATGTTTCATAAGTTTTTTTTAATAAAAAATCACATTATATATGAATGATCATACCATGTGAAGATGCCATATTAATATAGAAAAAAAATTGAAGTGTTGAGTTCAATCTTGATTTGAACTAACCAGAAGACATAAACAAGTCTTAGGGGCCATATGCCCGAAGACTCTGTATAAACAGAAAATTTTCCTAAGTGTTGAGTTCAAACTTGATTTGAACTAACCAGAGGACATAAACAAGTCTTAGGGGCCAAATGCCCGAAGACTAAATACTAAAACGAAAATTTTCCTAAGTGCTGAGTTCAAAACCAGATTTGAACTAACCAGGGGACAAAAACAAGTCTCAGGGGCCAGATGCCTGAAGACCAAATACTAAAATGAAAATTTTTCCTAAGTAGTGAATTCAAAAATGTTTATCTCGGGCTAGTCAAATAGCTAAACCGAAGTAACAAGAACAAAATACCGCCAAATTGGGAAAATCCTTTTTCATTAAAATAAATAGAAAATACAAAAACACCCTTCTAAAAGGGTAAGTACATGATAAAGTGCAGAGAACCTAAGTCTTATTTAACTCAGGGGGAAAGCTAGTATTCTCCCTTCAGGAGGGCAGTAAACCGCTTCTCATTCTCAGAGGCCGATGGGTCTTTATAAGGAAGGGGTACTCCCATGAAACCATCAAAATCTTCGGTAGTCTTAAACTCCCGATCAGCAAGGGGAATATGCTCCATCTTGTGCCTATCCCGCCATGCCCTTACCGATCAAACGTCACAAATTGTGACATACCGCTTGTGCATATCCAGACTACCCAAGCGGCACATCTCTACCTTAAATAGCTAAAGAGCCAGAAGATTATCTGACTCCGCCTTTTCGGCAACTATCTTTTGGTAGGCTGCCTTCACCTTTGCTAGTTCAGCAGCTAATGCCCTCTTTTCAGCCTCTCCACTCTCCAGAAGGCTCTTGTGCTCAGATACGCTCTGGCGAAGACCATCAGTCTCCCTGGCCAGAGTGATACGATGCTCGTTATTTTGCTGAAGTTGAGCCTACATCTTGGCCATTTCCCGGACATCGGACTCTAGGGCATGATTGTAGGCCTGAATCCCATAAAGAAGCTACACAGATAGGGAAAAGAGTGCATGTTAGTGCAGAACGAAGTAAAAATAATAAACTAAGGTACAAAAGAAAAGTCGAATCACCAACCTCCATGGCCATCGAGGAGCTTTTTTGGAAAAGCTCAGTCCTGGAAATCTTCAACTGAGCAACCCTATCAGCAGGAGTCCAGACCCCCTTCGCCATAGCCCGAAGGGCTTCTGGCTGACAGATAGTAAGATGGTCAGCACAGACCGGAGTCCCATCGGGAAGGAGAAACTTTGGCTCCCAAGGAATGGCAGTATAGGGGGTATCCTGAGCCTGAGGAGTTTCGCTCGTTGAGGCATCATTAGTATGGGTCCTGGGTCTTTTGTTGGCCGCTCCACCACCCGTACCAGATCGAGATCTGGTGGTTGCAGCATTTGCAGGAGGAGGCTGAGGTGGATCTGCAGGACTTTATGCGGGCGAAGGTGTCGGGGGTGCCGTCGAGAGTGGTATGGCGTCAACCAGATTAAGCCCTTTAGGAACTTGAGTACGTCTGGCAGAAAAGGGCCTGAGGGGCAAATTCATCCTGTCAACAGCAGCGCCCAAGTTAGAAATCATCTCCAGATTGGCCTTAATCAGAAGAGTAGTGGCACATCGGACATTGCTCCAGATCTTGGCCTTCAGAAGTGAAAACCGTTCTTTTATGAGGGATAAGGGAATTTCTTTATCCTCATAACCTAGAAATCTATACGCGTATTCCCTCCGATGTAAGTCAAAGAACTCACAAAAACAAGAAGCTTTATGAAGGGGACGGTAGATAGGCAAACGAATAGGACCGAAGGTGCTTGGGATCGGGAATGTCAGAGAGAAAGGGTAAAATTAGTTGCCACTAACAATTACCATTCTCTCCTTCCATCCTTTATCAGATTTTTCCGTATCAGAGCATATGCCCTGACCCTAGAAGGGAAAGAGGTTGTACCTACCCTTGTTTTCTCTAGCATTTTGGAAAATAGCAGAGAAGCAGGTCGGCTAAACCTAGATTAAGGTCCAGATCCCTATTGTATAGTAGAAACATGGCCAGATTCCTAAAGTTGTTCGGGTTAAGTTGAAGAGGGTGTAACCCTAGCATAAAAAAGACATAATGAAAGAAAAGGTGAAGAGGAAATCTTAAGACTTTGAGATGAACCGCCGATAGCAAAATGCTACTTGGTTGAAGTCCCTCACTCTTAGAAAAGTCTAAATAGCCTGGGTAAGGGACCACACGAACATCACCGGGTACATTAGTCTCAGCCCGAAGATGTTTTACATCCACCTCAGGCCTTGTTTTCTTAAGAGGGGCAACCGAGAAAGGTTCAGAAGGATTGGGGTTCACAGACTCATCATTATCATGAGAAACCACTGCAACGGGTGTTTCTGGATTCATTGACGAACCCGGAAGGTCAGTATTAGGGGGAACTATTTTGGGAGCAGGGGCCTCTTGGCGGACGGAAGAAGGACTATCACTACTGGTTAAATCAGGGTCGATTCCAGAGGACAGAACGACCTCCTCTATTGACCTAGTAGCGTCACTATCAGACATAGTTTTAGAAAGATAGAAGAGACAGATGGGGGGCAGAAATGAAAATTGAAAAGAAGAAAGTGTTATCTAACTTGCACAGTTTATAGAGTAGAGGCAGGAAGAACTTCAGAAAGGGGTAAGTGTCTGTTCTGATGGAGGTTCCTAATACCGGCTGAAGAAAATACAAGAGTCAAAGAGAAAGGAGTTCCAAGAACGTGAATTGAGAGAAAGAGGAATGAGGAAATCAAATGATTAAGGGTGGGTTTTTATAATGAGAAAGGGGCAAGCCAATAGTCCGCACGAAGCCCGAAGGTCACACGTACGACAAGCCGTCATGGTGCGAAAATTGAGGAAGTTATGGCCTCACGTTTTAAAATGCAAATAAATGCCAAATAAAGACTTACCACATCACCACCATCATTTCCCATAAAGACATTAATGTATATGTGTGTATATGTAAATTCGGTCATGGGCTATGAATTGACCCATGAGCCCATAACCTCAGGGGTCTGTGTAATAGCCAAAAATTTATATGGCCCAATAAAGATGGGTCATAGGACTGATGGGCTACAAGATTGATGGGCCGCAAGACTGATGGGCCATAGGACAGATGGGCCGCAAGACCCATAGAAGTCTCTAGAAAATGAGTGATCTCCAAGTAAAGGATTTGTCCCACTTATGGAAGATAGAGCCCAAAAAAGAAAAGAGTTTACTAAATCCCATGATTTAAGGGATTGGTAAACTTGGATAAATGGGCCTTACCCATCTACTGAATTATGTATAAATACATGGCCAAAGGATGAATAAAGGAGGATTCATTTTTTGTTTAAACCTAATTCGTTGTGTATTTTTCTGCATCTACAGAAAAATACAATACCCTCAAAACAACGCCTATTGCGTTCAAGCCACATGAACCACTAAATACACAAAGGAGCCACCCTCTAAAAATGATGCGTGTGAGACCCAACCCGCATGCTTCTCCAGGAGGCCAGAAGATCGCGGACTGTAGCCGGCACCACCCATAGAACACCGAAAAGGCCAAGAAGGAGGCACCAACAGTCGTATTCAAAGAGCAATGCAAGAGGAGGTGATCAACGGACTCCCCATCCTTCTTGCATAAGAAGCATCGGTTAACCACAACAATGTTCCTCTTTCGCAACACATCCAAGGTGGGAATGCACCCCCAAGTAGCCGTCCAGGAAAAAATGGCGACCTTGAGAGGGGTCTTAGAGCCCTAGACCGTCTTCCAAGAAAAAACCTCATATGTCCTATGCATGAGACATCCAAAAAAAGAGGCCACCGAAAACTGTCGCGACCGCACAGGAATCCAACACAACTCATCCTGCCCAATGCACACGCCCTGTGAATACAGAAGCTCCAGCAACCCAGACACCTCAAGCTCTCAATCCTGGAAATGCCGCATGAACTGAACATCCCACACAAGCCTGCCGATATCAAGATGATAATAGTCAACAACTGAGGCATGGCGATAATGTGCAATCCTAAAGAGCTGAGGAAAAGAGGAGTCAAGGGAGCTCTCACCACACCACTAGTCAATCCAGAAGCAAATAGAACGACCATCACCCACCCTAAACCTGAGAAACACAGCGAAAGGATCACATCCCCTCCGGATATCCTTCCACACTCCAACCCCTCTACGAATCTGAACCTCACCCGAACACTAACCTCCAAAGGCCTCCCCATAGCGACAAACAATCACCCTCCTCCATAAACGATTCCTCTTCATACCAAAGCACCAAAGCCACTTACCCAAAAGCGCTTTGTTGAAAGGAATCAACCAACAAATCCCCAGACCCCCCTCCTTATAAGGGCAGTACACAACCTCCCAGCGCACCAGAGACAGTGATGATATCTCCCTGCACCCCCTCACAGAAACTGTCTCTAAATTTTCTCTATCCACTACACCACGCTGCATGGAATCCGATACAGGGATAAAACATAAGTTAGAAGGTTAGAGAGCGTGCTCTTAACCAAAGTGAGTCTCCCACCTTTGGAAAGATACTGACCCTTCCAACCTGTCAACCGCCTCTCCACACGCTCCACCACCGAGTCCCATCCAGAAGACAGCAGCCCAGAACACCCCAACGGTAAACCCAAATACACAGCAAGCAACTAATCAACCCTACACCTCATAGCCGAAGCCAACTTAACGACATTACCCACCACACCCACCGGAAACATCGATCTCTTGCTGGTATTGATTTCAAACCTGAAACAACTTAAAAACATGCCAAAATGCAGCGAAGGTACCGCAGCTGAGCCACATTCGCATCGCAGAACACAAGGGTATCATCGGCAAATAGCAAATGCGAAATATCCACAAACTGAGTAGACACCTCCCCCACACGGAACACTCAAAAGAACCCCAACTCCATGGCACGGGTCATCATCCGGCTGAAAGCCTCCATCACCACAAGAAAAACCCTACTATTGAAATCTCTATGGCCAATGTGTTTTGTAATAACCCTACTTCTGAAGTTGAAATAGCGGAAGCGGACATCGAAATCGATGTTGCTGGAATAATAAACAAGAAGAAGCTGAACAATTTTCTAAGTTAAGACTACTCTTATGAATATAGGAAAAAATTGAAGAGAATAAAAGCATCATTGATGATCTTGGACCTCTTTCCATAAACTAACCCTTTTGTTTTTATAATTATCCTACTAATTGTTGCACTAATTAGTAGTTGTAATAGTTGCAAACTCTTGTATTTGAATTCAATCTTTTATATTTGAATTCAAATCTGATGCAAACTCCTTCACTTTTATCTTGTCACTTTATAATATTGGTCTTCACATATGCCACATCAAAAATATTAAATATGTTACCAACAATGCCCCCCTCAAAGGAGTTTCCAAATTTTAAAGATTGGAAATTCATTTGAATCATGTTATTTCATAAAATTATGAAAATACATTATGTGACGGAAGTCTATAAGACTAAACTTTTGCACTCTGTAAAGTAGCATTTTAAATAAACCAACAAAGACCTCATATTCAAAAAAAATCCTCAACTCTTCCCAAAGTCTTATCTCCTCCACAAAACTTGCCTCTTCCACAACTTACTGAACTTGTTGACTCTGTTAAGTAGCATTTTTGAAATAAATCAACGGGGACCATAACGTTTTCCTTATCTCTTCCCAAAACCTTTATCTCCCCCAAAAAGCTTATCTCTTCTACGGCTTTATTCAATTTACCATTTCAAAAATCATAAACTTTAGCTCATTTATCTCCTTCAGCCCTGAATTTTATAGCTTTCAACGTTTATCAATTTTCATTGATTTTTCTGATCAAACTGAGGTCGACCCTGGTGAAAGTTCGGATGACTTTGTTAGCACCAAGCTATTGGATGTTGTAATTCTTGGTTCTCATTCCGAATATGTTCGGCACTTGTTGAAATCAAACCAATACACATAAGGAGGTACTCCATGAAACTTATGATCCACATTAGATACTTGATTAGTGCTCTCAAACCAATAAATTCAACCAAATTTTTGTTTGATGATCATATAAAGGCAATGGAATCATTTGTATCAAACCAAATTGATAGGCAAATTGTGCCGCATTATAGTATTTTGCACCATTCTTGTGGTTTGTAGAACATAAACTTGAAGGATTACAATGAAGATCCCTTGATATTATCAAACTAGACCAAACATTGAGATGATCATCCACATTGACGGGTGATGGTTTTCCAGGTTCTATAAGTATCAATGTCAGTCCTCTAGTTCGCAGGTAAAACGGTGTAAATTGAGATGGTGAACGGTACGACGCCGAAGAATATAAAAAATTTAAGCAATTCTCAAAGGATTGGTGTTTTGGTTCTATGTTGAGATAACTGTATCCATATATTGGATCGTTGGGAGAATGCTTTATGTTGGGAGCAAGTTCCTTAGAATAAGATTCCAACAAAAGTTACAATAGCCAAAAAAGGACCTCTGAAAGTGGTGAAGTTTGTAAAAATTACATTGTATATACCACGATAGAGGTGGGATTATACAAGAGGCGCAAGTGCAAGTTTCCATCCGAAATGAAGTGCCAAAACTATGTCAATAACATATTATGTCACACAAAATGAAGAAACATTGAACGAAAATTTGTTAAGCCAAAAAATGAAGAATGGAATATGTCCATCATCTGAAATCGCCCCTTATTTCTTCCATGTTGCTATCCAAGGACATGCCTAACTTTGATAGGTCCTTTCGGTCATTTTTTTATTTGGTCATGCGGTTAGTATTCTTATGTGTCGAGAAGATATGTATAAGAATGATTGACTGCTAAATTGCTACTAAATTCTATTCCATGAGGTCTCAAACCTGTTAGAAAAGATACATATTGGACAGTTGGAGCCATCATTCCATACCGGAAATGAAAACGGTTGGTTGATATTGACCAAAGAAAGAGGGAAGACATCAACAGTGCTTTATCAAATTTAATTTCACCTCTACGCAGCATGATAGCATCATATGTTCCAATTTCTTTCCAAGAGAGCCTTTGTGGGGTTCTAAACGATCAATTCATGAAATCCATTCAATTGAAGGTATATGCCATTTTTATATGAACAATGAGGGATCCATCATCCTATTCTTTTCTATGAGTGGCTGAAATTTTTGTCCCGCATAAGTTGTTTTTCTACCAAAGGATAGAAAATCAAGTTCTTCTACTGCATAATCTACATAACAAGGACCAAGACGAACACAATTCATATAAGAGTGAGAAAGATTGATGAGTACCTCCTTACATGTATGGTTTGATTTCAACAAATACCGAACATATTTAAAGCGAGAACCAAGAATTTCAACGCTCAATGGCTTGGTGCTTACAAAGTCATTCGAACTTTCTCCTAGGTAGGCATCAACTTGATCAGAAAAACCCATGACAATCGGTAAACGTTGAAAGGTATAAAGTTCTTGGGTGAGGGAGACAAATCAGCTAGAGTTTTTGATTTTTGAAACAATAAATTGAAGAAAGTTGCAGAAGAGATGAGCTTTGTGGGGGAGATAAAGGCTTTGGGAAGAGGTAAGGAAAAAGTTGTGGTGTCCGTCGATTTATTTCAAATGTTGCTTTACAGAGTCAATAAGTTTCATTAACCTGTGGAAGACCATGTATTTTCAACAAATTGTGCTTTCTTCAGTTTATTTCATCCCAAATTTGCAAAATAGTCCTCTTAATTGAGGCATTTAAACCCAACAAGAGAGGAAAATCCCTACTCTCTTCAGATCGCCTGATCGAAAAAGTATTTTGGTGGATCTTTGGCATCCAATTACGTTTATAGATATTGTTTGGCGCTTACGTGTCATCACTCGAAAATTCAAGCCAAATAGCTACGGAAGTAACTTCGTTAAAATAGTTTCTTCTCTTACCTTTCATAAACCTTTTCCAAACAAGAATGCTATTATTTATTTTATTTTCTTTCAAAACTTATCCAAACATGAATTTAAGTCATTGTTATCTTTTCTTTTCTTTTCTCTCATAACTAATTGATTTTCTTTTCTCTCCCGTTCATTCAAACAAAACCAAAGGAATTTCAGTCCATGTATTCACTCTACAATGCCCAACATCCACATTCTATGCATGATTCCATAACCATTCCAGTAACGAATTGCTTATTATCAATGTTGAATAGCAAGAGAACTAAAGTCTTCATTTAAGAAATCAAAAAGCATGAAGAAAAGAAAAAGGACAAGCAATTCTTCTGAAGATAAGACCTAATTTCTCACTATATCTCAATATCTACTAGTTCACAAAATCCAAATATCCAATTATGCCATGATCGTGTGTTTGTGTGTGTATGTATGTGTCGATATAAACATATATATACCTTAGTCTTGGAAAGATTAGGCAGTGAGAAAATGAGTGTGGAAACAGGAGCAGCAATCAATGTGAGGCCCAAAGAGGCCACGAAAAGCCCCGGAAGGTGACCTATACCTAAAGATATCGCACCTTCATCGCGCAAAGGTAGAACCACAAAGTACGCACTCAATATCTGCAAATCGTAATCAAATAACCACAAATTAATTACATGAATATTAATTGAAACGGGTAAATCTTAGATTGGAAATTTTCTTTCATTTTCTGAGCAACCAAACAGGGGAATTTGGGGGTGAGGAATGAGGAATTGAAGAAGGAATGAGAGCTTACGAAGAAGAAACAGGAAGAGGAGTAGAATAATGCGGAGGTCTCGTGAGGGTGAACGAAGACGAACAACGACACCAGTGCTTCTATGCGAGACTTGCTTATCATTTCGGTCTCCTCTCTCTTTCTCTCTCTACCTCTTTCTCTCTCTACACTGATCGGAGAGAAAGAAGAAGACGTTGATTGTTGAAACCGCTTCATTAAACTTTTCTTTCTTATTTGTTCTTTATTTTAATTCTATTTTCTTTTGGGAAGAACAATCCACGTGAATAATAATGAACTCAAATAGAGTAGTGGATTTTTATTTCTTTCTTTTTTATAATATATATCTATATCTATATCTATATCTATCTATACTGTACGAAGGTTTTTTATTTTTTCCAAATATTTTTTTTATGTATTTTAAATAAAATATAAAATCTCAAGGTTTATTTTAGAAAAGATATATTCATTGATTTTTTTAATTTAAATTGGCCATCTTTTTGTAAAGTTGTGATGCTTTTCTGAAAAAACATCTTCCTCTCTATAAATATGAGAGGAAATTTTTAAAAAAATCCTCTTTTTATTTTGGAAGTCCAATACTTATCCCCATTATATATAAGAAGCAATATTATTATGCACATAATCTCTCCACTTATAATTTTAACCAAAACAAATAACTTGTACTTAGTATTTCTCTCTATAATATACATACATATTTATATAATTAGTTTAAAATTGAAATTATATTAATATGTTTTAATTCATTTGAATATGTATGTAACTCTATAAAATACAGCACACGTATATATACTTGACTTTAATTTTAATTATGAAACACTAATATGGTAGTACTGTATATAACTTAGGACTGTTTAACCACTTTGCAATTATTTGTTTCTCTTTCAAATTTTATTTTTTGGGTTAACCTTTTTTGTTGTTCACTTTTTTAGGCGTGTTTATCTGTTTATTTAAAGAGACATGTCTCATCGCGAAAAAACGTGACCATATATATTTGAAAATAGAAAAAACGTCTTCCTCTTTATAAATATGAGAGGAGACTCTTTTTTATTTGAATTTCAATACTTATCCCCATTCATATATATATATAAACTCGTGCACGAATCAGCTATTATTCTGCACACAAACTACTCGTACGTCGTCTTTCTTTTTATAAATCAAAAATTAAATATAAAATCTCAAGGTTTATTTTAGAAAAGATATATCCATTGATGTTTTTAATTTAAATCAGGTGTCCTTTTGTAAAGTTGTGATTGTTTTTTGAAATGACATCTTCCTCTCTATAAATATGAGAGGAAACCTTAAAAAAATTTCTCTTTTTATTTTGAAATCTAATACTTATTCTCATTATATATAAGCAAATATATTATTTTGTACAAAATCTCTCCACTTACAAATTTAACCAAAACAAATTACTCATACATAGTCTTTCTCTCTATAATATACATACATATTTATATAATTGGTTTAAAATTGAAATTATATTAATATGTTTTAAGTCATTTGGATATGTATGTAATTGTATAAAATACAACAAGTGTTATACACGTATATATACTCAACTTTAATTTTAATTATGAAATACTAATATGGTAGTATTGTATATAACTTAAGACTGTTTAAGCACTTTGCAATTATTTATTTCTTTTTCAATTTTAATTTTTTGGGTTAACCTTTTTGTTGTTCACTTTTTTAGGGGTGCACGTTTGTTTATTTAAAGAGACATGTCTCATCACGAAAAAACATGATCCTATATATTTGAAAATAGAAAAAACGTCTTCCTCTCTATAAATATGAAAAGAGACTCTTTTTTATTTAAAGTCCAATACTTATTCTCATTCATATATATAAACTCACACACGAATCAACTATTATTCTGCACACAAATTACTCGTATGTCGTCTTTCTCTCTATAATATACATACATACATATAATTAGTTTAAAACTGAAATTATAGTTAATTAGATTAAAGTGTTCTAATTTATTTGGATATGTATATAACTGTTTAAAAACATTATACAACAGTTTAGTGTGTCATTTTTTTTTTTTATATATATATATATAAATACTAGGCAAAAGCATGTGCTCTGCACATGTTGAAACAATTATGGTGAATGAATGAATAAATCAAATCTAAAGAAAAAAAAAAAAGAAAAAGACCAAACATAATAAAGATAAAGTGTTACTCTCTCTGTCCCAATTTAAGTGTCCACATTCACTATTCCATCAATTCCAAAATAAGTATCAACTTTGAAAAAGTCAAAACACTTTATTTGGTCAATTTACCAATTTAACCTTCAAGTATTAAAGTTATACATATATACACTATAAAGTATAAACCATCACATCATTATGGTGGGACCATGGGTAAAGTTGGTATTTCATTTACTAACACTACAATAAAATTCATCATCTTAAAAAAGTTGGATTCCCTAAAATGGACTTATAATTTGGGACGGAGGGAATAAATGGGAAGAGTGAACTTCAAACAGGAAAGGAAAAAAAATCAAATAGAGCGATAAAAAAAAGAAGACAAAGTGTAATACATGTGCATATTATGATAAAATAAAATAAAAAGAAAAAAGAAAAAAAAGACAAAGTATAATACAAGTGTATCGTTTAATAATGAAAAAAAAAATCAAGTAAAGTGATAAAGATGATAAAATAAAATAGAAAGACAAAGTGTAATACAAAGTGTCATGGTTGTAAATGCATAAACATTTTTATAGAAGACATACACAAATATGGAAAATGCAAAAGATGATAATACAACGGAAATAATATTCAACCCCCACCACAACTCTTCATATGCATGTGACTCTCTGTTCAAATTAAATAGGTACCTTTAAGAACACAGCTCTACATATTATTGTAATGACCAGGTTAATTTAAATAATTTCTTTTTCTTCGGTTAATATATATATATTTTTTCTTGTGCATTACGTGGCATTGCATGTGTTTTCGTGCATTAAGGATTTCATGATTTGAATTTTTGGGTTCATTCCTATGTTTTGTAAAATTTTCATTTTTGTCGTTGATCGGGTAGTTTCGATATTTTAATTAAATGTGGGGGTTACTTTTGAGTTTGATAAAGATGAGGGTAACTTTTGCAATATATTCATTATATGTAAATGTGTGACCGAATTCCACATGTTTATTTTTATTTTTATCTTCAACTTTCCAAAAGCATATTCCTCCATCATTTAAAGGTGCAATCATACATCTATTATATTGACACCACTTTATGACATTATTGATGAAAGTTTTCAGCCATTATATTGATGTGTTGAGGTTAGCTTTTGCATATTCTCAACAATCGAGCAAAACCATTTTTTTCATCATTCTCTATTTTTCTCCTATCTTCATCTCTCTACATTTTGGGCATCTTAGAGTGGGGATTCAATTTTGTGCTCAACTAGGAAGTTGTTCTACGTGTTCCGATCTTCGGTTTAATACCAATTACGGTATGTGATCTATATTATTTAATTTGATTTGATTTTTCAAAAATTCCAGATTGCTAGTTTACATGTTTAGTGAAAATCAAGGCTTTAGATCTCTAATTTATAATATATGTACGGATCAAAATTAGTTTATGAAAATTTTACAGATCATATATAGGTATGTGATTATATGTTCCTGAAAATTTCAGAATTTATAGATAAGTAGAGAGTTAATTAAAAATCTAGGAAAAAACATGTTATTCGGATATTGTTGTTGCTGCAGACCGTTTTTTTTTACTCGGTTTGAGAAATTTATAGACCATGTTAAATTATTTATACATTTTTGAAACTTTTACATTATGCTTTTGTATATGTCTATTATCATCTCTCAAAATTTTAGATCATTTAGATAAATATTAAATTTTCTAAAAATCACGGAAGTACGCTGTCCAGTGATATTTTACTGCTTGCTGATCTGATTTCGGTTTCGGTTTAGCCAATTGTTTCATATGGTTTCGTATTCTTATAAATCTTGAAACTTTTATTATAACATTTTGTATATGTCTAGGACATATGTACTGAAGATCAATAATTTTAAGTTAATTTATACTGGTAATAAAAAGTGTTGAGTAGTAACTGTTCAGTTTTAACCGTAGTTTAAAACCGGAACTTGTGTTACCGATTTGAGCTATCTATAATTCTAATTTTGTACTTATAATTTTATCACCTGATCTTGAGTATATAAGATGTAAATCTGGAGATTTCGGTAGTCATATAATTCATGGATAGGTTTGTAAAAATCTTGGAGTAAAGGGTGTTCAGTTTTCGGAACTGTTAGGAAAGCTGTCTTTTATAATTATTTTGGACCACTGTCCTTTGATTAAAGCTTATGAAAATTTTACAGTAGACCTACGTAGAAATTTGGAGTGTATCCTGTAAATTTCATATTTTTATCAAACCTGTAGAGTTTTCTAAAAATCATAGATTACCTGCTGTCCGTTTTACAGTAGTATTCGAAACCGAACTTTTCGATTCTTAATTAAGTAGCTAAATTTTGTCTATTAATTCCGAATATTTTTGAGTAGATATTTATATATATCAGAATGTTTATTGGAAAATATTATTATAAAAATAATTATGGTTATGTATATAAAAATTATTCAATATGTGTTAATTGGTTTCGGGCATAACATGGTACAAATGAAGGCGTGAAGGGAGAACCGTCCGTTTATTCATTCTCTACACAACCATATTGTTTTGATTGTTGGTATTTTACTGGATATTTTATCAAGTTGAGGTAGGGATTTATTGGGGTATCGTGTGAGTTTAAGAATCTTCATTTATGCATTTTAATGTTTATATATAGATTCATCATCTTATTGTGCTATGTTTGACATGAGTTGTGAAATTGCATTAATGTGTTTAAATGCATTGATTCATGCCACGATAGAATTTTATTAGGTGGATCATGGAGTGCGGATATATTTATTACTTATGTGCGCATGTGAATGACATTTATGAATTGTGAATTGTGAATGGTGGATTGGTTGTTGATTTTGGGAAATGGTCGTGTGGTGTGAGCAATGGGGGGACGAAGGAGCTCCCGGGGTGCAAGTCCTCGAATTATCGCGCGATTGGTTGACGTCACCGTAGGGTTAGTAGCCCCAAGACGACTAGGCAGATGAACAAGTAGTTCATGTCCTAGGGTTTGTTTTATGACATAATTTTCCCATTTGATGATTTTGAATTTGATGTTATTTCGGTTGTGATAGTTGGATTTGAGTTCATATTGAGAGTATTGGTTTTAATTTCGTGATTATAGAACTTTTAAATTATCTTGATGGTATTATTTAAATTATTCTACATGAGTTTATATTGTGATTCCTTATGCATTTATATCTTGACATTGGACTAGGGTAGAGACTTGACCCTATACGTATTCATTAATTTACATACTTGCGGAATCTTACGCTTCATGATTTTTCTCTACTGGGCCGTTTGTGCTCACCCCTTAACATTTTTCAGGAAAAGAACCATTGGTGGATGATGCGTGAGCTATTGGAAATTTGTGAAATTTGAACCTATAATAATTACATCTTTATGTAATAATGGAGATTGCGTGCTTATTATGATTTGTATTGTTTTTGGCTTTGGACTAGTGTGTTCGTGTTGTAATTTGATTTGATTTCGGAATTTGTATGTGATTTTATTATTTCTATTTCGCTTCCGCGCTAGTGAATTATAAACAATGTCGGTTGACCAGTTTGACCATTTGGTATTTTTATGAATTTTAATTAAATTTAAGTCATTATCCGGATTTTCGGATTCGGGGCGTGACAATTATGGTGTAACATTTTAATTATTTTATTTTATTTTTGATTTAAAATATGTGAAAAAAAATGTTTGGAAATAATAAAACGCCTTCGTACATTTATAAGTAGTATAGATATGTGAGTTTAATTTTAACTTGGAGAGTGAATACTACACAAACGCAATTAAGAAATTTAATTACAATAAAATAAAATATAAGTGCATCAATTGTGTGAAACACTAATGTTGTAATATTGTATATAACTTAGGACTAGGACTGTTTAAGTACTTTGCAATTGTAAATGCCAAAAAATGCACAACACAATAATGAAATCCTTTATTAAATTTTGGCTTTCCTTATATACATTCCCTTTTTGGGATTTGAGCCTATTAGGACAACATAAATTTGCTTACATCATTATTACATCATTATCTCTATTTTTAAATAAATATAAGCTGAAATGGGCCTAATATTCGGGTTTTTGATAACCTTGTTGGGCCATCAGCCTGATGGGCCTAATGCTTGTTGGGCTTCTGTGGGCTTGAAGATTTCCACACTTACACATACCCTCTTCTTGGTGGTGGGCTTTCGGGCAGTCAGGCCCATTACCAAGAAGGTAAAGTGGAAATCAAGATACATCACCCCTGTCGGGGTGACGTGGCAGGTCTATTTAATGTGACGGTTGTATTATCATTTAAATATTTGAAATTCATGGCTTGGGTAGCCTCGATTAGCGAGATGGGGGTTGAGGAGGCGGCGTGACGCTTCATTTCATATGCGCACGGCTTTTCGAGGGTTTCGGTGACCTCTATAAATACCCAGGGTCCATTTGTTAAACACTCATTACATTTCCAAGCTCTTTGCTCTCAGAAACTCTCTGCAACTTGGGCTCTTATCCTGTAACTGTCAGAATCTGTACACTTTTCCAGAAAAAACACACGAAATCTCATCGGGATTCATCCTAGAGTAAGTTCTCTCTTCTAGCTTTCCTACATTTCTGTCAACATGTCTGATAGCGATGACACTCGGTTGGGTAACGACCGTCTTCCCTCTTCTATAGATCCTGACGCTTCCCTTAGTTCTCCATCGGTAGAGGTGGTGAGGAGGGTTAGATCTAGTCCTAATGAGGTGAACCAAAACGTTGTAGTGGGTGGGGATCCAACTGTAGGTCAATCGGGAGATCAATTTTATGTTGATCCCCTTTCCCCTACACATAGGATAGATACGGTCCTGAAGAGACTGAGGGTTAAGTGTGGGATACCCAATGGGGTGATAACTAAGAATTATCCCAGAAAGTACGACTTCAGGAAAGGGGAGGGAGTTATGGATCATCAGATCTTGCTGTCAGCCTTCCATCTTCAGGTTCCCAAATTCCCGATCCACCATTTCTTTCTTTATACCCTATCTACCTTGGGTCTGGCTCCACTTCAAGTGGGGCCTAATTTATTCAGGATCGTGGCTATGCTCCTGATAATTAATCGGGAGATGGGTCTTGATCTGGTTCTGGCTGAGCTCCTGTTATGTTACAAGATTCAGGACCAGAAGGACTGTAGGGGTTGGTACAATCTTTTTCCTTTAAATGGGAGAAAGATGTGCGATGGTACTGAGAAGTCTAATAAGGGGTGGAAGGAGAGAATGATCATGGTCAGTGGAAATTGGAGGCTTCCCGGCTCAACCAGATTCATAGTCCCCAGTGAATTTGACAAACCTTTATTCCCTTCCTTAGAACCTTTTCATAGGGGGTCATGTTATTGCGAATAGTGCAATGATAAGTTGGGTCTTCATGTGCTAGAGTTTCTAGGAGCGCTCGACCGCTTTAAAACTCCAACTTACATCTCGTCCCGATTTGATATCCTAAAATCTAAAATTTTGGGACAGCCCCTGAGGATGTGTACAAGTTACCTAACGGGTTCTAATTTGCAGGCACTATCAGCAGAAGCACAGAATACCATGCTGAGGATCCCGACACATGTCCTTAAGAAGAAGGCCAAGCGAGTAACGAGCCCTCAATCAAACCCTTTGGTGCCGGAAAGAGCTGAAGACGATCAGCGGTACCAGAGTACTCCAGCTGCTCCCTCTGGGGCAGTTGCTCCAGTACTGATGGGAAATGTTCCAGTTGTTTCACCTCCTCCTTCGGGAGTAGGTACTGTCGTATCGCCCATTGTCCCTTATTCGGGGGAAATACCCGTTCCTAGATCCCGACTAGTTGAGGGGGGAGAGTTCAGTCTGATGGGAACACATCATCCCCGATCTGAGGCCTCGTCTGACTACAGCGTCGTCACCAAGTATAGTGGCAAAGATCGTGGCTGCAACCAATGAGGAACAACTTGTCCTATGGGCACCAAAGATAACACTTCCGGGTGGTGACTTCTTGGTCAGGGGATCTAAGACTATTGACAATGATGTTGCCCTTTGGACAATGGGTTTCCATATATGGACCCCTGCAGACCGAAATAAGTTGAAACAGATCGATCGGGCGGATTTGGCCATGTCCGGTCCAGAGATTGCTATGAAGGTACGTTTTTGACACGATATTCCTTCAGTCGTACTTTGTATTTCTTCACATTATTTATTGATTTGTCTAACACTTGCATTTTGCCAGATGCTCTACTTGACCCAAGCTTACAACGCAAAGATGGAATAGGACACTAGGTTGCTCAACAAATCTAATGAGCTTCTGAGGATGAAGGAAGATTCAAGGAAAAAGGCTGTCACCTTGTTATCAATAGCCAATGAAAAGCTGGAGGTTTAGACCAGGAGGTAATCACTGCGAAGCAACAACTTCAGGCTGCCCAAGAGAAGATCAAATAGATAGAAGTAGTTTGGCAGGCCCTAACCTCTGAAGTCGAAGGCTTAAAGGTTGAGAATGAGGGCCTGAAGGCCTCTAGGGAGAAGCTTCTAGAGGAGAAAGAGGAAACCAAGAATCTCCTGGCAGTGGAGAGGTCAACAGTGGAGATGTGTCATCGGGGTGGCAATCAAATGTATAAGTGCCTCTGCGACACTGCCTAGTATAGGATCGGGTACGGATGGAGGTTATGCTTCAAGGACATCCAGAAACCTGTTGAGGAGAGGGACTTCGCCTTAGTGGAGGAACTAGATGAGTCTCTAGGCATTGCTCCACCGTATGATAATCCGGTTGGAGGTCCTGATGACATTCTCTTCTGTGAATTCCTCACCAAGCCTCTTCCGGGGCCTACGTCCGATTCTGACCCTTCCGTCCCCGATGGGACTATTGTTCCTGTTAGCTCAAATGCAGCGGGCACTGATGCTAACAATTAGGATTCTTCATTTGTAAAACATTTTGTAAGCCTTGGCCATTGGGGCCCATTTTTGAATGAAAAATCATGGTTCTTGTCTAGTTGACTTTTTTCAATACTTAGATTATTTTATCCAAAAAGTACTGTATTTTTTCTAGATCAGTGATGTGTATTTCGGGCGCTTCAGGCCATGCGATAGACATGACAACACTTTGTTTATTATTATTATTATTATTATTTACAATATTTAGATCTCTTCAGGATCAATGTTGTGTCTTTCGGGCACTTAAGGCCATGCGATAGACATGACAACACTATGTTTATTTTTTTTGCAATATTTAGATCTTTTCAGGATCAATATTGTGTCTTTCGGGTGCTTCAGGCCATGCGATAGACATGACAACACTTTGTTTATTTATTTTTTGCAATATTTAGTGTTGGCTTTGAAATTTACTTTCGGCAAACAATTCCAAAATTGATGATAACAAACCATTGAAGAGTGTTTGATACTAATGAATTATCGAGTTTATATTTTCAGCAAAAGACAGGTGAATGACTCAGAAATCAAACTCGAAAAGGAAACTACTCGAAAAACAAGCTCGGAAAGAAAGCTTGATTTAAAGCAAAAAGCTGTGAAAGAAATTGAAGCGCAAATGGAAAATCAATTTATTCAACGGCATAAGCGAAAGTCGAAGACTCAAGACTCGGGGTAGATAGGTCGGGGAGCGATCACTGTAACAAGGTAATTTTATGTGTCAATTTTATCGTATAAGCTCAAGTATAAAATGAACCGAACTCAAATGGAATGGAAAACGCTTTACCAAACTTAAATGGAAAGAAAAATATTTTTATTAAATATTTTTCATGTTGTAGTCGACTAGAATAGACCTGTGTATTTTCTAGTAGTCGACTAGAACAATCAGTAGCTATTGGTTTTTCATCCACATCAAAAGAGTCGACTGAATGACCATTGAGTCGACTAGACTACAAGAAGTAGTCGACTAGAACTCATTCTAGTCGACTAGATTAACCATTGTAGTCGACTAGAACTCAATCTAGTCGACTAGATGAAGCAATGTAGTCGACTCAAATGCAAAGGAGTCGACTAGTTCATCCTTAAAATCTGCAGATTTTTCAGAAAACATTTCCCCTGTTTTGTGGATTGTTTGTAATGGTGTTCAAACGGCTCTTGTCTTTCAATTACAATATTCACTCTTCAAAACCCTAATACAATGCTATATATAGAATGAGATGTGTATTGTGAAGACTAAGAGATTGAAATACAAAGAGAAAGAAAGCTAGCAAAAATTCTGCAGAAATTTTCTCTACAAAAGCCATTGAAACCAAGCTTTGAAAATCTGATTTTCTTCAAGTTTCTTTGAAAATCAAAACCTCTAGTATCTCTTCTTATTCTCCAAATATCATTCATTGATTATATCCTTTGAGAATACATTTCTAGAGCTATTGTAAAATCACCAAAAACACTTGAGCTTATATTGATTTATCTTCCATAAAAACCTTTGGGTTTTTAGTGTTTTTGTTCTTGAGTGATTTTATTGATTACATACGAATTTGTAATCTCGGACAAGTGAAGTCCACCGATTGTTCAAGAGAGGGTTGTTCTCTTGATTGAGAGACAAGCTCGAGAGGCTTGTATTGTAAAGGTTTGCCATTCCACCTGTGAAGGAAGGGCCATAGTGAAAGGATCGGGAAAAGTCTCAAGAAGGGGTTCTTGAGCCGAGGAGTAGAAGTTACCGAACCTCGAAAAAATCACGGTGTCAATCTCTCTATCTCTTTCTCTTTACTTGATTTATTTTCATGCTATAATTGCTTAAATATCTTGTATGCTATCTTGTCTTGAAATTAATAGTTAGAAAAGTTTAAATTGAATCATCCACTTGATTTTTGAGAAATTGATTTTTGTTTAAAGCGTATTCAAATTTCGAAAAGAATTAGAATTATTTTTGAACACCCTATTCACCCCCCCTCTAGGGTTAATTAGTGACTAACATTTAGATCTCTTCAAGATCAGTGTTGTGTCCTTCGAGCGCTTCAGGCCATGCGATAGACATGACAACACTTTGTTTATTTTTTGCAAACTTTGATCTCTTCAGGATCTGTGTTGTGTCTTTCGGGCACTACAGGCCATGCGATAAACAAAGCAACACTTGGTTTATTTTTTATAAATTTTGAACTCTTCAGGATCTGTGTTGTGTCTTTCGGGCACTTCAGGCCATGCGATAGACAAAACAACACTTGGTTTGTTTTTTGCAAACTTTGATCTCTTCAGGATCTGTGTTGTGTCTTTCGGGAACTTCAGGCCATGCGATAGACAAAGTAACACTTGGTTTATTTTTTACAAACTTTGATCTCTTCAGGATCTGTGTTGTGTCTTTCGGGCACTTCAGGCCATGCGATAGGCAAAACAACACTTGGTTTATTTTTTGCAAACTTTGATCTCTTCTGGATCTGTGTTGTGTCTTTCGGGCACTTCAGGCCATGCGATAGACAAAGCAACACTTGGTTTATTTTTTGCAAACTTTGATCTCTTCAGGATCTGTGTTATGTCTTTCGGGAACTTCAGGCCATGCGATAGACAAAGCAACACTTGGTTTATTTTTTGCAAACTTTGATCTCTTCAGGATCTATGTTGTGTCTTTCGGGCACTTCAGGCCATGCGATAGACAAAGCAACACTTGGTTTATTTTTTGCAAACTTTGATCTCTTCAGGATCTGTGTTGTATCTTTCGGGCACTTCAGGCCATGCGATAGACAAAACAACACTTGGATTATTTTTTGCAAACTTTGATCTCTTCAGGATCTGTGTTGTGTCTTTCGGGCACTTCAGGCCATGCGATAGACAAAGCAACACTTAGTTTATTTTTTGCAAACTTTGATCTCTTCAGGATATGTGTTGTGTCTTTCAGGAACTTCAGGCCATGCGATAGACAAAGCAACACTTGGTTTATTTTTTTCAAACTTTGATCTCTTTAAGATCTGTGTTGTGTCTTTCGGGCACTTCAGACCATGCGATAGACAAAACAACACTTGGTTTATTTTTTGCAAACTTTGATTTCTTCAGGATCTGTGTTGTTTCTTTCGGGCACTTCAGGCCATGCGATAGACAAAGCAACACTTGGTTTATTTTTTGCAAACTTTGATCTCTTCAGGATCTGTGTTGTGTCTTTTGGACACTTTAGGTCATTCGATAGACAAAGCAACACTTGGTTTATTTTTTGCAAACTTTGATCACTTCAGGATATGTGTTGTGTCTTTCGGGCACTTTAGGCCATTCGATAGACAAAGCAACACTTGGTTTATTTTTTTTGTATAAGTAGATATTTATAAGCTATTTTTCCATAAAAATTATTTTTTATTGATCGGGTTCTATAGCCTTTTTACAAAAAGATCAAAGTAAAAGTAAAACTTGGCCTTTTATAGGTAGTAACTCTTCAGGCAAGAGGCGTTCTGGGAGTTTGGTTCCATTCTGCCATCCATATTCCTTCGGACGAGGTATGCTCCGTGCCCGATGACTTCGGTAATGGTGTACGGGCCTTCCCAAGGCTCCCTAAGCTTACCTACGAGGCCAATTTTTTGCCTAAGGACCATGTCTCCGACCTGGAACTCTCTTCTTTTGACTTTTTGGTTGAAGTGGTTCCGGACACACTGTTGGTAGGCGGCCAGCTTGATCCCGATAACCTCCCTTCTTTCATTTAGTAGATCGAGGTCGTGAGCCAGGTGCTGGTTATTTGGTCATTCCACCCAGGCTTGGCTCCGGAGGGTTAGAACCCTAACCTCCGTTGGGATCACAGCCTCAGCGCCATATGCTATGGAAAAGGGGGTCTCCCCAGTGGGTTGTCTGGGGGTCGTTTTGTATGACCAGAGCACTTCGGGTAGCTTTTCGAGCCAGGTCCCTTTGGCTTCCTCAAGTTTTTTGTCCAGTGTGTCAAATATGGTACGATTTGTCCTTTCCGTATATCCGTTCCCTTGTGGGTACTCGACGGAGGACGTACTCTAATTGATACCATGCTCGGCAAAGAACGCTCTCACCTCCTTGTTGTCAAGATTTGTCCCGTTATCCATCATGATTGTCCTTGGTAGCCCAAATCTGCATATTATGTGGGTCCATATGAATTTGATGACGTGGCTACTTTTGATGGCGGGATAGGCTTTAGCTTCTACCCATTTAGTGAAGTAATCAGTGGCTAGAAGGACATAGGCATTTGACCGAATTACCCTTGGGAGAGGTCCTACGATATCCATTCCCCATCGGTCGAATGGGTGCGATATTATGGTTGGGTGCAGGAACTCCGGTGGCTGATGGATAACGTCTCCATACATCTGGCATGGTTTGCACCTTCGGACATAGTCTTCGGCATCCCATGATAAATAGGGCCAAAATTATCCTTGGGAGAGTATTTTATGGGCAAGGGATCTACCTCCGGAGTGGTTCCCGCAAGATCCACTATGGATCTCCTGCATCACTGCTCTTGATTTCGATGGCGTAATACATTTCAAATAAGGACCTGAGAAGGATTTTCGATAGAGTTGCCCGTTTATAACTGAATATCGGGCTGAATTTCTCCTGATCTTGTGAGCTTCAGCTTTGTTCTTCGGGAGTGTCCCATTTCTTAGGTAATCCATCAAGGGATCCATCCAGCTGGGCTCCCATGGGATAAGCATCACTTGTTCGGGCTCCTGAATACTTGGCCTGATTATAAAATCTACCAAAGCAACCTGGGTCAGGTCCTCTTCGGCTGAGGATACCTAGCCGGCTAGGTGGTCAGCTACAGAGTTTTCACTTCTCGGGATCTGAGTGAATGTTATTTTTTGAAAGCTTTCTATTTCTTTTAGCACAAGTGTCTGGTAAGACTCCATTTTTGGGTCTTTTACCTCGTATTCCCCTTTTAATTTGTTGAATGACTAGCTGAGAGTCGCTGTGTACTACTAGGGCCTGGATCTGGAGGCTTCGGGCTAATCTCAAGCCAGATACGATCGCTTCATACTCTGCCTCATTATTGGTGGTTGGGAATTATAGTTGCACTGATATGTGGAGGTGTGTCCCATCGGGTGTCAGGATTTCCAAACTGATTCCTGATCCGACAAGGCTGGTTGAGCCATCCACGAAAAGCTTCCAAGTGTCTGGCTCAGTCAGCTGGTCGGGTTCTTCAGTTTCATCTTCAAGCAGGAAATCTGCCACTGCCTGACCTTTGATGAAAACCCGGGGTATGTAACTCAAGTCATATATGCCCAATTCGAGGGCCCATTTGGAGATTCTCCCTGAAAGATCAAGTTTCGACATAATAACCCGGAGAGGCGTGGCTGTCGGGACAATGATTGGATGAGCTTCGAAGTAATGCCTCAGTCGTCTTTTGGCGTTCACTAGTGACAGAACCAGCTTTTCCTGCTTGCTGTATCGGGTTTCTGCTTCAGCCAAGGATTTATTGGTGTAGAAGACTGGCATCTGCAGGTTCCCATCCTCTCTGATAAGGGTTGCACTGGTTGAGACAGAGGATACTGCTAGGTACAGATGTAAGACCTCGTCGGGACCTGGTGTGGATAGGATTGGGGGTTTGGTCATACATTCTTTTAACTTGGTTAGGGCTTCAAACTGCTCAGGGCCCCAGACTTCTCCCTTTTTTGCCTTGATTGCTTGAAAGAATGGTCTGTATCGATCAGTGAGTTGTGAAATAAACCTGCTAAGGGCAACCACTCTTCCCGTCAAGACTTGAATGTCTTTATGTGTCCGGGGCTCCTTTATTTCCATCAGGGCCTTGACTTGTGTCGGGCTGGATTGGATCCCGGTTCGGTCTACGATGTGTCCCAGGAACTGTCCGGATGATACACCAAAAGAGCATTTCTTCGGGTTAAGCTTCATGCCATGCATCCTAAGGGTGTTAAACACTTGGTGCAAGTGGGTAAGATGGTCTTCCTTTTTCCTGCTTTTGACCACAATGTCATTAATATAAGCCTCGATTACTGTACCTATCATCCCCTTAAAGATCCTGTTGACCAACCTCTGGAAAGTGGCACTTGCATTTTTCAGACTGAAGGGCATAACTTTAAAGCAATAAGTACTTGTTTCAGTAATGAATGAGGTCTTTTCTTCATCCATCGGGTTCATTTTTATCCGATTGTATCCCGAATAAGCATCCAGAAAAGTCAGACGATCATAGCCAGTTGTAGCGTCAACTGTGATGTCCCACATCGCCCGGGTAGAGGTCTGGGGATGTGCTTATATGTGCAGTGTTGTCTCCAATTGGTATGAGGCCTTTTGGGAGGAGTCCAAGAGAAAAACTGTGTGGGCTGGGCCTAGAGCGGACAATATCATACCAAGTGTTGGAGCGGGGTGTTACATCAACCATTTGGTCGATCTTTGGGAGTGGAAAGTTGTCCTTCGGGCATGCCCTGTTCAGGTCAGTAAAATCAACACAAACTCTCCACTTACCATTCTTTTTCTGGATGACCACTACGTTGGTGAGCCATTCGGGGTATTTGACTTCCCTGACAAAACTAGCTTGAAGCAATCTGGACACTTCGTCAGCTATGATCTGGTTCCGATGCGCTCCCATGCGTCTCTGCTTTTGTCTGATCGGTCTCACTTTTGGGTCGATGTGTAATGAGTGCTGGGCAACAAGAGGGTCGATATCAGGCATATATGTGTGTTCCCATGCGAAGACATCAGAGTTGTCCTGCAATAACTATGTAAGTTCCTTCAATTCAGAGTTGGTAAGATTTTTACCTGCAAAAGTGACTTTTTCCGGGCTATCGGGTACAACAGAGATTGGCTGTAATGGCTCGACCACGACCGGGGTACCCGGATCCCCTTCCTTTGATTGTTATTTGGGGTCTGGATTCTTTTCCTTGGAATGGGGCACCAATGGGCCTTTTCCCTTCCAGATCTCCTTTAGGGTGACCGCATAACATTCCTTGGCGGCCACCTGGTCACCTCTGATATCAATCATGCAAAAACCATTCGGGCTTATGCACCTCATCACTTGATGAAGGGTTGAAGGCACCCCCCGCATCCGGTGAATCCATCCCCTTCCCATAAACAAATTGTACGAAGGCTTCACGTCCACTATAACAAACATTTCGGTCAGGGTTCTCTGAGCAGCAGATACAACAACTGGACTTCCCCAATTGGTTCGATTAGCTTTCCATCGAATCCTGCAATAGGGCACCGGGATGTCGCAATTTCGCTCGGGTCAATTGCAAGCTTCTCGAAAGCCCATTTGGTGATGACATTTGCGCTGCTCCCAGGATCGATCATGACTCTTTTAACAAGACAGTTGGCCACCATCAGTGTGACAACCAGAGGATGTGGGGTCTGGATATCCCGAAGGTCTGATGCAGAGAAAGTAATCTGTGCTTCCCCTGTCCTGTGGTGGAATTCGTTGATTTCGTTGACTTTTCTCATTTTGAAGGCCCTTCGCATCTAGCTCCGGCAGGATCCTTCCATCTCATTGGAGGCGAGGCCACCAAGAATCATATTGATGATCCTGACCGGCTGTGCGTCTGCGGGGTTCCGAAGGGCGTTTGGGACACGTTGATCGGCCCTCGGTCTGTCCCGTTAGACGTAATCCCAAAGCTTTCCGCGAAGCAACAATGCCTCTACCTGTTGTCTGAGGTTACGAAATTTGTTTGTTATGTGCCTGAAATCACCATGGAAAGCACAGTGTTTTGACCTGTCCCTCTAGTCAAGTGGCTGTCTGACGGTTGGAGGTTGTTGGAATATCCTTTTGGTCTTATTTTCTTGGTAGAGCTTGGCAAGGCTGACCCTCAGGGGGGTCATTTTCTCTTCAAATTTGGAAAGTTTGAATGGTTTTGGGGCTGGTGGTCCTGATCAAGGCTACCCTCCTCTGCCTGACGGTCTCCTCTTATTCGATCCTCAAGTATCCTTGGGCTCTGGAGTTTAACTCCCCAATGCCCGATGGGGGGCACTTCACCAAAGACTGATAAAACTTAGTTCTTGGAATAAGGGCCATCCGAAAGGCCTCGACGACAAAGTGTTGGTCACAGTTATCGACAGAAGAAGACTCGATGTTGAATCGGGATAGGAAGTTCTTCAGTGATTCTCCTTTCTCCTGGATCATAGTGAAGAGGCAGGATATGGTCTTCTTCTATCTCTTATTCCCATAGTATTGGGCAATGAAGAGCCTGGTCAACTGCTGCCAGCTGCTGATGGACCGAGGTGGCTGCTTCCTGAACAATAATAGGGTTACATCAGCAAGACTTGTGGAAAACACCTTGCAAAGCAAGGACTCGTTCTCCGCGTACATGGTCATTTATGATGGATCTGATAAATGTGTTCCTCGGGGTCCTTGGTGCCATCGTAGGGGGTAAACCGAGGCATAACGAATTTTTTTGGAAAAGGTTCCCGGGTTATCTCGGGGACGAAGGGTGATTGTATCAACTCAGTTGACGCCTGAATGGCTAGGTCGTCGGTGGATTGGGCTTTCAAGTCCCCGAGGATTTTCCTCTGGAACTCAGCCATCATTGCTTGGAGCTTTTAGGGGATCATGGCTTCGTCAGCGGCATGAGCCTTTCTTGAGCGCTGGGAAGACTCGGCATGTTCTTCCAACCTGTTGACATCTTGTTGGTTATCAGAGCAGTCGAGCGCCGCTATCGGAGGGGCAGGCGGTGGTGGAGCTAATCTTGCAATGAGCTTTGCGTTCTGCTTTTTAAGAGCCAAGCTACGCTCCTTAGTGGCTAACAGGTGTTGTAGGATTTGGTCAATGGATTGGGGACCTTCTGCACGACTGTCCGCGGTGGTTGGGACGTCCGCCTGCGAACGAGTGACCGCCATGTTTTAGAAGGTTGTGAAGAATGGAGATTTTAGAACGTGGTGAAGAACGGAGATAAACTCTCAGATCTTCGGATTGAACAAAATAAACTCAGCTTTACGAGATGGGAAAAAGGAGATGATTTTTAAATCTTAAAGAACAGATCGAAAAACTCAAGAACTCCTTGATTTCCCACAGACGGCGCCAATGTGTAAATGCCAAAAATGCACAACACAAGAATTGAATCCTTTATTCAATTTTGACTTTCTTTATATACATTCCCTTTTTGGGCTTTGAGCCCATTAGGGCAACACAACTTTGCTTACATTATTATTACATCATTATCTCCATTTTTAAAGAAATATAAGCTGAAAATGGGCATAGTCTTCGAGCTTTTGATAACCTTGTTGGGCCATCAGCCTGATGGGCCTAATGTTTGATGGACTTTTGTGGGCCTAAAGATTTCCACACTTACAACAATTATTTGTTTCTCTTTCAATTTCTATTTTTTTTGTTAATCTTTTTGTTGTTCACTTTTTTTAAGTCAATATATACACGGTTTCTCTTTCAATTCGTAATTTGTCTTAATTTTTTTTGTCATTATAATTTTCTTCACTTTTATTTCCTTTAAGTGTCAATAAATATGTGTAATTTTAATATGTTTTGTATTACTGTTCACATTTTTTTCTTTTACTTTTCATATATATATAATATATATACACACACACAAACACGCACATAATGACTCCTTCATCTCCTTCTACACACAAACACATATGTGCTTCACAATTATTGAAGATATATCTATCATCCCATGGCTAATTACATTTTTTTAAAATAATTAATTATTTTGCAAGATTTGGTTAGTTCCGCTAGAATACTTTAGGAAAAATGGATGATGGTTTTGCTTACAAAACAAGATGAATACTTTTTTTTTTTTTAAGAACAACTCAAATAAACCAAATCCTTCTTTAAATGAATATGATTTTTTTATATAAGTAGTGTAGATTTCTAACCATTTATATTTTGTATATATAAATATATATTAATTCATAAATTTGACAATATCATTGTTTAGAAAAGATGAGGAACATAATATGTAAATTATTTCTTTCTATCATTTCATTTTTTTTCCCCAAGTTTAATTTTTTTAAACTTATTATTTCATGCTTGAATTGGTTGTTTAAGAATTTTTTTGGGAGATAGTGAATGACTAATAAAATATTAAATGCTTATTCATTCTATTTTCAATTTATTCTATATAATTTTAACTTTATGTTTCCTTTCACCTTTTCTATTTTCTCTTTCACTTATCTATTTTATTATTCTTTTAATACTTTATTTATTTATCATAGATTACTCATCACGTGCTGTAGCACGTGCTTTTTACTTGGTTAATGTATATGTATATCTATATATATTTATCTATACTACTTATAAATGTATATCTTAGGAGTCTCCTTTAATATTTCTAAATATTTTTTCTATATTCTAAATAAAAAATAAAATGAAAAGTGAATAGGTGTGAATGAAAAGTAACATCTCTCTTGCACCGTTTCAGATCATGTCTCTCCCTCTTTATCCATATATACAGATCGTCTCTCCCTCTCTATCCAATATATATATATATAATAGTATAAGGCACGTGTGAATGCACGTGGAGATATATCTTTTTAATAAAATAATTATAGTCATAGTTTAAAAAATCAAAGAATTCCTAATAATTACAAATATACATAACAAATAAGGAATTATAAATTTTTAATCCAAATGCATTGTTGAACTCATTAATGAACACTAACATCTTTTTCAAACAACAAAAATAATGTTCACTAGAGTGCCAAGATGTTTACAAAGATAATGAGGATAACTATGATTTCTGTAACTCGGAGTTTCAACCATTCATGTATACTGCGTCATGTACAAAATCCTAAAACTCGCATCCAACCTTTTCCACTAATCATCTTGATCAAAGTAAATAACTAGAACAAAAAGATGAAAGAACATACCAGTAATTATTCTACGTTACAACTAATATCGCCTCGAGTCTCGAAAGCACTATTATGTGCTCAAACCCCTTTTTATTATTAGCCGGTGATCGGTTCCAGATGTGTGAAAATAATAGTGTTAAAAATAAGGAATTAACATTATCTAGTTTTAACCTCTCATTCGCAAGTACGCAAGTAGTATATAGTATAGTTGGGTAGAGAGGGTATCGAACCACAGAGATCAAAGTCGTATTTCAAATAATTATGAAGTAGCAAATTGAATTATATTTATAAAAGTTGTTTTATTGGTTTATTTAATTAAACTACTAAACATAAAATAAAATAAAGATAATTATTTTTGGTTTCACTCAAGATAAACAAGTCTAGGGTTGAATTCCAACTCCACCACTAGCCTTATAATGTATTCCTTTAATTATATTATTGCAAGATGGTAGTACAACTTATATGAATCAGACTAGTAATACTACAAGCAATTGCCTAGTCCCAAAAAAGATGCAATCGGTCCGTATTTGCTACAATCCATCTGCGATTAGTATGACTATTGTATGCATCTATACTACAACTACTCCTAAAACATGAAATTAAAAAGCACTCTAACAATCATCTTATATAAGCATGGAATGTGTAAACCTAAGACTTTATCATGCCAAATAAGTACCATTATGTAGAAATTATTAATTAAACCTTGGATTTCTTGCCCTTAGTAAAAATATGGTTGTTTAAGATAAATCATTAATTCAGTCTCAGCTTAAGTAAATAATTAATAAATAAAACTTATTTAGGTGGTCTTGTTCGGTCTCTCACTACATAATCATCATATAAGTGTCTTAAATCAGATTCCCCCATTTGCAATAAAAATAAATAAAAGACTACATTACTCGGTTAGGACTAGTCGCTCATGGAAAGAGGAGACTCCATTGTTGATGTAGCCGCCATCTTTATGATTGGATGGTTGGTTCTTAAGTTCTTGAGAAAGGGAGCCTCTCTAAAAGAGAGAGACTTTTTATGAACGATCTATTTTATATTGAAAGATATCTTATCTTCATGAAGTCTTCACATATTTATAGACAAAAGTTGGTATAGATATGACATATCTTTGCTTACACTCCAAGAAGACTTGGTCTCCAAGTTTACTTGATTTTCAAGTTTATTTGGTGTGAGGACCACTCAATATTTGGTTGATGTACCAATTATTCCCTTCCCCCATGTTGTAGAATGGATAAAGGCCAGAATATATCATATATATCAGCACGTGTGGAGTCTGGACCGTCATTGGGCGATCGATCGGTGGGAACTCAATCGATCAGTAGACATTTCCACGATTCTTCGCAACAGCACTGCGTGCCTGCACTGTTTTGGCCATAACTTTTGCTACAGGAGTCAGTTTTCGATGTACTTTAGCTCGTTTGAACGTTGACTTCGAGCTCTTGAGTTTAGGCTTTTGAATCACTCCATTTGAAGTTATTTTGACCGAGTTACGGTTGCTTGAAGTTGCTCCTCTATTTATGTCTTTCGGGTTTTTCAGCTATTACTCACACTTTCTCGTAAAATCCCGAATACTTTTTCTTTTCATTTCCGGTTGCTTTTATTCACTTTGCGACTAATATTTGCCTCATTCTTCTTTAATCTCGGCTTTTGAATGTGTAAGAACATTTATTGTAATTTGTTAGAAATTGTAAGTGTATAGTAATTGCGGAATAATTACTAATGTATAGACTAAACTATGAAAGAGAGAATAGAAATTGAGCACTCAAATGATTACATTGTATTGATCTTATCTTGTGTAGTTGTTGTTGTCAATAGCCTAGATACATAAACCTATATATAGGCAATACAAAAGTAAGTCATACCTAACTATTAGGCTACCTAAATCATGCCTAACCATTAGGCTACCTAAGTTAGGCAATCATGCCTAACTATTAGGCTACCTAAATTAGGCAATCACAACTAACATATTAAACATGTAACATGTGCTTTAACACTCCCCCTCAAGCTGGAGAGTAGATGTCAATCATTCCCAGCTTGCGACATATAGAATCAATGGCACTTTTAGAAAGTGCTTTGGTGAAAATATCTACTAGCTGACGACTGGATGGAACAAAAGGAGTAATGATCTCTTTTGACTCAACTTTTGCTCGAATAAAATGACAATCAACCTCAATATGTTTAGTTCGTTCATGAAAAATGGGATTACTAGCAATATGGATGGCGGCTTGATTGTCACAGTAAAGAGGAGTCGATTCTTGTGCTGCAAAACCAAACTCATGTAAAAGAATCCTCAACCAAGTGAGTTCACAAGTTGCGTGGGCCATTGCACGATATTCAGCTTCAGCACTAGATCGGGCAACTACAGATTGTTTCTTACTTCTCCAAGTCACAAGATTACCTCCAATAAAGGTACAAAAACCAGTAGTAGATTTCCTGTCTGATGGTGATCCTGCCCAGTCAGCATCAATATATCCCTCAATACGAAGATGACCTGAAGAACGGTAAAGAAGCCCACGGCCCGGGGAATTTTTGAGATATTTCAAGATGCGAACAACTGCATCCAAATGAGGATTCTGAGGATTGGTCATGAACTGGCTGACAATACTAACGACATATGAGATGTCAGGTCGAGTGATGGTTAGGTAAATAAGTTTACCTACAAGCCTTCTATACATCTCTGGATCATCAACTGGATCTCCCATGTCTGATAATAATTTCAGGTTCACATCCATGGGAGTAGCAACTGGTTTAGAGCCAAGATAACCTGTTTCTTTCAAAATATCAAGAGTGTATTTCCTTTGAGATAAACTGATACCTGTTTTTGATCTTGCTACCTCAATGCCAAAGAAATAACGAAGCTTACCCAAGTCTTTGGTAAAGAAACATGAGCCAAGATGATGGATCAAAGTTTGAATGCCTTTCTTGTCACTCCCCGTGATGACAATATCATCCACATAGACAACTAATATGACAATGCCAGTGCTAGTCCTTTTAAAGAAGACTGAGTGATCAGCTTGACTTCGAGTCATACCATGAGCAACAACTGTCTTGCTAAATTTATCAAACCAAACCCGTGGAGATTGTTTGAGTCCATAAATAGATTTCTTAAGATGACAAACATACTCCCCCTTGGACTCAAACCCGGGTGGTTGAGCCATGAACACCGTCTCGGTGAGATCACCATGAAGAAATGCATTTTTGACATCAAGTTGGTGAAGAGGCCAATCAAGAGACGCAGCAATGGAGATAATAATACGAACATAATTCAATTTGGCAACCGGAGAGAAGGTTTCAGTGTAATCAATACCATAGGTTTGGGTGAATCCTTTGGCAACTAGACGGGCTTTCAGGCGGTCCACAGTACCATCCGGATTTTGCTTTATAGTGAACACCCAACGACAACCAACCACTTGTGCATCAGCAGGAGTAGGAATAAGATCCCAAGTATGATTCAACTTCAAAGCACGCATTTCTTCTTCCATTGCTGTTTTCCAGCCAGGATGAGAAAGGGCCTCCCTGTAAGACTTAGGAACAGTAGTAGAGGATACAGAGAGAGAAAAAGCCTGAAAGGAAGGCGACAAGTGATCTAGAGAGATAAAGTTTGATATAGGATGTTCAGTACATATGCGCTTACCTTTGCGAACAACAATAGGAAGATCAAGATCGAAATAAAGAGGAGGATCTACAGACGTTGAGGCCGGTGGTGGATGAGATGGAGTAGTTTCTACATGATCAGGGGCAACAGAGACAGTTTGTGGACGATGTCGAGAGATACTTCGTGGTCGACGAGGAACATAAGCCTGAGATATAGGAACAATAGTAGGAATAACAGGTGTGGGAATGACAGGTTCCATTAACTGATTGGCTGCAGAAGAGTAATATGGAGTATCCTCAAAGAAGGTGAAATCAGCACTAACAAATTGTCTGTGTAAAGTAGGACTGTAACACCTTTATCCTTTTTGAGTACGAGAATAACCAAGAAAAATACATTTGTGGGCACGACGATCAAGTTTATCTCGATTGTGACTAAGATTGTGAACAAAACAAACGCATCCAAACACTTTCGGGGGTATAGAAAAAACATTTTTATCAGAGAACATTATTTGAAAAGGTGATTTCCCTTTTAGAATACGCGAGGGCATTCTATTTAAAAGATATGCAGCAGTTAAAACTGCATCACCCCAGAAGTGTTTCGGTATATTCATTTGAATCACAAGAGCATGAGCTATAACAAGAACAGACCCATTTTTCCGTTCAGCAATTTCGTTTTGTTGAGGGGTATCAACACAAGATGTTTGATGGATGATTCCTCTCGACTCAAGAAATTGCTGAAAGATGCCAAGACGATATTCAAGAGCATTATCAGTTTGTATGGCAAGAAGTTTAGCATTAAATTGATTGGTTATTTCAGCATAAAAAGATTGAAAAATTTGGAACAATTGAGATCTTTCTTTAAAAACATATAACCAAGTCATTCGTGAATAATCATCAATAAAAGTGACAAAATAACGTGCACCAAATAAGCCAGTAGTTCGAGAAGGTCCCCAAATGTCTGAATGAACAAGTTCAAAAGGATATGAACAAGGTGCATCTGCTCGAAGTTGAAATGAAGCTCGACGGTGTTTACTAAGTTCACTAGTATCGCAATTAAACTTAGAGACCGAAGGTAAAGAAGGAACTAAATGTTGCAAACTGAGATAGGAGGGATGCCCCAAACGACAATGCCACTGGTACGGAGAAGCAGCAGAGTGGAAGGCTGCATGAACAGAGTTTGAAGATGACTAAAAATAGTAGAGACCATCCTTCTTAAATCCCCCACCAATCGTCCTCTTTGTCTTTAGATCCTGAAAAACACAGTGATTAGGATAAAAGGTTACTGAGCAGTTGAGAGATTTGGTAAGCTTGGGCACAGATAATAAATTTAAGGAAAATTTGGGTAGATATAATACAGATGAAAGAGTAATGGTAAAAGTCTGAACATTACCAACTCCGCAAACCGGAATTTTAGTACCATTAGCTATGGTAACAAAAGATTGGGAGGCAACTGGTGAAAAATTAGAAATAAGAGATGAATTACCTGTCATATGATTGGAGGCCCCTGAATCAATGACCTAAGGAGAAGTAGACGATGAGATGAGACAGGTATTACCTAAAGCAACAAGATTGGCTATGGATGTAGAGTGGTCATGTAGGCGCTGAGTGATAGAATCATACTCGGACTTAGTCATAACAACCTGCTCGTCAGAAGTAACAATGGGAGGAACATTATCAAAGGCAGCCTGATTAGCCCAAGCGAGCTTACCATGAAGTTTCCAGCAGGATTCAACAGTGTGGTTACTTCGATTACAATAAGTGCAATATCTAGTGCCACGGTCACTGGTGGTACGCCGACCACCATGACTACGGTTGAGATGACCACCACGACTAGTATGATGACTACGGTTATTGCGATTATATGGGTCATTAGGCCCATCAGGAGCAACCAGGGCAGATTGGGCATCTTTCTCGGAGGCAAAAGAATGAATAGAAGCACGCTGTACCCGAGCAAATGTTTCACTGACTGTAGGAATGTCCTTCCCAGAGAGAATTTGAGAGCTGATGGTAGCAAGTTCTGGTTTAAGTCCAGAGAGAAACTTAGCAACTCGAAATTCCTCGCGGTGTTGCTGCTGAATTTTCAAGTCAGTTGTCAACAGATGATAGATGTTCAATTCGTCCCACATACCCTTAAGTTCTGAAAAATAGTCTTCAACCGAGCGATCACCTTGTTGAAGAGAAAATATGGCTTGATAGAGTTGATATATCCGAGAAAGATTCTGCTCGGAAGAGTATAACTCTCGAAGAGTATCCCAAATTTCCTTAGAGGTCTCAAGACACGAAACATTGTTAAAAACTTCCGGCTCCAAACTATTCCATAACCAAGTCATTATCTAAGCATCCTCTTGTTCCCATATAGCCACTGTGGTTGCATCAGAAGGTGTGGTATCCTGAAGATATGACACCTTGCCTCGAGCTTTTAGAAACACAGTTACCGTACGTGACCATTGAAGGTAGTTAGAACCCTTAAATTTGGTATTGGTCATAGATCCGAAGAAGAGAGTGTCCTTGAAAGAATTTTTATTTTCTATTATAGTGGATAGTAAAAAAAAAAAATTCAGATTGTAGAGAGAGGGCAGTAAAAACAAATTCAGCAACATCAATGGACAGTGGAAAAATCAAAGCTTACAGTAGAAAGATAGGAGTTGGCAGTAGAAACAAGATTAGAGATGGCAACATCAAGATGTAAGCCGGAACGGGTGATTGAAGAGGTCAACAATATCAGATATTGATGCTAGTAAAAGATTACAACAAGAAATGAAGATTAATACACTCTCATTCTAGTAAGGCTTATAAAGAAGCACATAGATTAAATGGGCTGCTCTGATACCATGTTGGAAATTGTAAGTGTATAGTAATTGCGGAATAATACTAATGTATAGACTAAACTATGAAAGAGAGAATAGAAATGGAGCACTCAAATGATTACATTGTATTGATCTTATCTTGTGTAGTTGTTGTTGTCAATACCCTAGATACATAAGCCTATATATAGGCAATACAAAAGTAAGTCATGCCTAACTATTAGGCTACCTAAATCATGCCTAACCATTAGGCTACCTAAGTTAGGCAATCATGCCTAACTATTAGGCTACCTAAATTAGGCAATCACAACTAACATATTAAACATGTAACATGTGCTTCAACATAATTTTTTACGTATGATATGTTTTAGACAATAACCATGTTAAGTGTTAGATAGGTCGGTTTGGTCTTAATGACATCTACAAGTTTCGACAAAGGCGAAATCAAACATTGAAGTAGTGAAGAATACAAGTGAAGCGTAAAAGTGAGCGTATTGAGGAAAAATATCTCCCGAAGGGCAAAAATGACATTTTCCAAAGCTGTCACTTCAAGGAAAAAGTATCGTGGATTCGAAATGGTCATTTTGGCGTAGTTGCGGAGAAAAGTGATTTTAACAAAAATGCCTACGCTTACAGAAGTGAAATATGGCCAGAAAGTGAAAAGCTACTCTTAAAGCGTAGCGACGACTAAAAATTCTGATGATTTTTTTTCGTGATGTCAGTTGTGCCCCGTTTTGATTTTATGATGCTACTACGACTCTTATATCTTGGTATACGGGAAATACACATAATATACATCAGAGATTAGAGTTTTGCTCAGTTGGATATGAAATTACAAGAAAGGGCGAACTTAGAGTTTACTTCATTATTGTCAATAAATACAAATGTCTACAAGAGAAAAGGCGACGATTTTTGTGAGAGATCTCTGCAGTTTTCTATTGTTCATATTTTTCTATAGAGATATATAGAGAAATAGAAAATCATTGAGTGATCATATATATTCGAGTTCTCTCTTATTATTGGGATTTTCCAATTGTGCTTCTACACCAAAGATCTTATGCACAATTGGATGATCTAGTTGCTAAAAAATCATCATACCGTCTATTGCAACGAGGTTGCGTTGATCCGTTGAAGAATGGAGCCATCTGAGTGCGGGGATCGGAGCAGGAGGCTTCGTGGTTATTTGACCTCTTGAAAAATAGAGCCGTCGGAGTACGAAGCGGAGCGAGAGCATCGTGGAGCGTGAGTGAATCTAGACTATCAGATGTTGAGTGAAAAATAGCAGATTACATTGGTTGTAAGTACTGTTTTCATAGAGTTTGTACAAATTTTTTGATTCATAGTGCATCGATACCCAAGCGTATCCGTGATTTTTACTTGAGTTTTTCCAAGATTTTCCACGTAAAAATATCGTGTCTCTATTGTTTTAATTTCTGCACTTATATTTATCTTTGCATGATTTATCTTGATAGAGAATTGGATTAAAATTGATTTTTTCGCAATTATTATTAATTTGTCAATAAATCCACAAAAAGCCTATTCACCCCCCCTTTAAGCTATTTTCATTGATCGTCTAGGTAATTTCAATTGGTATCAGTATGGTTGCCCCGTTTTAGGTTAATGATAGGTGCTCAATATTGTCAATTTGAGGCCCCTATCTTGCATTAGATATGTGCTTACATTCCGTTATTTGGTATTTTTATGCCGTTTGTGTGTTTAAGCGAGTTTCAGAAGCTTAATGAAGATTACAAGCTAACTTTGGTGAATTAAATAGAGATGTCCTTTTGTTTATCCAAAAGAGAGAGCAAAAGAGGTGTTTTCATGAGAAAAATGTCTCTTGGAGGGCGAAAACGTCATTTTTTGGAGCCGCAACTTCAACAATTATACCGAGGGAGTCGAGGGGGTTCAAACGGAGCAATTATCAAGAAACGTTGGTTCCGAGGATTTTGCTACGCATGCCCTATGCTTCCAGTAGCTAAAAGTGGCTAGAAAGATCCATTTTTACGCTTGAAGCGTAGCTGCGGCATGAATAGTGTTTTCAACACAATTTTTCAATCAACTTCGGATTGTCATATCTCGGTCAGAACGGTCCAAATAGGGTGATTCTTGAGCCTATCATCAAGATCTTGAAGTCATCTTTCCAACAATATATTAAATTCCTCCATCCAATATGTGTATATCTAGATATGATCAAAAGAGTGAGAGGTGTCCTGCAAAAAATGCTAGAAATTTCATATTCGGGCCAAAATCCTATTTTGAACTGGATTGATCCGTTTTGACCCGGATGACTTTAAGTTCGACACCAACACCTCTATACATGTAATATAAAGATATTATACATCATATATTAGGATTTTTCTTGGTTGGGTGTGAAATTACGAAAAAGGGTAATCCTATTCCATAAGTTAGGGTTTCCCTTGGCTTTATCTTTAAATACCAAGCTTTGCAACAAGTCTAAGAGACTTCTCTTCACATAATTTTAGAGCTTCGTTCATATAATTTTCAGAGCAATCTCTGGAGATTCATCTCAAGGAGGAGCCATTCAAGACCTAGAGATCCGGAGAAGACGACCATGGTGAGCGATTCTACATCAACGATACAGTCTCCTTCTACCATGATCAACTAATTCGGTATCTAGGGTTTTCTAGCAAAACCCTAGCCACGTAATGTAGTTCTTATCTTTGTTTTCAATTGTAACGAGGGGAAACTATGACCGTACTATGATGATTGTAGTATATAAGAGACCATTTTTATTCTTGATACAAAAATCTATATTTGTTCTAAATTCTTGTCTTAGATGGAAGGAATATATTATTTTACACAATTATGATTATTCACTATGGGCTTGAACTCGGATGCTTAATTCATAATTTTCTACACAATGGTGGTAATAAAACTTGAAACCCTAGGTTGACACAGGCCATGCCTTATTGAATTGGGATAGATATGCTTTAATTTATTTTCATGTATTAGGAGTAGATTAGAGTAATTTAATTGGCATGTACTAATCAGTTCAGTCATGAGATGGGTTGTCGCAATCCGGTTGATGGTAATCCTTTTTGGGGTTGTATTTAGCTATTTGTGGTACGACCTGATTCACAGTTTATGGATCGCCCTCTTACAACTATATTATTTGGTTAGTGGTGGAGCGATAAAAATCATAGTTTTTCTCTCTCTTGAATCACAAACCAATTTACTTTGTCTTTTTAGAATAATTTAGATAATTTGGACTTCGACCACCAAAACAAACAACTTTTCAGAAATATAACTCATTATTTTCGAACTGTTAAAGTGAACAATCTTAGTCTATGTGGGATCGATATCCCTTAGGCTGCGTTTGGATAGCCTGTTTTTTGTATTTGTTTTCTGTCTTCAAATATAAAAACTATTTTTGTATTTGTCTTTGTTTTTTTCAGCAAAAAACTAAAAACAAAAAAACATTTGGATGAAAATTTGTATTGAAAAATAAAATGGTATTGGTGGGCGGCGGTGGTGGTCGGCGGTGACCGGTGGCGGCGGGGGGCGGTGGTGGTGGGTGACTGGCGGCGGCCGTGCGGCCTGGCGGCGGGCGGCGGCTGCGACGGGTGGCGGGGGGTGGTGGCGGTTGGTGGCGGCGGTGGTGGGGGCGGTGGCGGAGGTGGTACCCTAAACAGTGAAAAAACTCAAAAAACAATTAAAAGTTGTATTTGGTGTTTTTACCACTTTTACACACTATTCACAGAAAACAGTTTTCTTGGGAAAAAAAAAGTGAACAGTAAACGCGTTTGCCAAACGTGTTTTTTTTTTTTAGCTCGGTGAACAGTAAAAAAACAAAAACTGTTTTTCCGTATCCAAACGGGGCCTTACTAAAGCCATTGTTATTCTACAATTGATACGTGCGCTTGCATAGGGTAAAACCTAGCACTGTCATAAGAGGCTGTTTTTAACACCTATTTTTAACATCCCTGACAGCACATCAAGTTTTTGGCGTTGTTGCCCGGGACTAACGGATATTCTGAATTTTAGTGATTTAGTATTTTTGAGTTGGTTTTACTTGCTATATTTTTATTTTCTTCTTTTTAAAGTTGCATTGTGTGTTTTTGCGAGGTACACTGAAAAACGCGAAGAGAATCAGCGGAGCAGTGACGATTGCGTCATTGGACCACTTGTGAGTTTTAGCGTGGCTTAATTTTACGCATTATCTTAGCTTTATTTTCTGTCAATAGTTACTTTTTATTTTAAAAAATAAAAAATAAAAAAAATCTCAGTTTTCGTGTAAATTGTCAGAAAGTCTAATTTTTAAAAAAGATTAGAGATTTTTTAGTAGAAAAGGGTCAATAAACAAAACTCACAACTAGTGAGCCCAGTTGACTTTCGGCCAAAACACGTCATTTAGGACCTTAAAACCTCGATTTGTGATTATCAGAAAAAAAAAAAAAAGAAAAACAAAATGTATAATGGTTATACTAATTCGGCGAATGTTCCATATTATGATTCATACAACCCGGATTGGAGATTTCATTCCAATTTCCAATACCAACAATCAAGTATAGGAAATTCATATCAAAGCTTTAATGAGGATCCACGATATTTTGATCATGGATTAGGGTATCGATTGTACAGTCAAGGTTATTATCCTCAACCATCGAATCAATTCCAATTTGAAGAGTCAAGTGCATATTCGTGTCCGGAGCCATTGTCTGTTGAAGATAAATTCTTAGCCCATTTGAGAGAAATCAGAGCAAACCCCCGTCCGGAGTCATTATCTTCTAATGACCAATTCTTAGTATCTATGGGTAAAATCGAGACCCCTCGAAATTATGAGAAGATCACATACAATGGAGACAATTCATACTTTCATTATACTGAAAATCCTCAACCAAGTTTCAATAGAGGTTAACAACCATTCAGTACTTAGGATTTTCAGTCCAATAATACCCAATCATTCTAACCCTCCAACCAAAATCCACTCCATTTCCAAAATCAAAATATGATGCCTAAATCAACTGGTGATGAAGATAAATTGATGAGCACCTTCAGAGAGATTAAAAATCAATTGAATTCTAATTCTAATTCTTAAGCTTTGATTAGGTTAAGGCAACTAGTTGATTATGTGAGAATGGAGGAAGTGCAAAATCAAGTGGTAGATAATTTTGAAGATGAGAAAGATGGGGACAGTGAAATAGAGGAAAATTTTGAAATTAAGAGTGACATTGCATATGACGAGTGTGCACAAACCATTCCTTTACCACAAGAGCCAAAAAATACACTATATGAACCTAAAACCATATTTACCTAATGTCTTGAGGGGTTGTGACTTGAGGATAAACAAGGATGGGATGCGTACTATGTAATTGATGGGATTGATAAGGTGATGGAGGACCTTTTACCTTATTCATTGACAGAAGAATTGTTGGATATATGTGCTAAACATGGGATGAAGGTAGAGTATGACAAAGGAGAGAAATTTTATGATGATTATTATGTGCTTGATGTCTTGCTTGTTGCTGAGTGTTCACAATGGACACCGTGGAATGATTTACTTCCTACACTTGTTCCACCATGTGGTGGAAGTGTCGAAGAGAGGAAGGGTATTGGATAACCATTTACGGAGCGTCATGCCAAAGATGTTAAACATTGGTCTTAGGTTGTGAAAGTTAGTTTCTAGCATCGGTTTGTAGAATAATAAGTCATTTAATTTTTGAAAATTTTAATTTTTAGAGATTTTAGGCCCTTAAGGCCAAATCTTTGCTGATTTTATTTTAATTTTGTAGGATTGTAGGCCCTCAAGGCCAAATCATTGTTTATTTAATTTTTTTTAAAAAAACCCATTCCTTGTACTATATGGAATAATGATTTTCAGAAAACGATGATGTATTTCTTCTTCTCTTGCTATGATATTGGTTATTTGTGCTTTGTTGAATATTTCTACAAGTGACTCAATTCAAGTTTGGGGAGAAGGATAATCATGAAGAGAGGAAATTCCGGAATTGTGCTTCAAGGGTAACTATATTTTTTCTTATAAGTATGATTGTGAACCATGAAGACATGGTGTAATTTAAGTTTGGGGGGAAGGTATAGTTGGCTATAAGGAATGTTTGAATTTTTTTTTTGAAAAAGATTAAAATTTTTTGGAGAAATTCTTTGTTTTCACGCATCATTGATTTGCATTACAAGTTAATTGACTTTGTGTTTATGATGCATGAGTAGTATGTGTTATGATATTCCCATTCATGAGAGTAATGATTAGATTGAGTTAGTGAAGTGGTGTGGTTTTACATGAGTGAATGAATTAGTAAAATTGAAACCGAGAAAGACAACTTTGACCTATAAGCACAAACACACATTCACTATGAGAAAAACAGTTAATCTTTGACTATGTAAATGAAAAATAATTTTGCCATAATTAAAGGGGAGAAGGGAAGATGTTATGGTTGAAATGAAAAAAGTTGAAAATATATTGTGAAAAATAAAATGCAAAAATTAGTTCTTTGATTTGAGTAACCAGGCCTTGGTATCACCAATGTCATTGTTTGCATAAAAAGGGGAGAAGACTAATAAGCATAAATCCTATAAAGAAACTCGGGCCCAGTTGGTCGGGATTAAAAAATCCTCGTTGAAAAGTCCGGAGTTTAGAAAGACAAAAACGGATGGTAAGTGGAAAGATGGAAATGTGAGTTTTTATTAAAAATGGCAAAATTTGATAAATAAAGTAGGAACCATTCATGACGCAAAGAGTAATGATTCATGACGCAAAGCTCGAGAAATAATGTTCATATAAACACGGGGGGGGGGGGGGGGGGGGTGTCTGGATTGGGAGTAGAGAGTAACGAAGTCATTCACTTAAGTGAGAACCATTCATGACACAAAGCTCGAGATGGTTGTTGTTCGGTAGTGAGTGAGAATATTTGCATCTATATTGTCTTATACATTATATTATGATTGGGTTAATGCGTGTGTGAACTCATGACTGCCTGATTACAAAGAATGGAAAAGTTGTGGGTAGTATAGCTAACCCTCACGAGATTTCACTCGTCCACTCGGTGCTACTGAGGGGTTTCAAAGGCTTGTTACACATGCTAAGTGTAATCGTCGACCCTCATGAAAATAAGGGATTATGTTAGATTAGCTAGATTAGTTAGATTAGAAATCATCACACATATAGTTTTCCTGAGTTTATTGCTAAGGGACTAGAAATATGTAAGTTTGAAGGTGTGATAGGTGCTCAATATTGTCCATTATAGGCCCCTATCTTGCATTAGATATGTCATTACATTCCGTTATTTGGTATTTTTATGACGTTTGTGTGTTTAACTGTGTTTCAGAAGCTTAATGAAGATTACGAGCTAATTTTGGTGAATTAACTAGAGAAGTGCTTGTGTCTATCCAAAAAAGAGAGTAAATTAGATGTTTTCAAGACAAAAGTGTCTCCCGGAGGGCGAACACGTCATTTTTCAGAGCCGCAACTTCAAGAATCATACCGAGGGAGTTGAGGGGGTTCAAATGGAGATATTATCAAGAAAAGTTGGTTATGGGGATTTTTCTACAAATGCCCTACGCTTCCAGTAGCTAAAAGAGGCTAGAAAGTGCCATTTTTATGATTTTGCCTACACTTGGAGTGTAGCTGCGGCATGAACAGTGTTTTTAGCATAATTTTCAGTCAACTTTGGACAGTCATATCTCGGTCAGAAACCGTCCAAATAGGGTGATTCTTGAGCCTATCATCGAGAGCTTGAAGTCATCTATCCAAAAATATATTAAATTCCTCCATATAATATGTGTATATCAAGATATGATCAAAAGAGTGAGAGCTGTCCTGCACAAAATGCTGGAAATTTCTCCGTTTTGATCCGGATGACTTTAAGTTCGACCCCAACACCTTTATACATGTAATATACAAATATTATACATAATATATTAGGGTTTTTCTTGGTTGGGTGTGAAATTATGAAAAATGGTAATCCTATTCCACAAGTTAGGGTTTCCCTTGGCTTTGTCTATAAATACCAAGCTTTGCAACAGATCTAAGAGACTTCTCTTCACATAATTTTAGAGCTTCGTTCATATAATTTCAGAGCAATCTATGGAGATTCATCTCAAGGAGGAGCCATTCAAGACCTAGAGATCCAGAGAAGACGACCATGGTGAGCGATTCTACATCAACGATACAGTCTCCTTCTACCATGATCAACTAATTCGGTATCTAGGGTTTTCTAGCAAAACCCTAGCCACATAATGTAGAAACAATTCTATATTTGTTCTAAATTCTTGTCTTAGATGGAATGAATATATTATTTTACACAATTATGATTATTCACTATGGGTTTGAACTCGGATGCTTAATTCATAATTTTCTACACAATGGTTAGGGTTTGCATGAGTTTTAGTTTGAAAAGACTGAAAAGGGCCTCTCTATGCCATTGCCTATATATACAAGACCATATATCAGAATTGAGGAGGTCTGTGGTTAGAGAGTTCATATGTGAGTTTTGGAGGTTATTTATTCATTCAGATTTGTTGTTGTTGAGATCCATATTCAAACCTAGAGATCCGAAGAAGAAGACTATAAAGAACGTTTCTACATCAATGATGCAATGACCATCTTCCATGGCCAACTAACTCGGTATCTAGGGTTTTCTAGCAAAACCCTAGCCAAATATTGTAGTTCTTTCATTGTTTTCAATTATAAAGAGGGGAAACTATTGACCATACTATGATGATTGTAGTAGTTAAGAGACCGTACTAATTTGCAATATAAAAGTATATGTTTATTCTAAATTCTTGTCTTAGATGGAATTAATATATAATTTTGCACAATTATGATTATTCACTATGGGCTGGAACTCGGATGCTTAATCATGGTTTTTTACACAATGGTGGTAATGAAACTTGAAACCTTAGGTTGACACAGGCCGTGCCTTGGCGATTTAATATAGACATGATTTAGTTTATTTTCATGCATTAAGATTAGATTAGAGTAACATAATTGACATAGACAAGTTAGGTCAGTCATGAGACAGGTTGTCGCGATCCGGTTGATGGTACTCCTTTTTGGGGTTATATTTAGCTATTTGCAGTATGAATTGATTCACAATTATGGATCACCCTCTTATAATTAATACATTAATGAACTATATTATGCGGTTAGTGGTGGAGTGATGAAAACCCTAGTTTTCTCTGTCATCTGAATCACAACCAATTTACTTTGCTTTTTAGTTAATTTAGTTAAGATTAGATAATTTGGTCTTTCGACCACCAAAACAAACCATTTTTCAGAAAAATATAATTCAGTGTTTTCGAATTATTAAAGTGAACAATCTCAGTCTCTGTGGTATCGATTTCCCTTACTCAAGACGCTTTTCTATTCTACAATTGATACGTGCGCTTGCGTAGGGTAAGACCTAAAGTCGTTAAGGTGTTGTTTTTAACCACATATTTTTATAATTTAGAAGAGTTTTAGTTACTAGATTTTTACATATTAATTCTTGCTTTATTTTCTGTAATTTAGAAGTAGTTAATTTAGATTTGATTTGATTTCAGAAAATTTCAAAAAAAATATATATATATAATTTTTTTTTTGAAAAAAAATAGTTGTTTGAGTAACGTATGACTGATAGACTGACCCGTTCTAATTTAAGTACTACGTTAGTGGAGTACGATCCTAAGATCGAAATGACTCTCCGTCATTTACGTTGATCTATTGAAGAATGTCATTGTTAGTAAGAAGCAATGGCCGACCAAGGAGCCTACTAACAAAGGGCACCAGAGACATCACTAAAAGGATATTACGCACCCGATGCGTATGATTCCTATGCTAATTTTCCAGAAGAAGAAGGAGCGAAACACTTTGAGATTAAGACAAACATAATCAATATGCTTCCGAAAATTTCAGGCCTTACGATAAAGTTCCCATACCAGCACATAAATGATTTTTTAGAGGTAGCCTCTACTGTTAGGTTTGACAATTTACCCAAAAATGTCTTGCGAGTGAGATTATTCTCTTAGTCATTGAAAGAGGGAGCTAAGAGATGGTACATCAAATTAGCAAAAGAAATTAAAATTGATTGGGAACCCCTTAAGAGAGAATTAATAGAAAAACATTATCCCATAGGAAAGACCTTAGAAGCACAAGATGCAATCAAAAGCTTTAGGCAGTTACCTGGTGAGCATTTTCATGATGCATGGGAAACGTATTGTGAAATTTTGTATAAGTGTCCCCACCATAGGTTTTCTGATTAAGATATTGCTAACAATTTATACATGGGACTTGGAGAGGCGCATAAGACTTTGATAGATGCAGCCACACAAGGTCAGTTTATCTTAAAGGCAACTAAAGAACTTTTGGAGATATTTGATAATATCAGTGAAAACACAATTCAATATCAATCTAAGTTGAGGTCTAGAGGTGGACAACAGGATAGTAGATCTGAGAAATCTTATATTGTGGAGCATGATGATATGAGAGATACCATGGCATTGTTTGGAGAGAAATTAGAAAGAATTGAATATTTTATGCAGCGAAGTCATTCCCCTCCTAGAGAGATCTTTAAAGTTGAAGCTGAGTATTCCCCACATGAGTGTTAGGAGATAATGGTCGCTGATGCCAACACATCATGGAACTATTCCAATAATGCTCCTTTCACCAATTCATACACCTCCAATGCCAGAAATCACCCACTCATGTCTTATAAATCTACCAATGTAGAGAATCCACCACCAAAATTCCAACAAGGGAAATCATACAATCAATAACCAAGGTTCACAGATAGACAACAGTCATACAACCAACAACTAAGGTTCGCAGATAGACAATAGTCATACAACCAACAACAAAGGTTTCAACAGAGTCAACAATCATTTGACTCCCAACCAACAATCATGGCCAGAAATTCTCAGTCCAACTACCAACCAAGAACATCTAATAATTCCTAAGCCCTATAGCCATTCAATAATAACCAAGCCTTCCATCCTTCCAATAATTCCCAAGTTCTACAACCAATCAATAATTCCCAGGAGCTTCAGCCATTCAATAATAACTAGGCTATGTAACCCTATAACTACCAAGCCCAACCACCAATAAGCCAAACTCCTCCACCAGGTTTCCAGACTAATCGGCTAGAGCAGGTCATAATGGATATTCATAACAAGCTAGGCATTTATACTCAATCTTTAGTACAACTGCACATGTAGGTTAGCCAAATGGCTAATGAGAGGAATGTGAGAGAGCCAGGAAAATTGCCAAGCCAGCCAATAGTCAATCATAAGCCACAACAAGCATTGGAGCTTGGATCTTTTGCTAATAATCCTCATGAGTTGGTTTAAGCCATCACGACTCTGAGAAGTGGGAAAGAAGTTGAGAGTCGAGTTGAGGCAAAGCATGAGGAAAGGTTACAAAGAAAAAGGGAGGTAGAACAAGAACAAAGGAAGGAAGCGAAAGAAAAGCAGATGAAAGAAGTTGAAAGGAAAGAGGCTGAAAGAGTGCAAAAAGACCAACCATCAGTAGGAGATGATATCGATCAGACACTACATGAGGAGCCAGACAGGGCAAGTTACGAGGAGGCAACGCCATTTCCTCAATGTCTTAGAGAGTCGGCCAAGTACGAAAAGATGAAAGAGTCTGATATGTTGGATACATTTTGATAAATCAAGATCAATTTACCTCTCTTAGATGTAATCGCCTAAATACCACCTTATGCTAAGTTTTTCAAGGATCTTTGCACTCAAAAGAGGAAAAGCAGAGGAAAGAATCCAACAAAAATACTCTTGACTGAGCAAGTAAGTTCATTGCTTTTAAGCGATACTCCACCTAAGAGGAAATATCTCGGTGCCACCACTATTCCATGTGTCATCGGTGACTAGGAAATTGGTAGAGCTCTTCTATATCTAGGTGCGAGTATTAACTTGCTTCCTTATTCAGTCTGCCAATAACTAGGGTTAGGTAAACCCAGCCCCACTGAGGTTGTACTTTAATTTGTTGATCGATCAATCAAACAGGTAAGATGAGTGCTTGAAGATGTCATTGTTCAGGTGGGCAACTTTTATTTTCCGCTTGAAGCTTGAAGCCACCAATTGCCTGAATCTGGGGAATATTTTCAAATTAATGAGTGCAATGAGCTAGATATTATCATAATAGATTTTGTAACTCAAATATTGGAGGAGGACGAGCTGGAGTCCTTTATGAGTAGAGAATGGCCGAATGAGGAAGTTGCTGATTGGGAGACATATTGGAAGTTGCAAAATGAAGGGCTGGATACAATGGAGATTGCATTATACACTCAACCGTGGCGGGAGCCAGTTGAACCACTCCTGATAGTCTCAAATATTCCACCAATTCCATATCTAACTACCCCTCCGACCTTGGAACTCAAGGAATTACCTGAAAAATTGAAATATATTTTATTGGGACCCGATGAGACTCTTCATGTGATTATATCTTCAAAATTGACAGAAAAATAGGAATCAAGTCTAGTCGAGGTTCTGAGTGAGAACAAAGAGGCAATAGGATGGAGTGTTGCTTATTTGAAAGGCATAGACCCCTCGATTTGCATGCATCGCATACATCTTAAGGAGGATGCAAAGCCATTAAGGGAAATGCAAAGAAGGCTGAATCTAAATATGAAAGAGGTGGTGATGAAGGAAGTAGTGAAATTGCTGGATGCGGGTATTATTTACCCCATTTCTAATAGTACATGGGTAAGTCCATCTTATGTGGTGCCAAACTCAAAAGGTGAGCTAATTCCACAACGCATGACCACTGGGTGGCGTGTGTGTATTGATTACAGAAAGCTCAATTTGAACACCAGGAATGATCATTTTCCATTACCATTTATTGATCAAATCCTGGAGAGGTTAGCCGGGCAGAGCTATTACTACTTTCTGGATGGGTTTTCGGCTATAATCAGGTAGCGATTGATCTCGATGATCAGGAGAAAACCACCTTTACTTGTCCGTATGTCACATTTTCTTATAGACGAATGCCGTTTGGGTTATGTAATGTGTCAACAACATTCCAACGGTGTATGATGTCTATCTTCTCTAATATGGTAGAGAAATTTCTTGAGGTATTTATGGATGATTTTTTAGTTTTTAGGGAAACCTTTGAAGACTATTTGAAACATCTAGAACTGGTACTTAAGAGGTGCAAATAGATGAATCTGATCTTAAGTTGGGAAAAGAGCCATTTCATGGTTCAAGAGGGGATAGTACTGGGCCATATTGTATCAAAGCGAGGGATAGAGGTCGATAAAGCAAAAGTTGAATTAATTTCAAAACTGCCCCCCCCCCCCACATCTATTAAGTAGATACACTCTTTTCTAGGCCATGCTGGGTTTTACCGAAGGTTTATCAAAGATTTCAGCAAAATCGCCTGACCGCTATGTAACTTATTGGCTAAGGATGTGACATTTGTCTTTGACGAATAATGTCTTTAAGCCTTTGAGGAGCTGCGTGCTCAACTATCGTCAACCCCGATTATTCATCCACCAGACTAGACTCTACCATTTGAGCTCATGTGCGATGCTTCCCCATAGGAGCTATGTTGGGTCAGAGAAAAGATAAGTTGTCGTATGCTATTTATTATGCCAGTAGGACTCTGAATGAATCTCAGATGAACTACATAACTACTGAGAAGGAGTTGCTAGCAGTTGTCTACGCCTTGGATAAAATTTGATCATATTTACTAGGCACCAAGGTTGTCGTTTACTCGGATCATGCCGCTCTGAGGCATTTACTTACGAAGAAATACTCTAAGCCCCGACTGATTCAGTGGATTCTGTTGTTGCAAGAATTCGACCTGGAAATCCAAGATAAGAAGGGTTCAGAGAATGTTGTTACGGATCAATTTTCAAGGATTACTATCGAATCCACAAAGGAAATTACTCTTCTTAAGGATTCTTTCCCTGATGAACATCTGTTCAGTATGACTGTGGTGGAACAAATACCGTGGTATGCTGACATTGTCATTTATAAAGGCACAAGTCGAATACCAAAAGTATGGTCTAAGAATGAGAAAGACCGATTCTTCAGCCAAGTCAAATTTTATATCTGGGATAATCCGCATTTGTACAAGTATTGCTCTGATCAAATTATTAGAAAATGCATCCCCGAGAGTAAGGTGCAAAACATACTGACATTTTGTCACACGCTGGAGTGTGGAGGGCATTTAGGAGCTTAGAAGACAACCCATAAGGTGTTGCAGAGTGGATTTTACTAGCCTTCCATATTTAGAGATGCTTTCAAGTTTTGCAAGACATGTTTGCGATGTCAAAAGCTTGGATCCATATCTCTAAGAGACATAATGCCTTTAACCTCAATTCTGATTGTAGAATTATTTGATGTGTGGGGTATTAATTTTATGGGACCATTTCCAAAAGCAGATAAGGAGTACATACTGGTAAGGGTTGATTATGTTTCGAAATGGGTAGAAGCGATAGCCACCAAATGTGCTGACCATGACATGGTGGAAAATTTTGTAAAATTGAACATTTTCTCACGATTTGGTATACCAAGAGTTCTGATCAATGATGGTGGAAGCCATTTTGACAACCAGTTTCTTTCCGCGCTTTGTGAAAAGTATGTTGTCACTCATAGAATTGGTATGCCATATCACCCCCAATCTAAGGTCAAGTGGAGGTTTTTAATAGGGAGATTAAAAATATTTTGGAAAAAACTGTGCGTCTGGATTTAAAGGATTGGCCTCGAAGGCTAAATGATGCACTTTGGGCGTACAAAACTGCATTTAAGACATCAATTGGTATGTCGCCATATCATCTTATGTATGGTAAAGCGTGTCATCTCCCTGTAGAGCTGGAACACCGAGCATATTGGGTTGTTCGAAGATTGAATTTCGATATAAAGAAAGTCGGTGTGCAGCGAAAACTCCAACTTTAAGAGCTTGAGGAGTTGAGAAATAATGCATATGAAAACTCTCAGATTTACAAGGCTCGAATGAAAGCGTTTCATATAAACATATTAGAAAGGAAGTTTTTGAGCCCGGCCAAAAAGTCTAGCTGTTTAATTCGAGACTCAAGCTGTTTCCTGGCAAGCTCCAATCAAGATGGGATGGGCCATATAAGATTACAAAGGTTTTCCCTAATGGAGCAGTAGAGCTCGATGATCCTGACATTGGAAAGAAGTTTGTAGTGAATGGACAACGATTGAAGCATTATATAGAGGTTCGACCAGTTGAGTGTGTGGTGGAAACAATCAATCTAACTGAACCACCACCCGAGCTGGATAAGCTTGATCCGGGGTGTTGAGAAGCGGCAATGTCATACCAACATTGGTACTAGGTAAAGAAGAGTAGCTTTGAAACCTAGTTTGTATATGTAGACAATAATTTAGTTATTTCGGTATTTAAGATCGTGTCCATAAAATCGAGTCGTGCGACCATCATCATTCAAGTATGGAGTGTCAATGAAGCTTAGGAAATATTTAAGAAGTGTGGAGTTGAAGACGGGACGAGATGACGACAAAAGAGAAAAAGTTTTTTTTGGGCCAGGGACCTACACTTCAAGTGTAGGTCAAGCTATGCTTGAAGAGTAGCTGCAGGCCTGTTATAAACAGGTCCGTCGTCAGTTTCCCCCTCACCTATTCCATTCAAATTCTTTGCTCTCGCTCAATTCCCCACCATTCTTCAAGAGGTTTGATCCTACCATTTACCCATCCAATTCCTCATCATTCTTTGCCAGCAGATTGTTGGATTAGTTGGTGATTTGTCCGGATTCGCGTGAAGAACTCGAAGTCTCCGAAACTCAATTTTTGGAAATCCATCATTTCTTTCGATTCGGTGAGTTTTGTTCCATTATTTTAATTTCATATGACTTATTTAACTTTTCTAAACTAGTATTGACAAACGAGTCCGATCAAAATCATGTTTTGATCTATTTTTTAAAAAGTTGAGTTTTTCGACTTTGAAATCGGATTAAATATCAAATTTTTGGGATGATGGCTTGTTTAATCATTGTATTGGATATATTTAGATATAGTTTAAGTTTGATTTGGTGTCCGGTTCATTATCACTTATTTTTAAAAAATTCCCTATTATAGGCATGGCACAGACCAAGATGTCGGCGAGGCGAGTGGCTCAGGCCGTCGTTGTAACTAATCCACTGGTGTGACAGAGGTTTAGATCATCATCTCTTGCACCATCCCCTATTCACCGTTGTAGCACATGCTCCAGGAGACCACAGTATGTCAACTCGTCTTCCTCATATTTATCGTCTGTTGAGGCAGAGGTGCTAGAGAGTTCTACTCAGGGGTGCGACATCTTATTACCACATGGTCACTTAGTGGTTGAGCCAGTTGTTCCATGGGCACCATCACCGCCATTTATGCCAGAGCAGTAGGCTGAGGAGATGAAGGAGGATACAAAGGATGCTGTTAAGCAGGAGGAAGACGCTGCGCAGGGCGATGATAAAGCCGGTGAGAGGGTACCGGAGCCACATGTGGAGGGTGACCCCAAGGTTTTAACTACATATTTACCTGTGCCCTGAACAACATCGATAGAGGATTTACTAGACCGGGCGATCCCGAAGGGGTATCAATAGGAGCGGACATATTTATTGCAAATATAAGAGGATTTATAGCCAGTACCTTCCTGGATGATTAGCTGATTGAGGGCTCGACGTTACTGCCTATTGTTACCCCGGTTACCCCGCACATTTGCGAGGATATGATTCGGGAGTTCTGGCTACATATGCGCCATTTCAGTAGGGGGTTGAGACTACGGACAGTGGTCCGAGGTACAGAGATTGAGATTACTCCCTAAACTATTGCTGAGGCGTGAGGTATTCTAGACAAGTGTCCACCCGAGCTCGCTGCTATATTCCCACATATGCCCGAGATACTCCCATCTATTTCTAAGGTGGTGACACTTCAGACTACCGGGAAGTGGGTTGATGATCATCGGAGCTACACAAAGAAGGCGAACTATCATCCTATGCTATGGTTCTAAGATGTGATATTTTAATCTCAGATTCTTCCACATGGCCATATGACCATGTGCTATGGGCCATTTCTGGCCCTCCATTATGTATTTGAGTTTGGGTGGTGGATTTCTATCCCACATATTTCGTGGGAGGGCTTATATACACATTATATTCATATGCGCAAGGAGACCAAGGTTGGTCAGCGTCTGTTTCAGATTTGATTCCCATGCTTGGTGATGAAGATTATGCTGGATGCCGGGATCGAGATGGATGCGGGTGAGTGAAACAGATTCTGAGAGGGTACCCTGTATGCCAGAGGGATGTTGACTGGTGTCTGGACCCGGTTGCATGCAGATGATATTATGTGACGCCGACCAATGTTTGGTGTATTACCAGGTGTACAGGCCCAGGAGCAGGCTGCTGATGCTGGTCATACTGATGCCGGTGGGGCTCAGGAAGCTGAGGTTGCTGATGATGTGGAGATGCCTGCTGCTGAGGAGGAGGTTGTATTGCCGGAAGTACCCGTGGGTGGTACTGTTACTCTATCTCAGGCGCAGTTTGATGCTCTGATTGCATGGATGCAGGGCTTAGAGCAGACTTTGGCATAGGAGAGACAAGCCCGACGGAGAGATCAAAGGCGGTTATTTCATAGGATTACCTGTATGAGTCAGCATATGGGTGTGCAGATTCCACCTACGCCACCGCCCTCTGATGATGAGTCTTAGTTTAGATTTCGTTAGGATTTTGTTTTATTTTTATTTTTATTTCATATATTTTTATACATTAGAGATAAATTGTCAAGCAGATAGTTTCGTATAAGGCTAGATGTGACTGCTTGAACGATTATCTTCTAAATGTTTTTGATATTTTCATAGTGTATGAAATTGAAGTTTTGCTGATTAATCATATTGTTGGATATATCCCTGGATTTTTACGCGTATTTTATATGTGCTGATAGTTTGAATTCTTTCATTAATTTAAAATGCACTATGCGAACATTTGTGAGTTTAAGTTTGGGGGTGTCTATGTGTTGGATTGATGAGTGTATATATATATATATAAATTCTTCAGGCCAACCTACGCTTGAAGTGTAGGCTACAACGGGATGAGTTTTAAAATTTTGCAAAATTGACCCATTTGAGGGGTGTTTTGGCCTGGTTTGTACTTGTACTAGTATTAGGATTTGTTTAAGTTATTTCTAGGATCATTTGTAGAATTTTTGTAGACTTTTTAGAGTAATCCTAATCTGACAAGGAGACGGAATGCAAATAGAAGTTGGAGTTGGATTACTTATTGTTTCCCCTTTCCTAGTCAGTTAATGGTTTTAAATATTTTTTCTCTTCTAATTCTACTACATCCATCTATAAATACATCCATAGGGTAGACACAATTCACAATTATCAAGGAGTGAGCATTAGATTAGATATTCTTCTTCTATTCTTCTTTTATTCTTTCTATTTCGAGGAGGATTAGTATGGATAATGCTAATGAAGATTATTTTGACCCGGAGGAATTCATAGAAGGTACGAAACCATATGTGGATATGAAGAACATGAATAAATGAGCTATGAGTCAGAATGGAAGCCGAACCATACCAAATTCGTTTTTGGAATGTTGGTTGCAATTTGAAGAGATATATTCATCCGGAGATGATGAATCAAGTATTAGTTGCGCCCAAATGGAAAATCCTTAGAGAATGAGGATTGAAAAGTTTAGAAAAACCGGCAGGTGAAAAGGTGTATCCGGGTTTGGTCTAAAAATTCTATAAAAATATGACAATTTTGGGACCACCAAGATTTAAGGTGATGAAGGCTAAAGTGACTCAGTGGAGTGCTCCTATTATGATTAGAAAAAGAAGTATTGCCGATGTGTGGAATATACCAATCGGTACTCCGACAAACTTATAAGAAATATTGAAAGAACATCCTATAGTATGGACACATAAGTTTGATGAGATGGTTCGGCAATTGTGTGCAGTATCAGATCTGAGACATAAGACGTGTGATAATTGGTGGTTGAAGTCGGATCTGCTTTATTTGGATTGTGTCATTGCGACTCGACTTCGGCCCAATAATCGAACTAGTGTAAGGGATCACGTTATGCTTAGAACTTTGAATGCCCTAACTCATGGGTATGAAGTGTGTGTTCCAACATTGATTATGGCTGAGTGTCGATTGCCTGAGAAATTATGAGTAGAGAATGGGTGGGTGTCGATAAATTTGAATATTATCTTCCATACCCATTTTTACTATCGAAGATCATTTCTGAGCAGTTGGGTGATATAATGAAGGAGTTGGATGAGATGCGGTGGACGATTATGAAAATATATCCGAAGGAAGCTTTAGAAAAGTTGAAAGAGACTACAGACTGTCGGATATGGTTGAAGAGTGTTGTGTCAAATGATGAAGAAGAAGAGGAAGATTAGAGTTTAGGTTTAAGTTTAGGATTTTTTTTGTGTTTTATTTTATTTTTAGGGACGATAGACCCTTAAGGCCACGCCTTTGTTTATTTTATTTCATTTTAGGATTGTAGGCCCTTAAGGCCAAATCAGTTTTTCTTTATTATTATTATTTTTGTCATAAAAAAAATCAATAAAATAAAAGAATTTTTTTTTAATTCCTTGGAAAAATTGTATGAATTTTTGGATATTTTTGAAATTTCTTTTCCCTTGCTATGATTGGGTATTTGTGTTTTGTTAATAATATCTACATGATATCCAATTCAAGTTTGGGGGAGAGGATTTGTGCTTTGCTTTGGTATCCAGAATTGAGCTTCAAAGGTAATTGTATCTGTTCTTCTACTTTATTTTTGACCATGGGGACATGGTCTAATTTAAGTTTGAGGGTGAGGGTATAGAATTACAATAAATGAAAATTTTCAAAAAAAATTGAAATTTTGAATTTTTTTTAGTTCTTTGTTTTCACGCATGAATGTTTTGCATTACAATTCGATTGAGTTTTTGTATATGATGCATAAGTAGTATGTAATGTGATATTCCCATTCATGAGAGTAATGATTAGATCAAATTAGTGAAGTGATGTGGTTTTACATGGGTGAGTGAATGAGTGAAATTGAAATTAAGAAAGACGACTTTGACCTATAAGCACAAACACACATTCACTATGAGAAATATATTTATTTTTGACTACATAGTTGAAAAATAATTTTGCCACAATAAAATGGGAGATGGGGAGTTGTTATGGTTGAAATGGAGAAAGTTGAAAATTTATTGTGAAAAATAAAATGAAGAAAAATAGTTATTCGATTTGAGTAACCGGACCTTGGTATCACCAATATCATTGTTTGCGTTTAAAGGGGAGAAAACTGATGAGCATAAATCTCATGAAAGAAGCTCGAGCCCAGTTGGTAGGGACTAAAAATCCTCGCTGGAAAGTCCAGAAACTTAAAAAGACAAAAATGGATGAAAAGTGGAAAGATGAAAATAATACGTTATTTTTATACTAAAAATGGCAAAGTTTGATCAATGAAGTAGGAGAAAATAAACTGAAATATCATAGTCGAGTGTTCACAAAATCACGGAAGGTTGTCTTGATTTTAAGTAGAAAGTAGCGAAATCATTCACTTAAGTGGGAACCATTCATAACATAAAGCTTGATATAAATGTTGTTCGGTAGTAAGTGAGAGTATTTGCATGCATGCTGTCTTTTGTATTGTATCATGACTTAATTGAATTTGTGTGTGAACTCATGACTGCGTGATTATAGAGAACTGAGATGTTTGTAGGTACCATCACTGTAAAATTTCACAAGACTTCACTTGTCCACTAGGGGTAACTTAGGGATTTAAAAGGTTTCTTACACGTGCTAAATGTAATCGTTGACCCTCACGAAAGCAAGGGATTATGTTAGATTAGTTACAATAGTTAGAGTAGTTAGATTAAAAAGATCATCACAAGAAAAGTTCCATGAGTTTATTGCTAAGGGACTAGCAATATGTAAGTTTAGGGTGTGATAAGTGTAAAATATTAGTCATTTTAATCCTTTAACTCACTATTGTTACGTTTTTTCATTCCATTATTTGGTATTTTTATTGCGTTTGTGTCTTAAGACATGTTTCAGGAGCTTAATAAAGAAATGAAGTAACTTCGGTGAATTAACTGAAGAATATGTTCTTTCTATCCAAGAGGAGAGTCAAAGAGGCAGTCCGAGACAAAAATGGCTCCCGGAGGGCAAAAACGGCATTTTTAGAACCCGTCATCTTTAGTAAAAAGTATCGTGGGTTCGAGACGGACATTTTTATGCATTTACGAAGAAAAGTGAATTTTTACAAAATGCCTACGCTTCCAGTTTCAAAATGTGGCTGGAAATCACATTTCTACTCTTGGACCTACGCTTGAAGCGTAGGCCTGCTAGGCTTCAAGCGTAGGTGCGGCAATGTTTTGGGGATTTTTTGTTGATTTTTCTTGTTTCACCCCCGGTTTAATTGGAAGACGTGCCTGTGACTCTAGACCTTTATATATATATATACACTTATGTATATGAGAAGTTAGGGTTTACTTGAGTTTTAGTGTGAAAAGACTAAAAAGGGCCTTTCTATGTTATTGCCTATATATACACGACCATACATCAAAGTTAGGTCTGTGGAGTTGGAAAATTCAGACGTGGGTTTTTGGAGGCTGTTCATTCATTCAGATTTGCTGCTGTTGTGATCCATATTCAATCCTAGAGATCCGAAGAAGAATACTATGGAGAACGTTTCTACATCAACGATGCAGTCACCATCTTCCATGACCAACTAACTCGGTATCTAGGGTTTTCTAGCAAAACCCTAGCCAAGTATTGTAGTTCTTTCATTATTTTCAATTATAAAGAGGGGAAACTGTTGACCATACTATGATGATTGTAGTAGTTAAGAGACCGTACTAATTTGCAATATAAAAGTATATGTTTATTCTAAATTCATGTATTAGATGGAATTAATATATAATTTTGCACAATTATGATTATTCACTATGGGCTGGAACTCGGATGCTTAATCATGGTTTTTTACACAATGGTGGTAATGAAACTTGAAACCCTAGGTTGACACATGTCATGCCTTGGCAATTTAATATAGACATGCTTTAGTTTATTTTCATGTATTAGGATTAGATAATAGTAATATAATTGACATGTACTAGTTAGGTCAGTCATTAGACGGATTGTCACAATCCGGTTGATCGTACTCCTTTTTGGGGTCGTATTTAGCTATTTGCGGTATGACCTGATTCAAAGTTATGGATCGCCCTCTTATAATTAATATATTAATGAACTATATTATGCGGTTAATGGTGGAGTGATGAAAACCCTAGTTTTCTCTCTCATCTGAATCATAACCAATTTACGTTGCTTTTTAGTTAATTTAGTTAAGATTAGATAATTTGGTCTTTCGACCACCAAAATAAACTATTTTCAGAAAAATATAATTCAGTGTTTTTGAATTATTAAAGTGAACAATCTCAGTCCCTGTGGGATCGATATCCCTTACTCAAGTCGCTATGATATTCTACAATTTGTTAGTCACTAAAATACCCTAGGGGGGGAGGGTGAATAGGGTTTTAAAAATAATTTCTAACTTATTTTTATTTTTACTAGAACATGCAACAAGGTTCAATATTAATTTACAAGGTAAAATATGCAATGAATGATTTCACTTAAATTCAACAAGCTATTTACCACAATATAAATTAAGCATGCATGAACATAAAGTAAAGAGATAGAGATAGAGATATTGACACCGTGATTTTTACGAGGTTCGGTAACTCCTACTCCTCGGCTCAAAGAATCCCCATCCTTGAGACTTTCCCAATCCTCACACTATGGCTCTTCCTTCAATAGGTGGAATAGCAAAACCTTTACAAAAGAGCTAACTAGCTCTTCACACAATCAAGAGAACAATCCTCCCTTGATACAATGGGCTTCACTCACCCAAGATCACAAATTTGTGTATGTAATCAATATATCACTCAAGAAACAAAAACACTCAAAACCCTAAGGTTTTTATGGAAGATAGATCAATATAAGCTCAAGTGTTTTTAGGTGATATTTCAAGAACTCAAGATATATATATTCTCACAATATATTTTCAATAAGAGAATAGGCTCAAGGCTTGAGTTTAAATCTTCAAAATGATAAGAGTGAAAAACGAGATTTTCCTATCAAAAGATTTTTCAGAAGATGCTTGAGAGAAAATTAGAGATGAACAATATTTGGAAAATTTCTCACACAAGAACCTTAGCATTTTTAATCCATATCTCTTTCTTTATATAGTGAACACTAGGGTTTGGAGAGTGTGTCTCACCCTAGACAATATGGAGAGTAGGACCTGAAAATCTGCAAGCAAAATCATTTCTTTTTGGGCAAAAATATTGTTTAGAAATATTTTTCCTTAAAATCCTGAAGCACCCAGTCGACTGCCTACCGGCACCCAGTCGACTGCCTCCATGCTTAGATTTAAAATATTTTTCCCAACGGCTAGGGTCAGTCGACTGCCTCAAGAAGGCCAGTCGATTACCTCATGAGTCAGTCGACTGCCTTGGACAGGCCAGTCAACTGCCTCAGGTAATCAAAAATGATTGAAACTCTCTGGTTCAGTCAGTCGGCTGGGTCCTTAACTACCAGTCGACTGGTCACAGTCAGTCGACTGCCTTGGACAGGCCAGTCGACTGCCTCATGCAGTTACAATGTTTTATAACTCACTGGTTCATCCAGTCGGCTGGGTCCTTAAGGGCCAGTCGACTGGGTCACAGTCAGTCGGCTGCCATTTCATGGCCAGTCGACTGGGTGACTCCAAAAATTGTTTTCAAGGTCCGTTTTTGATCCGTTTGAGTTCATTTGATTAATTACTTGAGCTTATAAGATCAATCAACGCATAAGATACCTTGTTACAATATTCTCACCCCGACCTATCTACCCCAGGTCTTGAGTTCAGATTTTGTTCTTTCTTTGATCTTTTTGTCCTTCTTCGAGTTTGCGCTTGAGTTTCCTTATCGGTTGTTGCTTTAGCGATCTTCCCGAAACATTTACCTGTACTTGCTGAAACACTTAGCTCAAAGCCATATTAGTACCAAACACGGTTTTGAATGTTTTGTTAATATCAAAATAAGATTTATTGCTTGAAATGGAATTTCAAAGCCAACAATCTCCCCCTTTTTGATGTTGACAAAACATTTCGTGTTTGCTCATAATTGGTAAAGTATCAAGTGATACTCCCCCTCAATGTGTGCATCTTTCATTTTTATTTTCATGCTCCCCCTTAGGAAATAAATTTTGCAATTTGATATTCATTTACGTAATGCATTGAGGAATAATAGAAACAACATTTTTCAATTTATAATTGCAAGATCGGTACATGTTGTTTTACTACTACACATTACAAAATAATAAAGCATAGAAATAAAACTAAAGATAACATAAACAACACACATAGGTAACGTCCTATGCCACGCAAAATGGACCTATGGCCAACACAAACAACCTAAACATTCTCCCCCTTTGACGACATCAAAAAGGCGGAGGGTCACGGCGAAGTGCATCCATGGCGGTGGTGAGGCGGTCGATCTTGTCCTCAAGGCGCTTCATGTCCGCGGCCGTCTGCTTTTGGGTCTCCTCATTGCGCTTCACGATTTCCAAGATTTGGGTAAGAGTTTCGGGATTACCCCCGAACCCAAAATCCGGAATATCGAAATCGCTACCAAGAGACGGAAATGAGGAAGTCGGAGCATCCGGACGAGGTGCCTCGGGACGAGGAGCATCGGGACGAGGAACAGAAGGACTGGCTTGGTTTGCAGGAGGGGCAGCCCTAAGAGAGACCAACACTCCATCGGCATTTTTGCCAATGTGCATTTGCTTGAGATGAGTGCGGTCCAGAAAGATTGGATTGTGCTCCGTAGGCTCGTCAGCAAGTGGCACACCGTTCCGACTGAGAAGATAAGATAAATGGGTAGGAAAAATAAGTGCGCCTTTCTTCTTGTGGCACTCGAGGATTGCCGATATGAAGAGGAAGGCAAGATTGACCTTCTGATCGGTCATGACACAGTAGACTAGGAAAGCTTCCATAATCGACACAAGACTCCGGGTTCCGGACTTGGGCAAAATGGAATACGTGATAATGTTGTGCACAAGTCTAGCTTCGGGAGTAAGCGAGGAAGAAGGAAACTCAGCAATGGCGGTGGTGGTTTTATTCACAGAAATAGCCCGAACTGCTTCGAGAGGATCGAAATCACTCGAAGAGTACCAAATAGATGGGCAGTAATAGGAGATACCGCCAGGAGGTAGCCGAAAAACAGTATTGATTACTGCTTCGGTGATCTCAACAGAGACGCCTCCAACATTGGAGCTAAACTGGGTGGAGATAAGGCGTGGTTGAGAAGGATTCACTAGATTGGTGTAGAATGCTTTGACAGCCCTCGGATAGAGCGGAACATCGAGCGAGAGAAAGAAATCCCAACCTATATTTTGAAAAAGATTGAACGTATTAACGCCAATATCTTCGCACAAGGGTTGAGTCACAATGCGACTCCGAGCAAATTTTCGATGAAGGAACTGAGTTTCGAAAAGACGAACACTGTCTTCATCACCGAGAAGAGCAGTCAGAGACATCGGACCAGATTCAGATTCGGAATCAGTGTCCTCATGAACAGGAGACGGAGGTGGAGGAGGTGCAGCCGAAGAGCTTCCACCCCTACGGGCGCGTTTCTTGAGGCGCACGACATTAGGAGCCATGAGAGAGATGAGAATCAAGATGATGGGAAGCATTTTGAGAAGAAAAACGAAAAGAAATGGTGAAATCAGAGAGGGAGAAGTGAAACTGAAAAAATATATATATATATATGGATATATATATGGAGATATATAACTGAAAATGAAGAGGGGAGTGGTGATGATGGAGGAGAGGATCGTGGTGTAGTGGGAAAGTGGTTTAAAGATGAGTAAATGGCTTGAAGGAGAGAATAAATGGGAGAGATCGTGGAGAGAGTGGAGAGAAGACGAAGAGAAAGAAGAAATAAAAACAAGGTTCGCACAGAGGCAGTCGACTGGCCATATGGAGACAGTCGACTGGCTCATACTCAGTCGACTGGCCAATGTAGGCAGTCGACTGGCTGAAGATAGTTAAAAACACAAAAACTCACTGGTTGATCCAGTCGACTGGCCGTATATGAGGCAGTCGACTGGCCCTCAAAAAAAAATTTAAAATTTTGAAAGCCGAGAACGTGGACGAGAATTTGTGAAAATTAACTGATGACTTCAAAATCCATGGCCATTCCTAATTCCCTACGAATTTTTGAAAATGGTTCATCCGAGAGGGGTTTAGTAAAAATATCCGCCAATTGATTCTTAGTATCAATAAAAATCAATTCAACATCGCCTTTAGCTACGTGATCCCGTAAAAAATGATGCCTAATCTCTATGTGCTTTGTGCGAGAGTGTTGAATAGGATTCTTTGAGATACAAATAGCACTAGTGTTATCACATTTAATAGGTACGCGATTGAAAACAAGTCCAAAATCAAGTAATTGTTGCTTAATGTAAAGAGTTTGAGCACAACTACTACCGGCCGCAACGTATTCGGCTTCAGCCGTAGATAAGGCAACCGAATTTTTCTTTTTACTTGACCATGAAACTAACGAGTGACCTAGAAAATGACATGTACCGCTTGTGCTTTTCCGATCAACTTTACAACCCGCAAAATCGGCATCCGAATAACTCGTGAGATCAAGTGTAGTACCACTTGGATACCAAAGTCCTAAGTTAATCGTCCCGTTAAGATAGCGAAAAATACGTTTTACGGCTAACAAGTGAGATTCTTTGGGACAAGATTGAAAGCGAGCACATAAGCATACACTAAACATGATATCCGGTCTACTAGCAGTTAAATAAAGTAAACTTCCTATCATGCCTCTATATTTAGTAATATCAACACATTTTCCATTTTCATCTTTATCGAGTTTAATAGAGGTACTCATGGGAGTAATGGCATGTTTGGCTTCCTCCATACCAAATCGCTTTAGCAAATCTTTAGTATACTTAGATTGGCTAACAAATAATCCATCCAAGCTTTGCTTGATTTGCAACCCTAAGAAGAAGTTCAACTCACCCATCATACTCATTTCAAATTCGTTTTGCATGTTAGATGCGAAATCCTTGCAAAGGGAAGTGTTTGTTGATCCGAATATAATGTCGTCAACATATATTTGGATAATCAACAAATCATTCTTGACAGTTTTTGTAAATAGAGTGGTGTCAACTTTGCCTTTAGAAAAACCTTTTTGAAGTAGAAAGTCACTAAGCCGTTCATACCAAGCTCTAGGAGCTTGCTTTAACCCGTACAAGGCTTTAGATAATTTGTAAACATGATTTGGAAAACGTTCATTTTCAAAGCCGGGTGGTTGTTTCACATACACTTCTTCATCTATAGTTCCATTTAGAAAAGCACTTTTGACATCCATTTGATAGAGAATGAAATTTCTAGATGATGCAAATGCAAGAAGCATTCTAATTGCTTCTAATCTAGCTACGGGTGCAAAGGTTTCATCATAGTCAATGCCTTCCTCTTGATTGTAACCTTGAGTTACCAATCTTGCTTTATTTCGAATAATCACTCTATTTTCATCCTTCTTATTTCGAAAAACCCATTTAGTGCCTATTATAGTTTGATGTGTGGGTTGAGGGACTAAATGCCAAACTTGATTGCGCTCAAATTGATTTAGTTCCTCTTGCATAGCCATGATCCAAGAATCATCACATTGAGCTTCGTGGAAGTTCTTGGGTTCAATATTGGACACAAAAGCCATGTGATTGCATAAGTCTCTAAGTTGAGATCTTGTGCTAACACCTTGTGAAGGGTTTCCTATGACTTGGTCAAGAGGATGGTTTTGCACAATCCTCCAAGATTTAGGAATGGAGCAAGTCAAGTCATCATTTGATTGATCTCCAACTTTACTCTTATCCATTTGCCTACTTGACGAGTTGGAGATATTGAGATTATTGAAATTATCCTCAATTCCTACAACTTCATCATCATCTAGGTCAACTCTAGGTGAGGGTAGAGGTGGTGATTCATCAAAAACAACATGGATAGACTCTACCATGGTTAAAGTCCTTTTGTTAAAGACTTTAAAGGCTCTACTTGTTGAGGAATAACCTAAGAAAATTGCTTCATCCGATTTGGAGTCAAATTTTCCCAAGTTATCTTTATCATTTAAAACAAAACATTTACAACCAAACACCTTGAAATAACCAATATTGGGTTTCCGACCATTCCACAACTCATACGGAGTTTTACCCAATTTCATTCGAATTATAACTCTATTTATGACATGACAAGCGGTATTTACCGCTTCCGCCCAAAGACTTCGGGGAAGGTTGTGTTCATTTAACATAGTTCTAGCCATTTATTGTAAAGATCTATTTTTCCTTTCAACTACCCCATTTTGTTGAGGAGATTTTGGAGCCGAGAGATCATGAGATACACCAAATTCATCACATAATTTCTCTAGATCTTGATTGTCAAACTCTCTACCCCTATCACTTCTAATTTTCTTGATTTTCAAATCTTTTTCATTTTGAATGACTCTATAAAATTTATCGAGAATGGAGTGAGTTTCATTTTTATGAGCAAGAAAGTAAACCCAAGTAAATCTAGAGTAATCATCTACTATAACAAGTACATAGAGTTTCCCGGCCAAGCTAGCCATTCTTTCCGGACCAAAGAGATCCATATGAAGTAACTCTAAGGGTCGAGAAGTGGTGATATCTTTCTTTCTCTTGAAAGAAGATTTCACTTGCTTACCTATTTGACATGCACTACATATTTTATCTTTTGAAAAATTAGTCTTCGGGAGGCCTTTGACTAATTCATTTTTAGACAAACGTTGGATGAGGTCCATACTAGCATGTCCTAAGCGTCTATGCCATAACCAACTATTTTCACTCGATGTGACAAAACACTTAACATCTTGTTCATTTAATTCACATAGCAACATAGTATATAAATTTCCGTTTCTCTTTGCATTGAACAATTGTTTTCCGTCTTTCTCAACTATGCATGCATTTGACCTAAAGATAACATCATAACCTTTGTCACAAAGTTGGCTAATACTAAACAAGTTATGCTTTAAACCATCAACTAAAAGTACGTTATCTATAGCTAGAGAAGAAGATATACCAATAGATCTGATTCCAACAATTTTGCCTTGTGAGTTATCTCCAAAAGTAACGTTTCCTCCTTCATAAGATTTTAAGGACATGAATTTTGATTTGTCCCCTGTCATGTGCCTTGAACATCCGCTATCAAGAAACCATCTTTCTTTTGAGGCAGTCTTCAAGCACACCTACAAAACAGCGTTACGTGACTTTTATTGGTACCCAATCTATTTTGGGTCCATTTTGGTTAGAAAGAGATGCAATAGTTCTTTTCGGAACCCAAATTGATTTAGTTACCAAGTTTTCTTTAGCACGTAGAGATGCAATAGTTCCTTTTGGAACCCAAAACATTTTTGAAACAATTTTCTTCTTCTTTCTTAGAAAACATGCATTTGCTTTGTGACCTATTTTCTTGCAATAGTAGCATGAAACATGATTGTGATCAATAGAAGTTGAGAATGAAGATTGTTTTGAAAAAGTATGCTTTAATGATTTTCTTTTCTTCAATAAAAGTGCATCTTTGTTGAATGCATCATATCCTAAGCCGCATTTGTCAAAAGAGTTTCTTTGTCTTCCTAGCATGATGCTCAAGTTTTCTTTTCCTTTTGTGAATTTTGCTAAGATGTTTATTTGATCATCAATGGTCTTCTTCAACAAAATATTTTCCTCTTCTATCTTCATACTTTTGTCATTAGTTGCATTTACATCAACTATGGTGTGGCTAGTGGAATTACATGAAGATTTAGATTTCTTGAGCAAACTATGTTTTTTTGCTAGTTTTTCAAACTCATCATACAAATTTTCAAATGCATCTTGTAATTCATTATGAGAAAATAATAGCTCATCATATGATAAAATGGAATTATCTAATGCATGTAAATTTAAATGTACCTCATCTTCATTTGCCATGAGGCAAAGATTTGCAATTTCCTCACCATTCTCTTCCTCATCCGAATCACAAGAATCATAATCATCCCATGTTGCATTCATGGCCATTTTGTTTGGCCTTTTATCGTTCTCCTTTTTGGTATTGAAACAATCATTTCTATAGTGCCCCGGTTTACCACATGAAACAAGTAATAGACTCCTTCTTGCTTGTCTCTCCTCTTGGTTCATTGCTCTTTAAGAACTTCCGACCTTTAGCCTTCTTTCGTTGAAAAAATCTCTTGAATTGTTGAGTGATCAAGGCAATGTCTTCATCAACCTCTTCTTCGATTCTCTCATTTGCTTCACTTTTAGTTGAAGCTTGCAAGGCTATACCTTTTCTTGGCTTGGCGTCTTCTTCACGAGATTTCAAGGTAATTTCCCATGTAAGGAGTGACCCGAAAATCTCATCAAGACTCATAGTGCTAAGATCATGTGCTTCTTTAATAGTCGTCACCTTCGCATCCCATTTAACCGGAAGGCTTCTAAGGACTTTGCGTTCCGCATCGGATCTAGGAACAATTCTACCAAGATGCTTTAGTCCATTCAAAATGTTAGTAAAACGAGACATCATAGAATTGATATTTTCATCTTCCTTCATGGCAAATAATTCATATTCATGCATAAGTATATCAATTTTAGATTCTCTAACTTGAGTAGTTCCTTCATAAGTAACTTCAAGTTAATCCCACATTTCTTTGGCCGTGGAGCAAGTAGAGACTCGATTAAATTCATTTGGACTTAAGGCACAATTTAGATTAACCTTAGCTTTGGCATTAAATGAAATAAGTCTACGCTCATCATTATCCCATTCGTTGGGCAATTTGGGAATGGTTTTTCCATCAACTACTTTGGTAATAGTAAAAGGTCCATCAACAATAACTAGCCAAATTTGATAATCAATAGCTTGAAGAAAATCTATCATTCTAGTCTTCCAATAACTATAGTTTGAACCATCAAACCATGGGGGCCTATTGTTTGATTGTCCTTCTACATGAGTGACTATGTTTGAGGCCATGATCGTTCTCTAAGACGGTTAAGTCAAAAACAAGTAGAGATTAGGCTCTGATATCAATTGTTAGTCACTAAAATACCCTAGAGGGGGGGTGAATAGGGTTTTAAAAATAATTTCTAACTTCTTTTTATTCTTACTAGAACATGCAACAAGGTTCAATATTAATTTACAAGGTAAAATATGCAATGAATGATTTCACTTAAATTCAACAAGCTATTTACCACAATATAAATTAAGCATGCATGAACATAAAGTAAAGAGATAGAGATAGAGATATTGACACCGTGATTTTTACGAGGTTCGGTAACTCCTACTCCTCGGCTCAAAGAATCCCCTTCCTTGAGACTTTCCCAATCCTCACACTATGGCTCTTCCTTCAATAGGTGGAATAGCAAAACCTTTACAAAAGAGCTAACTAGCTCTTCACACAATCAAGAGAACAATCCTCCCTTGATACAATGGGCTTCACTCACCCAAGATCACAAATTTGTGTATGTAATCAATATATCACTCAAGAAACAAAAACACTCAAAACCCTAAGGTTTTTATGGAAGATAGATCAATATAAGCTCAAGTGTTTTTAGGTGATATTTCAAGAACTCAAGATATATATATTCTCACAATATATTTTCAATAAGAGAATAGGCTCAAGGCTTGAGTTTAAATCTTCAAAATGATAAGAGTGAAAAACGAGATTTTGCTATCAAAAGATTTTTCAGAAGATGCTTAAGAGAAAATTAGAGATGAACAATATTTGGAAAATTTTCTCACACAAGAACCTTAGTATTTTTAATCCATATCTCTTTCTTTATATAGTGAACACTAGGGTTTGGAGAGTGTGTCTCAACCTAGACAATATGGAGAGTAGGACTTGAAAATCTGCAAGCAAAATCATTTCTTTTTGGGCAAAAATATTGTTTAGAAATACTTTTCCTTAAAATCCTGAAGCACCCAGTCGACTGCCTACCGGCACCCAGTCGACTGCCTCCATGCTTAGATTTAAAATATTTTTCCCAACGGCTAGGGTCAGTCGACTGCCTCAAGAAGGCCAGTCGACTGCCTCATGAGTCAGTCGACTGCCTTGGACAGGCCAGTCGACTGCCTCAGACAATCAAAAATGTTTGAAACTCTCTGGTTCAGTCAGTCGGCTGGGTCCTTAACTGCCAGTCGACTGGTCACAGTCAGTCGACTGCCTTGGACAGGCCAGTCGACTGCCTCATGCAGTTACAATGTTTTATAACTCACTGGTTCATCCAGTCGGCTGGGTCCTTAAGGGCCAGTCGACTGGGTCACAGTCAGTCGACTGCCATTTCATGGCCAGTCGACTGGGTGACTCCAAAAATTGTTTTCAAGGTCCGTTTTTGATCCGTTTGAGTTCATTTGATTAATTACTTAAGCTTATAAGATCAATCAACGCATAAGATACCTTGTTACAATATTCTCATCCCGACCTATCTACCCCAGGTCTTGAGTTCAGCTTTTGTTCTTTCTTTGATCTTTTTGTCCTTCTTCGAGTTTGCGCTTGAGTTTCCTTATCGCTTGTTGCTTTAGCGATCTTCCCGAAACATTTACCTGTACTTGCTGAAACACTTAGCTCAAAGCCATATTAGTACCAAACACGGTTTTGAATGTTTTGTTAATATCAAAATAAGATTTATTGCTTGAAATGGAATTTTAAAGCCAACACAATTGATACGTGCGCTTGTGTAGGGTAAAACCAAAAGTCGTTAAGGTGTTATTTTTTTCCATATATTTTTATACACGTGACATACGCATCAGTACGGTAAAACCTAGCACTGTCATAAGAGGCTATTTTTATCACCTATTTTTCGCACCCCTGACAACACATCAGTTAAATACCTAGGGTTAGATCTTGAACTTAGACGATGGACGTACCTCATTAAGGAGGTTCCGTATCTAGGTCCCCTTTGTTTGATGGCTCTAATTACACGTATTGGAAAGCGAGAATGAGAGTGTTTTTGAAATCGCTAGATGAGAGAGATTGACTTATCATTGAGGTAGACTACTCACCACCCACTGTGAAAGATGTTATTAGTAATGAATCTAGGGTAAAACCGTTGAGTGAGTGGACCACTACTGAAACAAATAGTGCTAGTTAGAATTCAAAAGCTTTGAATGTGTTGTATAATGCTGTGACTGTAAATGAGTTTAAGAGGATAGCCACATATGGAATTGAAAAAGAAGCTTGGGACATTCTCGAAGTAACTCATGAGGGAACTTCAAAAGTTAAGCAATATAAACTCCAAATTCAAAATTCACAATTTGAACAGCTTAAGATGGATGAGGATGAAGTTTTTAGTGACTTTGAGTCTAGGTTGACTGATATAGTAACAAGCTGTCACAATCTAGGAGAGCCCATTCCAGAGACTTCCATAGTGAAGAAAATTCTTAGGTCTCTACTGGAACATTTTTGGTCTATGGTTACTATCATATCTGAAATCATGAGTTTTAAAGAAATTAAACTTGAAGAATCTGCAGGGATTCTAAAATCTTATGAGATGGAGATGTGTGCTCAATCCTCTAAGAAGTCGAGTGATACAAAAGAGAAGAGCATAGCTTTTAGAACCACTAAAGAGGATCCTAGTGAGTCTGATAAGGAGGGTGAGAGTAGACCAAGTGAGTTTGATATGATCATGAAGTAGTTTCATAAATTTTTAAAATCTTCTTGTGGTCAAGAGTTGATTAAAGGACAAAAATTTGGAGATAAATCACATGATTTTAAAAATAAAAAGGTCCAAAATAAGAATGATAAGATTGACCCTAAAAAGAATAAACCTCAATGTTTTGAGTGTGCTAATAAGAAGAAAAAGATAAAAGGCCTAGCTGTTACTTGGAGTGATGGATCAGATGATGGAACATCTAGAGATTCTGTTGTGTCTAATGTGGCTGATGAGTCTAAGGATTTCACTGCATTTGCTACACAAAGTAAGGAGGTTGAGGAAATTACAGCAAGTTGGGCAATGTTTGAGGATGATGATTATGAGGATAATGAAGATCGTGGGGAATCGTATGAAGATGCTTATAATAAACTCTATGAAAATTCTGTTCATATGAGCAAAATCTTCTTAAAATATATAGCTTAGTTAAAAAATGTTGATAAGGAGAGACAATCCTTAAGAGAAGAGTTGACCAAGTCTGAATAAGAAAGGACTCAAGCTTTGAAGAAGGTAGATGATCTCAATGAGGAATTATAAACTCTAAAATTGGAATTGAGTGAGAAATCTACTAGGATTGAGGGTTCGAAAAAAGAATTGAAGGATGCTAACTCAACCATCCATAAATTATCTAGTGGAACACTTGAGCTGAATCATATATTGAGTGTGGGAAAATCTGCAAGAAATACAAAGGGGATGGGATTCAAAGGAACATTAAGTGATTCAAACATAGTTTCCAAAATAACCTTTGTAAGGGGTTCCCAAGAAGCATCTAGTTCTTCTCAAGGTAAGTCTGATAGGAATCTGAATACTCAATCTTATGTCAGAAAACCTGTTTAGAGTAAAACTCCCTTTACCTCTAGAGTCAATAAGGGTTCAAATCATGGTTATCAAAGGTTTATCCCAATTTGTCATCACTATGGAGTGAAAGGTCACATTCGACCCGTGTGTTCAAATTTAAGAGGAGAAACTTTGAAATTAGAGTGGAAGTATAAAACTAAAAAAGGGCCCAATGTTGAAAACCAAATTCAGGTGTTGAGTGAAGAGATGAAGAGGTTGTTAAGGCTCGCAAATATAGCACCGAGAATTAAACAAGTGTGGGTTAGAAAAGATGAATTACATTGTTTGATTGCTCATACTGCATGTCGAGCACCTGACTCTAATTCTGAGAAAGGTCTTGAATATATATCTATAGATTCTCAGTCAACAGACATCTCTACAAAATCATTTGATTTTCAAAAGCATGTGCATCTTAAAAAATCTAGTGGCATGTTATCATTATGATATATGTCTTCATATGTATCATTCTAGGAATATATTGCATTATCTGTTACCCTAGAATTGATACATTATCATGCATTTTTTTTTCTTTTATTTGCATGTTTAATTTTTTTTTAGTATTATGTATGCATCATGTTTTTGCTACTATTAGGATTATTCATGTATGCATCATTATGACAAAAATGCCATAAAAAATTGAAAATAAAAATAAAAATTCTTAGCATGTTGAGTTTGGCTAAGGGTAACAATGGTTGTCATATTTCACTATATTGCTATATTTACTTTTCTTATTATACTTATGGGAATTTAAGTTGTTAGTCTGACATGAGGTTATGAGTTATTCACTTGACATGTTTAAGTATTATTTTTGAAACTCATCAACTTTGGGTGTTTGTTTCACTTCGGAGATGATAGTAATACTTGTTAGAACTTTTAATCTTTTCATCTAATCTGAAGTAATATTAGGTTCATGAGCTATGCTAGATTGATCTATGCTTTTAAATACATTTTGCATGCTTATAAATGTTGTGATGTTGAAAAGAGGAAAGAATGAAATGTTAAAATATAGAAATGCAAAAAGTAGTTCTTTGATCTGAATAATTGGGTCTCTTGCCTCGGTAAGCATTGAGTGTTCGCGTAAAAAGGGGAGAAGACTAATGAGCATAAATCCCAGTTGGTCGGGACTAAAAATCCTCACTGGAAAGTCCGGAGATTAGAAAGACAAAAAGGGATATGATGAAAAAGTTGAAAAGGTTGAAAATATTAAATTGTATTCCCTTAAATAACAATAAGGTCTGAGTTAAATATTTGACTTCTAGATTGGGTTTTGAACTGAAATATCATCATGGTTAGTGAGTAGATTGTTAGAATTAACACGTATTGCTTTCATTTTAGTTGTTTACTGGCACCTGAATATTTTTCATATATGCAAATGTTATGTAAAGCTTGTCTTATGACTGCTTATAACTACAAGGTAAGTGTGCTAATTTTCTTCACTATCATGTGTATAATAGCTAAGTCAAATATGATAATATGATGTGTTAATGATTAGTTCGTTGTCTCTACTTCCCTGCTCACATGCTTCGAAGAAAAAAAATATTTTTTTTGTTGAGCATTTTTGCATTCATGCATTAGTATTAGGGTCATGCATTGTAGTTTTTGTTTTATCGAGAATCTGGATATAATCTTATAGAGTACTTTATCTTAGTATTTTGTGCTTAGCTTAGATTCTCTAGAGTCTCCTCGGTGATCATTTCCCTATGTTTATATTGTGATCTTTTCCCTATGGTTTCATCTTGAGGTTTTTCCTTGTTTCTCTCATGAGCTTTGATTATTTTTATTGTTCATTGTCATTTCAGTGACAAAAAGGGGGAGAAATGTTGAGTAAGGGGGAGTAATGGTTTTAGTGGGAGAAGAATTGAGTAAGGGGGAGAAGGAAAGTGTGTGTTTTATGATCATTATGCTTACATGGATATTGTGTTTTTCTTATGATCATTTTATATCTGTTTTCTACACTTGCATTTAATGGTTTGTTCAGTGTTGTGGTTACAAGATTGGTAGACCGTCATGAAAGCAATGTGACAGTTTATATCTATGTTTGTCGGTGTGTGTTCATATGTATAAATGTTACGTTGTTATTTGTGATGATATATTGTAAAGCATGGTTTTGTCTCAGAAATGTCAAGTGCGAGATTGTAAGAACATTTATTGCAATTGTTTATGTATGACACATTCTAGACAATAACCATGTTGAGTGTTAGATTGGTCGATATAGTCTTAACGACATCTACAAGTTTCGACAAAGGCGAAATCAAGCATTGAAGTAGTGAAGAATACAAGTGAAGTGCAAAAGTGAGAATATTGAGGATAAATGTCTCCCGGAGGGCAAAACCGACATTTTTCAAAGCTGTCACTTCAAGGAAAAAGTATCATTGATTTGAGATGGTCATTTTGGCGCAGTTGCGGAGAAAAGTGATTTTAACAAAAATGCCTATGCCTAAGCTTACGCTTACATAAGTGAAATATGGCTAGAAAGTGAAAAGCTATGCTTGAAGCTACGCTTGAACCTATGCTGAAAGTGTAGGTAAGCTACGCTTACGGCTAAAACTTCTGCTAATTTTTTGTTGTGATGTTGGTTGTGCCCCATTTTGATTTTATGATGCTACTACGACTTCTATATCTTGGTATACATGCACGTAACACCCCGCATTTTCCTTTCTCTTTTCTGGAATTCTTTTCCAAGTGTTAACGTTTGTGACATCACTTATTCATGACGTTTTGTGTATTCTCGGTACGTGTAAATTTTTTGCATTTACGTTTTGGACTTAGCGGGATGACTTCGTCGTATTTCGTTTCCGATTTTGTGGATTTGAGTGTCGCCAACGACTACGTGGGTTCGGACAACAGTTTCTCGTTGGAGCTTCAACAATCATGTTGCGTTCCCGAAAGTGTTACCCTAGTTTATTGTAGACGTTCCGGAGTAGCAGTCATGTGAATATCTTGTTATAGTTTCATGCTGTAAGTAATGAGAATAGTTAGAAACGATATCAGGAAAGAAATGACCGAATGGTAAATGATTATTTTCATATTTTGATCACTTAGTGAAAAGTGTAGAGATTTGGTTAAGTGTTGGGGGATGAATGGCATAATGGTAATTAGAAAGGATGACAAGGAGTAGAAGGGTAATTAAGAGGCTCGATGACACTCTTGTAATTAACCCTAAGTTGGAAATAATTTGGTAATTTCCCACTTTTCAAGTGGTGTCTCATTCCTAGCCCTTGATCTCATTCTCCCATCTTTGTTCTAGACCCTTGGATCATAAGGCCTTGTTTGGTTGACATTTAAATGCAATAATCCATTATTCTTGGTCTTTCATTTGGCAAGACTTCATGTCAACATTGGATGGTTTTTTCATTTCCATTACCTTATTCTAAACCCTTGGATGTTAAGGCATTGTTTAGAAAATTAATGAGTTTTGTAAGTGGTGTAATAAGTCTTTTATGGCAAGACTTATTTGTAGCCCTTGGATTCATTTCTTTTTCACCATATTTCTTTTCGGCCATTGGATGGTGAGAGTGGTGAGTGGGAAATCTCTACACATGTATGAGTGTAGTTGTATTTCATTGGAAGACTTCATCTCTTTTTCTCAATTTCCTCTCATCTTTTCTCCCTTGTTTCTTCTCCAATTAGGGGTTGATTTGATCACCCTAAGTTGGGAGTTTGGTGTGGCCATAAACATGGAAGATGTTCATGGAGATCTTGTCTTTGGTTTGAGCCAATGATTAGTAAATGTTTTTCCTTCCTTATGTATTTTCCATTCAAACCTTAGTTTATGGTTTTTTGTTAAACCACTTGATGATTCTTGTTTCCCTCTTGTGTTGGAGTTTGATTCATGGTTAGGAGGCTATGGTGAAGCTTTCCATCAGTTTGCTCCTTGGATTTCGGTTGGGTGAGAGCTAGGATTTCTTAGCCTTATTTAGTGGTTGTGCTTTACTCTTCAAGAGGTAGGGAAAAACTTCTTAACTAACTCATCTTATGATTGTATGGGTATGAGAATTCGATTATAGGATTCCTAGCCTTAAAATGAAATTGCTAAGTGTATCCTTGAAAATGTGAAGTTAGGGTTTGAGCATGTTATGTGACTTAACCTTTGTGTATGGAGTATTTTTTATGGTATTGAATAGGGTTATAAAGCATGCTAGTTATGTGGTTGTTCTTGAGATTTCCTATATGCAAGTGTGCTTGTATGCCTATATATGTGTATATGTATGTGGGTATTGTGGTGTATATGTGTAAGTATAGTTATAGATATGTGTATGTGGGTGGTAAGGATGTAGCCTTGGAATGAGATTAGGCTAGCTTCTTAGGTTAGTACCTTTGAGGTATGTTGGGAATTCATGTCATGTTTGAGATATGATTTGTGATAAACTTGCTTGAATTGAACTAAGAGCATGTGTAAAGAATGAAATTGTTTTCCTTGTGATTTAAAAGTCAACTTGATGAATTGGAACATTTCTTGTGCATGAGAATGTGTCCTTGGGATTTAAATGCTTTAATTGAGATATAAACATGTTAAATGAATGTTAATGTTATCTTTGTGTATTAAATGATAACTTGATGATTTGGGATCATGAATGGTGCATGAGAAAGCATACTTGTTGATTTTTGCTTTAAATGAAATTTAAAAGCATGTTGAATGATGAAAAACATTCGTGTTGACATTTTGGGAATCTTGGTTATAAATATGATGTGATAGATATTTATGTTGATGCGTGGGTCATTAAGGACATAGTGCATGGGTTCCCCTTTTGTATTGAGAACTCAATTGATGTTAGGCTACGCCCGATCGTGTAATCATGGGTGAGTAGTCTTTTGTCGAATCGTCGCAACAACTGGCCAGGAGGTGTCCCCCACCTATGGAACTAAAAAGCCAAAAATGTGATATAGGGTAGGTCGTCCCATACTCAAACTCGCGGGTCGTCTTGTGCATTGGATCTCCGGATCCTTCGTCACGGATTGCCTCGTGAAACCGCCTTCCTTATTAAAAGTGAGAAATGTCAAAATCACTTAGGAAGAATCGGTGCGGTACTCTTTCTCAGTGTAAACAGGTAGAGTACGTATTCGTTGTACTGTTGTGAGAACAGTGTGTACCATAAGGTATGTGAGTCACATTGCATTTGAGTTGCTAATATGTGATTTATGTTTACATATGGTTCATGAAATTATCCTATGTGTTTGAGGAACATGTTTAGTGTGAATTTGAGATATAATCCATTTGTTATTAAAATGCTCAATTGAAATTGAAAGATGTGAAAATATGCTTTGCATGCCTTGTTTAAAGTATAAAGTGAGATAAATGCTTATACTTGTTTTTATGTACTTATATACCTTAGGGGGTGATATGAGTTGGTTTAAATACTTTCTTGTGATAAGTAAAGTTGGTTGTGGCTATTAAGTTGAATGTGAGTTGAAGCCTTGAGAAGGCGGTTGATGGTTTTGTGGTATAGTTAGCGTTGGTGTAGCAACGTGTCGTCGATCATGATATTGGTGTTTTGGTCATGATAGGCGATGTTATGAGAAAACCGAGTCGATTGGGTATTGATAGTCCTATGACATTGTTAGAAACCTAAGTGAGGTGGTTTCGAATGTGAGATTAAGGTTGAAAGAATCAGAAGTGGTTCTTGGTTGAATCTAGTTGGTTCCATGGCAATGGCCACTAAGGTCCTTTTAGTAATCTTAAGGAATGGGATGTCATCGGAGTTATGGTCATTCTCGGTTAAGTTCGTTATACGGTTATGAGTTGGATGTGGAGTTAAGTGTGGTGGGATTAGGGTTAGTGTAATGGTAAATATCCACTTACCTTGTTCCTTTGAGTTGCCACTTACTCCCGCTTTTTGATTCTCTTATTCCATTTGAGCATCTACAAATACGCTTTGGTTTTTTCGTTGGTTTCGGATTGTTTCCCCGAAAACAGATTTTTCATAAGACTTGTATTTGAGTCTATTCGGTCTTTAAGTGAAAAATCTGTTTTTGACTAAACCTGTGATGCTGAAAAAAACTTTAAGTTTTTAAATAGTTTTAAAGTCATGAAATAAAAGATTTTGGTCTTTGAAAGTCGGCGGTGTCCAAAACGGAGACCGGGGGCAAGACGGTTAGTTTTATGAATTTTCAAGAAAATGTTTTCGATAAAATTAAACCGAGATTAAATGATATTTTTCTCATTTCTAAAGTTCATAAATGAGTTGAGGCCTTTGTCCCATATTTCATAAGTGTTTAAAGTGGTTTCGGGTCATTTTTGTAATTTTCTAGACCTGTGTAGTCAACTAAGGCCTTCCTGTAGTCGACCGAGACTTCAAATCCTCATTTACGAAAACTTTTGGTTATCTTCGACCTGGTGTAGTTGACTATAGGTTTGGTGTAGTTGACTACAACCTCTTGTGTAGTCGACTCTCGAAAATTCAGTATGTTTTGACCATTTTCGGAAATTCATTTCTCCCACCTCGTAACTCAGATTGAGGTCCTGTTTGTTCCTTTGGATTGTGCTAGGTACAAATTTTGTAGATAAAATTTGAAATAATTTATTTACACTTGGAATTAATTTTTTACCGTTGGTGAAAGAGGGGTACTTCAGCTTTCCGTTTTTATCGGCGTTGTCCGATACCGTTTTCAAAAATGCATATCTCTCGCCTCGTGGCTTTGATTTAGGTTCCGTTTGTTTATAGGGCCTGGCCTATGTCCAAATATTTGATATAAAATTTTAAATCATTTATTTTCACTTGAAATTACTATTTTACCCTTGGTGAAAGAGGGGTACTTTAACTTTTTTGTTGGGTTGGCGTTGTCCGATACCCTTTTCAAAACTTCATATCTCTCGCGTCAGGACTTTGAATTCGATTCCGTTTGTTTCTATGGTTTAATATATGTTCAAATAGGTGGGGTAACCTTAAAAGTACATATTTGTCCTTGAAATGACCATTTTGCCCTTGAGCGAACATGTGACATTTGAGTGATCAGTGTGATGGATTATTAAATCATTTTCACTTATTTTCATTGTTCGGAAACCTTTGTGACTTCCCTTAGGTTGAAGTGATTGTTTCATTCCTGTGTTGGGTTTACGGATGTCGATAGTGACAAGTGAGGTGATTGATAGTATGAGTTGATACTGATTTGAGATTTTGGAGCTCAGTATGCTCGTGGCCTAGGAAGTGTGAGTGTTATCCTTCCTGGAGGGTTATGAATATGAGTGTTGCTCCCGTATTTTGGTGATAGATGTTGTGTTGATTGTCGATGTGGGACTGACGGATACGAGTCGTAGTGATCTATGTAGTGGTCTATACTACGTGAATTGTATTATTGTATATCTCTATCTGTATATATACATACATATATATATGTGTGAGTTATTATATGTTTTTGTTTTATGGTTTTACTACGTGCGAGTTGCCCTATTTTTTTATGCATGGTAGGGGACTAGAGGGATGTGTTTCCGGGATCTCGTATTGGCGTGAGTGTCATATGAGACATTTGAATGACCTAGGGTAGATGCATGTACATGGGTTAGTTCACACTCGACTTGGATGGTCGTAGGATGTGACAGTTACGATTCCTTTCTCCTACGGGGCTTCGATGAGCTCACCCCAGCGTTCTTTTGCCTGGTATCCCAAACGCCAGTTTGCAGGAAAGGTTTCGGCTACAGATTGCTTGGGGTGCAACGAAACTTTATTTTGTTTTTGAGTTACAGGATGGCTCATAGCAAGGATGTTGTTGCGGGATTTGGGACGTTCGTACGTAGAGTTGTTCCATTTTGTTTTCCTTTACTTGTCCCATGTATTGGGACTGTTGTTGTATCTCTTGGGAGCCAGTATGTTGGCATATCCCTTCCTTATATTCAATATCAGTGCATCATTGTATAGATGTATTATTTTGGCACCTCAATGTGCCTTGTGTATTATTTGGGTTAGCTTCCGCTTGGTTTTGTATGAAATTATTGTGATTAATAATATTCCATTCGTTTTATGGTAGTTTAGGATCTTAATTTGTCGCTCATTTTATGAATCACGACCCGGATTCCTTGGATGTCCCGGTTCGGGAGTCTTTGGAAATTCGGGACATGAGAGTGCAATACACATAAGAGATTAGGGTTTTCCTCAGTTGGATGTGAAATTATGAGAAATGACGAACTTAGGGTTTGTTTCATTATTGTCAATAAATACCAAGGTCTACAAGAGAGGGGGCGATGATTTTTGTAAGAGATCTCTACAGTTTCTATTATTCACATTCTTTTACAGAGATATACAGAAAGAAAAAAATTTATTGAGTGATCATATATATTCGAGTTCTCTCTTGTTATTGGGATTTTACAATTGTGTTTCTACACCAAAGATCTTATGCATAATTGGATGATCTAGTTTCTGAAAAATCATCACACCGTCTATTGCAACGAGGTTGCGTTGATTCGTTGAAGAATGGAGCTGTCTGAGTGCGGGGATCGGAGCAGGAGGGTTCGTGGTTATTTGATCTATTGTGAAACAAAGCCGTCAGAGTATGGAGCGGAGCGAGAGCTTCATAGATTGCAAGTGAATCTAGACTATCATACGTCTAGTGAAGAACTACAGATTACATTGGTTGTAAGTACTATTTTCATAGAGTCTGTACAAATTCTCTGATTCATACTGCATCGATTCCTGAGCGTATCCGTGGTTTAGTCTTTCCAAAGTTTTCCACGTAAAAATATCGTTTGTCTCTATTGCTTTATTTTCTGCACTTAGATTTATCTTTGCATGATTTATCTTGATAGAAAATTGGATTAAAAATGATTTTTCCACAATTATTATTAATTTATCAATAAATCCACAAAAAACCTATTCACCCCCATGTATGCTATTTTCATTGATCGTCTAGGTAATTTTATAATGGTCTCGAATCGGTATTCTAGTTAATTCATCGAAATTAACTCAAATTCGCGTTAAGGCCTATCTTATTAATAAAATAAAGAGACTAACTAGGGGTTTATTAACGCCCACAATACCAAATATTCTTGTTTGATCACACCCCCAAAATTGAATATTGTTAGTCCCTTAGCAATAAAATAAAAGAAAATATCATAAAGAATAATTAATCTAACTTATTTAAACTAATCCCTTTCTTTTGTGACGGTAAAATGATTACACTTAGCACGTGTAACAAACCTTTTAAACCCTTAGGAAAAATTCTAGTGGACGAGTGAAGTCTCATGAGGGTTAAATAGACTACCCACAACTTCTTTATAATATTTATTTGCACATATTCGTGAATATTCTTGTTCATTAACTAGGAGATGATATAATCCATAGAATAAATGAAAGCAAATAAATCATACTTATACAAAACAATAATTATCTCAGATGAATGTCAAGAATAGTCTCCACTAGTGGTAAAACTTAGCTAATTTCTACTTCTAAAGCCAACAATCTTCCTTGTTTTTGTGAACTCTCTCTATAGCACATTTAGTCCCATTTATAATATTTCTCTATAATGTTTTTCTTTTTGAAGAGGACTTTCCTCTATCTTTTTGCTTTTTTCTCTCATATATATATTTTTCCTTTCTTTTTCTTAGAGAAAGCATTTTTCTCCTATTTGTTTTTTCTACTCTTTTTTTTATACACCATTCCCCACTCTTTTGTATCATTTTAGAGAGAGAATGTTTACGTATTACTTTTCTATTTTTCATGATATATATTTTTTTCTTCATTTTTCAGAGATAATACCTTATATGTTCATAAATATAATTATAAAGATTGTGTGCATGTGCTTATAGGTCAAGATTGTCTTTTCTAATTTCAATTTCACTAATTCACTCACCTATGGATAACCAAATCTTTTCACCTTTCTAATTTAATCATTATTCAGATAAGCAGAAAATATCACATACATCTACTTTCTAGACTATTCTCATTTTCCTAACTAATTCACAAGTTTAATGATAAAATTATAGTATTTGAAATAATATAGTAAATATTTATTTTACATATAATTATATATATATCTATAAAAAAAATTTTGTGGATATTAGGAGTTAGTTATATATGTATTATATATATATATATAAATCTATTTTTAAAATTAGTCGATTGATCGCACCATAGGTTAATCGATCGCCTACTATGCTGCACGTTTTTAACAATAGCAAACCAGTAGGTAATGCAAATTTTTCTATATATTTTTTACTTAAAAACTAAAAAACTTTCATCCCCTTATATTTATGTCTATACTATCCCCCTCCCTCAAAACTTAAATCAAACTATGTCCTCATAGTTCTAATAAACATTAAAACATAGGGATAAAACAATATTACCACTTGTTAAAGCAAAATTTCAGGATGTTGTCGAAACCTCCCCCAAACTTGGTGTGTGCCATAATCTGCATTCTAATCAAGACTAAAACCAAGATCATAGTATAATCATTTTAAAAAGAAACATTGAATATAAGGGAATGGAATTTATTTCTTTTTTATTAATGACAAAAAAAATTAAAGATGATGTGGCCAAAGGCCTATAAGCACAACATAAGGTAGCAAGACCAGCGCCCCTAATCCCAAGTCACACTAAGAAAGTACCAAAGAGACCGGTACATCTCATTATCAGAAGTTGAAATGAAAGGTTGAAGATGAAAGAATGGAAGATGCTGGAAGTACTGAGGAAACTGAGAGTGAAGATGGTGAAATAGTGGAAGAAACAGAAGAAGAACCCCCCCAGGAAGAGGTAAAAGATAAAAAGGGAAAGGCTGTTTAAACAACTGTCATAGTGAAAAAAGAAAAGATTAAGGAGATGAAAGATGAAGAAAACTCTACCAAGGTAGAATCTTTCTTTTTCTCCTATTCTTTTCCCCTTTATTTTTCTCTAAAACTTTAAATTTTCTTTCAGGATTCCTCCCCCATGGAAGGCACCCAAGCTCTTGATCCAACAATGCAAGCTTCTTCCTCCTCCAAGAAAAGGGCACAAAATCAACAAGCCCCAGTTGCTATCAAGGAAAAGGTAGTTCTCCTCATCATTCCTTCTCTATTTTGTTAATCTTCCTTTGTCTAATTCTCTTGTTTCTCCCAGGTTTCCTCTTTTTCTATGCCCTCTTCTGATTTTGACAGGTTTTCCAATCTGGCCAATTATTTCCAAGACTTACAAATTACACTGACATACATGATAACATCTTCAAGCAGTGCTCCTTCAAATCCCCCTTCTTCCGACTCAGATCTAGCCCAACTAAAGCTCACTTTGTCAGGCTTCATGCAGCATGACAAGGAATATATCTTGATTGTTGAGAATGAGCATTATGTGGCCCTCCTTCGTGCAGGAAGTCACCCAGAATTCTCTGAAGCTTCCAGAATCATCATCCTGGAGTTCAAGTCTCACATGGATTCTCTTGTGGTAGCTCTCAAATCATCACAGGTCCTTAAGAAATCTCTTCCATTGAAGGAAACCCAAAAGAATATTGTAGTCAACAGGCTCAAGGAAGGTGTTCAAGCTTTCACTGTAGTTGCAGAGAAGATTCAAGTTCTCCAAGTTGGAGAAAGGAAACTGAAAGAGGGCCTGGAAGAGAACCTGAAAGAGTAGCAAAAGCTACTGGAAGAATCTGAGCAGTTTAAAGCCTCAACTAAAGAGCTTAAGGGCCACATGTTTTCCCTCCATGGTGAAACTCAACAATTAACAGTCAAACAACTCCAAAATGATGATGTTATTCAAAAAGCAATGCTCTCTTAGGACACCTTTAAGGATGTAACTGATGGTCTCTGAACAATTTTAAATTGCACTTTGAATTATGTTTCTGGACAATTATTTGTAAGCTTAATGTTTTTTAGTTTGGAATTTCCTTGACGGGCCAAACCTATCCTTCTTTCCAAGTATTTTGTGAACTTTATCTCCCTTACTTATGATGGAAAGATGACAGTGATTGGCCTTTTTGAATCTATGTACTATCTTTTGCTTACACATCTTCCATTGCTAAATTATTTTCATTGCAATATTTACAACAAAATTTCCAAGATAAAACAAAGAAAGAAAAGAAAATTGAACTAACTATTTACACTCCCTAAGGCTGCTAACATGCTAGACTTTGGATTCTTCCTTGTGCACAATTTCAAAGAAACTTGGCCAGTATCTTTTCAAGTATCGGCCATTAATTGGATTGGCATGAAACTCACCATTAAAATCTTTTAAATGGTAAGCTCCATTTCCAAATCATTTCCAAATATTTTATGTATTTGGTACGGACCTTCCCAACTTGGGCTCCATTTCCCAAACTTAGGATCTTTCTTTTTTTATATGAAGACAAACTTTCTAGATTAAATCATCTTCTACAAAAGCCTTGCCCTTCACTCTCTTTTTATAAGCATTCATTACTTTCTTCTTATGGGCTATCAAATGATTCAATGCCCCTAACCTTGTTTCATTTAGCTTTTCCAACTTAATCAACATGGCTTCTGAATAAGCTGTTGGAGTTAGATTATTTTGGTATGCAACTCTACAAGATTTGACAACCACTTCCATTGGAAGAACTGCATCATATCCATATGTAATCATATATGGAGTAACTCCAGTACTAGTTCTCTTGGACTTTCTGTATGCCCACAAAGTTTCTGGAAGATGATTATGACAATTCCTTGGGTTTTTATCTATCATCTTCTCAATGATGCCAATAATAACTTTATTAACAGCTTTCACTTGCCCGTTTGACTCTGCATAATATGGAGTTGAATAAAATGTTTTTACTCCATATAACTTTGCATATTCTGTCATTGCTCCTTCAGTAAAGACTCCTCCATTATCAGAAGTAATTGATTCTGGAATTCCAAAGCGATGGAAGATCTTTTCCTTCACAAACTTGATAGCCACATGCATCTTCCCAATGTCCATAGGATCGGTTGTATCTTGTATGGGCTTTATTGCTGTAATTTTTTGCTTAATAGAGATGTGTATCTTTGTCATTGTGTCCTTTGTTCTAGTGAGGATAGGAATGGAAGAGCTAGCAGTTGGGATTTATTACTTTGGTGGATTTGGGGTTTCCATATATGTATTCTTACCTGGGGAATGCCCCTTGGAATGTGTATGGTCTTCTAGACCTTGTTTTTCTTTATAATACTGACTTACTTATCAAAAAAAAAACTTGATAGCCACATTCTAATGTACTGACTTGTAAGCCTCTGCTTCTACCCACTTAGTGAAGTAGTCAGAGGCCACAACTATCCATTAATAGCCCTCAGAGGATGGAGGATTAATCATTCCAATCATATCAATTTCCTAACCTCTAAACGACCATGGTTTAATGATGAACTGCATTTCTACAGCTGGAACCCTTTGAATTGGACCATGTAATTGACAAGGCTTACATTCTTTAACATAAGTGATGCAATCCTTTAAAATTCCTAGCCAATAGTATCCATATCTCCTGATCAGCCATCTCATTTTTTTCCAACTTGATATGCTCCACATAATTCTTCATGAACATGTTCCGTAACCTTCATGGCTTGCTTTTTGGATACACATTGTAGAAGAAGTCCATCTTCCTTATATTTCTTGTACAAGTCTTCATCTAACAACACATAATTTACTACCATGAGCCTTATTTTTCTTGCAGCTAGAAAACTTAAATCTGCCAGATAATTTACTATAGGATTCCTCCAATCTTCCATTCCAATGTAAAAAATGTGAATGGCAAAGGATTCTGTCATCACTTCATTCCTCATTTTTTTTGTTGGAAGAGACCTCCTGGTGACTTTTACTAATATTTATTTCATGCCTTCAAAAACCCTTATTCTATATGCAATTTGGGCAAAATTGTTTGCTTCCTTATTAAAACTCCTTGGCTTGTGTTCCATGCTGACTTTATCAAACTGCTGAATGAGTTGAGTTGACAAAGAATGGAATGGTCTTAGCCTCCAACTCAAACATCTAAAATCTTCACATACTTGACTAATTACCATATTGGAATCTTCCACAATGTGAACGTTTCTGACTCTCATTTCTAACAGAATTTCAAGGCCAATTATCAAGGCCTCATATTCGGCCTGATTGTTAGAGCATTCAAAATCTAGGAAAAGGAAAATGAAGTTCTTATTCCATTAGGTGCCATTATCAATATTCCAACTCTAGCACCATTTGTTGTACTAGATCCATCAAACATTAATTTCCATGGGGTAATGCTTATTACTAATGCATCCAATTCATCAAACACTTGTGGGCCACATTTGTGGAAGGATGAGAGGCTAAGAATTCAGTAAAAAATCTTCATTTCACTAATTTTTGAGGAACATAGGTTAAGTTAAATTCCATCAAGGCCAAAGTCCACTTAGCAATCCTTCCAGTGACCAAAGGCCTTGATAACATATACTTAATCACATTAGTTGAATAAGTCACATAAACCTCATTAGGAAGCATATAAACTCTTAATTTCATGGAAGAATAATACAAAGTTAAGCATAATTTCTTTATGAAAGAATATCTACACTCTACTAGAGACAACACCCTACTTAGATAATAAATGGCATGCGCCCTTCTAGCCTCATTATTTTGAGCCAACATACTGCCAATGGATTCATCTACGACCGATATGTATAACTTTAGTGGGTATTTATTCCTTGGAGGCATAAGTACTGGAGGCTTTGTGAAATATTCCTCAATCTAATCTAAAGCCTTCTGATACTGCTCTTCCCAAAAGAACTCTTCCCCTTTTTTTAATTTTAACAAGGAAGAAAACTTGTGGAGTTTACCTGCACATTTAGTAATAAATCTTCTAAGGAAACTCACTTGTCCAATGAAGTTCCTTAGTTCCTTCTTGTTCCTAGAAGGTGGTGCTTCCATGATTGCCTTAGTTTTGTTCTTGTCCACTTCTATGCCTCTTTGGTAAACTAGAAAACCAAAGAAGTTTCTAGTTGATACCCCAAAGGCACATTTACGTGGGTTCATTTTTAGTTTATGATTCCTCATCCTAATCAATGCCATCCTTAGATCTTTCAAGTGTTTGTTTCTGGTAGCTGACTTCACAATTACATCATGGCTCTTTGATAAGTTGCTCCAGCATTCTTCAAACCAAAAGGCATGACCACCCATTCAAAAGTTCCAATTGATCCTGGACATCTGAAAGTAGTTTTTGGAATATCTTCCTCAGCTATGTAGATCTAATTATATCCTAAATGGTCATCCATGAAAGACAAAATCTCATGTTTGGAAATTACATCCACCAACTGATCAGCCACTAGCATTGGATATTCATCATTTAAAGTGGTCATGTTAAGGTTTCTAAAGTCCACACAAACCCTTATCTTCCTGTTCTTCTTAACCATTGGAACTACATTTGACAGTCATTCTACATATCTTGTTGTTCTTATAAATCCAGCCATGAACAACCTCTCTATCTCTTCATTGACCTTTTGGATAACTTCCTGAGACATCCTTTTTATGGCTTGTTTGAATGGCCAAAAATCTTCCTTTATAAGCAGCTTATGTTCCACCAGTTCCCTTGACAATCCTGGTATCTCTTCATAACTCTAGACAAAACAGTCCTTAAATTCTTCAAGTATAGAAACTATTTATGCCTGGAAATTTGGTTCCAATAAACCATTTATATAGGTTGGCCTAGGATCTTCCTTAGTTGCCAAATTAACTTCCAACAAAGGATCTTGTACTTTGTCCAAACCATCATCCATTCTTTGAGGTGCTTTATCTAGATCTTCCAACTGTATGGCATCCATTCTTCTTTGGAGGTCTTCATCTTGAGCTTTTACCAGATTGGCTGAAAACTCAATTTCTTCCTAACTTTCCAGGTACATCTTTTTCTCAACTAAGTAAGACTTTAATCGAATACAGGCAACTGCATAAGCTTGCTCTCGGAGCCTCTGCTCTTCTTCCTCATTCAACTCTTCAATAATCATAGGAAACTGATTTGTCAGAAAGGGCCTGAAGTTTTACCTTCGACCTGGTGGTTTCTAAGAACAACTCTTCTGTCTCTACCCCTGTCAGTTTCCTTCTCATGGTTGTTGCAACAGGTCTTCCAAATTCATTTACCTCAGTGAACCTAATTGGGAAATAGTCTTCCTCATACAGTGCAGCCTCGGCCGAACATACTTTAGCAACAAAAGGCCAATTATCTGCTTCTACAATCTTAACCTCATCCCCATCCTAGAAGATTAGCATTTGATGAAGTGAGGAAGGTATACACATGTTTGGGTGAATCCAGTCTCTCTCAAGTAAAATGTTATAAATGGAAGAGGTGTCAATAATGAAAAAGGCCACATAGGTTATTTTTCCTCCAACGGTCACCTCTAAAGGTATGACTCCTTTTATGATAACTTTTTCTTCTCCTATTCCACTTATACATGTTTGGATAGGGATAACATCTACCATGGATTTACCTAAACTCTTTACTGTTTTGGTAGGAATTACATTGAGAACAGACCCATTGTCAACCAAAACCATATTCACAGGATGATCCTCTATCCATACCTTCACATACAAGGGCCTCTACAAAGGCACATTCCTTACTGGAAGAAGTTCAGTTCCTACTGGTAGAAACTCCTTCGGATTTGATCTCTATGTCTTGAGCAGCCCATTCCACCACTACACCTTCAACACTTCCAATTGGTTCTTCTTCTTCCTGGATATCTGGTGCTTGGAAGATAGCTAGTAACATAAAGGCTCATTACATGGAGCCTCAGCTAGAAAAGAATAAAACTGGATCCTTCTTCTTGGAGGGTGTCTTGGATTTACATCTTCCAGGTCACTCCCTTCCATACTTGCAACTTCCACTTGTCTCACAGGAGTTGACCTGCTTTGTTCACTATCTCTTCTGATTTCCATACTTTGGCTACTTCCAGCTTCCATCTTCTGCTGCTCAGCTCTCTTCCTCTAAAGCCTTCTTTTAGTTGACTAGAAATTCCTTCTTGTTCAGGCTTCTCTCCACTTGGGAATTTTGGATGACTCAACCTTTACCAGACATTTGGTGGGACTGGAGGAGTTTTAACCATCCTAACTCTGTGAGAATTTTCTCCCTTCTGGATCCAAACTTCCGATTGCAAAGGAGGCCTCCTATGGAAGACAAACCTATTCAGCCAGCTTGTCCTATCTCTTCCATGATGAATTTCCTTTGACTGAATAACTGTAACTCCTCTCGGCCTATATTCATTGAAACTAGGCTGGAATTATCTTCTTTTATGTTGGAAGGTTACCCTTTCATGAACACTGGGTCTGGAAGTTTGATGATGATGAGGATGTTCCATCGGCCTCTTAACTTTATCTTTAGGCTCATTGCAACTTGAACAACGGCCATGATTAATGAGGGCTATTTGAGCTTCCCTTAGCTTTCTTTCTTGTTCTTCCACTCTACTCTTTACAACTGGAACCTTGACATACAAAGTATTTTTTGACCGCTTTTGTTCTACTTGTTTGCTATCACCACCTGCCAATATAATCACATTGCTACTGACTATGGAAGGGAATGGGTTTTCATCCACACCTATGAGTTCCTTCTTTTTCTCTGAAAACTCCAACTTCCCTTCACCTATGGCTTTTTGCAATGCATTCTTGAAAACAAAACAATTGTTCGTTGTATGATTCCAAGAATTGTGATATTTGCAGTACTTATTTCCCTTCATTTCACCAGCCAAAGGAATTGTATGGCCCTTTGGAAGTATGATCATCTTGTCGGCCACGAGGTGATTGATAGGAGCCAAATAAAAAATATTTAAGGCTCCTAATTATACATTGTTATGTCTATATATATCATTATATTGGTGTTTTTATATGGTTTTTGTGTTTTGAGATATTTCAGGCCATGTTATGTAAAATGAGTTTAATTTGGTGAAATAATTTACTTGTGATTCAAGATCATTCAAGAGCAAAACCCATGGATATAAAGACCTATAAAGGACCAAAAATAAGTCAAGGATGCAAAAGAAGTGAAGTGGAATAAAGCCGAGAAGAGAAACGAAGCAAAGAAGATAAAGTGTGAAAATTGGTGTGAAGAACTACCGAGTACTCAATAGCTTCTCCACCCAGTACTCAGTAAGTGAGAAAATGCACGAACTTGCGCAACATGATAAAAAACCACCACTGAGTTTGACACACTTGTGCTCACTTGCGCACAATTCTGAAGCCACTGAGTACTCAGTGGAACCTTCACCGAGTACTCGGTGAAACTTCAGCCTCTCATATTCAAACAATCATAACCCGATCAAAAAATCATCAAATGGAGTGATTCTTGAGCCTAACATCAAGAGCATTAAGTCAGATTTCCAACGCACATTGAATCACCCAAAAATACCTCTCGTAGCTCCAGATATGATCAAAACAGTGCAGCATGTCGAAGCTGAAAATCAATTGCGGGTTTGCCCGACTTAAACTCTATGGGTGGACCCCGTTTGACTTTGTTTGCACTCCAATACACCTTGGGACATTTTTTAGACATATTATGATCAGATTTCATTTCATTTCTCATCAATTCACAAAAAGAAAAGATTTACTTTATGGTGAAGCAATTCATATCCAAACAGGACTTGATCAACCTCTATAAATTAAATGGTTGTGTTCATAGTTCTCTATCTATCTATCTATCCTTCATATATTTCATCTTACATCTTTTCAATGGGAGATTCTAGATCAGAGATCAGAAAATAAAGGCACAGAATTGCGTGCCTCGGTAAAGGAGAAACAACAATCATGGAGGCGGTGTCTACATCAACAATGGAGATCACCATAACCATGAGTGGCTAAACGGGTATCTAGGAAACCCTAGCCAAGTAATGTAACTTTTATTTATTTCAATTATATTAGGGGAAACTAAATTACACATATGTGATGATTGTGTAGATGAGTGAATACGTTTGATTCAATATGAGATTCTTTATTTATTCTATGTCTTTTCTTAGCTTGAATGAATATTTTATCTTACTTAATCATGATTATTCAATATGGGCTAGAACTTGGATACTTAATTCATAATTTTCTACACAATGGTGGTTATTAACATGCAATCTAGATTTAGACAGTCCATGCTAAGAGAAGATGATATAGGCATGCTTTTTATTTAATGTTTTAGGAGTAGTTGTAGAGTAGATGGATGCACTAGTCATATTTTATTCAAAGATGGGTTGTAGTCAAGTCAGATGAATTGTTCCTTTTTTGGGATTAGGGTTTGTCAATGTTGCAACCCTATACCTGATTCACATATGATGGATTGCCCTTTAAAATTGAATGAATATAAGTCTATATTATGCGGTTAGTGATGGAGTTAGAAATACCATAGAATCTATCTCTATTGTCTCTATCTCAAATTTATCTTTATTTGCATTATTTGTTTATTAGTTAATTATCAAAACCCAAATCAAATTATCTTAGTAATTCAAGAGTATTACTTTATTAGAATTTAGAGTATAACTTAGTCCATGTGGATTCGATATACCCTATCAAAAACATATTATACTACGATTGATTCGTGCATTTGTGATAGGTAAAACTAGGTCACATCTAAAAAGGCTTACTTGAACTATTATTATAATTATTTATTATCCTAGCCTAGTATGCCAGACCAATCAAGGTTTGACCACCGATCAAGTTTTTGGCGCCGTTGTCTGGGACTAACGGATATTCTGAATTTTAGTAATTTAGTATTTTTGAATTGTTTTTATTTTCTTTATTTTTATATTCCTCTTTTTAAAGTTGAATTGTGTATTTTTACAAGGTACACCGGAAAAAATGAAAGGGGAACCGGAGAATCAGGTGGCCACTGTTTTGCTGGACCGTTTGTGAGTTTTAAGTGTATTAGCATTATTTCATAATTCTACTTTACTTTTCTTGTTTAATTTCGTTTTCTTTTTATTTACATTTATTAGTATTGAAAAAAAAATATGCAATTTTCGTATAAACTGTCAGAAAATCGGATTTTAGCAAAACAGGAGAGGTTTTTGAGTGAAAAATGGCCACTGAACAAAACTTACTATGCTACAGTGAACCCAGGTGAATTTAGGCCGAAACACGTCGTTTAAAGTCTCAAAACCACGATTTTAGACCTCAAATTTATCTTTTATTTTATTTTATTTATTTTTCTATTTATTAGTAGCTTAGTCTAATGTATTATAATTTTATTCTTGAATATTTTATTGATTGTATCGTTGATCGTGATGAACCGTCAAAAGAAACGCTCTCTTTGAATTATGAAATTGAAACTGTTGTGCTTAATTCCGTAAACGAAAAGAAAACTAATCCAAAATGAGAGAACCTAGTAATAGAAGACATGACTGACCATGAAATACAACTAATAACATTAAAAGAATATTATGTGAAATTACCTAAACGATAGTTAAAACAGCTTAGAGAGGGGTGAATAGGCTTTTTGTTGATTTTATTATCAATTAAAATTATTTAGCGGAAATTCAATTTTAATTAGTCACGAACCCTAATTTTAAATATAATTCCAAAAACAGATCTGTCGAGCAATATCAAGCAAACATCAATATAGTGTAGAAAATAAGGCAAAAGACAACATAGAGAATTATTTGTAGAAAAACCAAGGAAACGTTCCAAGGAGAAAAACCACGGGTACACTCAGGTATCGATGCACTATGAATCAACAATTACAGGCTCTATGAGAGTTTTAGACTAACAATCACTCCTGATATGCATTCCTCTACTCGCAGTCTGAAACCCTTGAATCACTCGTACTTCACGAAGCACACCTGCTCCGCCAGACACTATGAGAGACTCACAAATCACGCATGATTTTCCTTTCTTTACTCGCGGTCTGAAATCCTCGAATCGCTCCGTACTTAAACGGATCAAAGCAACCTCATTGCAATAAACAGTGTGTGAATTTTTTAGCAACTATACCATTCAATCGTGCATAGAAATCGTCGATGTAGAAGCATGATTGAAGACGTCCAAAAAATAAGAGAGAACTTGTATATCTCTAATCACTCAATGATATTTTTTCTCTCTATATCTATATCCTTGTAGAAGAGTATGAACAATAGAATACTACAAAGATCTCTCAAAGACGTAGCCTCCCCTCTTGTAGAATCTTGGTATTTATAGACCAAGTCATAGAAAACCCTAACCTTTCCCTCTTACGTAATTTCATAATAACTTGATAAATCCTCTAAAATATGATGTAAATATGTGTATATACCTATACGTAGAGGTCTGAAGTCGTCGATCACTTAAAAACTCGAAGTAGGGACCAAACTGGAAAAAATCCGAAAGCACCCCGAAATAAATCCTGCATCACAAGTGATCATGTGACCAAGTATTGAGACCTATGCATGGGACCTATGCTTGGGCATAGGTCTAGGGCGTAGGGCCCATTCCTAGCTCCAAAAACCAAAGCGTAGGTTAGAGTCATTCTACCTCTTTTTGCCTCTGACAACGTAGGTATGTTGCATCTTTTGCAGTTTTTTCATATTTGAGCTAGACTGGTCATCTCGAACTCCCGATAGTTTTGGATGAAGTCATAATGTCTGGAAATGACATTTTTGCCCTCCGGTGCAGTGACGATGTCTGGAAATGACGATTTTGCCCTCCGGTAGCTTTCTTTGCTTTGACACACTCCTTGACTTCTTTCTCGAGATAGAAACGAACATACTAACAACTCTATTGCAAATACACAAAAATCTCAACTTGACAATTCACTCAACATGGTTATTGTCTAGAACATGCCAAACACAAATAATACTATAAATGTTCGTACACTACGCTCCTTCAAGTGACAATTTCCCATCTGATATAGAGTTCCCAGGTGTTACGACAACTTTTGAGATCGACTTGGAAATAATTCGCGAGATATCCAAATTTCATGGATATAGTAATGAAAATCCGTATCTATATATTGATTTGTTTCTAGAAATTTGTTCAATCACTAAAATAAATGGATTAACAGATGAAGGACTTCATTTACGCCTTTTTCCTTTCTCTTTGGAAGATAGGGCACGAAAGTGGTTTAGGAATTTAAATATAGAGGTGAGAACGAGTTGGGGAACACTTCAACGAGAATTCATAAGTAAATTATTTTCATTAAGTAGAACCTATGAGATATGGGATGTTATATTTATTTTTTCGCAAAAAGAGGGAGAACAATTCCATGAGACGTGGGAACGGTATAACGAACTTCTGAAAGAGTGTCCGCACCATAAAATTCCACATACCAAATTGGTGCATAGGTTTTATAAGGGGCTTAATAAGTACTGTAGACAAATGGTAGATAGGGCGTGTGGAGAAATATTTTTTCTTAAACCGGTTAATGAACTTTGGAAGTTGTTTGAGGATTTGAGTGAAAATTCCTATCAAAAGTCGTCGATTACTAGAGATCCTACGATAATTCTTAGTAACCTTGAGAGATCTGAGGATGTTTACAATAATATGTCAACAACAATTGACAAGTTGGGCCAAAGGCCTAACCAATCAATTAACTTCACCAGTTCTTCACCTACAAACGTTTGTCCCGTATATTCCAAATTCTCCTACGTTGCCAACAATTTTTCATTGGTGTACAAAAATAGTGAGGTAATACCAAAGGAATTTAATACTACCTTTCCCAAAATAGCCTATAATTCTTATTCTAATATATACAACTCGGGTTGGAACGATTATCCCATTAGCAATCATCAAATAAATGTCCAATTTTTCCCTTAAACATCTAATAAATTCTAGTTTGAGAAATCAAATCAATATTTTTCCCAAGTGCGATTGAGTTTTGAAGATAAGGTTTTAGCATCCCTAGGGAGTATTGAAGCAACCACTCGTGAGCGTGGGGAAATTACACACAAGGTAGACAATTCATACTTACAATTGGACAATCAAGAATTTTATTTGTATGATTTAAATCAACCTCAGAATGAAGATTTTGTTTCGAATCTTATTCCATGTCTACCTCCCCAGTCAAACAATTTTGAAGATAGAGTTTTGACTGCCCTTAGCACATTAGAAGCCAAATCATAATTACTCTACTCTCATTCACAATCCCTTTGTAAGTTAGAAACCCAAGTAGGGAAACTAACTAGTGCGTTAAATAGAAGAGAAGAGGAATGGCCACGTCAAGCGGTAGTTGATCCAATAAGCCATGCACTAGTCATACTTTATTCGAAGATGGGTTATAGTCAAGTCGGATGAATTGTTCCTTTTTTGGGATTAGGGTGTGCCAATGTTGCAACTCTATATTTGATTCACATATGATGGATCGCTCTTTAAAATTGAATGAATATAAGTCTATATTATGCGGTTAGTGGTGGAGTTAGAAATACCCTAGAATCTATCTCTATTGTCTTTATCTCAAATTTATCTTTATTTATTTTATTTTATTTATTTTTTTATTAGTTAATTATCAAAACCCAAATCAAATTATCTTAGTAATTCAAGAGTATTACTTTATTACAATATAGAGTATAACTAAGTCCCTATGGATTCGATATACCCTAACATAAGCATACTATACTATGATTGATTCGTGGACTTGCGATAGGTAAAACTAGGTCACATCTAAAAAGTCCTACTTGCACTATTATTATCATTATTTATTATCCTAGCCTAGTAGGCCAAATCAATCGAGGTTTGGCCACTGATCAGTAATCAAATATTTGCTCTGTTTTGGTAGAGTCAAAGGTATAAGTCTTTCCAAAATCGGTTATACCCTTCTTGGCCGAATTAGAAAATGCTTGAGAACTACTACTGAAAGGTTTTTGCTTGGACATAATCTCATAAACATAAGGATTTTTTATGCTATGTTCTACCAAGTTGGCCTCTAACTCTTCTTCTACATCAACTGCAAATACCTCATAATTTGGATCTTTGTAGCATGTACCTTTAGAAGCATTATTTATATTTCTTTCTTCCTTCAGGATAATCTCATATCTGGTTGCACGATCTGCCAATTCAAAGAGATCCCTAAACCCCATACCTTCAAACATCTTCCTTAGTTCAAATTCCAAACCATTGAGAGCAAGTTTGATATATTTGGACTCTGGAAGATCCACTATGCACTTCAATCTTACCATTTTGAACCTGGAGATAAATTCTTCCATAGATTAGTTGATAATTGAGAGAGCCTGGACAAATCTACCAAAGTCGCCTCTGGTTCTAACCGGTAGAATTGTGTGTGAAAGAGTTTATCCATTTGTTGTCAATTATGAACAGAATTTGCTGGAAGATGGATATACCATGTAAAAGCTAGACCAGGCAAGGAGTTGGGAAAAAGTCTTAACTTCAACCAAGGGTTTGCTCCTGCCTCACCACATGGGATAGTAAATCTTCCAAAATGCTCAACAGTGGATTGATTCCCTTCCCCCCCAAAGGTCATAAAGTCTGGAACTTTGTATCCTCTGGAAAACTCAATTTCATCAACTCCTTGACTAATCCAATGATGATTATTGCCCCCCCGGGTCTGGAGCATCACGTCCTGGAATATTTAGAGGGAAAAATGATTGGAAAAGAGGTTGAATTGGCTGAGGCATGTGGTTAAGTGGTGGATAAGGTAAATGTGGTGGATTATTTGGAAATACTGGTGGTAGAGTTGGTTGAGGATGCTCTACCGGCCATGGAACTGGTATGTTGGCTGGAATATTAACACATAGAGGTGAAGACAAATAGATGGTTCGTGGAATGTTTTGGTTGGCTGTGGCCGCCACAATAGAAGCGGACAGAGGTGGTAATGTAACAGAAGCCTACACATTTGGACATAGTGTTGGCCGAGAAACTGACCCCATAGTATTGGACGATACCTTAAGTTCAACAATCGATTCTTCCATGGCATCAAACCTTACATAGAGCCCTCCGAATAATTCTGCTAAAGATGATGTTTGGATCCATGCAAATGACTCATCTCGTGGTAGTAGGACTTCACGCTCTGGTCTAAGGTTTGAACTTCCAGTAGAAACTGGTACTGGAACTTCCTGTTCTTCTTCACTCATCATGGTATTCTTTGTAGACCTTAGCCTTGATGGCATATCTTCCAAACTTCAAAATGTGTCCCGCTGCGGGCGTGTGATGGGCGTCATATGTGTGTAAAATATGTGGTTAAAAACAACACATTAACAACACTAGGTTTTACCCTTCTGCAAGCGCACATATCAGTTGTAGATAGTTTTGCTTGAGTAGGGGAATATCAATCCTACATAGACGACAATTATTCACTTCAATAGTTTAAAAACACTGAATTATATTTTTTCAAAAAGAGTTTATTTTTGTGAATTATCTAATGCTAACGAAAATAAAACAGAAAACAATAATAAATAATGGTTGTGATTCAGAGAGAGAGAAAACTAGGGTTTCCTCACTCCACCACTAACCACATAATATAGTTTAGATTATATATCAATTGCATTAGGGCGATCCATTGACTGTGAATCAGGTCGCACCGCGCCAGCAGTTTGACCCCAAAAAGGATTACTCTCAACTGGATCGCGATAACCCATCTCAAGACTAAACTGATTAGTGCATGTCAACTACTAACAGAAAGTAAATGCAGAAAAGTAAATTAAAGCATGAAAATATACTAAAGCATATCTATATCAGTTTGTTAAGGCATGGCCTGTGTCAACCTAGGGTTTTGAGTTTTATGACGACCATTGTGTAGAAAATCATGTGTTAAGCATCCGAGTTCCAGCCTATAGTGAATAATTGTGATTGTGTAAGATAATACATTCAAAAAGTCTAAAACAATAATCAAATCAAATATATAAACTTGTATCACGAATAAAAACGGTCTCTCATCTAACACAATCATCACAGTATAGTTACAATTTCCCCTCTTTACAATTGAATATAAAACTAGAACTACATTACTTGGCTAGGGTTTGTGAGAAAACCCTAGATACTGAGTTAGTTGATCATGGCGAAAACAGACTGCATTGTCGTTGTAGAAACGCTCTCTATAATATTTTTCTCTGAATCTCTAGGTCTTCAATGGTGATTCTCTTCTATGGAAGCAATGAAATCAGCCACCAACTCAATGAACGTGCGTGAAAATCAGAACTCTCAACTAAACCTAATCCTCTCATATTTATAGACAAGTGAAGGAAACCTTAATGGTTGCCCTTTTTCCGTAATTTCATAATACATGAATAATGTCTCTAAAATCTTATGAAAATACGTGTATAAGCCTGTATGTAGAGGTCCGGAATCTTGATCACATAAAATCTCGAAGCAGGGACAAAACTGGAAAAATTCGAAAACACTATGAAACCATTCCCGCGCATAAATTGGTAACGTGACCACAAAGTGGAACCTACGCCCAAGCGTAAGTCTAGGGCGTAGGGTCCCCCCTCTGGCTCCCAGACTAAAGCGTAGGTGTAGTCCATTCTGTCTCTTTTTCCCTCTGCCAACATAGGGTATCATGCATTTTTACTATAAAAACCCGTTTTTTCATATTTGAGCTAGACTGGTCGCCTTTGACTCCCGATACTTTTGTTTGAAGTAATAATGTCTGGAAATGACATTTTTTCCCTTCGGTGAGATAACGATGTTGGGAAATGACCATTTTGCCCTCTGGTATCTGTTCTTTGCACTGGCACACCTCTTGATCCTTTCTCGAAATAAAAACGAACACGAACTCAGTTAATTCACCGAGATTAGCTTTGTTTCTTCATTAAGCTCCTGAAACATGCTTACACACACAAACAGGATAAAAATACTAAGTAACGGAATGTAAAGACATAACAAATGCAAGATAGGGGCGAAAAATTACCAATATTGAGCACCTATCAGCGTGCCACTCAATGTTTGAACAAATCTTCTCCAAAGTTAATGAGTGCGGGCATGCCAGATTCAAGTTGAATCAAAGGGAAATTTCTAGGAAACTGGAAACTATTCCCTTGGAAGATGATTAATATTAAGCGATTGTTTTTGGTTCTTTTTTCCTTTGTCAAAAGGACTTTTATGTTGAAGTTGTAAAGAAGAGTAATTGAACTAGATGAATGAAACAAAAGAAACTGGAATTGAAATGCAACTAAGGAATTTGACAGGAATTGAAATTGCATTAAAAGAAATGGAATTAAACTAACATTACTTGGAAAATGAATTACAAGATAATGTAAAGACATTGAAGATAAAATTACAATTGAAGAATTACAATGTAATGATATGTGTTGTATGTTGCTGGAGAGTGGGCTCAATTATCCTAGGTGTTGTATTTATACAAACACTAATTAGACTTTGTAACTGTCTCTTAACCGTGTCCCATTATTCTGCCATTTATCATCTTCATCGTTCTACTTTCTTCCACGTGTCCCATGACTTCACGTTGCTCCATCCATGTTCTTCATTATTATCTGAAACTTCATCCACGTTTAGGCTTCTTCTGGAAAGACATATGTAAACCATACTCCTTATAAAAACCTGGCCTCAATATGGGCCAGATCCATTACCCCCTTTCAAATTCAAATCCCTATATTCAAGGCCCAAGATCCTCATCATTTTATTTACCAGTCTCCACTCAAAGCCCCACTCCTCCAGCTTGTTAATAACACTGTCACTTTACTTACTCAAGTCCAATTCCTCCTTGAGACCTTACATCGACACACGTGCCTTTTTCGTTTTGTGCCACGTGGCCTGCTCTCCTGTTACCACATGGCACGTAATTTTTTTGTACCAACAGGCGGTCTTGTTGATGGATTTTGATTTCGAAATTGGGGCTAATTTTGGGTAAAAGGACGGTATGCTTGACTGTTGGAGTGAAAGTTACGAGTATTGAATGATGGTTGGTTCTGATTTAAGCTTGGTTGGGGATTTACTGTATTCTGAGAACGGTATGACAAATGTGGATGAATAAGCCAACCCGCATTGTATGAATTGGAAAAGGAATTATTGTTCACATCCAAGGAAACCATCTCATCTCCTTGGTATTTTAAATTTGAGGGGTCAAGTCCTATTGATAAGACTTCCTTAGGAGTTGCTTGAGTGAGAGTGATGAATTTATTGATATTTTTACTTAATGCTGCTACTTGGGCCTTTACATCATCACCGCTATCGATTTCATAAAGACCTTTTGATTTCCTAAGGCCTCCGCTTCTAACACACATCTCAGATTCATATTGAAGCGAATTTTCATTTACTGAGTCAGACAATCTCCATAGTTCAGCTACTGGTTTTAGTGTGAACTGACCTCCTACTACTGCATCTATCAGATTCTTATGAGTCTAATTCAATCTAAGATAGAAATTACGCACCAAATATTGCCTTGGGGACTTATGGTGGGGACACTTCCTCAAAACTTCATTGAACTTCTCCCATGCATCATGGAATTGCTCACTAGGTAGCTCTTTGAAATGTGTGATTGCATATTGTGCCTCATAGGTTTTACCTATTGGGAAGTATTTTAACAAAAACTCAGATTTAAGGTTGTCCCAATTAAGCTTCACTCCCTTATCCAACTTGATATACCATTGCTTCGCTTTTTCTTTCAAGGAATAGGGAAATAGACACACATGCAACGAGTTGGTGTTCAGATTCTCAATTTTGGTAGTGGAGCTTATTTTGATGAATTCATTAACATGTTGATATGAATCCTCATTCTTAAGTCAATAGAATTTGGGTAACATGTTGAGAATAATTGATTTGATCTCATAATGTGTCACTCCATCCTCATCAGAAAGTTCAGCATATGATTTGAAATTTCGAGGTGCATAATAGTCTTTCAAGGATGCTTCAGGCTCTAGTCGAAGTGGTGCATTCACGTTAGCCATGTTGTCAAATTCCAACTTTCTCCTAAGCTCTTCTAGTCTATTAGCCCTAAGATTTCTGCAACAAGTTCTTTCGATTTTAGGATCAAAGGGTGCAAATTCAATTTCGGGATCAAAGGGTGATTGCAAACTACTCATGCACAAGGCCAACTTTATTTTTTTAAAAACAATAATCTAAACTAAAATAAGCAATCTACTGCACTAAAGTAAAGGAAAGCTGAAATTATGCAAAAAATCTAACTACACTAAAACTCACAATTGGTCTAGCCAAGCGATCTTCACCGTTCTCTGGATTCCTTTTGCGCTCCCTAATGCACATGCAAAACACAAAAATTTCAACTTTAGTTATTCTACAATAACTCAATTCTTATTCTACTAAAGTATAGAATATTGTCAAGTCCCCAGCAACGGCGCCAAAAACTTGATGCGGTCTAACTAGGGTTTAAAATAGTGATTAAGAATAGACCCTTGCAATGAACTAATTTTACTGTTCGCAAGTGCATAAATCGTATTATCGTATAACACGGCTTGAGAACGGGAATGTCGAACCCACATAGACTTGGATTTATTCAATCTAGTATCCTAACAATACTGAGTTATGTTTGAAAAATGGTTTATTTGGTTTGAAATCTATTTTCTACTTAAAACTAACTAAATACAGGAACTACATTGATTTGTGATTCAAGGTAGAGAAAGACTAGGGTTTTCATAACTCCGCCACTAACCTCATAATGTAGCTTTTTATTCACTCAGTTGTAAACGAGCGATATATCACATGTGAATTAGATTAGAGTCACAAATAGTCAACTCTAATCCCCGAAGAGATACAATTAACCGGATTCGCTACAACCCATCTCCGAACTGAGTGTGATTAGTGTATGCAAACTACTTTACTCTAATCTACTCCTACAACATGAAATTAAACTAAAGCGTGTCTATGTCACCTCGCTGAGGTATGACTTGTAGACCTAGGGTTTCATGTGTTAAGAACCATTGTGTAAAAAATCATAGTTTAAGCATATAAGTTCTGGCCCATATTGAATAAACATGATTGGTTAAGATAAAACATTCATTCAGTCTAAGACAAGAGTAGAATAAACATAGAATCTTGTTTCAAGAAGAAATTCGGTCACTCATCTACACAATCATCATATGTGTGTTCTTCAGTTTCCTTTCTTTACAATTGAAATAAGTAAATAAATCTACATTACTTGGCTAAGGTTTTGTCTAGAAAATCTTAGATACCGGTTTAGTTGCTCATGGTGGTGGGAGACTGCATCGTTGATGTAGAATCCGCCTTCATGGTATTCTTCTCCGAATCTCTAAGTCTTGAATTGTTTCTCTCTTCTCGAATGATTAAAATCTCCAAAGAAAGTACTCTTAAAATTAGGTATTTAGAAGCTCTCTAGATCTGGTCCAAACCTTGGTATTTATAGAAGATGTTGAGAAGAGTCCCACTTGCATTAGATTTGTCCCACTTTGAGTAGGAATCCACTTTCATGTGTTTCTATTCAAATATGAGCAAAAACCCTTCAATCTAATATAAATTTTCCTAATACATGTGCTTGGACATGTTAGAGTGGAGAACAAGTCAAAGGAAGTTGAGTCACATTAAAACAAGAATTCTGGAAATCGAAGGTCTATCATGTGCTCCCACCCCTACGCATAGGGGTTCCTATGCCTATGCATAGCATGGGCTACGCCTATACGTAGCCATGTGCTTAGTGGTCTTCACTCGTTTGCGCAAAAATGGACTTTCTAAGCCTTTTTTCAACAATGTGGTACGCTGGTATGCGTAGCAAAAATCATGAAATCCACTTTTTTCCATTTTTACTTCCATTTAGACCCCAATTACTCCTCTAACATGTTTTCCAAAGTTTGGGACTTGAAAAATATCCGTTTTGCCCTCCGAAATGCATTTTTGGCTCAACAACTCCACTTTCCTTCTCTTTTCAATCGGTTACAAACACAACATTGGTTAATGCACCAAAGTTAGTTTGTTTTTCCGTTAAGTTCCTGAAACACGCTTAGACATGTAAACCAGATAAAAATACCGAGTTAGGGGCCTAGAATGTACAACATTCGACTCCTATCACTTCTCATGAAGCCAATTATGGCAAATCTTATGGGAAAAGTCTTGTTATAAATAAGGCTATTAACAAACAACCCTCTATGGTATTCTAACTTTTAACAAACACCCCCTTGAGGTGCAACCTAGCCCCCTGTACTTTTCTTACCTTACACACAACCTCATTCCGTTAACAAACATCCTCATGCCGTTAGAAATTGATATTTTATGCCCAAAATATCCCTAAAATGATATTTTATGCCCAAAATATTCTAAAAATTAAATTGCTAACTAAATTAAGATTTTTGAATAAATTACATATTATTTTTTTGTTTAACTAAATTAAGATTTTTTCAAAATTACAAATTATTTTTTTGTTTAATTTTATTTATATATTTAAATTCAAATATGAAAAAATATATTACAAAATTGTAAGGGCAAAGCCCTTATAAAATTTCCATGCATCTATTCTCTTAAAAAAATTTAAAAAATAATAATATTTAAAGTGTATTATTGTCAAATTTAAGTGTAACAATTACACTCAATGAACTATTATAAAATGTAATAAAAGTATATTAAAGTATAATCTTTTGATAAATTATTTTTAAAAGTAAGATGAATAGAAACTCAAATTATTTTTTTTTTGTTCTTTAATTTTATACTTATATATATATATTCAAAAAGCCCTGTGCAAAAATCTTATATATATATATATATATATACAATTTGGGTTTATCATAATATATGGGCATTTAAAATTGATATATATATATATATATATATATATATTCAAAAAAGCTCCACACTTCTATAAGTAGTATACATATATATATATATATATAATTTATTCAAAAATCTTAACTTAGTTACTAATTTATTTTTTAGGAATGACATAAAATATAAATTTAGGGGTATTTTAGGCATAAAATATCAATTTCTTACAGGAGGGAGGTGTTTGTTAACGAAATAGTAACGGAATGAGGGTTGTGTGTAAGGTGGAAAAAGTACATGGGTTAGATGACACCTCAGGGGGGTGTTTGTTAAAAGTTTGAAACCATAGGGGGTTGTTTGTTAAAAATTTGAAACCATAAGGGATTGTTTGTTAATATCCCTTATAAATAAATGGAATGTTAGCATTTCTATGAGTTTTTCTTTTGGCAGAATAATGAAACACCCGGCATGTGACAAGTGGTATTACCTAAGCTTTGATTCGGTGTCACATCAAACACCTACACGAAGGTGTTCAGGTCAGATCGGTTCCTCAGTGTTAGGGTGGATGGGTAAAGCAGGGTGTCTGGGTTGTACCGGGTCCCTTGCAGGCTGGTCCAACCATAACGACGGCATTGTAGATTTGGGTGGGGGAGAATGTCCCTTGTTGCGGGGATTTGGGTGTTGGAGAATGTCCCACATCAAATTCAGATGAAAAAGTTCTGGAGTATAAATGGTCTGGGTGTTAGGCCTACCTAATAACTTAAACTTTTTGGGTCTAATAATGAAATACGTGAAATAATTTTAAAAATTAAAATGTCCAAGATTTTTTTTTTTTTTTTTTTCAAATTCGTGATATGTAATCTCTACTTTCTAGCTTAAGCAATTAGGTAAACTTGTATGCTTAGTTAGTCCTGATTAGTCTCATTGTGTCTATCTAGACAGTAGACTAGATACCGAATCAAACATCGAATAACAGGTCAACTCAAAAACTTAAGATATTCTACACCCATTTATTCTTTCACTTATGGATTGAATTTAATAAAAAAAAATTGCCAAAGGAAAAAAGTTTCATAACATAATTAATAACAAGATTATAAGAACATAAATAATATGTTTTTGTTATGATCATATTTAAGTATAAAAAACAGATAGCATGCTCATTGAATGTTGTGGGGCCTTAAGAGCTCAGCCATGACTCAAGTTCCAACTAGAGCAAAGATAAGAACATCCAGTGCCATATCAGTTACAATGCGGATAAACAAATTCCTTGTCCGGAACAAGTGTGAAGAAACAAATTATTATAAACCTTAGTCCAGCCTTACAGCAGCGTCTCTCAGAACAACAAATATTTCCACACTGCATACAAAATGATTCAACTAAATGAATCAAAAATATATCATGAAACTGCAATATACATCATCTGAAAACCTTGAGAAATGGCACAAAAGCCTATCAATTTTCCTCCGAGTCCAAAGAACTAGATCAGTCGGTACAAGAACCGATTGGCATTTATATCATTTTCTCTAAACCTTTAAATCCCCACAATTTATAGTAGTTACTGGAGTCTCTCCCTTCTGAGCCTCTCTAGTTCTTTGACCATTTGCCAATGTTCCAATGACAGAGAGGTTTCACCAAAGCTCGCCGACATCAAGCGGCCCATTGTCAGCAATCTGCAAGCGAAACGTAGGCTCAATATAATAAAAGATGAAATGAAAAACCCGAGACGAATCTTAACCTGCAACTCACCTGCTAAATTCTTTGCTGCCTAAGCTTCGATCTGCTTGCCTAGCGGAAACCATATCATCTTCTACCACCTGCAACATATGAAGACCATAACTTGTAGTAATATAATTTCAGATTATCACATATAATATGCCCCAGCCATAAAAATGCAAGTAACAGGAGGAAAATAGCCCCTTTTTATGGTCAATGGCAGGACAGAGATACAAGTAGCCAATTTGTCACAATTCCTCAATAACTACTAATGTAAACATATTATCACATCTGAACTTCTCGGAAGCAATATAGAAGCTCTATAAAAGGATACCACCACAGTACAAAACTAGCAGTAGCAGTGAACTGCATAATGTGTTCCCACTCGATGTAGCACACAATAAATCCTGGGTTTTTCAATTAACAGAAAAGAAAAGAGATTAACCACCATTATCATGGCATCTCAATGTTATCTGTTGAGAGGTAAAAGCAAACTCCTGAATTGCTCCCAAAAGCAAGATAAATTAAATCAAAATGCTTAAACCTTGAAACAGCTCATTATGAAATGTCACCTAATTGAGGTGCAGAAATCGCAACACTTTCTGCTCATATTTGCAACTATTGGCACTACACTAGCCAATTATTTGCCAAAACTTCCAGCATGTCCCAAGCTTAAGACCTACACATCCTAGATTTTGGTACACAAGCATCTAATATTGGTCCTTCTCAAAGAAGTTCATTGCTAAAGTTCAGAATAAGAAATGAAGACTTTTGAGTCATACCTTCTGCATTTCTGATTCAATAGAATGTGGCATTGATCTAAGAGTAGCCAAGTACCATCTCCAAGCTTTCAGTTGTTCTGCGCTCACAGCCTCGAAAGAACCTGCTGATGATGGATGGAAAGGCAGAACGACATCTGCTGGCAGAATGTTTGATTTCCCCTCGGAAAGAATCAGTAGTTGGACATCTGCTTCCATGTCTATTTTGTAATACGTAAAATCATATTCCACCTAAAAAAACATGTATTTAGCTACAAAGAAGTGATTGTGAAGGCAAGTAAATACAACAGATCAGAGTGATTAAATCTCTCACGTGTGATAAATAATTTTCGTAGACACTATTAAAAGATTCATGTTTCACCTTTCAACTATAGATGAACTCCTCCCAAAAGCCTCTATACAAGCAGGAAATTATATCTTAATTTTTAAAAAGTTACCTTTTGGAACTCCATTAGGTTCTTCAACAATCTTGCATTCTCAACCCCAGTAGAGCTGAGGGTCCCTGCTTGTAACTGGGTCTCATCAATCATTAAGTGTGAGCCCTCAGCTAACTGCAGAACTCCAGATGCCAACCTGGGGCGTCAGGCATATAAAATTGTAAGAATTGATAATGTCAATAGTCAGGTTGAATAGTACCTAATTCAAGGTACTGTTCATTATTCAGATGCACTAAATCAAAATTCCAATTACCTGTTCGTTTGGTAATCCTTTCTTGGGACAAGTGTAGTAGTATTCAGATAATCCACTGTTAGGGGTATACAGTGTGTAAAGGGTAGAAGATTTTTGAGTACATGGTTGAGATGCCTTCCAAAAACAGACATACTTTCCTCACTAAAGCAGGTAAGATTTAGCGCGAGCTTCCCCACAGCAAGTGTGTCTACCCTGGTGTGCACCTGGTATAGTGAAACTAGTTACTTATGTCCAAGTTCAAAAGAAACTCACAAAAAGGAAAAGGAAAAGGAAACATTCCAGAGAAGTGTGAGATCAAATGTTCAGTATAAATTTTGGTGCAGTAAGATTGAAGAATCTGAAGACATTGTGAGGGACATGTCATGTAAAACAGGGAACCATGATTATATGAAGAAACCACATACCCTGGACAAAAGATGCAACAGCATGAACTGAGCTGACACCCCATCGTGTCCAAGAACAGTTGTAAGATGCCCTAGCAAAGCTTGTCTTATTTCTTTCACCAAATGGGATTTTGGCTGCAAGTTCAAAAAGTTCAGCTTCTTCTTAAACATTGCAAAACAAAGATAGGAGTTTAGTTAAAGAAAAAACACTTTAGATGTTATGTAAGCATGTAGTTCAAAGATAGGATGGATAAAATTTCAATCACCTCCATCATAGGGAAGCTTGAAAGAAAATCAGGAACTGCAAGCTTTCGATGCACAAGACAATGGAGGCGTGGTACCTGAAAGTGGACCATATACGACATATTTTATACCAGCCAAAGAAAATCCTTAGCATAGAAAGGCATTAATGAAAAAGACTACCAAGAGACATTCATTCAGAATGTTTGGGAGAAGTCACTAACTCATGATGGACAAAACTAAGATCCATAGAAGCAGATTTAAAAAATGCTAAAAAAGAAAAAGAAAAAAAGAAGAAAGAACTCACCAAAAAATTCAAATACAGTCCTGGCCAGTAATTAATAAAGTAGGCCTAAATCATTCTAAGAGAAGTTCAAAATTTCGTTTCAGGTTTTGTGATTCCTAATAAGAATCCATACTGCTAAACTTGCATGATTTTACTCCAAAACAATACAGAATACTCTTAGAGATGTTACAAATTATAGTTTGCTCATTGTCAGCTACTAAAATACAAAAGATTTAACGAATTATCAAGAAAACTTGCTGTCCTGGTAGATGAAGGAAACTGAATGTAAGTTGTAGCTTTATCAAGATACTATGTCACAAACAAAATGTCAGTTAGTTAAAGATAGCGTCAGGACCTTTCTGGGAGGCAAATGAGCTAACGCATCTTCACAAAAGCTATTTGCTAAATAATCAAAATCATCCTTTTCCTCTGAAAGTTCTGGATCAAAAGTGAGGACACCAACAAACTCAAAAACATCATTCAGCTTCATGTTAGACTCTGGAGAATCATAAATCTGCACAAAGCATTGGAAATTTCAGGGGGAGCTATTATAGGTCGTTAACACATTATTGTAGGAGATACTGATTGCAACTGGAAGGAAAAAGGTATAGTTAAATTCACCTTCACAAGACAGGCAAGACAGTTTTTGTCGTAATCTGGCACCATACTCATACTAGCAGAAGTCTCCTCAGTTGTAGACGCTTGTTGAAGAGATAACTGGGAATGGAGTCCATCTTCTCGCTTTTAAAAGAGAGAATCAAATAAAAATAAGAAAATTTGTTAATTGCATGTACATAAGAAGATGATGTGAAATAAAAATCCTGTCTCGATAATAAAGATTGGTCATTGGGTACAGTTCTTATGAAATCATATTTTCGTTATTAACTAGATGACAATCTACCTCCTCCACAGAAATTATTAGCAAAGCAACACACAAACTCACCATTCGCGTAACCGTTCAAGCCTAGACATGAAAGCCTTCCAAACTAGTATTTTTATCAATTTCGGTCAAGGCTATCGGAAACATGAACACGAGTTTTCTCGGTTACCGTTCCAATTGAAGCTTCAATTATTTGATTCCAAAAGATTTACCAGATAAATCGAACATAACTTGTCCTTTATCAGTTCTTTTACTAATTTTAGTTGAGAAAGAAAACGAAATCCTTGGAAGGCAAAAAATAAAATAAAATAAAAAAACAGATAACAAAAAACTGTCTGAATCATTTCTGCTTACCATCTTCTTAGTACATGGAGAACCCTGAAGCTCATCATATGAGACCTGTCATTTGACACAATTTGTCAGATATATAAACTATGAACATGCAAGTCCAACTATGAGACCGGAAAAGGCAATGCATCCTCAACATGCTAAACATTAATAGAACATAAATTAACTAAAATCAATAACCCGGAAGTTTAATATAGACACTCTTTATGTAAATCCTAATAATATGAGATATCACTATCTACACTGATGTATATCTCCTCATTTGGAAGCCTTCAAGATCTTCCCATTAGGACAATACAACGATTGTCCTGCCCCTGAGCAGGAATTACTTTTTCAATAAACAGATAAGAACATACAAATTATCTATATAATTTTTTAACACTATTAATCGATTTGTAATAGCATATTGAACAGATAAAAATTACTTGCAGATCCATGTCATCAATAGCTGCATCATTCTCCCTCTGACGCTTCTCCCTTTGTTGGGTTGCCCTATTTGTAAATTGGTTTATAACAACTTCAGAGGAAGATTCAGCCCACGAATTCTGCCCTGGAACCTAAAAAGAATAATAGAAGTGAAAAAAACAGATGATTCAATCATCAATTATTATTATAATAACGATTGATAAGCAATGATGCGCATTTCACTAATTTTATATCCTGCATGCTGAATAAGAGTGAAAAGAGATGACATAAAGGACCAATTTTTAGCACATGGAAACTTACAGGAACACAGTATAGTAGACGGCGTTCCCAGACCCGCTTATCAGATGATGACGACATGGGAAACTGAGAAACGTCTGTAAACTTGTTGGTTCTCCACATTGCTCCATCCTTTAAATTCCAACAGATTAATTTAGAAGTTCAAAATTCAGCAGGAAAAGAAAAAGATGAACACGTTTCAACAAGTGATAAGGAGCCAAATACCTTATAGGCACCAACATAGAATTCATTACCCAGCATGTCTTGTATCATGCCTCGGAATCGAACAAGAGTGTTGGGTTGAACCCATTGGATATTTGCCGGAGTAAGTATCGGCACCTGCATTTCTCAAGACCAAATTCTATAGTTCAGTTATAATAATGAAAAACCCTTTTTTTTCTCCAGTAAATCACAACATTCCAAAATGAAGAATAGCTAAAAAAAAATTGTTCCTGGCCTTCCAATATAGACGGTCATGTCGAGTCCTATAGGTGTATAGTGAGTGTGTGACCTACATATGTAGGTATATATATAAACTGAGGCAGCATAGCTTAGGACACACAGCACAAAATTTAAAGGATGGATGATAACCTAACCTATAAAGTAAACTGCAAAACCTCAATACAATTTTTTCTTTTCCCATAACCAGGATATCGGACTATTCCACGTGACTTGTTATCAGTGACGGATTTAAGAAATTTTTAAGGGGCCAAAAAGCCACATATTTTAATAATTACTTTGGGACATTTTTTAAAATTTTAATAGAGTTAGAGTAAGAAGTGTAATTACAAAAAGTTTTAGTGGGGGCATCGTTCCCCTTCATTGGCTCCGTGCCTGCCCGGACCCTACACGAATCAGTTCGAACATGAAACGTGATGCCTGCAACCCCTATCACCTATCGGGTAAGCAGATCGGGCAAGGCTAATTGTTTGATTGCACCAGTAGGATTCGAACACAAAACGTGATGCTTCACGAGGCACCAAATACCAAGTTTGGGCCAACCCCCAAATGAGCTATACGAATTCCTAATTACGATTTCAAAAAGTATACCTCTATATATAAAAGATTTTGATATTTAAATTCATCGAGATGACGCATAAACCCTAGGCCTTAAAAGTAATCAGAAATTAGGAAATAACATAATTTAATATTATTTATTCATCCAGATGAAAGATAAACCCTAGGGTAGTTGTAGAACCTTGATAGTGTTAATATGGGAATTAACAAAATTAGGGAAATGAAGATTGGACCTGAGAGATGCCACCGTTGTCAACAAGGAAGTTGTGGAAGAGATCGGTGACGCCCCAGTCTCTGCCGTCCAAGGTAGCCGGATCGGAGCCGGATGCCACCGCTTTCTCGAATGTAAATCGGACGGCTCCCAGAGGGTTCGCCAAGCAATCGTACGGTAATCCAACCATGTCTCTTATACTCGCCTCTCTCTCTCTCGCACACACAAACACATACAATTACACACACAAGTACCCTAAGCAGCCGTCTGCTTTAGGTATATATATATGTATGTGCATTTTCCCGCCAAGTCTCGGGGCATCATCTTCCCGCCAATTTGGGATAGGGTATCGTAAATGCGATTACAGGGTAATCAATCTGATTTGGAGTTCTTATTTTTACTTCTTTAAAAAATGAAATTTTAGGAACGAATCCATTTCAAGGCTATTTTTCGAATTATTTAGATAAGCTTCTAAGGTGCATAAATTGATTAAAAAATGGTTATTCGCACAAACACCTCCTTACAATTACCTTATTTTCACACGGACCACCTTGAATTTGCATATTCTCACACGGAGCCCCTCGCATTTAAATTTTGTCTCACTTTCACCCTTTATGTGTTCACGTCGTTTAGATATGTCATTAGTTTGATAATGTCAACCACTAACCACTCTGTAAAAAGTCTATATTGCCTTCATATAGTATGAAATGACCTATATAGCCTTATATGTTATATTTTCATTACCTTAATTTCCTTTTTGGATCACTCTCTTTCGTTGGCAAAGTCATCTATAGAAAAGGAAGTTAGCATATTCTTACCGGCTTGATTTTACACATGGATGCATATACATAGTTAATTATATGTATAGCCACCAAGGAGTGAAAGTGAGAATAACCCAAAATTATTATGACATTCCCTTAGATTTGTTCACCTACTTTCTTAATGAAATTATTTGTAAAACAAACTTGACATCCCTAGTTAGAATTAAAAGTTCAATTTCATAGATGAGAGTACAAAATTGTCCTCACTATTTCATAATAAAATTCATTATTCAACATAGACGCAATTGAAAGAAATATAAAATTAATATTTTATCCTTATAACACTAAGATGTGAAATCACACATTTCCATCAATTTCTCTCACTAGAGCTCTCTTTTATCTCTTTGTTGATAGACATAAATCTCTTCTATTTTCTATCAATTTCATCTCTCCCTGTAGAAATTGTGAAACCTCTAATTCAATGTGTTGATAAAATAGTATAATCTGGAACCACGCCATAGTTTGCAAAACAAAGTGAAGTCATTTCTTAACATCGTCCCACAAGCAAAAGATCCTCCGACGGTCTAGTTAGTATTGATAACTCAAAATTGAATTAAAAATCTTTTGAACCTGAGAATTGTTCATTCTTTTCTGAGAGAATAAGTTGGATAGATAAATCTTGAGATTTGTACTTTAGTTATCTCATTATAAGTAATGAATTCTTTCTCGTATGGCTCATGATGAATTAAGTATTCTGATGTCTACATTTGTTTTCGAGGTTGCTTTTAGCATTGGTGGCCGAATTCTGAATCGATTTCATAGTTTTCTTGAACCTAAGAATGTGGAGGCTTTGGAAGAATGAAAGATTGGCTTTTAACTTAAAAAGGTACTCGACACAATTTTCACTAATTAAAATAAATATATTTTATAACTTCTATATTAATTATTTTTTGTGTGTTAAATGAAGAAGGAGCGCAACTCCAATTGGATGATATTGTTGTTGAGGTTAATGATTTAACCTTGCGTAGTGAAGACAACATTCCTTAAACTCAAACATTTGTCTTTTTAAGAAAAAAAACTTCATTAATCATATGTTTTATGCTTTTTTCTCTTTCTGAAGTGGAACTCTTTTTAGAATTTTTTTTTTTTTTGTTACCATGAGACAATATTGTGCTTTTTTTTATCTGTCACGCCCCAAATTCCTAGGACTCCGAAACCCGAGCCTAAGAACTAAGGGAGTGAATGCGGAAGTAAAAAGAAACGAGAACAAATGAAAACCAATGACTGAAGGTCATCAAACACCCACAAAAGGGTAAAATGCTATAATACCATGCTGACACGTCTCTAAATTCCTAAGACTCCCGAACTGGGATATCCAAGGGATCCAGGATGTGATCATTATGATGAGCAACCAACTAAGATATCATTAGCCATGAAAACGTTTGGAATAATGATGGAACGGTATATTTTATACCCAAATGAATAATAAACAAAGCAGCGGAATCTAACGAAAATCCGGTAGAGTTCCATTTGTAAATGGAACATCCGGATACACAACCACAACACAAGTACCTGCCAATAACATTTCGATAATAACAATGGTTTCCAAGGCCCACATTCATCAATCCTACTAGGGCCGAGGTAGTGGAAAGAAACCAAGACCTCTCCAAACCCTCTAAAATCAACAGAGCCACAATTGCTCGAATAAGAGTACAGGAAAGCACCTAACTGTGCAGAACAGATACAATAACCTCCTGAAAGAATAAATACAGGAAATAAAAGATACATCAAATAGGGATATGCCAACAAACTGGCTCCCAAAAGAAATAAATGACAATCCCACAAAACATGGGTAAGGAAGCTAACAGAAGACAACTACCGTCCCCAAAACCAGTCGTGCTGCATCCGTAACCACATCACCCAACGCAACTCCAAAACCTGTAACTAGAAACTAAAGAAAACTGCCGTTGCACTCCATCCTGCTCATAGTCGTATGTTTCCTGCAACCTGGCGTGGAATACCAGGGGGCAAATGAAATTCCCCTGTGAGCAAATAAGCTCAGTGGGAAAAGATACTCTAACTACCACATCCTCTGGCAGTTTAGGTAATGTTAAACCACCTAGTGAGATACATAGCCCACAACATAACCCAGCCACGAAAACCCAAGGTACGTGCTCACATGCTACCGTAAATGAATATATATATATATCAGGGATAAATATATATGTATATATATATATATATATAAATACACAACACGGGCTTATAAGATACGACTAAGACTCGTACTCCAAGCACCACACCAGTAGTCTACACTACTCTCACCAACGTATGCTAGGTACACGATCCTAAGGTTCAATCTAACAAATCATCAAGCGCCTACAACGCTAACCAGAAACTCCAAACAGAGGGAATCACACTCACCTCTAATATCCACAAGGATCAAAATCCACCACTTGGCATTCATGCCCCTAACATGTGTAACCACTCAAATCACCTAGGTGGTGACATCAACAACCCAGAGAAAAGGAAATGGCAACACTATAGGTGTGCCCTGAACAACACTAAGCCTCATACCCGAGACTTAGAAATGATAGGAAACAAAGGTGAAACAATGGAACACCTTTCAAAATTCTACAGGTCGAGATCTTGAGAAAGAAGTCACGGAATCTCAGAATCTCGAGGAAATAATAAAATAGTTTTCTTTAAGAAACCATACAGTAAAAATGACCGTCTTGCCCCCGGTCTCCGTTGTTGCCTGTCCTGACTACGGGGGTAGGCGAAAACGGGTTTTTCCTGTTAAATACTATGAGTTTGTTTTCAAAACTTGAAAAACTCCGTTTCCGACAGACAGCCAGATAAGAGTGACAAAAATAAATCCATAACCTCAAATCTCCAAAGAGGTCACACAACTAATCACCATCACAAAACTGTTAACCCCGCCTTCTCGAATGTATCAACTCAAAAATCAACTATGCAGTCCATCCCTAACCGCAACTAACCACAAAGGTCACTACACAAATATACTTAGCCTCCCCCAAGGGTACAAAAGTATATAAAATCACAAGTATAAAATATACATTTCTTTATACTTTATTACTTTATTAATTACAACAGGTAATCATTTTCCTTCACATTAATCACTATCAGTTGAGCATTTAATAAAATACATAATTAACATGCTCCACAATCCACAGGTAATAATAACACATATAAACTTGTTCCAACATCACATGTAACAATATCATATATACATATCAAATGAAATCACATAATGCTATACAAGGCAATATGACTCATAAACCTCATGGCAGAAACCCCATGAAACCTTCTTTGCCCCAATTCAGGGTTAACGAACACGCACTCACTCATACTATGAGTAACGAGCACCGCACCGACTCTTCCCAAGTGATTTTGAAACTTCTCACTTCAACAAGGAAGACGGTCGCATGAGAGGCCCCACATGCGACTTCCATGCTACGAAGATCCGAGAGTGGCGTGTACCACCACGATGAGGCAGCAACCAACCCTATATCCCCAATTCCCAGATTACTAGTCCGGAGGTGGGAGACACCTATACCTGGCCAGTTGTTGCGACGGTTCGACACAAAGACATCCATACATAATTACACCCCACATATATCAACTCAATATGCATCCAGGGCCTCAATAATAATCGTGCCTCAACATAAATATGTCTTGCACCACATTTATGAAAATATCCACATAGTAATATCAACATAAATCTCAAAATCACTTTGCATGCTTTAAAATACAATAAAACATTTAAATCATATGAAAACAAATTCATATACAATTCATGTTTTCACAAATATATTTTCTTTAATTCCTTAGAAAATATTTCAATTTCTCTTGACATGCCTTTAAAATAATTTAAACAGATAATCCACGTATAATGAGAGGAACCTAGCATAACGTCTAAGTTTCACGTCTCTCACGTTCACATAATCCTCTAGCTCATTTAATTCTCAAGGGAATTTCTAAGCCGCCTATTCCTATTCAATTCAATTAGGAATATATTTAATCTCGTAGGAAATAATTTAATTAATTTTCTTAAATTAATCCCAAGTCCTACATCGCTTCTAAGCCAATTATAGATATTTAAATTAACCATTTAATATATCTATATTAAATTAACTAAGGGTTTGCACACCCTAAACTACTTCAATAATGCGGAGTAGAAATAAAATTTCCCACCTGAATACGCTTACAGAACAGCCGTTTCGGGCCCGCCGTGAACAGTACCGGCGCCCGAATATAACGCCCACCGACCAAAGTCGTCCGAAAAATATTTCACATATATCGAAACGAACGCCTTACCGCCTTATTCAATATAATTAAAATTCATTAGTAATCGATAATTAATTCGGGACAAATCTACAGAAAACGAAACTGAAATTCATACCGAAATTCTGAAATTCCCGGCAAACCGCTCAACGGTTTCGCATCAATTTCGGATATATCGTACACGGTACCGAGGCCGAGCTATCCTCCGAAAATCAGCCCAAACACAACCCAACTCGCCACTGAGTCAGCCCGACTCAGTCCGACTCCCTACTGTTCATCGTCACTACCAATGAGCTGTTCCACTGCTGGCCGTCACTACCAGCTCCGGCGAGCTCGCTGCTGCACGCCACTTCTGCCTCCAGCTCGCCGTTACTCCGGCGAGCTAACCCGCACCTAGGTCGCCATGTCCGGCGACCGAAACCTTCCACCAGGTCGCGCGCCTCTAGGTGCGACCTCCCGGTTTCTCCCCTGATCCGTTTTTCTCTCTCTCTCCTCGCCGCCGGCGAGAGGTTAACTGGAGTAGAGCCCATGGTCGCTGGTCAAGAGATGAGGAAGAGGATGAAGTCGTTTGATTGTGGTCAATGCCGAAGCTTCCTCTACAACAATCTGATACAATATACATATATGTAAATTGCAAAACCAACTCTCCAATTCTCCATAATTGCACTAGTGACTCTCATGTTTTCCCAATTTACAGTATAACCCCAACACATGTGTCCTCCATATATATATATATATATTCCCAATAAATACTCACACGTATATATATATAATTTTAATTATAGTATATACGTGTACAATAAACCCCGAAAATATACCGAGAACTCCCAAATAATACCACGTGGATCATAAAAATTCACTGGACTCCAAATAAATAATACGAGCTTAAATAAGTACTCCGGGTACGAAACTCTTCAACCAATTAAATCACCGAAAACCCCACGGTACTCCGAATAAATAATAATGTCCGGAATAAATAATTTAGCTATATAGTCGGATATAAACTAAAATAAATCCTGAATCGACTCGCAATGTATCACATGCGAACTTATCAAAGCGAAACCGTAATGTTGCCCACTCGACTTTAAAAGTAAGCGCGAAAAATTTACACGCATCAAGAATACACAAGACGTAAAGAATAAGTGACGTCACAACTGAAATTAAATCAGAAATAATTTCAGGAAAAAAGAAAATAACACGGGGTGTTACATTATCTTTCTGAAGTGGAACTCTTTTTAGAATCATTTTTTGGTGTTACCACAAGACAATGTTTCTTTTTAGGGTAATTATCATGTAAGCCCCTGAGGTTTGCGATTTTAATCAAATAACTCCATTAATTTTTCAAGTCATATCAAATACACCCCCCCCCCCCCCCCCCCAATTAATTGTCAAACCCCAAAAATCCTAAGACTCACCGGGCCATCCGAGTACTCCGGGGTGTTATCCATACATAGAGCGACCAACTAAGATCATCAATAACAATAAAACGAATGGAATAATATTAATAACAATAATTATGTAAGAACATTTATAGTATTATTTGTGTTTGGCATGTTCTAGATAATAACCATGTTGAGTGAATTGTGGAATCGGGAAGATTTGATAGGCATTGACAAACTTTGTCAAATTCAAATCAAGACTATAGAAGTGAAGAATACAAGAGGTTTCAAGAGGAAGCAAGTTTGAAAGACAAATGTCTCCAGGAGGGCAGAAACGTCATTTTTTCAAGCCGTAACTTCGAGAAACATTCCAACGGAGTCGAGGGGGTTCAAGAAGTGTTATTCCCAAGAAAAGTGGTTTCCATGAAAAATACTACGGACCACTTATGGACTCAGTAGCTAAAAGTGGCTAGAAAATGTTGTTTTGACAGACCATCTACGGACCACCAAAAGAGATCTACGTGCCACCCGTAGGAAGGCCTACACGTCACGCGTAGCCTAGGCCTATACGTCGCGCATAGGGCACCTACTAGCCGCGCGTAGTTAGGGCTGCGAATTAAATTTGTGAAATCTTGTTTTTAACCTCGATTTGATTTCTTTTGATGTGGTTGCGACTCTGAACATTGATATATGTGATATATACATATTGAAGACCAGATCAAAAGGTTTTACTCAGTTTGATGTGAAATTACGATAAAGGGTAAACTAAGGATTTCTTCTCAACATTGTTTATAAATATCAAGATCTTCTACACATGTGAGGCAACCTTTGAGCCATTGAGAGATCTCTACAAGTTTTCTACAGATTAATATCATTCTACAGAGATAGAGATAAATAGAGAGAAACATTGAGTGATTCTATATCTTCTAGTTTTCTCTTCTGTTATGGTTGATTCAATTGTGCTTCAACATGGATGATCTTATGCACGATTGAATTACCTAGATTTTGAAAAATCTACACACCGCTGATTGTAACGTGGTTGCTTAGATCCGTTTGGGAAACGAAGTTGTCTGAGTGCGGATATTGGAGCGAAAGGCTTCGTGGTTATTGATCTGTTGAGAAATAAAGCCGTCAGAGTACAAAGTGGAGTGAGAGCTTCGTGGAGTGCGAGTGAATCTAGACTATCATACATTGAGTGAAAAATAACATATTACATTGGTTGTAAGTACTGTTTTCATAGAGTCTGTACAAATTCTCTAATTCATAGTGCATTGATACATGAGTGTATCCGTGTTTTTTACTTGGAGTCTTTCCAAGGTTTTTCACGTAAAAATATCGTGTGTCTCTATTGTTTTATATTCTGCACTTAGATTAATCTTTACATGATTTATCTTGATAAAGAATTGGATTAAAATTGAATTTTCCACAATTATTATTAATTTGTCAATAAATCCACAAAACACCTATTCACTCCCCTCTAGGCTATTTTCATTGATTGTCTAAGTAATTTCAAATTCCATACACAACTGAGCAAAAACTATAACCAAATGATACACAAAGCATATCGAGGCACCGAAAAAATACATCTCTACAAAGATGCAAGGAATGGATATGCCAACAGACTGGCTCCCAAGAAATATAATAATAGTCCCAAAATAAGGGGACAAGTAAGGGAAAAGGTGATCGGGACAACACTATGTATAAACGTCTAAGTCTCGCAACAGCACCTGCGACATAAGCCATCCTGCAAGAAAAACCTGGAACCTGCAACTAGGGAAAGGGGGAAAGGGGTGAGCTTGACAGCCCAACAGGAGAAACCCTAAACGTCCACATCCCCTGACCGTCCAAGTAGTGCTAACCAACCCGTGTCCATGCATCTATCTTAGGTCTGTCAATCATCCCACATGTCACTTATGCTAATACGAAACCCCTGAAACACATTCCTCTAGTCCCCTACCATGCATCAACAACATGGTAACTAGCATATAGTCAAACCATAACATAATAATATATGGCAAACACACACCTATATATATATATAAATATATAGACAGACAGATAGACAAACAATACAAGTCACGTAGTACGGACCACATCAGAGATCACTATGACTCATACTCACCAATCTGACACTGACAATCTACATAACGCCCTATAACCAAACCATGGGAGTATCGCTCCTACTCACTGACACCCCAGGAAGGAGAACCAACCACGCTTCCTAAATCACGAGCATACTAAGGTCACGTTTGGTAACTGGTTTTGGTACATGGTTTTTAGTTTTGGTACGAAATAGTAGTACCAACCCATGTTTGGTAAACATGGTGTTGGTTTTACTGTAGCACCCCAAAAAGCACTGTAGCGTACCAAATCTCACAATTTTTGGAATCATCAAAGTGGATGGTTTTGGATGGTGCAGGTACTGTAGCACCCCATGTGCGGGCACTGTAGCAACCCATATGACGGTACTGTAGCAACTCATTAATATTAATACTATTATATTAATATGTTAATATTAATACTAATATATTAATATATTTTAATATTACAAAATTTTAATATTATATTATAATATTAAAATATATTAATATTAATATTAAAATATATTAATATATTAGTATTTGATTACAAAACCAAAAAATTAATATATTAATATTAAAATATATTTCAATATTATTTATTATATTTTAATATTATAGTTTTATTATCTTTCCTAAAAATTAATATATTAATATATTTTAATATATTAATATTAAAATATATTTTTGGAAATTTAATATATTTTAATATTATAGTTTTATTATCTTTCCTAAAAATTAATATATTAATATTATAAATTTTAATATTTATAAATAAAATATGAAACCATTCTAAGTTACCAAACATGGTTTGGTTTCAGAATTTCAACCCATACCAACTCTACCAAACATGGTTTGGTTTTTCAGCATCACTTTTTCTCACACCAAAACCATATGCACCAAACATGGTTTGGAACCAAAATAAAACCACACCAAACCAAATTCAACCCAACCCAAACCAAAATCAAAAACCAACACTGCACCGCACCGTTACCAAACGTGACCTAAGCTCCTAATATTCCCCTCACCATCAATACACCAACAAAGATATCCGCTCTCACATCAATGATACTAATCACCTCACTTGTCACTCTCCGCCATCTGTAGACCCAATATAGGGGTATAATAGTCATTTCAACCTAAGGGAAGTCACAAAAATAGTAGGAAAACAAAAGGGAAGTGAAAAGAATTAAACGGCTTATTAAACCGATCATTTCAAGGTCACATATTGGCTCAAGAGTAAAATGGTCATTTCAAAGAAAAATATGTGATTTCAAATTTTATCTCACATATTTGTACATAGGGCAAACCATAGAAACAAACGGGACCTAATTCGGAGTAACGAGGCGAGATATATGAAAATTGGAAATCGGTGTCGGACAATACCGACCAAAACAGAACATTGAGACGCCTCACTTCCACCTAGGGTAAAACAGTCATTTCAAGGGTAAACATAAAATTTCAAGTGTCGGACAATACCGACCAAAACAGAACATTGAGACGCCTCACTTCCACCTAGGGTAAAACAGTCATTTCAAGGGTAAACATAAAATTTCAAATTTTATCTCAAATATTTGGACATAGGACAGACCATAGAAATAAATGGGATCTAATTTGGAGCAACGATGAGAGATATACGAATTTTTGAAGTTCACACATCGGGCGAAGTATCGCCCAAGTGCAGGCTACAAGATGTCACCCAACAGCCTTTGGGCTAAAAACTGCATTTTTCCAATTTTCTCCAAAAAAGACCATTTTTCAAACGGAGCCCGATTTTGATGCTTCCAGTCTCAAAAAATCACAAATAGATAGAAAGTGAGTTTTTCATTCGCGGATTCCAAAAATAGTCACCGAGACTTCGGGAAACGCAAAAAACATAAATTTTGAATAAAAGTGTTTTTTTTAAATTTCGTAAACTAAAGACTCTAAAAGTAAAGACTTGACAAAAAATTGAAATGACAATGAGAGTTGTTTGCTTGATTGGTGTGTGCTCTATTTCCAAATAGCATAGAGGTCATTATTTATAGGATATTACAATATAACAAACTCCTTAAGAGTTTGCATAAAAATAACAACCTCATCTAATTTAAAATTTAAAGACAACTATAATTAAAATTTGAATTAAGATAATCCCTTCTGTTGATACGACAACTTCATCTTCATCTCTTATCTTTATCTCTTGACTTCAAATACACTTCTCAAATCAATTGGCCTACCTTATCAATTAATTCTTTATTCGAATTAGGACTCCTTGCGTAGTAGAAACTTATCTCTCCCAAATGCTTATCATTGAACCCAATGGGCCTCATATTTTGCTACTAACCTTGACCCGATTTAGACAATTATTCCTTTCTTTGCTTCGGCCCAAGGTACGGGCCTGAAGCTTGTCTAAACTAGCCTATTGATTGAACCCAACTTCATCAAACTCTCTTGCCACGTACCCCATCAAATTGGGGTGTCAACAATGAGTCCACGAACTTCAGGCTTCATTTCATTTATTTCATATCCAATATAATATTGCTCTACCTTCAGAAAAATGTGTCCACTATAGAAAGTCTTTCTACATATATGATATATAGATACAAATCTAAATGCCTAAGTCATCCAACAAATTATAACTGAAATTACCTAGATGATAATGAAAACAGGCTAGAGGGGGGGGGGGGGGGGGGGATAGGTTCTTTTTCGATTTTATTATCAATTAAAATTATTTAGAGGAAATTTAATTTTAATTAGTCACCAACCCTAATTTTGAATTTAATTCCAAAAACATATCTATCAAGAAATATCAAGCAAACATCAATATAGTGTAGAAAATAAGGCAAGATACGACACAGAGAATTATACGTGAAAAAACCAAGGAAACGTTCCAAGGAAAAAACCACGGGTACACTCAAGTACCGATGCATTATGAATCAACAATTATAGACTCTATGAGAATTTTAGACTTACAATCACTCATGATATGCATTCCTCTACTCGCAGTCTGAAACCCTTGAATCACTCGTACTTCATGAAGCACGCTTGCTCGACCATACACTATGAGAGACTCACAAATCACGCCCGATTTGCCTTTCTCTACTCGCGGTCTGAAATCCTCGAATCACTCCGTATTTGAATGGATCAAAATAATCTCGTTGCAATGGACGGTGTGATAATTTTTCAGCAATCACTCATCTAATCGTGCATATAGAACTTCGATGTAAAAACACGATTGGAGATACTCAACATAAGAGATAACACCAATATATATGATCACTCCATAATCACCTCTCTGTGTGTATCACTTTGTAGAAGAATATGAATGATAGAATATTGCAGAGCTCTCACCAAAAACCCTCTTGAAAAATCGTCGAAAAAACCGGAGCCTATTCTTTTGTAGAACCTTGGTATTTATAGACCAAGTCATAGAAAACCCTAACCTTGCCCTCTTATGTAATATCACAAAAACTTGATAAATTCTCTAAAATCTGATGTAAATATGTTTACATGTCAATACAAAGAGGTTTGAAATTGTCAATCACTTAAAAACTCGAAGTAGGGACCAAACTGGAAAAATTCGAAAGCACCCTGAAACAAATCCTACATAACAAGTGATCTGTGACCAAGCATTGGAACCTACACTTAGGACCTACGCCCAAGCGTAGGTCTATGGTGTAGGCCTATGTTTGGGCATTGGTCTAGGGCGTAGGGTCCATTTCCAGCTCCAAAAACTAAAGCGTAGGTTAGAGCCATTCTGCCTCTTTTTGCATCTGACAATGTAGGTATGTTGCATCTTTTGCAGTTTTTTTCATATTTGAGTTAGACTGGTTATCTCGAACTCCCGATGTTTTTGGATGAAGTCATAATGTCTGAAAATGACATTTTTGTCCTCCGGTGAAGTGACGATGTCTGGAAATGATGATTTTACCCTCCGGTAGCTTTCTTTTCTTTAACACACTCATTGACTTCTTTCTCGAGATAGAAATGAATATACTAACAACTCTATTGCAAATATACAAAACTCTCAACATGACAATTCACTGAACATGATTATTGTCTAGAACATGCAAAATACAAATAATACTATAAATGTTCTTATAATCCCCCCTTGGCATTTCTGAGACAAAACCATATTTTCACAATATAACCTCACAAATAACAACATAACAATTATACCTATGAACACACACCGACAAACATAGATATAAATTGTCATCTTGCTTTCATGACGGTCTACCAATCTTGTAACCACAACACTGAACAAACCATTAAACGTAAGTGTGAAAAACATATATAAAATGATCATAAGAAAATCATAACAACAATGCCCCCATAATGATCATTATCCTCCCCCTAAAAATAAACTCCCCATTGCTAAATACTTTTCCATCTGAATCAATCAAACAATCTTAACCAACCAATATCTCTCCCCCTCATTTAATACTTCTCACCATTTTTGTCACTGAAATGTTAAGCAAAGAGAGTATATGTCATAACAACAATGTAGAGAGATGCAAGGAATGACTCAAAGAAAAACACCAAGATATAGAACTCTTATCAGATCATATTCAAATTTTCAGGGTAATAGACATCTCTACTATGCATGATCCTAATACTAATGCATGAATGCAAAATGTTATGAATAAAATATATATATATATATTTGTTTTTTTTTAGAAATCTGTGAGCACGGTAATAGAGACAATAAACAAATCATTTATACATCATATTCTCATATTTAACTCGACCATTATACACATGATATAGAAGAAAATCAACACACATACCTTGTAAACTCAAGAAATAAATATATATATGAAGATTCTCATGTGCACGCACTAAGGCAAGATGAAAACAATACATAATAAGCAAAAAATCTCTCCACCAACTGTGATGATAATTCAATCCAAGATCCAAACTAGAAGGCAAAAAATAAAATATACTTTCTCTTTGTCACACAATTTTCTCCTTCTCATCTTTTCAACTTTTTCACCATATCCCATTTTGTCTTTCTAAGCTCCAGACTTTCTAGCAAGGATTTTTAGTCCCGACCAACTGGGCCCGAGCTTCTTCATGGGATTTATGCTCAGTAATCTTCTCCCTTTTTTACGCAAACACTAAATGCTTACTAAGGCAAGAGGTCCGGTTACTCAGATTGAATAACTACTTTTTACATTTTTAATAATTTAAACATCTCATTTTTTTTAACATCATCACAACATTCATACACATTCAAAATATATTTCATGCATAGACCAATCTAGCATAACTGATGAACCTTCATACCACTACGGGTTAAATAAAAAATTAACAGATTCAACAGACATTATGATCATCACCGAAGCAACTAGCACCTAAAATTAAAGTTTTGTAACATAAAATAATCATGTCAAGTGATCATCCAAAAATCTTAGGTCAATCTAATATCTCTATTTCACATATGCATAATGAGACAAGTAAATGTGAAAATAGAGTAAAATATGACAACTTTTGTACTCTGGTCAAGCTCAACAGTCTCAAAATTTTTATTTTATGATTTTCTAAAATAAAATGCATGCATGAACAAATATAATGCTAATGCATGATTACCTATCAATTCTTGAAAAATAATGTAATATGTTCTTAGAATGATCAATAAGAAGATATTTATTCTAAAGAAAACATACCAATAGATTTCCTAAGACTAACATACTTTTGAAAATCTAATGGTTTTGTAAAGATATCTGTTAACTGAGAATCTGTGGATATGAAATCTAGAGACACTATACCATCTTCAACAAGACCACGAATGAAATGATGTCGAATATCTATATGCTTTGTCCTAGAGTGTTGAAAAGGATTTTTAGAAATATTTATTGCACTCGTGTTATCATAGAACACAGTCATCGTGCCTTGAGAAAAACCATAATCCTGCGACATTTGATGCATCCACAAAACCTGAGTACAACAACTATCAACTGCTATATACTCAGCCTCAGCAGTGGAAAGAGAAACACAATTCTGCTTCTTTCCATGCCAAATAACTAAGCAATTTCCAACATAAAAACACCATCCACTGGTACTTTTTCTATCACCAACATTACCGGCCCAATCAACATCAGAAAAGGATGCGATATCAGTATTAGTACTCGATGGATACCACAGTCCGTAATTCACTATCCCTTTAACATACTTGATAATCTTTTTCACAACAGTAATATGAGACTCCTTAGGACTTGTCTGGTAATGTGCACATAAACCAACACTAAACGCTATGTCAGGTTGACTGGCAGTCAAATACAACAAACTCCCAATCATACTCCTAAAAAGTGTAGGATCGACATCTTTGCCTTTAGTATCCAAGCTAAGCTTAAAACTTGTACTCATAGGAGTGCGAGCATCCTTAGCCTTTTCCAAACCAAACTTCTTTATCAATTCCAAGGCATAACGAGTTTGAGAAATAAAAATCCCATCATTTAATTGCCTAACTTGAAGCCCTAGAAAGAAGTTCAATTCACTAATCATGCTCATCTCAAATTCATGTTTCATTTGATCTCCAAAATAATGAGCAAACTTATTAGAAGTGGATCTAAACACAATGTCATCAACATAGATTTCAGCAACAACTGTATCACTCTCAATTTTCTGAATGAATAGTGTTTTGTCCACTCCCCCTCGAGTAAAACTTGTCCCCAACAGGTAATCAATCAACCTTTCATGTCAAGCTCTAGGAGCTTGCTTTAGCCCGTACAAAGCCTTTTTCAGCATGTAAACATGATCTAGACAATAAGGATCTTCAAATCCTTTGGGTTGCTCCACATATACTTCCTCATGAAGAACACCATTCAAAAATGCACTCTTCACATCCATCTGATACAACTTGAATTCAAGATGACAAACAATAGCAAACAAAATCCGAATAGATTCAAGCCTAACCACTGGAGCGAAAGTCTCATCAAAATCAATACCCTCCATTTGAGTATATCCTTGAGCAACAAGCCTAGCCTTATTCCTAACCACTGTACCATTTTCATCTTTTTTATTCTTGAAAATCCACTTGGTACCAATCACATTTATCTCTTTCGGTCTAAGCACAAGATACTACACATCATTCTTAACAAACTGTTGAAGTTATTTTTGCATAGCATTAATCCACTCACTATCTTGAAGAAGAATTTCTTTGACATTTTTAGGTTCCAAAAAAGATGTATAGCATGCATACGAAACCTCATTCCTATCCTTTCTCCGTGTCACCATCATCTGATCAATAGATCCTATAACATTATCCAAAGGATGATACAACTTTACCCTTGCAGATGGTTCCTTACACGGTGTAGGCTGCACATCACCAATTGAATCACGTGATTCTGCAGGACTTGAAGTATCCTCACTAACCATATTGTCCTCTTTGTCAACCTCAGAAGAATCATTATCCAATATAAAGAATGACTCACCATCTTCCTCCTCAGCAGACGTTGGGGACTCATCAATACATGAGTCATCAACCACTACATTAGCAGATTCCATCATCGTTTGAGTTCTAAGGTTAAAAACCCTATATGCTTGACTAGACAATGAATAACCCAAAAATATTCCTTCATCACTCTTAGACTCGAACTTCCCAATAGATTCACGATCTCTAAGAATATAACATTTGACTCCAAAATTTTTGAAATACTTTACATTGGGTTTCTTGCCATTCCACAGTTCATAAGGAGTTTTTAAGGTGTCAGGCCTAAGAAAAACTTTGTTTGAGGTGTAACATGTTGTGTTCACCGCCTCGACCCAAAAATACCTAGGAACATTCTTACCTTGTAACATAACATTGACCATTTCCTGATTAACCCTATTCTTTCTCTCAACCACTCCATTTTGTTGAGGAGTTTTAGGTGCTGAAAATTCATGTTTTATTCATCTTTCTTCACAAAACACTTCAATTTATGAATTTTCAAACTCCCTTCCATGATCACTCCTTACTTTAGAAATGGAACAATTCTTCTCAGTCTGAATTTTTAAACAAATTCTCTTAAAACTTTCAGGAGCTTCAAACTTTTCACTTAGAAATCCAACCCATGCAAATCTCGAATAATCATCCACCATGATAAAAATATAAATTTTTCCTCCTTTTCTTATAGTCCTAGTGGGACCCATTAAATCAATATGCAATAACTCTAAAGGTCTAGAAGTACCAATGACATTTGTTTTTTTGTGCTGACATCTGACTTGATTACCCTTCTGACATGATCCACACACAACTCCTTTTTCATACCCAAGCTTAAGGACTCCTTTAACAATTTCACTCTTAGTAATTTTTGTTAATTCACAAAAATTAACATGTCCCATCCACTGATGTCAGATTTCAACTTCATCAAGTTTAACTCTATTGCATAACAATTCAGAATTAGGAACAATGCAATAGCAGTTATCAATTGAACGCATACCTTCCATAGAGTTAATGATCGAACACTTATCAAGAGAAAAAGTGACATTATGATTGTTATCACATATCTGACTTATGCTCAACAAATTTGCTTTAAGATCTTCTACATAAAGCACATCTTCTAGTTTAGGTAGACCAGAAACCACAATGGTACCTTTGCCTAGAACCTTCGACTTCTCTCCATCACCAAAAGTGACTATCCCACCATGACATTCCTCGAGAAATCCAAACAATGACTTATCTTCAGTCATATGCCTCGAACATCCACTATCTAAATACCAAGTTGTAGACTTGCGTGCTCTAAGTGCAGTATGAACTACAAGACAGTGTAGCTCACTTTTTCTCACCCAAGCCTTTTTCATCTTCAAAGCTTCTTTTGCTAATCTTGACAAATTCTTCATTTCTTCATTCAACATTCGAATTTGATCTTGATGTTAAACTCTTTGTTCCTTCACCAATTGCAGAGTCTTCCCTCTCAACTTCGAACACCTTGGTCGAATGTGACCACTGACACCACAATGATGACAAATAGGAACAAACCTCTAGACTCCATTAGTTGACTTCCTAGGATATCTAGGGGTAAGGAAATACTTATTTTCAACAGGTCTTTTGACATAGGATTGAACCCTAGGATTCCAATTTATTTTTCCTTTTGAAGAACTTGATGCTACTTGAGAGGCTTTTACAAATGTGATTTTTGCAGCAACATTCGAATTTTGCAATACTCCAACAAAACCTAGTCCATTTGTATTTCCTGCGGACTTTCCTACACTCAACATATGATTAAATTTAAGAGTTCCACTAGACCACTTCTGAACATTTGAGTTAGCATCTTTCAGTTCTTTTTCCAAATTTTCAATCTTAGTAGATTTCTTAACTAATTCCTTATTAAGACCATCTATTAACTTCAAAGCCTTAGTTTTTTCAAGTTCAGACTTATTCAAATCCTTAACCAACTTGGCTTTTTGGGTGTGTAGAAGATTTAGAGTTTGAGAACTATTGGCTAATTCATCTTTTAAAGAATGCAGTTCTTTGTCTATGTTAAGACTTTTAGTCAACAGTTTCATGTGATTCTTGTGAAGTTGTGTGGTCTTATCAAGTAATTTATTATAAGACTCTTGAAGCGTTTCATCACAATCTTCATCACTCTCAGAACCTTTCTCTTCAGACATCGTCAAACTTGAAGCAACTTCGTTAACCTCCTTACTCTGTACAACAAACACAGTGAAATTCTCAGAATCATCACCTGCTTTTGATTATGTCGCATCACTAGCTGATCCATTGTCAGAGTCATCATCCCAACTGACAGCTAATCCTTTGGATTTCTTCAGAGTATTTGCACACTCTGCAGCTATATGACCATATCCTTGACATTCAAAACATTTGGGTTTCTTCTTTTTAGGATCAAACTTGTCCTTCCTAATTTAAGTCTTATTTCTACTTCTAGACTCACCCAACTTATCCCCAAAATTTTTTCTCTAGCCATTCTGTTTAGCCCTAACAAATTTGTTCAACCTCTTAGCAAACATAGCAATATCATTTAGACTCAACTCACTTTCTTCATCAAGTTCAACCTGATCCTCCCTAGTGGTTTTGAAAGCTATGCTCTTCTCTCTTGTGCCACTCGCCTTTTTAGGATGATTTTTGAACATTTCCATCTTATAAGATTTTAAATTTTCAGCCAATTCTTCAACCTTAATTTCTTTAAGACTCATGATCTCTGAGTTAACAATGACCTTAGATTGAAAACGTTCAGGAAGAGACCTAAGAATTTTCTTTACTATGGTAGTATCATGAATAGACTCATCTAGGTTATGACAACTTGTTACAATATCAGTTAACCTAGCCTCAAACTGTGCGAAGACCTCATCCTCCTCCATCTTCAGCTGTTCAAATTGAGAATTCAAAATTTGAAGCTTTGATTGTTTCACCTTCAACGTTCCTTCATGAGTGACTTGGAGAATGTCCCAAGCTTCCTTGGCAATTACGCACGTAGCAATCCTCTTGAACTCACTCGGAGTTACAACATTGTATAACACATTCAACACCTTCAAGTTCCAATTCGCGTTATTCGTCTCGGCAACAGTCCACTCACTTTATGGTTTTGGTGTTGATTCATTGGTCGCGTCGTCTTTCACAATAAGAGGTGAATATCTTACTTCAACAGCATTCCACGCTTTCTCATCTAAAGATTTTAAAAACGCTTTCATTCTCGCTTTCCAATATGTATAATTTGAGCTATCAAATAAAGGGGACCTAGATATGGAACCTCCTTCACGAGACATCTCCATCGTCTAAGTACAGAATCTAACCCTAGGTAATTAACCTAAAAAGGGACAACCACGCTCTGATATCAATTGAAATTACCTAGACAATAATGAAAACAACACAGAGGGGGGTGAATAGGTTTTTTGTCGATTTTATGATCAATTAAAATTATTTAGCAGAAATTCAATTTTAATTAGTCACAAACCCTAATTTTGAATTTAATTCCAAAAACATATATATCAAACAATATCAAGCAAAATCAATATAGTGCAGAAAATAAGGCAAGAGACGACACAGAGAATGATATGTGGAAAAACCAAGGAAACGTTCCAATGAAAAAACTATGGGTACACTCAGGTACCGATGCACTATGACTCAATAATTACAGACTCCATGAGAGTTTGAGACTTACAATTACTCATGATTTGCCTTCCTGTACTCGTAGTTTGAAATCCTTTAATCACTCGTACTTCACGAATCACGCTTCCTCTGCCAGACACTATGAGAGACTCACAAATCACGCCTGATTTGCCTTTCTCTACTCGCGGTTTGAAATCTTCGAATTGCTCCGTATTCGAATGGATCAAAACAACCTCGTTGCAATGGACGGAGTGATGATTTTTCAGCAATCACTCATCCAATCGTGCATATAGAACTTCGATGTAGAAACACAATTGAAGATACTCAACACAAGAGATAACACCAATATATATGACCACTCCATAATTACATCTCTGTGTGTATCACTCTGTAGAAGAATATGAATGATAGAATATTGCAGAGCTCTCACCAAAAACCCTCTTGAAAAATCGTCGTAAAAAACCGTAACCTTTTCTCTTGTAGAACCTTAGTATTTATATACCAAGTTATAGAAAACCATAACCTTGCCCTCTTACGTAATTTCACAATACCTTGATAAATTCTCTAAAATTTGATGTAAATATGTGTATACATCAATACATAGAGGTTTAAAGTGGTCAATTACTTAAAAACTCGAAGTAGGGACTAAACTGGAAAAATCCGAAAGCACCCTGAAACAAATCCTGCATAACAAGTGATCACGTGACCAAGCATTGAGACCTACGCTTGGGTGTAGGTATAGGGCGTAGGGTCCATTCCCAGCTCCAAAAACCAAAGCATAGGTTAGAGTCATTCTGCCTCTTTTTGCTTTTGACAACGTAGATATGTTGCATCTTTTGTAGTTTTTTTTATATTTGAGTTAGACTGGTCATCTCGAACTCCCGATACTTTTGGATGAAGTCATAATGTCTGGAAATGACATTTTTGTCCTTTGGTGAAGTGACGATGTCTGAAAATGACGATTTTGCCCTCCGGTAGCTTTCTTTATTTGCTTTGACACATTCCTTGACTTCTTTCTCGAGATAGAAACGAACATACTAACAACTCTATTGCAAATACAAAAAACTCTCAACATGACAATTCACTCAACATGATTATTTTCTAGAACATGCCAAATACAAATAATACTATAAATGTTCTTACAATAACAATATAGTAGTATGAGACAATGCAAGTCAAGCTTGATTATTGTCAGAAGTCTCTTGGCATCCTCAACTGTCTCCTCTCCTGTTCTAATAATGATCAAAAGACCTTAAACAAGATCTGCAGCAAATCTAGCCTCCAACATCACAGAGTTCAAGCACAATAATCATGCTCCTGTGGCTCTTCCATTCTTTTTCACCCCACCACAACAGCCACATGCCCAATGGCTTTGGCTACTATTTTTTTGTATGTCTTATCATTAACTGAGTGCCTCTCTTGTTTTTTCAATCCATGTCATGCCTCCTGCAATCCGCTTGATCACAGTTCTCTCTTATCCTTCGCTCTCAACATTATTTCTAGGGCTCAGCCTCCATGGAATTGGTCTTCTGAGATTGACTGCTGTGTCTGGGATGGTGTTTCTTGCGATGGGAAGGATCAGGTGATTCGTTTATGGCTACCCGTTAGAGGCCTCCACCGAGTGATCTCTCCTTCTATTGCAAATCTCAAGCATCTCTCTCAAGTCTCAACTTAATCTCTCCCATAAACGTTACTTATTAAATTATATAGGTACAGTATTGTTTATAAATAAGACTACTTTTGTCAAATTTAAATAGATTTAAGTGGTAATTTGGAGTCATTTTCCTAAACATTTTTATTTTCTTTTTCCAATTCTCGTGATGGCAAGTACATACACACAGATTTTACTATCTTCTAAAGCATAACACTGGTACTCTAATCATCTTCAGCTTCCTAACACTAATCTTTCAGATAAGCAACTATATATATATATGACATTAGGCTAGCTAGCAAACATTAGTTACATATGGTGCTTACACAACATAAACCATGCCAACCTCAAGGAGAGACGCTGGTGGCACCTTCAGTGCCACATCCGGTCCCCGGCAATTCCTCCTCAGAAAATTATACCCGAAATTTATGGCCAGCCTTTTGAAAACTGATGATCCTTGCTTTGTTCTAACATGTGAATGCCCAATTATGAATGCAGTCCCAGCTTGTTGCGCGGTGTATATTTCTTCTAGTTCATCTCTCATTTGCACTTCCATTTCGGAACACATATCGGGTTCCAATTCATCGATTGCGAACCTCACTCTCCTTTCCATGACGCCCACGGGCTCCATCTCAATGACATCCGTCATACTCTCTACTGTTGGGAACCCGACAGATACACTTGCTGGCTCAACAGTTTCATCAAGCTCGAAAGCTGGATTGCCAGATAGTGCCACTGTTCCTATCACGGCCAATCTGCATTCACTAGATGATACGCCGGATCGAGATCCATCATCTTCGTTAGAAGAATTAACACTTCCATGTGTCTGACACCAATCGTAGCGGATAAAATCGGCCAGCCTTTGCACGAGTTCAGATTCGAATGAGTCGACATCCTGGTGAACATCACGGTACCCATAACGCACAATGCACCTGTAGGAGCGGTGAGCTGCAGGACCCACACGGCCAACAAGATATCGCTCAGCCGGAGGCACAAAAGGTACCGGTACTGATTTCACACACACAAAGACAAGAACACGATGGTACGCGGGGAGGTTGGTGACGAAGCGAGAGAAGTTTGCCGGGACGCCAGAGGTGAGATCGCTGAACACTAGGCCAATGCCCGGGACTCGAGCAATGCCCAAGCTTGGACCCAAGGCTAACAGCCATTCCAATGAAACCTTGTTGTGGAGGTCATATTCATACTTCTTTATGGTGGCATAGTGCCAAACAAACATGATGGTCACCAGAAAGAGGGCTAGGAGGATAGGCAACCAGGCACCTTCACGAAACTTGATGAGGGAAGCTGAGAAGTAGAGTAATTCAATAGAGCCAAAAAAGAGCAGGAAGCAACAAGCTAAAATAGAGGATTTGTGCCAACAAAGGATAATCACCAAGGAAGTGAGGCATGTGGTCACTAGCATCACTGCCATCACTGCTAATCCTGCAATGGATAACATTAAGATTGTAATGCTTAAAATAAATGAAACTTACATTTATCGTAACAGTCGGGGAAGATCTAATAAACTGGTCTTTGTTCCTTATAAGGAGCATAATGTGAAGTTTTAAGAATTCATCAGTTGTCATCATGTTTGTTGACTCAATGAAGTGTTTGCTTGGGTTTCTATGGTTTACTGAAGCAGATATGCATCAATTTGATGGCAACATTAGAAAAATGATTTGACATAAATTGTAGGCATAACATATATACCTGATGCATTGCCCATGTGCTTCGTGTCTCTGAATCCAAGGGTGACAGCAATGCAGAGGATCATGAGCATCCAGTTGATCTCAGGGATGTAGATTTGGCCATGTATCTTATCAGAGGTGTGAACAACCTTGACTCTTGGAAAGCAACCAAGTGATTGACTCTGGTTGATGATGGAGAATGTTCCACTAATGATTGCTTGGCTTCCCACAACAGAAGCAAGGATTGCTATTATAAGAACCGGCCACCTTACAGTTTCTGTATGCAAATTTTTTTGACAATTATGTTACTTTGATAGCATAGAAATAAAATACTGAAAGAATAAATCTGTAATATTATATATCAAGATATTCAAGCCATTTCCCGCATATGACCAGATTGATAAGGCAATATCTGATTGTGGTCATGGGGAAGGTTCCTGTCTTAGTAAAATGGAAATGGATCAACGTTTGACAAATGGTTGTAGTGTGGTTGAGGCTTATGGCATATGAAGGTAAGATAGTTCGTACACTGTGCCTGTGTAACTGTGTTTCCATGTTTTAAATACACAGGGCACACACTGCAACACAAGCTGTACAACAAAATTTCACCATTAAGTCGCAAATTCTGAGTACAAAAACCAGCATGAGGTTTAAAAAAAAATTTGCAAAGCACAACACAGTCTTAGGGACAAACTAAAATAGTAAGATAAGCCTACCCAATATGGCTTTGGCTGATTGATTGCTACTATAGACTCGGTGATTGGCTACTTACCATATTTTCAAGCTCACATCGGTAGTGCAATTACACGAGGTAAGGCTGCAGCAATAAAGTCACAGTTAATGGCAAACGGCAGAACACCGTCTCTCCATTATGCAATATGTGTTCAGCAAATCTAAGAGAAACTGTATACTTGACAATTAAGACTTTGGTTATGTCACTCTGGGCAAACACAAGTTCGCTAATCAATCGATTACATGGTCCGTACCATGAGAAGATTAGCAATCCATTTTGGAACAACCCCTCGGCTCATGAATAGGATGAGCATACTAATGAGCCGGAACATGGATAACGTAGTGGTTCGAGCCAGTCGAGGTACAGAGCCTGAGCCTACTCTCATCAGACAGAAGACCAACCTCTCTTCTAAGGAGGGTTCTACTTCGTCAAATTTAGCAACGGGAGCCCCAGAGGGTTGAGCAAAACCAGAGGCGTCAAGAGCATTAGAAGTTTCATTCCTGACAATCTCATGCTGATCCGTCGAGTTCGCCTTTCTAAGATAAGTAATGGTGACCAGCCGAAGACTGGGGCTTCGTAACATGTTGACGAAGACCTTCGAATGTTAATCCGGTTAATTAGTACCTCCTTCAGGTATTATTTCACTAACGAAATAAGAGTGAATAAGAGGAAGGCTAAGAAATGAGAACATTAGGAATTCATTTTGAAACAACTATTCCTATCCTTCAGCTCAATTTCTAACCCAAAAACAGTGGATTTTGTGAATTACATCTAACAAGTAAGAACTAATTTGGATTAAAATGTGGCCACTTGGTATGAGATAAGTTAAAAAAGAAGGTTTAAATTTTAACCAAGACAAATATACTTATCCTATCCCAAACCCAGATATGTCCAACCGTAATGAGATGGTCAGATAGTTATGTAGACAGTCCATTAAAAGTTGTTCTTGTTCCTTAATGATGTCATACCTGGAACTGAAACATAAAAGCCTATCTGGTAACTGGTGGGGTGATGCTTTGACAAGTAGGCAGCCTGACCCATATATGCTAATATCAGTGCTGGATAAACCAGAAAGGTGAAAGCAATCTGCAATTGGACGAAGGTCAGTAGGCAAGAGAATCTTTCCATTAACCAAAAACAAAACGTAATTCACAAAATCTACTCGGTGAATAATTATTTCGACCAGAAGTACCTGAATTGCAGCATATGAGAAGTGGCCAAGATCAGCAAACATTGCCTCTGAGCCTGCAAACAGTCATAAAAAATGATTGCATTTCCTGGTAGTCAAGCTATTATTTCAAACTATTCTGCAAGTTTGCGTGCAAAGTTACCGAACAAGTACGTTTTCTTTTCAAATGTAAAACAGAAAAGGACAAATATCATCATCGCTAAGCATAAAATAATATAAAACAGGTGAGAGAGGTCAAGGTTGGTGCCACTGTGGACAAGCAAATGTGCAAATGACACAAAAGTTTGATACTTGTAATTTTGTTATCTATTGGGCGAGGATCAGAGTGTCGATCCAAATTAATCAGATCCAAGACCCAGTTGAATAATAGCAGGTAGCATCTTAAAGGCTGAAAACAATGCGCCACATGGGAGTAAGATTTTGAATATCTTCTGGTCAAGAGATATGATGCACCGAATACAAATGAATACATTGAACTTCAGTTCTCTGGCTGCAATTAACCCGTCAAAGTCATTTTAAACATGATTTCAAATTATTTTTTGAATGGTGTGCTATATGACGACATGATTTCTTTTCATGTTCCATTTTGTTTCTAATCGAAAATCATGCATATAAAAACTAGTCTAAATCCAAAAGTCATTTAAATTTTATGCCATGCCCAAGCAACACAATGCCAAGTTCGTTTGCTACTGCAACACATGGATAAAATAGAATATTAAGGTGGGTATGATGAAGTCTGTTTAGATGCTTCAAATAATGCTTAACTAATGCCTCTCCCGCATCAAGTTTGCCCCCCCCCCCCCCCCCCCCCCCCCGGCCAACCCTTGGACCCGTTCTATTCTATGATGAACTGCCTTACCATCACAGTTGTAGGAAAAAAAAAAAGGAAAACACAAGAAGTTACCATATGCAGTGTTTTTGAATTATACCTGTAATACATAATAACATTCCACCCAATGACATCCATCCATTCCTTCTTGTCTTCTTCAAGAACTTGAACATGTAATATGGGGAAAGAGCTTTGTAGACATGTGGGTTCCAGCGGAATATATTATACACACCAAGGGTGCTAATGCATACCAGCCAAGCCAACACAACTGGAGCAAAGAAGAAACCAACCCGATGTGTGCCATAGTGTTGTAGTGCAAATAGACACACTAATATGAAGCAAGTAATTGGAATCACCGCATCTACAACGAGGAAACAAATATAGATGTAAAAGAACAGAACAAGTTAAGCTAAGCAAATCTGTCTGCTAAATTCAAGATAAAAGAAATAAACTACAGAATCTGAGAAATTAAAAAATCTCTTTATAACTTGCATATATGTCCATAGGAAGAAGTAGTAAGTAATTATAACCCTTTAAGCCCGACTCTAAGCACAACTTTAGAATAATTCAAAAACTTGGTGAAGTTTATTTCAGCATAAAACATGTCCTAACTTGCATAACTTTCTAGAACAAATTTGCCCTATATTCCCAAAGAATCTATTTGCCATTACTTGGTGATAGATGAAGCAGGTCTACAACTACAACACAGGAAATGTTGTAAAAATGTGCAGGAAGTTATATCAAAATGCAACATGTCAGATCAATTTAAAACATTGGCGCAATTCAGATATATTGAACTTATTTAGTTTGAGTTAACTCTGACTCATTAGAAATTTAATATCACATCAACAAAGAGATGAATGATAACTGCATAATAATTCATACATTACTGCCTTAAGTGATGAAGCATTAGATAATACAGAACCAAAATTCTTTATTGTTTAGCACAGTATCACTATAATTAGACAAATTTATTGCCTACATCCTAAAATCATTTAAACAAAGTAGAAAATTGAGATTTCTTTGTACAAACAACGATAAATGTTTCTCTCTGATTAGTAGTCCGGAATTCTGTTGAGACTTCAACTTCTATATTGCTATTTAGCTTACAAATATTAGCATCATATTGCCACTTTAAATTGTTTGCAAGCATTTTGATAATATAGAGCACATATCCTTCATTATATTCAGTTCTTCTTTCAGGTCAGCAAGATGCATAATCAGTCACCTTGTTACACCATCTTATAGAACTCTTATCCTCTAGGATTTTAAGTGAAAGGGACTGGACCAGAGAGGATAAGACATGGTCATTGTAAACCACATATTGGACAATTTGGATGGTCCCTGCACTCAAGGCCAGATAGTTTTGGTTCACTAATTGCAACAGATTGTGAAGACAACACTCTCATGATTAACACATACACATGTAGATTTACTCAAAAATAGAAAAAGTACATTCGAACAGATAAAATATTTGGTAGAAAGAAGAAATCATCCCGATATCCTTCCCAGCAGCAGGAGGGTGGTTCCATACATGAAACATTTTAATAAAAGAAAATAACGCAGTATGCGAGAAAGTTCTATAAATAAAGGAGCAGTAATGAACAACTAACATTATTGATTGGAAATATGAAGAACATATCTCTTCCATCGATGTGTATAGCAATAAAAAAAAAAAAGGAAAAAGGGGGTAGCATGACCATGACCCTATTTGAAAATGAACTTGACAGATACTACCAAGCACTTGGCATGCTCCTATGGTATTCTGCTCCCTAAGTTCAGAGTAATTTATTGGACCACTCTAAATAATTATTATCAATTCCATGTCAAATGGAATTAATCAGTTGAGTATTTATTTGATTATTAATACTGAAACACTTACACTGATGGTGTTCCTTAGACATGGAAAACTCGAGACCAGAAACCGCCGAGAAAACTGCATAAATAAACAGATTTTAGTCAGCAAAAGAAGGGACAGTGGGCAATAAAACTTCCTTAGCATAAAAGAGAAGTACCAGAAATGGCTGGAGTGAGCAGTCCATCTCCAATTACCATACAAGTGCCAAGAAGAACCAAAATTAGCAGAGCAGTGTGGAAGGATTTGTGCTTCTCAAGAAACAGTTTAACTTTTGAGCTCTTCTTCTGCTCCAGAGGGTGCTCCAGTTTATATGTTGAGAGCGCTTCATCGGCAACTTGTGGGTTGGGGAGAAGGCTTACTTTGGCGTGCCTGCATAACAAGGAATAGAGCGCAAACGTACCACCTGCAGAATCACACATATAGAAATCTTAATCTCATAACCAAGGATTACAATACATTTCGACATTTTTCTACTTACCCTCTCCATTGTCATCAGCTCGAAGGACTATAAAGACATACTTGAATAAGGGAACTAGAGTTAGAGTCCAGAAAATAAACGAAAGAACTCCGAAAATTTCTTCGTTCGTCTCCGAGTGATGAATGTCTTCTGCAAATGTGCTCTTGTAAACATAGAGAGGGGAAATGCTGAGGTCTCCATAGACCACACCAAGACTTTGATAAGCTAATAGCAGAGTTGTCTTCCAAGAATCCTTCTGAAATGCAATTCAACCAATCAATTCTATAAGAAATTAAGAATGCATAGTCACAATCTGGAGATACTGAGTGTCCAACAATTTTAAGAACTGAAACTTCTAAAGGGTGTGTCTCAAGAGTTAACATTTCTGTAATGGAACAACATTAGTGTGTGGACTGACCTTTGGACTTCTCCAGCACTTCCCGTAGTCCAGATCCATCCTTCAGGCATCAATCTTCACATGGACATTTTTTCTGTTTGGTGGGTAAGCTAAATGCAGATCCTCACTGAAATAATTGAAATGATTATGGTTTATACTCAGAATCCAGGAAAGAACATTGGGTTTTTCTTTTTTGAACAAATATATATATATATGAAGAAACACCCAAGGACACACACCCATATCTCCACTTTACTCCATAATCAGGAGGAGATAAAAGCAAGACCCATTCACACACTTTTCAATAAACCCACATGACAACCATACCTTAATTATTCTTATAGTAAACCGACATTTGTATAGAAACATCAACAACAGCCACAAAACTTAAATCAAAGCGACTGCCATAGGAATTGCAGCTCAGACCCAGAATTGTTCAGATAATGTGCCCCAAAATGTTCAAGAGTACTCAAGTGTGTGTTCCACAACCTTTCTTTTCTGATTTTTGTTTCTTTCTCAGCTAAAGACAAGGGAGAGTAAGTAAAATCCCACCTAACTGTTTCCCCAAATTTAAGCTAAAAGACCCAACACGAAATATTGAAAACCAACTAACATAAACCCACTAAAAGAGAGTTCAAATTAACAATTCAATCAGCAAAGGTAAATTTCACGGAAGAAAACAAGAGCATGGTAAGTCATAAGTGACGGCTATTTCACAGTTCAAATATCCAATCAATCACACCAAGAGGGAGCCCACGGAAATAAAGGCGATTTTAAGCACCATCAAACTCTCTCTCTCTCTCTGTATCTTTCTCTAATCTACTAATATAATATACATAGAATCTGATTTTCTATATTCTCACCAGCTTTGACAAACATTAGATTAGTGTGAAAACGCTTATCAAATACGCGAAGGCATATATACTTTTTGTATGACATATAGGTTAGAACATAAATCACTTAGAATTTGCAGTTGCCTTGAAAATAAACCCAACCCAGAAGCCAGAATTTTTTTGAAATAATTTATAGCTAAAAAGAACTGTAAAATAATGTGAACTATCAATTAAAAACACCTCTATAATATATAGATCACATAAACTTCTCAAACAGCAAAAAAAAATATTAAAAAATTGCATATGATTTATAGGACTTACTGAAACTTTTGAGCTCCTCTAAAACCATGACTGAAAATGTATTTGATTATTTATGATGATATGTGTATATATATATATATGTAGGTATGTATATATATATATATATATATAGAGAGAGAGAGAGTGTGTGTGTACTGTGTGTATTGAAAATGAGTTATGCTGTATAAAGGCAGAGCCACGTGCCCACTATTACTCAACAATGGTACAAAACTTCACACCCATTACCAACCCTTCCCCTAACACTCTTTCTAGACCATTCACGCCATAAACGCCTTAACCCCATTTCCGTTACGTTGCTACTCCACACCAAATGATTTCCCACTTCCCTTGTCCTTCTCTGCTTTTGGCCAAAACACATTTTCCCTGTTTGGTTCCCGAGAAAATGACATCCAAAAACCCTATAATTCGGTGAAACGTCCCCTAAATTCCATCCCCACCCTCTATCATTACCATTAACTGCTAATAATTGCAATTAATTAGGAACTTACAATGAGTTTGATCCGAATCAAAGTCCATCTCACAACTTGTCACCTGTAAACACTGTTTGGAAGTCTCATCAGTCATTAATGCAATTAGTAGTGCAATGGCAATCTAGATCCATAAGAAATCGGAAAAAAAAAACACTGAGATTAGCAGTTAATCGCCATTTACATATACATATATATATATGTAGTATCGCCATTGGAGGGTCTTGAAGGTGAAACAGAAGTTGGTGGATGTTGCAGAGAGAGTGGACTGTGTGATTTGGCAGATTTACAGAACCGACATTCGCTGTAAGAGTTTTTCAAGTCTTTGTACCAACCGACCATTGACAATTCTCTGAGCGCTCGTATATACCATTTTATATATATGTATATACACTATACACATATATATATATACTAAGGAGGGATGTATTGAAGCAGAGACATTCTGAGGGTTGGCGGGACTCGAGAGGAAAGGAATTATTTAAGAAATAGGGTAATTTGCATTGACACCCCCTGAGGTTAGGGTCAATAGCAGTCAGATTACGGTCAATATTTTTTTGGCACTCACACCCCCTGAGGTTCCTCCTTCGTTGCAATGACACCCCTGGGCGGGTGAAATGACTATAATGCCCCTTTAATTATTTCACTTATTACATTAGGGTAATATATAAAGTATGAAATTACTCATATGCCCAAACACTTCACCCCTCTAAAATTACTAATTACACTTCCACCCCTTATTACAAAATATATATTACGAAAATTACAATTTAATTTTTTTTCTTTATAATATAATTTGTATATATAATTACGAAAATTAAAATTACGAAAATATATATATAATTTGTAAAAAATATATAAAATTTGAAAAAACATATAAAATTTGAAAAAATATATAAAATTTGAAACAATATATAAAATTAAAATATATATATATCAAATTCGAAACAAATATATAAAATTCGTAAACAATACATAAAATGCTAAAAACATATAAAATTTGAAACAAATATATAAAATTCGAAAACAATATATAAAATTCTAAAAACATATATAATTCTAAAAAATATATAAAATTCAAATATATATATATATATATATATAAAGTGTGACTGAAGTTTAAGTGGACAAGTCTCAGAATCATTAGCCAAGGTAACGGATCATCTCCAACTCTTTGCAGAGCTATTTCAATGGCCACGATGACGGCACATGTCCCACGATGGTGACCGAAATCGGAATCGAACCGATACTTTATTAAAATATTTTAATCAAAATTAAATATATTAATATTTGGATCAAAATTAACGGTTCGGTTCCGGTTCTCATTTTTAAAGAACCGAAAGTAAATTTTTATTTGGATCAAAATTAACGGTTCAGTTCCGATACTTTTGGTTCTTTAAAAATGAGAACCGGAAACGAACCGTTAATTTTAATCCAAATATTAATATATTTAATTTTGATTAAAATATTTTAATAAAGTATCGGTTCGATTCCGATTTCGGTCACCATCGTAGGGTATGTGTTGCCATCGTGGCCATTGAAATAGCTTTGCAGAGAGTTGGAGAGGATCCGTTACCTTGACTAATGACTTTGAGGCTTGTCCACTTAAAATTCAGTCACACTTTATATATATATATATATATATGAATTTTATATATTTTTTGAATTTTATATATTGTTTACGAATTTTATATATTTGTTTCAAATTTTATATATATATTTTAATTTTATATATTGTTTCAAATTTTATATATTTTTTCGAATTTTATATGTTTTTTCAAATTTTATATATATTTTAAAAATTATATATATATATATTCGTAATTTTAATTTTTGTAATTATATATACAAATTATATTATAAAGAAAAAAAATTAAATTGTAATTTTCGTAATATATATATTTTGTAATAATGGGTGAAAGTGTAATTAATAATTTTAGAGGGATGAAGTGTTTGGGCATATGAGTAATTTCATACTTTATATATTACCCTAATGTAATAAGTGAAATAATTAAAGGGGCATTATAGTCATTTCACCGCCCAGGGGGTGTCATTGCAACGAAGGAGGAACCTCAGGGGGTGTGAGTGCCAAAAAAAGGTTGACCGAAATCTGATTGCTATTGACCCTAACCTCAGGGGGTGTCAATGCAAATTACCCTAAGAAATACTTTATTACAGACACATATATATATATGGAAAATTCCTTTTTTTAATCCTTGCAATAATTTATACAAACGCGCGTGTGTGAATATATATATTCTAATATATATAGAATATTGGTCAAGACCATAGTATGCAAAAAGGGCCGTTAGTTCTTTAAAAAAGAAATAAAAAATAGTGTGGTTGGTTTCTTGGTGTTCCGTTATCGATACAAATCGGCCAATACTCACCGAAATAGCCGGTTTCAAAATCATAATGCCGGTTTCATATTGGATTTTTTTAAAAAAAAATGAATCAAATTGTAATTTTCTAATTAAATTACAAAATAATAAAACACTCTTAAATTTAATATAATTCACATATAAAATAAAAAATATATATATATAAACTTTTTTGGAATCTCTTTCAAAAAATTGTGAATATTCTGCATTGAAATGCTTTAAGGATAAAAGTAAAAGAAAAAAAATACATTTTACTATTGTCCAAAAAGTTGGATACTATCTAGTCAAAGTCACTATCCACAGCAACCTTATGAATATGTTTTTTTTTGTATATAAATATTCCGTTGTGCCTCCTCAACCTCAGATGTTTTATAAATATTATGGACAAAGGCACATCATCAGTACAAATTAGTCCAGTAATTTATCGGGATATACTTAGGCTCAGAGTGATCATTATCAATCACGAAGAGAAGATGGTCTACAAATGATGAATCACATGTCCAATGAAGATACAACTCAAAATTGACAATCATCTCATAAACACAAGGATCCACTGTGGAATTCATTTTGGTGGTGAACCATGTACTGATTCTAATTATTTTTTATTAATTTGGAAGTAAAGTACATCTTTTTATTATTTGAATATTTATTTGTTTAAATTTAATACTATGGAATAGTCTCATAAAAATATCGACGACACCTTTAAATTCATTAATAAATTATTTTTGTGTACTAGATGTCTTTAAAAATAAATAAAATTCACTTCAATTATTAAAAAATCATCAAACTTTAGTTATGCTGTCAAAAGTACCATATCAGTACATTTTGGTTACCATGTGCAAGTTTTTCAAAAATTCACGATTGCGATAGCTGAAACCGGTACATAACCCCGATACTGACTCGGTTCCGTTACACCGATATCGCAATCGATACACCAACGAAAATCATTTTTGCGAACCATGATCTAGACAGAGCTCTTAATGACAAGTGACGGTAGTTTTTTTTAATTTAACTAAATAATCTTATAGATTTAAGTAAAAAATATATATCCATTTGTTCTCTCACTCGACTTAACGGACATGATTAGATCTGGTGGTGATTATGGTAGGTCCAATCTGATTCGGTCCCACCAATATTCTACCAGATCTAATCATGTATGTTGAATCTCGATAGGAACAATGTGCAGACTATGCAGTGAGAGAGCAAATGGACATGATTAAGGGTAAATTATACTCACACCCCTTGAAATTTTGGTCAATTTTACCTTGATGCGAGTCAAATCAAGTGTATTGAGATTTTCATTTTGTTGCAATGACACCCCCTAGAGGCATAAAATGACTTTAGTGCCCTTAATTATTCTTAATTTGCAAACAAAATGCTTAAGTTACCCTCATACCTAAACCCTACACCTCACTCACTCATTACACCAACCACCCTTATCACTCACCCTTATTATAAAAATAAAAAATATCTATAAGAAATAAATAAGACCGTACAATATATAAATTTTATTTTAAACGCAAAATTAAAAAACATCTGAAATGAAAATAAATTTAAAAGTAAATTATACCACTAAAAATATTTCATCAATAATAAAATATTAAATTTATAATAAGAAAATTACATTATTTAATTACTATTTAAATTATAAATAGATGACTATATAAATATTTCACCAAAAAAAAAAACTAAAGGGTTATACTAATAACCATTATAAGTATTATATACCTAATAATATATATATGAATGTATAATAAAAATCTTATATATTGTTTTATAAATAGTATAGATATATTGGCAATAATCAATAATTTTAGTGGGATTTGACAGTATAATTATATTTATTATTCAACATTATTTAATAATAATAACTAATTTTAGTAAGAATCTCAAAATAGTTTTGTAACATTAAAATATAAATATAAAATAAATAAATATGTATAATTATTTAGATAAGTAACAAAAGTAAACAAAGAAAGAAAAAAGTCGATGGAAAAAATAAATATTGCTTAAACATTTTAAGTGGTATATAGTTTATTGGGATTCAGTAAGCAGTATATAGTTTAATGAGATTTAGTAATAGTTAATATGTTTCGTTGGAAATTGAAAAAAATAAATATTGTTTTGACTTTTATGAATTATTTATAGTTTAGTGAGATTTAGTAATAATTAGTATATTTTGTGAGAAGATCAAAAAAGGGTTGTAACATTTGGTGTAACTGTTAAGTAAATGAATGATTATAATATTTAAATAAATAAAAGATTTAAAATGTATGAAAAATATTAAAATTGCTTGTACTATTATGTTACAGTGTATAAATAATAAGAGTGTGGTGATGAAGGGTAATTGGTATAGTGGGTGATATGTAGGGTTTAGACATGGGGTAACGTAGACATTTCACATGTAAATTAAAAACATTAAGGCTACTAAAGTCATTTTATGCTTCCAAGGAGTGTCATTGGAACTGCACTCGCGTTGACCGACATTCAGGTGAAATTGATCAAAACCTCTGTTGGAAAAATAATGCTTTGAACAAGATTTTTTTTAGTAACTTTGTGCTTAAATTAAAGTGGGACCCATACTCCAAATTGAACGGGACCAAGTGCCAATGTGTTCTCCTAAGTGAGGAGATTAATTTGGTATATTTATTTGTTCAAAACTATTAAAGGCTTGTTTGAATTGACTTTTCAAAACTATTATATATTTTCATATAATATGACATCAGATTCAGTCCATAGAAATAGGCCTATTGATGCAATAACTAATGATAGTCAAGTTAATATAGACAAAAGGTCTATATAAAATGAACTTAGACGTAGCAAAAAGGGCAAGGACCTCAACGTCATTTGAAGCAGATTTCATTACTAATCTATTAGAGAATGATCCTTAAATTTTTAAGGAGGCCATGTTTTCTCCTGAAGCATTCTATGGAAAGAAGCTGTCAATGGTGAATTTGAATTCCAAAATTCATACTTAGGAGTAATATGTTTATGTCTCTCATGGAAAATGTTACCCAATAAATTCGATAATATTTGTTTGTGTGGGGGTAATGTATAACATATTAGTTACAAATAAAGTTACCAATATGGATTCATATTGAAATTATAGGCGAGAAGCCTAAGTGATTGGTAACTAAACAGTAGATATTGAGCCTTAACATAAGGATTGCACAACTTATGAATGTTGGTGCAAAGTTAGCATAATATTTATGTTGTAGATTGCGAGGTTGACAAAGAAATTGATTGATTGAAATTATGAGGAAATATAAAATTGTGGCCACAACTGGTGTCATCTTTTTCTTTGCATTTTGCTAGTAATATTATATGGAAATTTAACAATGATGTCAAATGGATTAAAAATAAATGAATGTGATAAATATATAACAGTAATTCTAGACATATTTGTTGTAGACGTAATACTATGAAACAATTATTCTCAAATGAAATAATATTCATCGACTATATCAAGTCAAAGGATAATATTGCGGACCCACTAATTAAAGGTTTAATGAGAGAGCAGGTGGAAAGATCATTGAGGGGAATGGGCTTGAAGCCTCTGGGTTAAAGGACACCACAATGGCAACCCAACCTAGTTGACTGGAGATCCCAAGATCTAGGTTCAAAGGGACAATTGAATTGTGTGTGACTTAATAAAAGCACTGTGGAGATTATTAACTCATTTCCATTCATATGATGAGACAGTGCATATTTTTAGGGTAAGCTACATTTTTAATGATTTCTATGACTTGGATATATCCAAGTGAGGATGTATAAATAGTCCTAATAGAAATCACTTATGTGAGTAGAAGGGGTTGCTTCTTAGGGGAATTATGGAAAGTTGAATTCTCTGACAAATACTCATGAAACCAAGTGGCGTTTCAATGCCAAAATGAACACAAACGTGAGAACCAACTGTGTCCGAAAGGGAACTGTGTGAATTATATTGTCTTGTTTTACACAAATTGCTAATAGTTCAAGGCAACATGTCCACTGATTAGCTAGTAAATCTAATAGTCTTTCAGAAGGGAAAATTCAAGGCCAATAGGCTAGTTATCTTGATACAATTACTTTTCATTTGTACTTGAACTAGTGTCTGCATATTCATTTGCATATTGAAAAGCTAATTTCCATTCATGTAAAAGATTGTTGGAAAAATAGTGCTTTGAACAAGAATTTTTTTAACAACTTTGTGCTTAAATTAAAGTGGGACTCGTACTCCGAATTGAACGGGACCAAGTGCCAATGTGTTCTCCTAAGTGAGGAGGTATATTCACTTGTTCAAAACTATTAAGTATTGAATGAGAAATTAACTCTCAAAATGATCCACTTGAATAAGGGTGTAAAAGCTTGTCCCACATTGGAAAAATAATGAACTTGTGATATGTTTAGATACATCTACTTTGGACTTTGGGTTTGGGCCCAAGGGTACCCAAGCTTTTGTGTATAGGGGAGGACTTAGGCTAGTTTGGGTTCGAACCAATACCACGGGCCATAGGTGCGGGTGTGGGTTTAGTTTGACCCAAGCCTTTCGTTTTGGACTAAATTCATTTTAATTTTGGATCGGGTTTTGACCCGTGGGTTATACAAAAGGAAATGCCTTTCTGAATGTGGGCGTGAACAGTTGAAGACAAAAGGTTGATTCAATAGTTAAATGTCCCTCCCAAATGATGCCTTCAGTTGAGGCATACTTTCATATTCTATATATATGAATGCATATAGTTCATTTAAAGTAGTTTTTTCCATTACTACAGAACTTTTCATATTGCTTTCATACATCATCTTCTCTCTCTCTCTTTGCATTCATATATCCATATATTAGAAAAGAGTGTTTGAGTGCAAGGCACTGACTTGAGTTCGTTGGCCTTTATCGATTGCAGTGCTGCTTCAACAAAGGCGAAAAATTCGTTCTATCTCGGGAGACAATTTCTCATCAACCTTGAGCACCAGAGAGGGAGCAAAATTGTCTTAAGGAAATTGTGGATCACATGACTCAAATTAAATCTTTCCTTTCTGATTTTCTGGAATTTGCAACTATTCTATAAGTCTGTTTATTTCAGTTTATATAATCTATTTGCATGCTTTCTAGAAATATATATATCTATAAATATTTGAAGTTTCTTGTTTTGTTATTCTGTCTATTGTTAGTCACTAATTTACACTACAAGAAATCTTGGTTTTAGGGACAGTCAAAACCGTCCCTAAAACTGAAAATGGACCGTGCCTAATAAAAGCGTCTTTAGTACTCTTTTGTGACGGTAAAATCTGACTGTCACAAATAGCCGACATTTAGTGACGGTTTGTACCGTCACTAATAATTATACTATTAGTGACGGTTTGGACCGTCACTAATAATTGTACTATTAGTGACAGTCCAAACCGTCACTAATAATTGTACTATTAGTGACGGTTTGGACCGTCACTAATAATTGTACTATTAGTGACGATTTTGGACTGTCACTAATAATGTACTATTAGTGACGGTTTTGGACTGTCTTAAATAACTTTTAGAGACGGTTGTGAACTGTCTTAAATAATTAATTTGACTGTCCCGAATAATTATTTGAGATGGTTTGATTTGTCACTAATTTATTTTTTCTGTTATCATTTCTTTTGGTTACTATTTACAGTTGATTGTCATTTACATTTGTTTAGAGTTATAACAAAATTAAGAAAAGTGCCATAAAAATAATTCAAAGCAAACCTAATAGAAGTAAAAGAACTTGAGACATAGAGCTCATAAATAATACACCATTAATCATAAATAATTCAAGGACATTTGTATTGTGAAATTTATAAATACTTGCTGGAACTTGCAAAATGGAACAACACTAAATTTACAAAATAAAAAATTCATCCTTGCAACCTAAGCTTCAACACCGTAGTATACAAATGTCTTTGTAAATAAATCATTCCAATATATTCAAAAATACTATTACAAAAACTAATAAGAGAATAAATGTCCAAGCCCTCCTTATGCCCAAGTCAAAACCTACAAACAAAACAAAAAAAAGAAAATATATCATAAAACAAAATGAAAACAACAATATATAATAATTTCGATTTGAAGTTAAATTTGCATAGTAATATGATAATTCAATACGATATTCAATAAAAAAATTCAAGGCAACAAAGAACAACATTCTAAAAAAATAGCAAAAAGAAAAAGAAAAACCAATAGTTTGGCACATTGCCCTACTGTATACAGAATAATATTGGATGCAACATGATAATAAAGACCTAGTAGATATTACTAATCACGCAAATTAAACTGCAATGGAGGTTTAAGCAGTATAACATGACAATCGATTTCACCCTTCTGAGCGACTTAACCACGAGAACAAACTTGACAAACTCATGAAAGTGTTATTTATTTCAAGATACATCTTGTATACATGAAGTTGCTTAAATTAGGGAAGACAATAGCTAAAAGATATATAACCGAAAAAGAACCTTTTGGTATGAGTTTACATTAACTTATAGAAGCACGTATATAATCAAGCAGGACAATATTAAAACAACTGAAGTTGCTCAGTTAGAATCGTAAGAATCTGTATAAATCATCAGGGTATTTAATGCATGAAATCGTTAGAATCGTAAGTTTTATAAGAATTAAATAGATCAAATAGGTCAAAACAAACAAAATATCATATAACAAGTTATTCTAATTGATTAGTTTTGATGATCTAACACCACCATTCCAATCACTGAGGTTAAATAAGTTCTTCATAACTCTTAAATGATAAAGAACAGGAAAAGAAGAAAACCTTTTTTGCTGCTTCTACTGTGGCAAATTAGACTTGGTCATATGTCCTAGAAATCTCGGGATTCTTTGCAAAACGGATGCTTACTATTTCTCCGACGTCTTTAAAAAAATCCTCCCTGTAGGATTAAATAGCAATCAGACAAAGACAAGCTTAAATAAATGTCACAAAGTTGAAATAAATACATACAGATCAGTTCTTTCAACAGACAACGATAAGCTGCCAACGAACAGTGTGTTTGATACTATGTGTTCCAGAGTGAAAGGTCTTTGGACCTACATCATAAATTATTACAATCTCTCTTCCAATTTCAAGTAATATAGTTCATACTAATTACACATGTAGGAGAACAGAAAAGGCGAAATAAGTTCCAAAAATAACATAGAAGATCAATTGAATTAGTGCTTACGGTATTATTTCCAGATCTGGAATCAATGGAATCAGTATCGTTGGTCTCTGACTTGTTGAATGCATCCTGTATAGCCGAGAAAATTGAGTATACTTAGTCAAAGGCATTTTGTTGGAGCATGAAAAAAACGAAGATTTTCTAAAGAAGCCTACAGCTCCTTCAGTTATCGTCCAAGAAACAAATTTAAGGCATGTGACAACTAAAACAACCATCCCTTTTTGTAAACCCAAAACATATATAATTTTCTTTCATTACAACTTGATACCTACCATAATATTCAATATTAGCAACATGCAAACTGAAACTCACCTTATTAAACATAAACACATGTATAGATGATAAAAGATTAAAATATTTAAATTATCATATTGGAATTTAATGTTTTTATCTCTAATGTTGGACTGAAATGTGTCTGTAGAACCGACCTCGACATCACCGCCGCTTTTATCGAAACTTCCTACAACCGCTTGTGCTTGTGCTTGAGCTTTCCATTCCTTCTGCTTCGAGTCATTGTCACTGCTACAATTTTTGGAGAATGAGAAACTAACTTCATCAAACTGAAGCAGGGTAATTTATGACAACGTTGATTTAGAAAAGAAAAGAAAATTCATTTTTTACCTGCTAAATGGAGTGTATGAGCACCGTTCCCTAGCAAAACCAAGTCTCACATGATGACCTAATAAGTCTTGACCATCCAATTTAATAGCCTGCAGTATAAGTAATGTACTTAGGAAAAAAATATATAAATTGGCCAGTCCAGCACCGTTCACATGTCACATCCTTCACAAATACAAACTTATTAGATACATGATAAGGTAACCAGGGATCACAAAATATTCGATATACAACCCATGTTTTCAATATTATATCCATAGCAACAAGGATCAATTTAATTTAACTGGATTACAAAACACAATCGATCTGATATGGAGCATCAAGTTCATCTAGAAACAACTAACACAAAGGCTTGTTCTTTTAGATACGAGGTATGAGTCAATAAGCCCCCTGATGTCCATTTGTTTTAAAAAAAATTATGTTATTACCATGATGCTCTTTATTACTACGCACCAAGTAATTTGTTATGCAAGTGGGTGTACTCATTCATAATTTGATATACACATATCTGAATAAATCATCAGGGTATTCCATTGCATGAAGTCGTTAGAATCAGAAGTTTTATCAGAAACCAAATACATAAAACGGGCCAAAAGAAATAAAGCATGATATAACAAGTCATTATAATTGATCAGTTTAGATGATATGACATAACCATTCCAATAACCGAGGTTCTAATAGTTATTGATATCTCTTCAACGATCATGACCGGGAAAGAAGAAAACCTTTTTGCTGCTGCTACTGTGGCAAATTCGATATGAGCATATGTCCTAAAACCGTCGGGATTCTTCGCAAAATGGATGTCAATTATTTCTCCCATGTCTTTAAAGAAATCCTCCCTGTAGGATTAGATATCAATCAAAAAAAGACATTCTTAAATAAAGGTAATAAATTTGAAAGAAATACATATACATCAGTTCTTTCAACAAACAGCGATAAGTTGCCTACAAACAGTGTGTGTGATACTGGGTGCTCAAGAGTGAAAGGACTCTGGGCCTGTATCAGAAATTATTACGATTTCTCTTCCAATTCCATGGCATTTAAATTGCCAATATAGAAATTGACATGGTTCTTATGATAGATATTCAAATTGCTTCCTTCCTTTTATATCCCTCTTTTATATTTTCAATTTTCAGTGACCAAAGTTACACTATGTTGCAGAGTCAAATCATATGTTGGTGTAACCAGAGGACTGACCTTGGATTTGTGCTTCAATGAGAATAGTATTTGGAACATATAATTAGAGATAAAATGCAATCGACCTCTGTTCACCGCCTTCTCCTTCGCGGTCCTGGGTGGAGCCGATGCCAGGGGGCTCTACGATGACGTCGTAGACTATGCCGGAGACCACCATGAAGTAGGTCAGAAGAAGGGGAGCTTCAGGCGGAGGAGCGGGAGACGGAGGAACCTGTAGGGGAGAAGTTTGAGGAGGATGGGGTCGATGGAGTCCATGGATGGATTGGAGGAAGAGAAGGTTAGGGTTTCTGATTTGGGCGCCATTTTTGGGGGAGGAGGAGGTGTGTTTGTGTAGGGCATCGATGGAGTAGAGAAAGGACAGTGAGAGGCTAGAGGCTGCACGAAGATTTTAAATGTGGGATTTATAGGGTTTCTTTTAAAATCGTTGAATCTACCCACCCAATCCGACGGTGGCTAACTATTCTTTTCATTTTTTTTTCTTTGGTAAATTTAAGAGGTAATTAAGTAATTATTTTATTTTTTGGAAAAATTAATTATTATTCTATTTAAATATTATTAATGGAACTTTACTAACGAGCCGAACCCTTAATGAGTCGAGCCCATGTTGTTCATGAACAGTTTGTCATTTGCAGCCCTAGGGGGAAGTGATGTTAATAAGGGCTTTATTTTGAATTTTAAAACCACTTTTTATTATAAAAACTAAATTTTTTTAGAAAGGAAAAAACTAAATTTTTGTAATAAAAAATAGTACTTATTACGAAAAATAAATTTTGTAGCAAATATTATTTATTTGTTAGAAAACATTTTCATAGTAAATAGAAGAAAATTAACTACGAAAAATAAAAAATTTGTAACAAAAACTATTATTTGCTATAAAAATTAATTTTTGTTGTGCAATTGAGTTCAATTGAGTAAATTTCCAATTCAAATTACTATAAATTGACTTCAATTGAGTGAAATTGTAAATCATCAATTCAAATAAGTGAATTTGAGTAAATCCCAAATTCGAAGTAGTGAAATTCAGTAAATCCAAATTCAAACTAATGAAATCGAGTGAAATTAAGTTCAATTGAGTAAATCACGATTTTAAAATAGTGAAATTGATAAAATATTCAATTCAAAGTACTGAAATTGACTTCAATTCAATGAAATTAAGTAAAATCTATAATTCAAAGTAGTGCAATTGAGTGAAATTAAGTAAATCCCCCGATTCAAAGTAGTTTAATTGAGTGAAATTGATAAAAATAGTGACTTCAATTGAGTAAATCATCAAAATAGTGACTTCAATTGAGTAAATCATCAATTCAAAGTACATAGTTTGATTGAGTTTAATTGAAAAAATTCTCAATTCAAAATAGTGAAATTGACTTCAATTGAGTGAAATTGAGTAAATTAATCTACAATTCAAAATAGTGAAATTGAATTCAATTGAGTAAACCCACAATTAAAGTAGAATAATTGAGTGAAATTAAGTTCAATCCCCAATTCAAAGTAGTGATATTGAGTAAATCTCTCAATTCAAAGTAATTTAATTGAATGAAATTGATAAAATTCTCAATTCAAAGTATTTTAATTGAGTAAATTTGAAAAAATTCCCAATTTAAAGTAATATAATTGATTGAAATTGAGTAAATTCCCAATTCAAAGTAATAAAATTGCGTAAATTCTCAATTCAAAGTAGTGAAATTGAGTAAATCCTCAATTTAAAGTAGTTTAATTGAGTAAAATTGAAACAATCAACAATTTAAAGTAGTGTAATTCAGTGAAATTAAGTTCAAATCATCAATTCAAAGTAGTGAAATTGAGAAAATCACTCTATTAAAAGTAGTTTAATTGAGTGAAATTGATAAAATCCTCAATTATTCAAAGTAGTGAAATTGAGTAAAACCCTAATTCGAAGTAATTTAATTGTGTAAAATTGAAAATTCCCCAATTCAAAGTAATGAAATTGAGTAAAACCCCAATTGAAAGTAGTTTAATTGAGTAAAATTGAAACAATTCATAATTTAAAGTAGTGTAATTGAGTGAAAAAATAAGAAAAAATAGAATATTTTAACACAAAATACCCCTTTAGTGACGGTTTGTTTGGACCGTCACTAATTGAGCCCTTTAGTGACGGTTTGTTGGGACCGTCACTAATAGAGCCCCTTTAGTGACGGTTTGTTGGGACCGTTACTAATAGATCACATTTAGTGACGGTTTTTCGGGACCGTCACTAAAAATGACCCCTTTAGTGATGGTTTGTTTGTACCGTCACTATTAGCCCTTTAGTGACGGTTTGTTTAGACCGTCACTAATTGTGCCCCTTTAGTGACGGTTTGTTGGGACTGTCACTAATAGAGCACCTTTAGTGACGGTTTGTTGGGACCGTCACTAATAGACCCCATTTAGTGACGGTTTTTCAGGACCGTTACTAAAAATGACCCCTTTAGTGACGGTTTTTTTTTACCGTCACTATTAGGCCAACTTTAGTGACGGTTTTCTTGGACCGTCACTATTTGGCCGCTTTTAGTGACGGTTTTTAGCCCGTCACTAATAGACTGTCACAAAAAGCCTTATTTCTTGTAGTGTTACCCTAGGGGGGGGGGGGGGGGGTGAATAGGGTTTAAAAATAATTTTCTAACTCCTTTTAATTCTTACTAGAACATGCAAAAAGATTCTATATTAATTTACAAGGTAAACATGCAATGAATAATTTAACTTAATTTCAACAAGCTATTTACCACAATATAAATTAAGCATGCATGGACATAAAGTAAGAAAATAGAGATAGAGATATTGACACCGTGATTTTTACGAGGTTCGGTAACTCCTACTCCTCGGCTCAAAGAATCCCCTTCCTTGAGACTTTCCCAATCCTCACACTATGGCTCTTCCTTCAATAGGTGGAATAACAAAACCTTTACAAAATAGCTAACTAGATCTTCACACAATCAAGAGAACAATCCTCCCTTGATACAATGGGCTTCACTCACCCAAGATCACAAATTTGTGTATGCAATCAATATATCACTCAAGAAACAAAAACACTCAAAACCCTAAGGTTTTTATGGAAGATAGATCAATATAAGCTCAAGTGTTTTTAGGTGATATTTCAAGAACTCAAGATATATATATTCTCATAATATATTTTTAATAAGAGAATAAACACAAAGCTTGAGTTTAAATCTTCAAAATGATAGGAGTGAAAAACGAGATTTAGATCTTTCTTGCTATCAAAAGATTTTTCAGAAGATGCTTGAGAGAAAATAAGAGATGAATAATATTTGGAAAATTTCTCACACAAGAACCTTAAGATTTCAATCCATATCTCTTTCTTTATATAGTGTAACACTAGGGTTTGGAGAGTGTATCTCACCCTAGACAATATGGAGAGTAGGACCTGAAAATCAGCAAGCAAAATCATTTGTTTTTGGGCAAAAATATTGTTTAGAAATACTTTTCCTTAGCAACTAGGTTTTTTTGATCCGTCTGAGTACGGAGCGATTCGAGGATTTCAGACTATGAGTAGAGAAAGGCAAATAAGGCGTGATTTGTGAATCTCTTATATTGTCTGGTGGAGCATGTGTGCTTCGTGAAGTACTAGTGATTCAAGGGTTTCAGATCATGAGTAGAGGAAGGTATATTAGGAGTGATTGTAAGTCTAAAAATCTCATAGAGTCTGTAATTGTTGATTCATAGTGCATCAGTACCTGAGTGTACCCGTGGTTTTTTCCTTGGAACGTTTCCTTGGTTTTTCCACGTATAATTCTCTGTGTTGTCTCTTGCCTTATTTTCTACACTATATTGATGTTTGCTTGAAATTGCTATATATATCTATTTTTGGAATTAAATTGAAAATTAGGGTTTGTGACTAATTAAAATTGAATTTCTGCTAAATAATTTTAATTGATCATAAAATCGACAAAAAACCTATTCACCCCCTCTAGGCTGTTTTCACTATCGTCTAGGTAATTTCAATTGGTATCAGAGCGTGGTTGCCTCGATTTAGGTTAACTACCTAGGGTTGTATTGTGAACTTAAACGATGGAGATGCCTCGTGAAGGAGGTTCCATATCTAGATCCCCTTTATTTGATGGGTCGAATTACACATATTGGAAAACGAGAATGAGAGCATTTTTAAAATCTTTAGATGAGAGAGCGTGGAATGCTGTTGAAGTAGGATATTCACCTACTATGAAAGATGACACGACCAATGAATCAACACCAAAACCGTCAAGCACGTGGACTGCTGTCAAGATGAATAGCTCAAATTAGAACTCAAAGGTGTTGAATGCGTTATACAATGCTGTAACTCCGAGCGAGTTCAAGAGGATTGCTACGTGCGTAATTGCCAAGGAAGCTTGGGATATTCTCCAAGTCACTCATGAAGGAATGTGAAAGGTGAAACAATCAAAGCCTCAAATTTTGAATTCTCAATTTGAACAACTGAAGATGGAGGAGGATGAGGTATTCGCAGACTTTGAGACTTGGTTAACTGATATTGTAATAGGTTGTCATAACCTAGGTAACCCTATTCATGAGATTACCATAGTAAAGAAAATCCTTAGGTCTCTTCTTGAACGTTTTCGATCTAAGGTCACTATCATCTCTGAGGTCATGAGTCTTAAAGAAATTAAGGTTGAAGAATAAGCTGGAAATTTAAAATCTTATGAGATAGAGATGTTCAAAAATCCTCCTAAAAAGGCGAGTGGCACAAAAGAGAAGAGCATAGCTTTCAAAACCACTAGGGAGTATTAGGTTGAACTTGATGAAAAAAGTGAGTTGAGTCTGAATGATATTGCCATGTTTGCTAAGAGGTTGGACAAATTTGTTAAGGCTAAATAGAATGGCAGGGAAAAAAATTGGGGGATAAGTTGGGTGATTCTAGAAGTAGAAATAAGACTCAAATTAGAAAGGATAAGTCTGATCCTAAAAAGAAGAAACCAAAATGTTTTGAATGTCAAGGATATGGTCATATAACTACAGAGTGTGCAAACACTCTAAAGAAATCCAAAAGATTAGCAGTCAGTTGGGATAATGACTCTAACAATGGATCAACTAGTGATGCAAAAAAATTAGAAGTAGGTGATGATTTTGAGAATTTCACTGTGTTTGTTATACAGAGCAAGGAGGTCAGCGAAGTTGCTTCAAGTTTGGCGATGTTTGAAGAGGAAGGTTCTGAGAGTGATGAAGATTGTGATGAAACAATTCAAGAGTATTATAATAAATTACTTGATAAGACCACACAACTTCATAAGAATCACATGAAACTGTTAACTAAAAGTCTTAACATGGAAAAAGAATTGCATTCTTTAAAAGACGAATTAGCCAATAGTTCTCAAACTCTAAATCTTTTGCAGACCTAAAAGGCCAAGTTGATTGAGGATTTGAATAAGTCTGAACTTGAAAAAATTGAGGCTTTGAAGTTAGTAGATGGTTTTAATAAGCAATTGGTTGAGAAATCTACTAAGATTGACAATTTAGAAAAAGAGCTGAAGGATGCTAACTCAACTATTCAGAAATGGTCTAGTGGAACTCTTAGGCTTAATCATATGTTGAGTGTAGGAAAGTCCGCAAGAAATACAAAGGGACTAGGTTTTGTTGGAGTATTGCAAAATTCGAATGTTGCTCCAAAAACCACCTTTATAAAAGCCTCCCAAGTAGCATCGAGTTCGTCAAAAGGAAATTCAAATTAGAATCCTAGGCCTCAATCCTATGACAAAATACCTATTGATAACAAGTCTTTTCTTACCCCTAGATATCATAGGAAGTCAACTGATAGAGTCTGGAGGTTTGTTTCTATTTATCATCACTGTTGTATCAGTGGTCACATTCGACCAAGGTGTTCAAAGTTGAGAGGGAAGACTCTGCAATCGGAGAAGGAACAAAAAGTTCAACATGGAGATTGTGTTCAAGATCAAATTCGTATGCTGAATGAAAAAATGAAGAATTTGTCAAGATTGACAAAAAGGAGCTTTGAAGATGAAGAAGGCTTGGGTGAGAAAATGTGAGTTACACTGTCTTGTACTTTATACTGCACTTAGGGCATGTAAGTCTAATTCTTAGTATTTGGATAGTGGATGTTCGAGGCATATGACTGGAGATAAATAATTGTTTGGATTTCTCGAGGTATGTCATGGTGGGATAGTCATATTTGGTGATGGAGAGAAGTCGAAGGTTCTAGACAATGATACCATTATGGTTTCTGGTCTACCTAAGCTAGAAGATGTGCTTTATGTAGAGGGTCTTATAGCAAATTTGTTGAGCATAAGTCAGATATGTGATAACAATCATAATGTCACTTTTTCTCCTGATAAGTGTTCAATTATGGACTATTCTGGGAATTGTGTAATCGAAGGTTGCGTTTAATTGATAATTGATATTGCATTGTTCTTAATTCTGAATTATTATGCAATAGAGTTAAACTTTATGAAGTTGAAATTCAGCATCAGTGGATGGGACATGTTAATTTTCGTGAAATAAATTTTTTTACTAAGAGTGAAATTGTTAAGGGAGTCCCTAAGCTTGGTTATGCAAAAGGAGTTGTGTGTGGATCATGTCAGAATGGTAAACAAGTCAGATGTCAGCACAAAAAGAAAAATGTCATTGGTATTTATAGACCTTTAGAGTTGTTGCATATTGATTTAATGGGTCCCACTAGGACCATGAGCAAAGGAGGAAAGAAGTATGTTTTTGTCATGGTGGATGATTATTCGAGAATTGTTCCATTTCTAGAGTAAGGAATGATCATGGAAGGGAGTTTGAAAATTCAGAAATTGAAGTTTTTTGTGAAGAGAGAGGTATAAAATATGAATTTTCAACACCTAAAACTCCTCAACAAAATGGAGTAGTTGAGAGGAAGAAAGGGTTTTTCAAGAAATGACCAATGTTATGCTACAAGATAGGAATGTTCCTAGGTATTTTTGGGCCGAGGCGGTGAACAAAGCGTGTTACACCTCGAAAAGAAGTTTATATTAGGCCTGGAACCTTAAAAGCTCCTTATGAACTGTGCAATGGTAAGAAACCCAATTTAAAGTATTTTAAAGTTTTTCGAGCAAAATTTTATATTCTTAGAGATTGTGAATCTATTGGGAAGTTCGAGTCTAAGAGTAATGAAGGATTATTTTTGGGTTATTCATTGACTAGTCTAGCATATATGGTTTTTAACCTTAGAGCTCAAACGATGATGAAATCTACCAATGTAGTGGTTGATGACTCATGTATTGATGAGTCCCCAACGTTTGCTGAGGAGGAAGATGGTGAGCCATTCTTTATATTGGATAATGATTCCTTGGAGGTTCAAAAGAGGACAATGTGGTTAGTGATGATACTTCAAGTCCTGCAGAATCACATGATTCAATTGGTGATGTTCAGATTACACTGTCTAAGGAACCATCTGCAAGGGTAATGTTGTACCATCCTTTGGATAATGTTATAGGATCTGTTGATCAGATGATGGTGACACAGAGAAAGGCTAGGGATGAGGTTTCGTATGAATTCTATACATCTTCATTGGAACCTAAAAATGTCAAAGAAGCACTTCAAGATAGTGATTGGGTTAATGCTATACAAGAAGAACTTCAACAGTTTGTTAAGAATGATGTGTGGTATCTTGTGCCTAAACCAAATGAGATAAATGTGATTGGTACCAAGTGAATATTGGAGAATAAAAAGGATGAACATGGTACATTAGTTAGGAACAAGGCTAGGCTTGTTACTCAAGGTTATACTCAGTTGGTGGGTATAGAATTTGATGAGACGTTTGCTCCAGTAGCGAGACTTGAATCTATTTGAATTTTGTTTGCTATTGCTTGTCATCTTGGATTCAAGTTGTATCAGATGGATGTGAAGAGTGCATTTTTGAATGGTGTTCTTCATGAGGAAGTACATGTGGAGCAGCCTAAAGGATTTGAAGATCCTTATTGTCTAGATCATGTTTACAGGCTGAAAAAGGCTTTATACGGGCTAAAGCAAGCTCATAGAGCTTGACATGAAAGGTTGACTGATTACGTGTTGGGGACAGGTTTTACTCGAGGGGGAGTGGACAAAACATTGTTTATTCAAAAAATTGAGAGTGATATAGTTGTTGCACAAATCTATGTTGTTGACATTGTGTTTGGATCCACTTCTGATAAGTTTGCTCATTATTTTGGAGATCAAATGAAACATGAATTTGAGATGAGCATGATTGGTGAATTGAAATTCTTTTTAGGGCTTCAAGTTAGGCAATTAAATGATGGAATTTTTGTTTCTCAAACTCGTTATGCCTTGGAAATAGTAAAGAAGTTTGGTTTGGAAAAGGCTAAAGATGTTTGCACTCCTATGAATACTAGTGTCAAGCTTAGCATAGATACTAAAGGCAAAGATGTTGACACTACACTTTATAGGAGTATGATTGGGATTTTTTTTTATTTGACTGTTAGTCAACCTGACATAGCTGTGAAAAGGATTATCAAGTATGTTAAAGGGGATAGTGGATTATGGATTGTGGTATCCATCAGGTACTAATACTGATATTGCATCATTTTCTGATGCTGATTGGGCCGGTAATGTTGATGATAGAAAAAGTACCATTGGAGGGTGTTTTTATGTTGGAAATTGCTTAGTTGCTTGGCATAACAAGAAGCAAAATTGTGTTTCTCTTTTCACTGCTGAGGCTGAGTATATAATAATTGGTAGTTGTTGTACTTAGGTTTTTGTGGATGTGTCAGATGTTGCAGGATTATGATTTTTCTTAAGGTACAATGATTGTGTTTTGTGATAACATGAGTGTAATAAATATTTCTAAAAATCTTGTTCAACACTCTAGGACAAAACATATACATATTCGACATCATTTCATTCGTGATCTTATTGAAAATGGGATAGTGTCTCTAGAGTTCATATCCACAGATTCTCAATTGGCAGATATCTTTACAAAACTGAGTTCATATCAATTTGTTAGGGCATGACCTGTGTCAACCTAGGGTTTCGAGTTTTATGACTGTAAGAATATTTTTAGTATTATTTGTGTTTGACATGTTCTAGACAATAACCATGTTGAGTGAATTTTCATGTTGAGAGTTTTGTTTATTTGCAATCGAGTTGTTAGTATGTTCGTTTCTATCTCGAGAAAGAAGTCAAGGAGTGTGTCAAAGCAAAGAAGGCTACCGGAGGGAAAAATCGTCTTATCCAGACATCATCATTTCACCGGATGGCAAAAATGTCATTTCCAGATATCATGATTTCAACCAAAAGCATCGGAAGTTCAAGATGACTAGTCTAACTCAAATATGAAAAACCTGCAAAAGATACAACATACCTACATCGTTAAAGGCTGAAACAGGACAAATTGGCTCTGACCTACGCTGCGGTTTTAAAGCTGGAAGGGGACCCTACACCCTAGACCTACGCCTTGGTGTAGGTCCCAATGATCGGTCACGTGATTACTTGTTATGCAGGATTTGTTTCGGGTTGCTTTCGGAATTTTCCAATTTGGTCCCTACTTCGAGTTTTGAAGTGATCGACGACTTCAGACCTTTATGTATTGATGTATACACATATTTACATCAGATTTTAGAATATTTATCAAGGTATTGTGAAATTACATAAGAGGGCAAAGTTAGGATTTTCTATGACTTGGCCTATAAATACCAAGGTTCTACAAGAGAAGACGCTACGATTTTTGTCGATGATTTTTTAAGAGGGTTTTCGGTGAGGGCTCTGCAATATTCTATTGTTTTTATTCTTCTATAAAGTGATACACACAGAGAGGTGATTATGGAGTGATCATACATATTGGTGTTCTGTCTTATGTTGAGGTTCTCCAATTGAAGTTCCAACCCATAGTAAATAATTGTGATTGTGTAAGATAAATATACTCAAAAAGTCTAAGACAAGAATCAATTCAAATATATAAACTTGTATCACGAATAAAAACGGTCTCTCATCTGACACAATCATCACAGTATAGTCACAGTTTCCCCTCTCTGCAATTGAATATAAAATTAGAACTACATTATATGGCTAGGGTTTTGCGAGAAAACTCTAGATACCAAATTAGTTGATCATGGCGGAGAGAGTCTACATTATTGGTGTAGAAATGCTGTCCATGGCTTTCTTTTCCGGATCTCTAGGTCTTCAATGGTGGTTTAATTCAATGGAAGCAAGTTTGAACTTTGAATGTAAGAACTCTATGAATGAACGTGAGTGAAAATCAGAACCAGAACTCCAAAACAACACACCTCTCTAAACCTAACCCTTTCATATTTATGGACAAGTGAGGGAAACCCTAATGGTTGCCCTTTTCTATAATTTCATAATACATGAATAAGGTCTCTAAAATCTGATGTAAATATGTGTATATGCCTATATGTAGGAGTCTGGAATCACCGATCACTTAAAATATCGAAGCAGGGACAAAACTGGAAAATTCCGAAACAACTCCGAAACAACTTCTGCAGGTAATGGGATCACATGGCCACAAGGTGGGACTTATGCTGTTGAGCTATGCTTGGGCGTAGGGTACCAACCAAAGTGTAGCTCAAAAGCGTAGCTCAGGTCCAATCTGCCTCTTTTTCTTTCTGACGACGTAGGGTATTATGCATCTTTTGTTGTAAACTCGTTTTTTCATATTTTGTTGTGAACGATGTCGGGAAATGACCATTTTGCCCTCCGGTAGATTTTGTTGCTCTAACACAGCTCTTGATTCCTTTCTCGAGATAGAAATGAACACGAACTCAGTTAGTTCACCGAGATTAGCTCTATTTCTTTATTAAGCTCCTGAAAGAAGCTTACACACATAAACGGGATAAAAATACCAAGTAACGGAATGTAAAGACATAACAAACGCAAGATAGGGGCGAAAAATGACCAATATTGAGCACCCATCACACCCCTAAACTTACATATTACTAGTCCTTTAGCAATAAACTGAGAGATAACTGACTATGATGATTCTTATTCTATCTAACTTATCTACTATAACCTAATCCCTTGCTTTCGTGAGGGTCAACGATTACACTTAGCACGTGTAACGAACCTTTTAAACCCCTAGGTTACCCCTAGTGGACGAGTGAAGTCTCGTGAAGGTTTCAAGTGATGATACCTACAAACATCTCAATTCTTTTGTAATTACGCATTCATGAGTTTACACACACAAGTCAAATAAGCTATGATACAACACAAAAGATAATATGAATGCAAATATTCCCACTCACTACTAAACAACAATTATATTAAGCTTCGTGTTATGAATGACCCCAACTTAAGTGAATGATTTTGCTACTTTATATATAAATTCAGACAACCTTCCGTGATTTTGTGAACATTCAACTATAATATTTCAGCTTCTTTTCTCTTACTTCATTGATCAAACTTTGTCATTTTTAGTAAAAATATACTCTTTCCATCTTTCCACTTTTCACCCCTTTTTGTCTTTCTAAGTCTCCGGACTTTCCAGCGAGGATGTTTAGTCCCAACCAACTAGGCCCGAGCTTTTTTCATGGGATTTATGCTCATCAGTCTTCTCCCCTTTAAACGCGAATAATGATATTAGTGATACGATGACCCGGTTACTCAGATCAAAGAACTGCTTATTCCGGGAACGAAGTTCCACCAGTCACTTGTGAAACGACCACCCTCGGGAATTGGAGAACTCAATTCTAGAGCTCAGGGTCACCTAAGGATCGAAGAGGAGGAGGCAACCCGGCAGAAGAGAGCGGCATTATTCAATGTGGAAATCAGATCGAAGGATAAGGTTTCTGATACATCCCGACAGATGAGTAATCGCAAACGCTCAAATCCCCCGACCCCCTATTCATCTCAGTTTCCTCAGTAGCCCGAGAGGCGTGCCCAATTCAAAGAAAAGATCACTCCCTCGAAAGTGACCCTCGCCAAGCTCTTCCAGGAAAACAAGGCCAAGGGAATTTTCCAGACTCCTCCCTAAATCAGGCAACCACTCGACCAGAGGGATAAAACTAAACACTGCGCCAATGATTGCCGAAACCTAAGGCGCCAAGTTGAGTCGATGATAGCCCGAAGAGAGCTGAAGGACTATGTCCAGAGAGATGGTCCAAGAGCCCATCAACCCGCACAAAACAATCAACGGAATCAAGCCCCTGCTCACCCGGTCAGAGTCATCAACATGATCCATGGAGGCCCCGACCCACGAGGCGGAGAAGGATCGAGATGATCACAATTGAGAAGAGCACATCACGTCAACAGGATAGCCGGGATAAACGAAGTCCACCACCGAATAGGGCAGTCTTAGATAATCTTCTCTCAGGATGACCTCTGAGACATCCAGGTCCCGCACGATGACCCATTAGTCATCACTCTGATGGTCTCGGGATGTCTTTTCCGTAAGGTTATGGTGGATCCAGGAAGCAGTGCCAATATCATGACCAAGTGGGCTTTCGATAAGTTAGAAATCAACCCGAGGGATATTTTTACTTCCCGAAATCCAATTGCCGGGTTCGACGGAAAGCAAGTCAAACCCCTCGGGGAGATCAGCCTGCCCGTGTCAGCAGCCCAGAGAACTCTGTCCGAAACCTTTGTGGTGGTGAACGTGAAGCCCTCTTACAATATGCTTATGGGAAGAGGATGGATTCACAGGATGCAAGGCGTACCATCAACTCTCCATCAAATGATGAGGTGCGTCAGGCCAAATGGTTATGACATAATTGATATCAAAGGGGATCAGGTAGCGGCCAAGCAATGTTACGCCGTCACTATTAAGGGGTGAAGGATAAGCCCGATCGAAAGAGGTCCCGAGAAGAGGATCAGGATCTTGACTCACAACCTATATAGCAACTACTGGACGGGGAGTCGGCTCCCCCGATCATCACGGAACCTCTGTAACCGGTATCCGTAAAGCCCGACCAACCCGACAAGATCACCTACGCAGGTACAAGCCTCACCACAAATGAATTAAATGAACTGACAACATTCTTACAGGATAATCATGATGTCTTCGCGTGGGAACATACTAATATGCCCGACATCGACCCCTCCATAGCCCGACACACACTACATGTCGATCCAAACGTAAGACCGGTCCGACAGAAACAGAGGCGAATGGGAGGCTAAAGGAACCAGATCATAGCTGACAAGGTGTCAAAGTTACTGGAAGCAGGGTTCATCAGGGAGGTTCAGTATCCCGAGTGGTTAGCCAACGTGGTGGTTGTGCAGAAAAAGAACGGGAATTGGCGAGTCTGTGTCGATTTCACCGACCTAAACAAAGCTTGCCTGAAAGATAGCTTCCCCTTGCCCAAAATAGACCAAATGGTCGACGCTACCGCAAGCTACAAGAGATTAACTTTCCTGGATGCTTACTCGAGATACAACCAGATCCTAATGGACCCGACCGATGAGGAAAAGACCTCCTTCATCACCGAGACAGGTACTTATTGCTTTAAAGTTATACCTTTCAAGCTAAAAAATGCAAGAGCCACATTTCAAAGACTAGTGAACAGGATCTTTAAAGGGATGATGGGCACAGTGGTCGAGGCCTACATTGATGATATAGTAGTCAAAAGCAGAAAGAAAACTGACCACCTGGAGCATCTCCGAAAACTGTTCAACACCCTGAGGAAACATGGAATGAAACTCAATCCGGCCAAATGCTCCTTCAGGGTGTCTTCGGGTCAGTTCCTCAATCACATTGTCAATTGATCAGGCATACAGGCCAGCCCAACCCAAGTGAAGGCTCTGCTTGAAAAAAAAGAGCCAACCACTCACAAAGAAGTCTAGATTCTAATCGGAAGAATTGTAGCTTTAAGCAGATTCATCGCAAGACTGACCGATAGATGTCGACCCATTTTCTAGGCGATAAAGGCAAATAAGGGAGAGGTATGGGGACCCGAGCAAACTAAATCCCTATCCCGATTGAAAGAATACATGCTCAAGCCTCCCATCCTTGCGACGCCCGAGCCCGATGATGTCTTACTCTTGTATCTGGCAGTATCATCAATGTCAACGAGTGCAATACTTATCAGAGAGGACGGGAACCTCCAGATGCCCATTTTCTATACAAGTAAGGCGTTAGCCGATCCCGAGACCCGGTACAGCAAACAAGAAAAGTTAGTTCTATACCTAATCAATTCCAAGCGACGTCTCTGGCATTACTTTGAAGCTCACCAGATCATTGTCCCCACTATCACTCTTATTCTTGTGCTTATGGCAAAACCCGATCTCTCCGGGAGGATCTCTAAATGGGCTATTGAGCTGGGCATTTATGATATAACCTACCAGGCCGTGGCTGATTTCCTATTAGAAGGAGAAACCGAGGAAGCTGATCAACCCGCCGAGTTAGAAACTTGGAAATTATTCATAGACGGGTCGGTCAGCGCCAGTGGAACAGGCGTCGGGCTGGAAATCCATACTCCCGACAGAACTAAGTTACAGGCCTCGGTGCAATTACAATTCTCAGCCACTAATAACAAGGCAGAATACAAAACCATCATATCGGGCCTGAGATTGGCCAGGAGCCAGCAAATACAATCCCTATCCGTATACAGTGACTCCTAGCTGATAGTCAGGCAAATAACCGGAGAGTATGGAACCAGGGACCCCAAAATGGAATCCTACAGAGCGTTAGTATTGAAGGAGTCCGAAGGTTTTCAAAAGTTACCATTCAGCCAAATCCCTCGGGGAGAAAACACCTCTGCTAATCACTTGGCCAATCTGGCATCTGCAGCCGGTGAGGATATGACCCGAGTAGTACTAACTGACTTCATCACTACACCTAGCATTCGGGAACCCGATGAACTGATATGTCTAGTTCCTCGAGAGCCTAGTTGGATGGATCCCATAATCGACTACCTCAGTGTTGGGATGATACCCACTGATAAGGCATAGGCAGGGAAAATCAGGATGAAGTCAGCTAGGTACTCGATAATCCATGGACAGCTCTACAGAAGATCTTTCTCGGGTCCATATTTGAGGTGCGTAACTCCTTCCGAGGCAGAAACAGTAATGCAAGAGATACACGCCGGAGCATCTGGAAACCACTCGGGAGCCCAGTCTCTTACCCACAAAATCTTATCCCAGGGTTACTTTTGGCCCTACCTGTCCCGGGATGCAGAGGAATATGTGCGTAAATGCAAAGCCTGTCAGATGCATGGTGACACTATACTTTAACCACCGGAGTTTCTGAACCCGACAATCGTTCCGCATCCTTTTGCCCGATGGGGGATGGACATAGTCGGACCACTCCCAAAAACCATCAGGTCAAATACCCATGTACTCCTGGCCACTGACTACTTCACCAAATGGGTCAAAGTCGAGGCCTATCCCTCTATAAAAGGCAGCCACGTAGTCAAGTTCATATGGATTCACATCATTTGCATGTTCGGGGTGCCTCGGACCATTATGATGGACAATGGCACAAATTTAGAATGTGAACCGGTCAGGTCATTTCTGGTCGAGAATGGAATCAACCAGAATAACTCCTCGGTAGGATATCCATAAGCCAATGGACAAGTGGAGAGGAGCAATCATTCCATCTTCAACACCCTGGAAAAGAAACTTGAGAAGGCCGAATGGGCATGGTTGGACAAATTACCGGATGTACTGTGGTCATATATAACCACTCCCCAACAACCGACCAGTGAGACACCCTTCGCTATGACATATGGGAAAGAGGCTGTAATCCCGACAGAATATGCAGTCCCGACATTGAAATCAGTGGCCTGGGACAAGAGAGTAAATAACCAGCGCTTGGCTCAGGAGCTTGATCTGCTGGAAGAGAGGAGATAAACTGTCGGGATAAGACTGGCAACTTACCAACAATGGGTCAGAAATCACTTCAATAAAAGGGTGAAAAGAAGAGGATTCCAAGTCGGGGACATGGTCCTTAGACGAAATATCGGACACGTGGGCAAGCTCTAAGAGCCATTGGAAGGACCCTACACCGTCACTGAAGTGATAGGGCGTGGGGCCTACAGATTACTCAGAAATTCTAATAACAGAAGGGAGCCCAACACACAGAATGCATCCCGACTTAAGAGGTATTATCCCTAGAAATACTTTGATTTGACTGCTGTAAAGAAAGGCTACTAGAGCCCAAAAGATTGCAATAGAAGTTCCATTTCTCATCTCGACGAGTATCGAAATCACCATGAAAACATCAATCTGAAAAACCTAAGTGTTGCATCCTTTCCATGGGCCCAATGTGCCTGAGAGATCTTCACAGAACCACTATTGGTCGGGTTTTACAAAACAGCAGTCTGAAAAACCTAAGTGTTGAATCCTCTTCATGGGCCCAAAGCGCCCGAGAGATCTTCACAGACCCACCAGTGGTCGGGTTTTACAAAACATCAGTCTGAAAAACCTAAGTGTTGCATCCTCTCCATGGGCCCAAAGTGCCCGAGAGATCTTCACAGACCCACCAGTGGTCGGGTTTTACAAAACAACAATCTGAAAAACCTAAGTGTTGAATCCTCTCCATGGGCCCAAAGCGCCCGAGAGATCTTCACAGACCCACCAGTGGTCGGGATTTATAAAACAGCAGTCTAAAAAACCTAAGTGTTGCATCCTCTCCATGGGCCCAAAGTGCTCGAGAGATCTTAACAGACCCGCCAGTGGTCGGGTTTTACAAAACAGCAGTCTGAAAAACCTAAGTGTTGAATCCTCTCCATGGGCCCAAAGCGCCTGAGAGATCTTCACAGAGCCACCACTGGTCGGGTTTTACAAAACATCAGTCTGAAAAACCTAAGTGTTGAATCCTCTCCATGGGCCCAAAGTGCCCGAGAGATCTTCACAGACCCACAAGTAGTCGGGTTTTACAAAACATCAGTCTGAAAAACCTAAGTGTTGAATCCTCTCCTTGGACCCAAAGTGCCCCAGAGATCTTCACAGACACACTAGTTGTCGGGTTTTACAAAATATCAATTTCAAAAAATTAAGTGGAGTCCATAGGTCCGACGGTCCTCGTTCTTTATTGGAAGTCCCAATTCAAATCCCGACTGTTATTGTCTGGTGTTATTATTATTATTACCAAGTCACAATTCAGAGTCCCGACTTTTATTGTTGTATAAAAGAGAAACAAGTATGGATCACACAGATCCCAAACAAAATACGAAAATATAAATAAAATTTATATTAAGGCCCCCGATGGCCAAGGTTGATACAATGAAACATCGTCAAGTTGTTACAAACACCAGATAAAAGAAAGAACAGGAATAGGGGGAAAACCAAAAGAAAGAGCCCTATTCCACCACGGGAGGATCTCCATTTTCACCCAAGCCTTTGGTCCCTAGGGACTGTCCTTCTGTGGCTTCGGCTCATCCATGCCAGAACAAGAAGGCGGAGCAGGCAAGTTGTCCTGAAGGAATTCGCCAAAGGCCAGGTCCTCGGGTTCGGGCTCAGGATCATCATACGGAGGCCCAACTCCTATGCTCCGGTAAAGATCCTGTATAGCCGGGATCTCCCTGTCCTCTTCGGGCTTTTGAAGCTCTGATATGCATTCCTTCCAACCCTGCTCATAACGGTATTTGCAGGTCAGCACGAAGCGAGATATCATCTGGTTACCACCCCTGTGGCACATCTCTACCCGAGATCTTTCCACACCCAAGGCTATCTCGACTTTGACCTTTTCCTCAAGCAACTGCCGCCCCGAAGTTTTTAACTTCTCTATTTCTTCGGTTAGGGCCTGCACTTGGAGAGTTAAAGCTTGCCGAGCCTGGGCCTCCCGATTAGCCGTCTGCTCAGCCTCCCGAGCCTTGCCCTCGAGTCCTGAGATCGTTGCCTTAGTAGCTGTGAGCTCTTCCTCAGCTGAAACAACCCTATATGTCAGGGACTGAATCTTGTCGTTGGCCTTCTTGACCTGCTCCAGAGCCTTGGAACACCCAGCTTTATTGACCTGAGCCTCCCGAGTCAGGGCATTTATGACCCGTGCATCATCTTCAAGCTTTCAATTATACGCTTGAGTAGCGTGAAACATTTGGAAAAAGAACAATAGCACAAGATTAAAAGCTAAGCCAAAATAAATAAATAAATAAATATATATATATATATATATATATGTATTACCTTCATTGCAAGCTCTCGCCCATTCAGGGCTAAGCTCATCATGTCATACCGCCCCATCGCCAACCTATCGGTCGGGGTCCATACCCCCAAGGCCATCTCCCGCAAGGCTTCCTAGTTCCCGATCGTTTGATACCCCACGGACAGGTATGGATGGCCCTTCCTAGTATCCAGTCTGAATCGGGGCCCATGGGGAATATCTTTCCCACTTTCAGCAGCTTTCTCTATCTCCCTGTTATCTTGTTTCCTGACATAATGTGAGACAACAGTTCGCAGTTTCATAGGTCGGGATTGACCCTCCTCATCTGTCGAACTCCCGAACATCAGACGTCAGGGTAGGACCCCAAGTGTCATACTGAGGCTCGAATCGGGCCTGACTGAGGGATCGGTCTGAGACGGATTCTGACTCTGACCCGAACCTGTAGACCTCGGGACCAAGGCATGATAATTCTCGACCTCGACCACCCCCGATGCAGCCGTTTGAGGGTTTTGAGAAGGTGGAGGTGGGGGCGTAACTGGAAGATGCTCTGCCGGAGGAGGAGGGGGCGTGGCGGCTGTACCCTGAGTCGGACCCGCTGATGTAGTAACTGGAAGGTTCTCAGGAACTGGAGGGACATCAACCCCACAAACAAAGGATGTGGAGCCAATGTCAACCCGTTTAGCTTTCTTTATCTAAAGCTTGGGCATGGTAACCGCTTTCCATTTCTGCTGACCTCCCGACATAGTTTTCTTGAGCTTTTTAGTTGCTGATGACTTTGACTTGGACTTGAATCTCTTCGATCCGGACGAGGTCACGACAGAACCCGAGGCGATCGCTGACGTAGACGTTCCCGATGAAAGTTCCTGCAATACAGATCTGGTCAGGCAATTCTGGCTATCCCTCAAATCCTGACACCATACTCTGGCATGCAACAGTTCAAATCGGGATCTGATATACCCGACCTCCCTTTTCTCCTGAGGAGCCTGGAGAAAGGCCATCATTAGCATGCCCAACTTATCGTTGCAGAGGTCGCAATAGCAAGAGGCTCGAGTATGAAAGTTCTTAAACTCAGGAAATCGAGTCAGTTGGAAAACATGGCTGACAGGTATGTTCATAGCGTCGGGATGCCTCCACTGACCACTCACTACTATCATCCTTTTTTTCCATCCTTTGTTGGAGGTCGGGACGTTGTAACACAATTTCCTCTTGACGTACGAGGTTAGGTTGTACCGACCCCTATTATATTTTTGCTCCTGAAGTTTGTACGAGAGTAGAGGCTCGGCCAAACCTAAGTCTAGGTTCATTTCTTTATTGATCAAGAGGATCATGGCCAGGATCCTATAAAAATTAGGGCCGACTTGAAGGGGGGCCAGACCCAAAGTCACCAGTGCCAGGAGGAAGAAAGGGTGAATGGGAAACTTAAGTATGGCAAGATGAAATGAGGAGAGCAATATCTCCCTGTCCTTGAGCCCCTCACCAATCCTAAAGTATTTGTCCCGAGGATAATGTCTAACCTTCACCCCTTCGGGAACCCCGAGGCTCCTAAGTTGAGCGTCCTTCCTATACTTCACCGGGAGAGGGTCAGTACAAAAACTCTCCTCTTCCTCAGCACCCTGATCACCCTGATCCTGATCAACCCCAGCATCACCCTTTACAACTCGACCCCCAGCGTCCTGAGTAACTTCTGGTGGACTAGCCCTAATGACTCGGGTAATCTCTACGGATGGGGTGCTAACTGAGGCTTCAGTGTCAGTAACGGTCAGATCGGTGTAGGTCAGTTGCAGGTCGCTAACCGACCTACTGTCATCACTCCCCGACATACTTGACGAATGGTAGAAAAGTGAGAAGAAGAATTTACAAAAAGATAAAGAAGATTCCTGCAGTTCCCTCCCCCCCCCTCTATGTTTTTCTCCGACGAGTGATTTACAGAAACCGGCAACTGTACCAACAGGCAAAGATGGGTGCTTCTGGTCAAAATCTTTGCAGCAGAGCTCAAATTCCTCCACACAACAAAATACTCAACCACGATCACTGGGATTTACATAAATTGGTGAGACTAACTGGTGATTATGTGGATTTAGATGTGGATTTGAGGTTGCACGGAATGCTTGAGTGTATGACAGAGAAAGTGTTGAAAGGAAGAACGACCTGAAAAATAATGCAAGTATGGCGTATGAGAATGATGTGCAGGTTATATGGACTTGACGTTTCATCTACCCGGGTCAGGGCACCGGACCGGTATGATCCGACCCATTTCACGCATACCTATGCCATCTCAGCCACAAATTCAAAATTGCAATGATTACGACAGTTGCAGCCTTCAATGCGTTTCCACATCATCTGGCACGCGTCCCGCACGCCAACGTCAAAAGCTTTTATGATGGGCCTTAAGATTCTTTCATCTAATGGGCATATAGAAAAGAAGGCCCATGAGATAAAAGAGGGCTAGTGTACATGTGAATTTTCCCGGCCCATACAAAAGCCTCATCCCGACCGGGTCGATCCATGAAAGACCCGAGATGATGATCCAGCCACTTTTCCAACACCATAACCCGATCAATACGTCAGCCTTGTGGCCAGTCCCGAGATTCGATCGCCGAGCCTGTTTTGTGGCCCGTCCCGAAGAACATTCTAGAAGAAACTCGAAGATTCTAGAATAGACTTGCAGCTCAAGATAATGTTATAGAATAGTGACAAAATAGCTGACGTGTAAAGTAAGGACAAAATTCCTAAAGAGAAAATGTTGCCCTAATGGGCCAAAAGCCCATAGGGAAAATGTATATAATCTACTGAAGAGTAATGAGAACGGATCTTTTTTGGTGTTGTGCAAATATTGTATCTACAAATGATAAGCTTTATTTCCAAATATTTTATGTATCTGATATGGGCCTTCCCAACTTGGGATCTATTTTCCAAACCTAAGGTATTTCTTCTTGGTTGGAAGACAAACATTCCAAACCAAGTCATCTTCACTCTCTTATTATAGGATTTCATTACTTTCTTCTTATGGGTTATCAAGTGATCCAATGTTCCCAATCTTGTTTCATTTAACTCTTCCAATTCCATCAACATAGCTTCTAAATAAGCCGTTGGAATTAAGTTATTCTGGTATACAACTCTGAAAGATTTGACAACCACTTCCATTGGAAGAACTACACCATGTTCATATGTAAGCATGTATGGAGTAACTCCAATACTAGTTCTCTTGAAATTTTTGTATGCCCACAAAGCCTTTTGAAGATGATTATGCTAATTCTTTGGATTTTTCTTTATCATCGTCTCAATGATGCCAATAATAACTTTATTAGCAGCTTCCACTTGGTCGTTTGACTGTGCATAATATGGAGTTGAATAAAGTATTTTTACTCCATATAACTTTGTATATTCTGTCATTACTCCTCTAGTAAAGACTCCTTCATTATCTGAAGTGATTGATTCTGGAATTCCAAAATGGTGGAAGATCTTCTCCTTCACAACTTGATAGCCACATTCTGATCTACTGATTTGTAAGCCTCTGCTTCAACCCACTTAGTGAAGAATTCATGGCTAAAACTATCCATTGATGGCCCTCAGAGGATAAAGGATTGATCATTCCAATAATATTAATTTCCCAACCTCTAAACGACCATGGTTTAATGATGAACTACATTTCTGTATCTGGAACCCTTTGAATTGGACCATGTAATTGACAAGGTTTACATCCTTTAGCATAAGTGATGCAATCCTTTAAGAATCATGGCCAATAATAACCATATCTTCTGATCAACCATCTCATTTTTCTTCTAGTTTGATGTGCTCCACACAGTCCTTTATGCACATGTTCCATAACCTTCATGGCTTGTTCTTTGGATACGCGTTGTAGGAGGAGTCCATCTTCCTTACTTTTCTTGTACAACTCCCCATCTAACAACACATAGTATACTGTCATCAGTTTTATCCTTCTAGGAGGGGAAATTTTTTGATCTACTAGATCATTTACTATAGGACTCCAATCTTCCACTCCAGCTTCAAAAATGTCAATGGCAAAAGATTCTACCATTACTTCATTCCTCATTTTTGTTGTTGGAAGAGCTCTCCTTGTGACTTTCATAAATATTTCTTTTATGTATTCCATATGGAATTTGGGTTAAATTTTTTGCTTCCTTATTAAAACTCCTTGGCTTATGTTCCATGCTAACTTCATCAAATTATTGGACATATTGAGTTACCAAAGAATGAAATGGTCTTAACTTCCAACTTAAGCATCTAAAATCTTCTAATACTTGACTGATTACTAGGTTGGAATCTCCCACAATATGAACATTTCTGACTCCCATCTCCAGTAGAATTTCAAGGCCTATTATCAAGGCCTCGTATTCATCTTGGTTATTGGAACATTTGAAACCTAGGAAGAAAGAAAATGTGGTTCTCCTTCCATCGGGTGACAAGATCACTATTCCAGCTATAGAACCATCTGTTGTACTTGAACCATTAAACATCAATATACATGGGGTTATACTTATTACAACTGCATCCAATTCATCAAACACTTGTGAGTCCACATTTGTGGAAGGATAGGCGGCCAAATATTTAGCCAAAGCCCTTCCTTTCATTGATTTTTGAGGAACATAAGTTAGATTAAATTCCATCAAGGCCAAAGTCCACTTATCAATTCTTCTAGTGACTAAAGGCCTTGATAGCATATACTTAATCACATTAGTTGGACAAGTCACATAAACCTCAACATGGAGCATATAAACTCTTAATTTCATGGAAGCGTAGTACAAAGTTAAACACAAATTTTCTATAAAAGAATATCTACACTCTACTGGAGATAAAACCCTACTCAAGTAATAAATGGTTTTCTCTCTTCCAGCTTCATTGTTTTGGGTTAACATGCTTGCAATAGATTCATGTACGGCCGATATGTATAACTTCAGTGGGTATCTCTTCCCAAAAGGCATAAGTACTAGAGGCTTTGTCAGATGTTCCTTGATTTTATCAAAAGCCTTTTGATGTTGCTCTTCCCAAACAAATTCTTTTCCTTCTTTAATTTTAACAAAGGAGAAAACTTATGGAGCTTTCATGCACAATTAGTAATAAATCTTCTAAAGCAACTCACTTGTCTAATGAACTAACTTAGTTCCTTCTTATTCTTGGGAGGTGCTGCTTCCATGATTACCTTAGTCTTGTTCTTGTCCACTTCTATGCCTCTTTGGTGAACTAGAAAACCAAGGAAGTTCCCAACTGACACCCCAAAGGCACATTTCTATGGGTTCATCTTCAGCTTGTAATTTCTCATCCTGATGAATGCCAACCTTAGATCTCTCAAGTGTTTGTTTCTAGTGGCTGACTTCACAACTACATCATCAATGTATACTTCCATTAATTTATCAATCATATCGTGGATGATGGCATTCATGGCTATTTGATAGGTTGCTCCAGCATTCTTCAATCCAAAAGGCATGACTACCCATTTAAAAGTCCTAATTGATATTGGACATCTGAAGGCAGTCTTTGGAATATCTTCTTCTGCTATGTAAATCTGATTGTACCCTGTGTGGCCATCCATGAAAGATAAAATCTCATGTTTGGAAGTTGCATCTACTAACTGATCGGCCACTAGCATTGGATATTCATCCTTTGGAGTAGCCAAGTTTAAGTTTTTAAAATCTACACAAACCCTTATCTTCCCATTCTTTTTAACCACTAGGACCACATTTGATAACCATTCTACATATCTTGTTGTTCTTATGAATCCAACCTTAAATAACCTTTATATCTCTTCTTTTACCTTTAAGATAACTTCCTGAGACATCCTTCTTAGGGCTTACTTGAATGGCCAAAAATCTTCCTTTATGGGCAGCTTATGTTCCACCAGTTCCCTTGACAATCTTGGCATTTCTTTATAACTCTAGGCAAAACAGTCCTTAAATTCTCTAAGTAAAGAAACTATTTCTGCCTGGAAGTTTGATTCCAATAAACCACTTACATAGGTTGGCCTAGGATCTTTCTCATTTCCCAAATTAACTTCCAACAAAGGATCTTGTACTTCAGCCAAACCATCATCCATTCTTTGAGGGACCTGTTCTAGATCTTCCAACTATACGGCATCCATTCTTTCTTAGGTCTCTCCCAAAGCTTTATCTTGAGCTTCGGCCACATTGGCAAAAACTCAATTTATTCCTGACTTTTCAAGTACATCATTTTCTTAGCTAAGTAAGACTTTAAATCAAATACAAGCGGCCTCATAGGGTTGCTCTCTAAGCCTATGCTCCTCTTCTTTATTCAATTATTCAATAATCATGGGGAAACTAATTTATCAGATAAGGCCTGAAGTTTTACCTTCGGCCTGGTGGTTTCTATCCCTGTTAATCTAATTGGCACACAATCTTTTTCTCATTTTAGGTCTAACTGGTATTCCAAATTCATTCATCTCAGTAAATATAATTGACACAAAATCTTCCTCATATAGAGCAAGCTCGAGTGAATACATTTTAGCTACAAAAGGCCTATTATCTACTTCTACAATTTTAACCTCATCTCCATCCCATAAGATTAACATTTGATGAAGTGAATAAGGTACACACGTATTTGGGTGAATCCAATCTCTTCTAAGTAAAAGATTATAAGTAGAAAAAGTATCAATAAGGAAAAAGGCCACATAGGTTGTTTTTCCTCCAGTGGTCACCCTTGGTACTAACCTCCCCCCCTCCCCCCAAGTACCCCACTTATACATGTTTGGCTAGGGATAACTTCTACCATGCATTTACCTAAATTGTTTACTGTTTTGGTAGGGATTACATTAAGAACTGACCCATTGTCAACCAGAACCCTATTCACTGGGAGACCCTCTATCCACACCTTCAGATACAAGGGCCTCAATTGTTGATTCAAAGCAATAGGAGGTTTTTCGAATATTACCTTGTCAAACTCACATTTCTTACTGGAAGAAGTTGGGTTTCTGCTAGTAGAAACTTGAAATTACCTAGATGATTAATGAAACTAGCCTAAAGGGGGTGAATAAACTTTCAGTTGATTTTACGATCAATTAAAATTATCTAACGGAAATTCAATTTTAATCAATCACAAACCCTAATTTTCTAATCAGATAAATCAAACAATAATGAATATAAGTGCAAAAAATAAATCATGAGAAGACACAAAGATTTTTACGTGGAAAATCTTGGAAAGACTCCAGGTATAAACCACGGAGACACTCGGGTATCGATGCACTATGAAACAGAAAATTTATACAGACTCTATGAAAACATAACTTACAACTGCTGTAATTTGTTGTTCTTCACTCGATGTCTGAAAATCTAGATCCACTCGTGCTCCACGAAGCTTTTGCTCCAATCCCCGTACTCAGACGACTCCATTTCTCAATGGATCAAATCACCACGAAGTCTCCTACTTCAATCTCCGCGCTTAGACGGCTCCGCTTCTCAAAACGGATCAAAGCAACCAAGTTGCAATCAGTGGTGTGTTGATTTTTAAGAATCTAGGTCAATCAATCGTGCATAAAATCATCAATGTAGAAGCACGATAGAAACACCTCCAAAATAAAAGAGAAGTAGAAGATATAAAATCACTCGATGATTTTCTCTCTCTATCTCTATCTCTGTAGAAGAATATGAATTTATAGAAAACTTGCAGAGATCTCTTAATGGCTCAAAGGCTACCTCACATCTGTAGAAGACCTTGGTATTTATAGACCATAGCTGAGGAAAATCCTAAGTTTGTCCTTTCTCGTAATTTCACATCCAACTCAGCAAAACCCTAATCTCTAATGTATATTATGTGTATTCCGCGTATACCAAGGTGTAGGAGTCGTCCAAGCATCATAGAATCAAAACATGACAGAATTGACATTACAACATGATTTAATTTTTCCTATCACAGCTACGCCTTAGGCGTAGATCAATTAAAATTATCTAACGGAAATTCAATTTTAATCAATCACAAACCCTAATTTTGTAATCAGATAAATCAAGCAATAATAAATATAAGTGCAAAAAGTAAATCATGAGAAGACACAGAGATTTTTACATAGAAAATCTTGGAAATACTTCAGGTAAAAACCACAGATACACTCGGGTATCGATGCACTATGAATTAGAGAATTTATACAGACTCTATGAAAACATAACTTACAACCATTGTAATTTGTTGTTCTTCACTCGATGTCTGAAAATATAGATCCACTCGTGCTCCACAAAGCATTTGCTCTGATCTCCATACTCGGACGGCTCCGTTTCTCAATGGATTAAATCACCACGAAGTCTCCTGCTTCAATATCCGCACTTAGACGGCTCCACTTCTCAAGATGGATCAAAGCAACTAAGTTGCAATCAGTGGTGTGTTGATTTTTTCATAATCTAGGTCATTCAATCGTGGATAAAATCATTGATGTAGAAGCACGATAGAAGCACCTCCAAAATAAGAGAGAAGTGGAAGATATAAAATCACTCGATGAAATTCTCTCTCTATCTCTATCTCTATAGAAGAATATGAATCTATAGAAAACTTGCAGAGATCTCTCAATGGATCAAAGGCTACCTCACATATGTAGAAGACCTTAGTATTTATAGACCATAGCTGAGGAAAATCCTAAGTTTGCCCTTTCTCATAATTTCACATCCAACTCAGCAAAACCTTAATCTCTGATGTATATTATGTGTATTGCGTGTATACCAAGGTGTAGGAGTCATCCACGCATCATAGAATCAAAACATGACAGAATCGACATGACAACAGGATATAATTTTTCCTATCGCAGCTACCCCTTAGGCATAGATCAGGCATAGGCTCAGGTAAAGCTTGAGCGTTGATATCCACTTTCTAGCCACTTTTTGCTTCTGTAGGCATAGGCTTGAGCATAGGATTTTTCATGAAAATCACTTTCCTCTGCAACTGTGCCAAAATGACCCTCTTGACTCCCTGAGACTTTTTGCTTCAATTGACTGCTTCGGAAAAAGTTATTTTTACCCTCCGGGAGACATTTTACTCAAGACACTCACTTTTTCACTCACTTGTATTTTTCACTACTTCAATGCTTGATTTTGCGTTTGTCAAAGCTTGTAGATGTCGTTAAAACGAAAAATGACCTATCTAACACTCAACATGGTTGTTGGCTTTGAAATTTACTTTCGGCAAACAATTCCAAAATTGATGATAACAAACAATTGAAGATTGTTTGATACTAATGAATTATCAAGTTTATATTTTCAGCAAAAGACAGATGAACGACTCGAAAAGCAAGCTCGGAAAGAAAGCTTGAATTAAAGTGAAAAGCTATGAAAACAATTGAAGCGCAAGATGGAAAATCATTTAATTCAACGGCAAAGGCGAAAGTCGAAGACTCAAGACTTGGGGTAGATAGGTTGGGGAGCGATCATTGTAACAAGGTAATTTTATGCGTCGATATTATCGTATAAGCTCAAGTATAAAATGAACCGAACTCAAATAGAATGAAAAACGCTTTACCGAACTTAAACAGAAGGAAAAATATTTTTATCAAATGTTTTTCAAGTTGTAGTCGACTAGAATCACCTTGTGTATTTCAATATAGTCGACTAAAACAATCAGTAGCTATAGGTTTTTCATCCACATCAAAGTAGTCGACTAGATGAATCAATGTAGTTGACTAGAACTTAATCTAGTCAACTAGATGATGCATTGTAGTCGACTAAAAGGAAAGAGTAGTCAACTAGTTGCACCTTAAAACCTGCAGTTTAATCAGAAAACATTTTCCATGTTTTAAGGATAGTGCTTAATGGTTTTCAAACGGCTCTTGACTCTAATAATTCAATACTCAATGTTTTAACCCTAATACAGTGATATATATAGAATAAGATGAGTTCATTGAAGAGAAAGAGAGTTGAATCAAATAGAAAAGAAGGCTTCATCTTTTACAGAAATGTTTCTGCAAAATCCATTGAAGGCGAGAAGCAAAAATCTGATTTTCTGCAAAATCTTTGAAAAACAAAAACTCTAGTTTCTCCTCTTATTCTCCAAATATTATTCATTGATACATCCTTTGAGAATATATTTCTAGAGCTATTCAAAAATCACCAAAAACACTTGAGCTTATATTGATTTATCTTCCATAAAAACCTTTGGGTTTTGAGTGTTTTTGTTCTTGAGTGATTTTATTGATTACATACGAATTTGTAATCTCGGACAAGTGAAGTCCACCGATTGTTCAAGAGAGGGTTGTTCTCTTGATTGAGAGACAAGCTTAAGAGGCTTGTGTTGTAAAGGTTTGCCATTCCACCTGTGAAGGAAGGGCCATAGTGAAAGGATCGGGGAAAGTCTCAAGAAGTGGTTCTTGAGCCGAGGAGTAGGAGTTACCGAACCTCGAAAAAATCACGGTGTCAATTTCTCTATCTCTTTCTCCTTACTTGATTAACTTGCATGCTATAATCACTTGAATATATGGTATGCTATAATTTGTCTTAAGATTAATTGTTAGAGAATTGAAATTGAATCATTCACTTGTTTATTGAGAAATTGTTTTTGGTTATAGCGTGTTCCAATTTCGAAAAGAGTTAGAAATATTTTTGAACACCCTATTCACCCCCCTCTAGGGTTAATTAGTGACTAACAATGGTTATTTTCAAGAACATGCCATAAATAAATAATACTAAAAATTGTTCTTACAAAACTCCTCCAGATTTGATCTCTATGTTTTGAGTAGCCCATTCCACCACTGCACCTTCAACGCTTCCAATTGGTTCTTCTTCTTTCTGGTTGTCTAGTTCTTGGAAAATAGCTGGTAACATAAAGTCTCCATTACATGTAGCCTCAGATGGAAAATAACCAAACTAGATCCTTCTTCTTGGAGCGTGTCTTGGATTTATATCTTCCAGGTCACTCTCTTCCATACTTGTAACTTCTACCTATCTCACATGAGTTGACTTGCTCTGCTCACTGCCTCCTCAGATTTCCATACTTCAGCTACTTCCACCTCCCATCTTCCGCCATTCAGCTCTCTTCCTCTGAAGCCTTCTCTTAGTTGACTTAGAAATTCCTTCTTACTGAGGCTTCTCTCTACTTGGGAATTTTGGATGACTTAACCTCTACCAGACATTTGGTGGGACTCGAGGAGGCTTAACCATCCTAACTCTGTGAGAAGTTTCTCCCTTCTGAATCTAAATTTCTGATTGCAAAGGAGGCCTCCTCTAGAAGACAAGCCTATTCTGCCAACTCGGCCTCCATGATAAATTTTTATTGACCGAATAACTATAACTCCTCTTGACCTATATTCATTGAAACTAGGCCGAAAGTATTTTCTTTCATGTTGGAAGGTTACCCTTTCATGAACATTGGGTCTAGAAGTTTGGTGATGATAAAGATGTTCCATCGACCTCGTACCTTTATCTTTAGGCACCTTGTAGCTTGGACAACAACCATGATTGATGAGAGCAATCTGAGCTTCCCTTAGATTTCATTCCAACTCTTCCACTCTAGTCTTTACAACTGGAACCTTCACATCCAAAGTGCTTGTTGGTCGCTTTTGTTTTGCTTATTTGTTATCACCACCTGCCAACAAAATCACATTGCTACTGGCTATGGAAGAGAATGTGTTTTCATCCACACCCATGGCCTCCTTCTTTTTCTCAGAAAACTTCAACTTCCCTTCATTTATGGTTTTATGTAGTGCATTCCTGAAAAAAAAACAATTGTTGGTCATGTGATTCCAAGAATTGTGATATTTGCAGTACTTCTTTCCTTTTATTTTACAAACTGAAGGGATTCTGTGTCCTTTAGTAACAATGATCATCTTATTGGCCATAAGGTGAACAAAGATTTGTTCCATTTTGATAGAGTCGAAAGTGTATGTCTTCCCCAAATCGGTCATACCTTTCTTAGCCGAATTAGAAGATGCTTAAAAACTTCTACTATAATGTTTAGGCTTGGACATAACCTCGCAAACATAAGGCTTTTTTATGCTAAGTTATGTCAGGTTGGCCTTCAACTCTTCTTCTGCGTCAACTGCAAATACCTCATAATTTGGATCCCTATAGTAAGTACCTTTGGAGGCATTCTTCATATCCCTTTCTTCCTTCAGGATAATTTCATATCTGGTTGCATGGTCGCCAATTTAAAGATATCTCAAAACTCCATACCTTCAAATCTCTTATGTAGTTCAAATTCCAGACCATTGATAACAAGTTTGACATATTCAAACTCTGGAAGATCCACTTTACACTTCAATCTTGCCCTTCTGAACCTGGAGATGAATTCTTCCACAGACTCAGTTGATAATTATGAGAGCTTGGACAAATCTACTAAACTCACCTGTGGTTCTAACCGGTAGAATAGTGTGTGATATAGCTCTTCCATTTATTGCCAATTATGTACAAAATTTACTGGAAGATGGATGTACCATATAAAAGCTGGTCCAGTTAAGGAGTTTGGCAATTTTTTTAACTTCAACCAAGGGTTTGCTCTTACCTCACCACATTGGACAATAAATCTTCCAACATGTTTAACAGTGGACTGGTTCCCCTCCCCTCCAAAGGTCACAAAGTCTGGAAATTTGTATCATCTAGGAAAATTCAATTTCATCAACCACTTCCGGGTAAGGCTTCCTATAAGCAGGCCTGCTCAGTCTTCTCTCTACATGACCATATTCCTGAGTTATTAAATTGGCCCCTGTCAAAAATTATTGGTTGGGCTTATTGATTTGTTAGAAGTGGCAGATTGTTAACATTTTGCCCCCCAGGCACTGCTGGAAGATGCACCTCGGGAAGAAATAAAGGATTTGGCCGCCAATGATGATTATTGCCCCTCGAGTCTAGAAATTCACGCCCTGGAAGATTTCGGAGTGAAATGGATGGCATGGAGGGTGGAAGGGCTGAGGCATGTGGTTAGGTGGTGGATAATGTGGAGGTTGTAGAGTATTTGGAAACATTGGTGGAATAGTTGGTTGTAGGCACATCTCCAGCCATGAGACAGGCATGTTAATTAGAATACTCATGCATGGGGCCGAAGATAAATGGATGGTTTGTGGAATGTTTTGGCTAGCTGTGGACGCCATGACAGAAGTGGCCAATGGTGGTAATGTAATAGAAGTCTGTACATTTGAACATGGTATTGGCTGAAAGACTAACCCTATGGTGTTGGAAGATGCTTTGAGTTCAGCAATAGATTCTTCTATAGTATCAAACCTTGTATAGAGTCCTCCAAATAATTATGCCAATGAAGTTGTCTCGATCTGAGCAAATGACTCATCTGGTGGTAATGAAACTTCACGTTCTGGCCTAAGATTCGAACTTCTAGTAGAAACTGGTAGTGGAACTTCACATTCTTCTTCAGTCGCCATGATATTCTTTCCTGACCTTAACCTCAATGGCATAACTTTCAATTTCAACATGTGTCCCGTTGTGATCGTGCCATCAATGTTTGCACAAATCTTCTCCAAATTTAGTGAGTGCAGGCGTGTCAGATTCAAGTTGAATCAAAGAGTGAATTCTGAGGAAACTGGAGACAATTTCCTTGGAAGATGATTATGATCAAGCGATTTTTGCCTTAGTTAAAAGGACTTGAATGTTGACATTGTTAGGAAAGATAGGTAAACTAAAAGAATGAATTTAAAGAAATTGGAATTTAAAGAAATTGGAATTGAAAGAAAACAAAGGAATTTACCTAGAATTGAAAGTGCCTAAAAGGAAATGGAATTGAACTAATATTACTTGAAAAGAAATTACAATGTAATGAAATGGCATTCAAAGATAAAGATTACAATTGAAATAATTGCAATGTATTGAGTATTGTTATGTGATATTGGAGAGCTTCCAAATTACTCTAAGTGTTGTATTTATACTACTACACTTTGAATATAATAATTTTCTTTCAACCGCTCCCACATCTGCACAGGACTCTTCCCACATTATTTAATTCTTTCTCCACGTGTCCAAAATCTGCGCACTACTCCTCCCATATCCTCAATCACTACCAACACGCTTCCTTCATGTTTGAAGTCTTTCTTGCATGAGCTCTGTAAGTTGTCCCTTTTACATGAATTTAGCCTTTATTTAGGCCAGATTCATTGCAATCTTAAAAGTTTTAAATCCCTATAATTAAGGCCCAATATCCCCACCATTTAGCTTACCAATCTCCACCTTAACTCCAACTCCTCTAGCCTGTTATTATACCATCACTTTACTTACTCAAGCCCAGTCTCTCTTTGCGACCTTATGCTGACATGTGTTTTCTCCTCCTTGCTCCAAGTGGCTTTCTTTTCCAACTACCACATGGCACGCAATTTTGTGTATCAATAGTCGCCTAGCCAATTCCAAAATGTAAGCGTGAAAAATTTGCACGTAAAAAGTATCAAGGATGAATAGGACCTTTGAAACAAGTGACGTCACAAATAGTGAATAAATTAGAAAGAATTTCGGAAAAAGGGAATGTAACACGGGGTGTTACAAGGTTTGGTCGCAACGACAAGTTATCATCCCATTTCATTGGACCTTTTGAGATATTTGAGTGTATGGGTGAGGTCATGTATCAACTTGCTTTGCCTCCTAAGTCGGCAAATGTTCACAATGTATTCTAGGCGTCGATACTACGCAAGTACGAGCCGGTTCCTTCTCATAATTTGAGCTGGGTTGATGTTAAGGTCGTGGATGACATCACTTATGAGGAGCAGCCTGTGAGGATTCTAGACATGCGGAATTAGGTTTTGTGGGAAAAACCATCCCTCTAGTAAAGATTTTGTGGCGCCATCACGGTATCGAGGAGGTGACTTGGGAGAGCGAGCGTGAGGTTCGGGAGAAGTACCCCGACTTGTTATCTTCCTAGGTACGTCTTGATATCGAGAACAAAATCTCCTAAAGTGGGGAGGTTGTAACATCTGGTAATTTTTCTTGATTTTACGAGTAAATGTTTTGCGAATTTTTCGTTTAATTGTTTTTAGTTGAATTAAATTCTCAAAGTGATATAAATTATTTTTTTATGTGTTATATGTTTGAGTTGTTCCATTTGAAATTTATTTTGGAATTGTTTTTTTTTTATTTTAAAATTTGAACTATTTATAGACTAGGAACACGCTAGAAAAGCGTACGGTGGAAATAGGTATCGAGAGTATCCAATTTCAATTCCGAAAATTTTTCACGTCTGTATATTTAAAATAAGGAATTTAGAAATTAGTTTCAGAATTTTTGCAGTTAGGGATATTTTTGTAACGGAAAATTTAAAAAATGACAACTTTTGTAGCCTATATTAAAAAAAGGACAACTTGTAAAAAGCATTTAAAGAAAAGGTCACGTAACAAAAATAATTACAAAAAGGACGATTATAGGTAAAATAATTTAAATTTTGACAAGTTTAAATAATTGCAGGACTAAAATATCCCTTATTAATTTGTAACTATTTTTACATATTTGTCCTTCACTTATATAATTTTTATAATGATAATTATATTCCAGATAAACAAATTCCTTAATACCCTTATCCCACCTTCCCCTCTTCCTTAGGGTTTTTTAGCCGCATCTAGGTTTCGTGATTTATGAGTATTTAGGCTATCATTATGGATTTTGGGAAAGCTTGGAGTTTGATGTTTGTTATTGATTTTGTTGTGTTTCTTCTTTTTGGGTTCAAAATTTTGAATTTCGTTGTTGGGTCAGTGGCATGAAGTTTGTGGTTGTCTTGTTCCGGAACGAAAACGTAGCATCTGCAAATTTGAGTGTCACTTTTAGGGCATTTAGATTTGGGTATATTGACTTTATAAGTGGTCAACAATAAGTCTGATTTCTTGATTACTTTATGTATTTCATAATTGGATTGGAAGTCTTTATGAAAACGAATGTCCACCTATAATCTAACCTTATATTCCATATTTTGGATTTGAGCGCTAATTGTGCTAGGTTATTGTGATTCCAATTAGGTGGGCTTGGTTTACATGTACATAATTATATATTTTTTATTTCCAGTATAAAACAAATAGCTCATTCCTATATAAACAAAGAGAGAGGAGAAAAAAGTTTAGATATTGTACTCTACAGTCTTAGAGGTGGAAAAAAATGCTGAGCGGAGTAGAGGCCGATCCAAATTGGAAAAGTAAGGTTTGACTAATATGCATGCTTGATGGAGACAACAATGGTGAGAAGGAGGATTGTTTAAGATGATATTGTATGAAAGGATAATTATGTCCATTTAGAAAATTTAATTTAGTATGGCTGTTTTAGTAAAATACAAGATAAAGATATTTAAGAAAATGAATAAAAGTGGGTTAAAGGGCATTATAGACTAAAATTTTATTTTTCCTTTTTTTGTAATTATTTTTGTTAAATGACATTTTCTTTAAATTACTTTTTGCAAGTTGTCATTTATTTAATATAGACTCCAAAAATTGCCGTTTCTTAAATTTTCCGTTTTTGTAATCGCCTGTAAAGTTTAGTTACTGGGTTTTGCTAGATTTTGGCTAAGTGTTGCCTAATAACTATATCTATAAGACTATGGCATTGTTGTGAATAAGTGGTGAACCCATGGGTAACCTAGGGAAAGTGGGAAAGTGAATTGTCAACTTTACCCCTCTTCTCTCTTCTTTAAACAAGTTGTTAAAGGACAATCTGTGTCATTTGGAATGATATTTATGAAGAAGACTAATTGGTGGTGATGTGTCAAGCCCACAATAATCTCTACAATCTTCTTCTTCCCAAATTGATTCCCTAACCTTTGCATTGTGAGGGTTGGTGGTAGAAATTGTGTATGTATATATATATATGCTCATTTTTTTCTCAATTGGCAAGATACAACTAAACACACCCCCCAACTTTCACTCCCCTCTCCAATTTTGGCCAAGGGAGTTTTCTCCCTCTCTTCTTGCTCCAACTTTGTCTCTCTACTCCAAATTGTTGGGAATTTGGTGAAATCATGAACTATAATTTTGTTGGCATTCTTCCCCTCTTCACTTTGGTGTAAAAAAAGAGGTATGTTGCTTGATTTTCTAGGGTTTTGTCTCTCAAAAACCCAAGTATTCTAATTTCATTAAATTGTCTCTAATCTCTAAAAAATTGTTTCTATAGCAATTGATCTTTGTTGTTAATATTTACTGTAATTAGTGTGATTTGATTTGATTAGCATTATTAGTGTGATAGCATAATCAGTGGAATTTGTAATTCCTTACTTATAATTACCTTTTTTATTTTCACTTGTTCACCATTCCTTCTCTCCTAAATATAGGTGGTGGTTCTATTGTAATAGACACATTGATCAATACAGAAAATTATTCTCTACTATTCTGCTCTTTCTCTTTCAACATGGTATCAAAGCAGGAAGTCCTGTGTTCAAGCCTCACCGTCACCCATATTTGAAAAATAATTGTTTTATGTATTGGACTAAAAAGGCCACACATGAGGGAGCGTTTGAAGGATTAAATATTTAAGTTACACCCTCTCTAAAAACTTAAGCCTTTGGAGTAATTGGTAGTTAAAAATATCCATGAGCTTGGTTTAATAAGTTTAGCAAGATAGTTATTGCTTATGGTATGATTCGAAGCCAAGTTGATCACTCAGTCTTCTTTAAGAAGAATAACATTGGTATTGTCATATTGGTTGTCTATGTGGATGATATCGTCATCACGGGCAGTGACAAGAAAGGCATCCAAAATTTGATCCATCACCTTAGCTCGAGTTTCATGACCAAAGACTTGGGTAAGCTTCATTATTTCCTTGGTATTGAGGTAGCTAGATCAAAAGTTTGTATCAATCTATCTCAAATGAAATACACTCTTGATATTTTGAAAGAAACATATTATCTTGGCTTTAAACCAGTTGTTACTCCTATGGATGTGAACCTAAAATTGTTACCAAACATAGGAGATCCAGTTGATGATCCAAAGATCTATAGGAGGCTTGTAGGTAAACTTATATACCTAACCATCACTCGACCTGACATCTTATATGTCGTTAGTATTGTAAGCCAGTTCCTGACCAACCCTCGGGGTCCTCATTTGGATGCAGTTATTCACATCTTAAAGTATCTCAAAAACGCCCCAGGATGTGGGCTTTTTTATTGTTCTTCAGGCCATCTTCGGATTGAGGGATATACTAATGTTGATTGGGCAGGATCACCATCAAACATAAAATCTACTACAAGTTTTTGTACCTTCATTGGAGGTAATATTGTACTTGAAGAAGTAATAAACAATATGTAGTCGCCCGCTCTAGTATTGAAGTTGAATATAATGCAATGGCCAACACAACTTATGAATTCACTTCGTTGAGAACTCTTTTACAGGAGTTTGGTTTTCCAGTATAAGAACCCACTCCTCTCTACTGTGACAATCAAGCCACCATCCATATCACTAGTAATCATATGTTTCATAAGCGAACTAAACATATTAAGGTTGATTTCCATTTCATTCGATCAAAAGTTGAGTCAAAAGAGATTATTACTCCTTTTGTTCCATCCAGTTGTCAGCTAGCAAATATTTTCACCAAATCTCTTTCAAAAAGTGTCATTGATTTTATATGACGCAAGCTAGGAATGATTAATATCTACTCTCCAGTTTGAAGGGGAGTGTTGTTAATATTTACTGTAATTAGTGTGATTTGATTTGATTAGCATAATTAGTGTGATAGCATAATCAATGGGATTTGTAATTCCTTGTAATTACCTTTTTTATTTTCACTTATTCACCACTCCTTCTCTCCAATACATAGGTGGTGGTTCTATTGTAATGGACACATTGATCAATACAAAAAATTATTCTCTACTATTTTGCTCTTTCTCTTTCAACAATCTTGAAAGGGAGCTTATTTGAGACTTTCTTGGTACTTGACTCGATTAAAGACTTGAATTGGTGAGTCTCTTCTTCTCTTAAATTTTCTTTTCTCTTTAGAACCCTAATATTTTCTATTCTTAGAATTTTGTTTCAAATCTTGAGAATTTCATTCTAAGTGTGTTTAGACCTTGTTTGAAAACATACTCATAACTAAGTTTCTGGTTGGATCATTCACTATTGGTTGAGAGAGCCTTGTTGTGGGACTAAAACTCACCTTTGAGATTATTCTTGGAACTTCTCTTAGCTCGCTTCCTCTTGCTTGACTTGGCTTTAGCTTGGACTTGAGGTAGGGGTTGACAAACCACTTTTATTCTTGGTACCGTGGGTGTGTGCGTCAAAGTGTATGAATTAAATTTATGCACTTGTGGTCACAACTTAGAGGCATGTTTAGGCCCCCCTGTGTATTTGTGAATGATATATCAATGTTATTATCATATTGATCCGAGAATGAGAAGCTTGCATAAGAATGTGTACAAGTTGGAAATGTTGATGTGTTGACATTGGTCCATTTGAGGCATATTGTTATGATATGGCACTAGGTGCATTGATTTAATGTTGATTTGGATTGCATGCCTCATTTCAACCCTATGAGATTTGAACCTTTTCGGATAGTCACAACAACTGACCAGGAGGTGTCTCTCGCACGCAATAGAGGGTGTGCGAGGACTTGGTTCTGAGCACTGGTTTTTCCATGGCGATTGGTGTGTTTTAAAATATTACTCACAAGTGCACGAATCAATTGTACTTTAGGTTATGCAAGAACGAGGTCGAACCCAAGGGAATGCTTTAAAGAGAACTTAATTAAACTCAAATTAATCTAAAACTAACCTAGTTTCTAAAAGTTTGTTTGTTAAAGTGATTTTTATACTAAACATGCAATATTGAAATACAAATAATTAAAGCGACAATAATAGGGAAAAAATACTAAAGTATTGGAATCCACGACCACTAAACCATAAACTTCTAATTATTCCTTTATCAATTCCAATTTTAGAGTAGTAATTTAGAAATCAATCTTATTACTTTCTCAAGATTTAACAATAACGTACTGTTAGTCACTAATTAGCCCTAGAGAGGGGGTGAATAGGGTGTTCAAAAATAATTCTACTACTTTTCGAAATTGGAACAATATATATATATATATTCAATACACAATTTCTTCAATAGTCAAGTGAATATATTCAATTCAATTTATCTAACAACTAATCACAAGACTAATTAGCATATAAGATATTCAATTAAATATAGCATGCTAATTTATGAAATAAAGAGAGAGGGATAGAGAGATTGACACAGTGATTTTTCGAGGTTCGGTACCTCCTACTCTTCAACTCAAGAACCCCTTCTTAAGACTTTTCCCGATCCTTTCACTATGACCCTTCCTTCACAGGTGGAATGGCAAACCTTTACAATCACAAGCCTCTCGAGCTTGTTTCTCAATCAAGAAAACAATCCTCTCTTGAACAAACGATGGACTTCACTTGTCCGAGATTACAAATTCGTATGTAATCAATAAAATCACTCAAAAACAAAAACACTCAAAACCCAAAGGTTTTTATGGAAGATAAATCAATATAAGATCAAGTGTATTTGGTGATTTTGAATAGCTCTAGAAATATATTCTCAAAGGATATATCAATGAATAATCTTTGGAGAATAAGAACAGAAACTAGAGTTTTTGATTTTCAAAGATTTTGCAGAAAATCAGATTTTTGCTTCTTGCCTTCAATGGATTTTGCAGAAAACTTTTTGTAGAAGATGTAGACTTCTTTTGCTATTTGATTCAACTCTCTTGACATTCAATAAACTCATCTTATTCTATATATAGTATTGTATTGTATTAGAGTATTGAATTATTAGAGTGAAGAGCCGTTTGAAAACCATTAAGCACGATCCTTAAAACATGGAAAATGTTTTCTGATAAAACTGCAGGTTTTAAGGTGCAACTAGTCGACTACTCTTCCCTTTTAGTTGACTACAATGCTTCATCTAGTCGACTATATTGAGTTCTAGTCGACTACATTGATTGATCTAGTTGACTAGAATGAGTTCTAGTCGATTACTTCTTGTAGTCTAGTCGACTCAAAGTTCTTTTAGTCGACTACTTTGATGTGGATGAAAAGCCTGAAGCTACTGACTGTTTTAGTTGACTATTTGGAAATACATAGGGTGATTCTAGTCGACTACAACTTGAAAAACATTTGATAAAAATATTTTTCTTTCCGTTTAAGTTCGGTAAAGCATTTTTCATTCCATTTAAGTTCGGTTCATTTTATACTTGAGCTTATACGATAATATCAACGCATAAAATTACCTTGTTACAATGATCGCTCCCCGACCTATCTACCCCAAGTCTTGAGTCTTCGACTTTCGCCTTTGCCGTTGAATTAATTGATTTTCCATTTGCGCTTTAATTTCTTTCACAGCTTTTCGCTTTAAATCAAGCTTTCTTTCCGAGCTTGCTTTTCGAGTTGTTTTCTTTCCGAGTTTGATTTCTGAGTCGTTCACCTGTCTTTTGCTGAAAATATAAACTTGATAATTCATTAGTATCAAACACTCTTTAATGGTTTGTTATCATCAATTTTGGAATTGTTTGCCGAAAGTAAATTTCAAAAGCCAACAATCTCCCCCTTGATGATGACAAAACATTTTGTATTTGCTTGGTAATTGGCGAAACATCAAGTGATGCTCCCCCTCAACATGTGCATAATATTTTGTTCGAATGTTCCCCCTTGGTAAATGAAATTTGCAATTTAATAGGCATTTGGATACAATATATAAATATATGCACATTTGAGATAATAAAAGAAACAACATTTCATAGATGTTCGATTTAATACAAGCTGTTTAAGCTAATGAAAACACAGAAATAACAAACAAGTCGCAAATAAACATAACAAGAACATAACAAGCCACACAAAACCAAAATTATTATTGTCGGATAATGAAATATATGATAGTACGATAGCATAATTTCTCCCCCTTTTTGTCAGCGTCGAGGGGTGCGAGAGCCCGAGAGTAAGATCATCAAGTGACCCAGTAAGACCATTTATACGGCTAGACATTTCCTCATCAATAAGAACAAGGCACTTGTTAATCAATCGAATTGCTTCCGTATTTTTGTTCACAGTTGCATCAAGGCACTGAAGAGTCTCCGCATTATTCTGAACAACCCCAAGAATATGGGTGAGAAGAGCAGTTTGAGAAGCAGACGCACTGTCCAACTGAGGAGCCGAGGAAGAGGCTTCCTGGCATGGTGCAGAACCACTAGGAGCTGGGCGTGAACGAGGAGCAGGTACATGCTCAGAAATAAAATTCCCTTCTGCATTAGAGGAAATGTGCATATGCTTGACATGAGTGGCGTCAAGAAAAATAGGGTGATGCTCAGACACTTCATTCGGAAATGAAAAACCTTTCCGCTACAGTAAATATGTAATGTGCGCGGGAAAGAAAAGCGGGCCAGATGGCTTGCGCTGACAGGTAAGTATGACGGAACAGAAAATATACGCTAAATCAACTCGGGTTCCTGTCATGACGCAGTAAACTAAAAAATCCTCCATGCGAGATACACTACTACGACTACCAGTTTTAGGAAAAATAAAGTAATGACATTATGGATTAATCTAGCCTCGGGTAGTAGCATAGAAGAGAGAATACTGGCGTCCTGCGAGATGTCATTGTCGACGTATATAGTTTGACCTGCTTCGATACAGTGGAACCCATCAGCCTTATACCAATCCTTAGAGAAATGGCGAATTCCATCAGTCGGAAGCGATAAAATACGCTTGATATCGCCGTCATCAACAGATACCTCATTACCACACAAATTGAAATGAAGATGAGGGAGGAATTTCTCCTTGTGATTGTCAAGAGAAGCATAAAAAGCTTTGACAATTCGCGGAAGTACCGGAATGTCGAGAGAGATGAAAAAATCCCAACCAATTGCTCGGAACAACTCGAAAGTTCGAGCCCTAATTTCAGTGAATAAATCTTGTGTGACAATACGGCAAGGTGTAGGAGCACGATGATAAAAAACAGTGATGAATTTATTTCTATCATCATCATCAAGAAGAAGTACCTCAAGAAGAAGAGGTTCATTCGACTCCTCTTCGTCAGCAGCCGTAGGAATGCTTGGATTGGAGGAGCTATGACCTCCATCAATGCCGGAACGTTTCCGAAATAGACCTGGAGTCTTCGGTGGCATTGTGGATGATAATACACAAAAATGTAAAGAAGATGGTGTATATATAGATATATGATGGTGTATATATATAGATATATGATTGTGTATATATGAATGTGATGAAGATGATGAAAGTGAAGAAAATAAGTGAAGGAAATGGGTGAATGATGGTAGAAATGCAAAATAAATGAAGGATTTGTGGAGATTTGAAGGTAGAAATGGAAATATGAGAGGTATTGAGATGGAATGAAATGAAGGTGTGTGAAGATGTAGGGAGGCGGATGGAGAGAAAGAGAAGAGGGTTAGGTTTTAAAGGGGTTGATTCGACTAGGGCTAGGGTTAAGTTGGTTAGGATAGGGTTTGAGTCGACTAGGAAGACCAAGTAGTCGACTAAACCAAGGTTTGAGTCGACTAGAAGAAAGAAAAATGATAAAAATAGAGAAACAATCATGAAATAAATACGCAAAAATAGCAAGAAAATATGGAAAATAAAGATTATGACAGAAATTAAGATAAAACATCAAAATCCATGGCCATTCCGATTTCTCGACGAATTTTAGAAAATGATTCGTCCGCAAGAGGTTTTGTAAAAATATCTGCCAATTGATTTTTAGTGTCGATAAAAACCAATTCAACGTCACCCTTAGCAACACGATCACGTAAAAAATGATGCCTAATCTCTATATGCTTGGTGCGTGAGTGATGAATAGGATTCTTTGAAATACAAATCGCACTCATATTATCGTATTTAATAGGCACGTGAGAGAAAGTAAGACCGAAATCAAGTAGTTGTTGCTTAATATAAAGAGTTTGAGCGCAACTACTACTGACTGCCACATATTCGGCTTCGGCCGTAGATAATGCAACGGAATTTTGTTTTTTACTTGACCAAGAGACTAGTGAGTGTCCTAGAAAATGACAAGTGCCGCTTGTGCTTTTTCGATCAATTCTACATCCCGCAAAATCGGCATCCGAATAACTAATAAGATCAATTGAAGTTCCTCGTGGATACCAAAGCCCTAAGTTTATTGTACCACTTAGGTAGCGAAAAATGTGTTTTACCGCAAGCAAGTGAGATTCCTTAGGACATGATTGAAACCGGGCACATAGGCATACACTAAACATTATATCCGGTCTATTAGCGGTTAAGTAAAGCAAACTACCAATCATTCCTCTATAATTTGTAATGTCAACACATTTACCATTTTCATCTTTATCAATTTTAATATAGGAACTCATAGGAGTTATGGCATGTTTGGTAGCCTCCATACCAAATCGCTTTAGCAAATATTTAGTGTACTTGGATTGTCTAATGAATAAGCCATCCGAGCTTTGCTTGATTTGCAGCCCTAAGAAGAAATTCAATTCACCCATCATGCTCATTTCAAATTCATTTTGCATGCTTGTAGCAAATTCCCTACATAAAGAATTATTTGTTGAGCCGAATATAATGTCGTCAACATAAATTTGGACAATCAAAAAATTATTCTTAATGGTTTTTGTAAAAAGTGTGTTGTCAACTCTTCCTCTTATAAAACCATTTTTAGTCAAAAATCCGCTAACTTTCTCATACCAAGCTCGAGGAGCTTGCTTTAAACCATATAGAGCTTTAGCTAATTTTAAAACATGATTTGGAAAAATATTATTTTCAAAACCGGGTGGTTGCTTTCACAAAGACTTCTTCTTCTATGACGCCATTTAAGAAAGCACTTTTGACATCCATTTGATAAAGAGTAAAATTTCTATATGATGCAAATGCAAGAAGCATTCTAATTGCTTCTAACCTAGCTACTGGTGCAAAGGTCTCATCGTAATCGATGCCTTCCTTTTGATTATATCCTTGAGCTACCAATCTTGCTTTATTTCGAATAATTACTCCATTCTCATCCTTTTTTGTTTCGAAAAACCCATTTGTGCCAATTATAGTATGATTTTCGGGTCTAGGAACTAAACGCCAAACTTGATTGCGTTCAAAATTATTTAGTTCCTCTTGCATTGCTACGATCCAAGAATCATCACATTGAGCTTCGTGGAAGTTCTTGGGTTCGAATTGCGATACAAAAGCCATGTAGTTGCAAAAATCTTTAAGTTGAGATCTAGTACTAACCCCTTTTGATGGATTACCTATGACTTTATCAAGAGGCTGATTGTGAACAATCCTCCATGATATAGGCATTGAGTTTGTCAAGTCATCATTTGATTGATGCTCAACTTCCCTCATTTCCTTTTGGCAACTTGATGAATTTGAGATATTTAAAGTATTTAAATTATCCTCAATCCCACCAACCTCATCGTCTTCTAGGTCAATTCTAGGTGATGGTGATGAGGGTGATTCATCAAAGGCAACATGAATAGACTCAACCATAGTTAAAGTCCGTTTATTAAAAACACGAAAGGCTTTACTCCTTGTAGAATATCCTAGAAAAATTGCTTCATCCGATTTGGAGTCGAATTTTCCAAGGTTATCTTTATCATTTAACCCAAAACATTTACACCAAAAAACTTTGAAATACCCAATATTTGACTTTCTACCATTCCACAACTCATAAGGCGTCTTCCCCAACTTCATCCGAATAATAACACGATTAATTATATGGCAAGCGGTATTTACCGCTTCCGCCCAAAGACTTCGGGGAAGGTTGTGCTGATTTAACATGGTTCTAGCCATCTCTTGTAGAGATCGTTTCTTTCTTTCAACTACACCACTTTGTTGAGGAGTTCTAGGGGCCGACAGATCATGAGAAACACCGAGGTCATCACATAATTTCTCTAAGTCTTGATTTTCAAACTCCCTACCTCTATCACTTCTAATTTTCTTGATTTTCAAATCTTTTTTCATTTTGAATGACTCTATAAAATCTTTCAAGAATGGAGTGAGTTTCATTTTTATGAGCAAGAAAGTGAACCCAAGTATATCTAGAGTAGTCATCAACTATAACAAGTACATAGAGTTTCCCGGCTAGACTAGTCTTTCTCTCCGGACCAAAAAGATCCATGTGAAGTCACTCTAAAGGTCTAGAAGTGGTAATGTCTTTCTTTCTCTTGAAAGAGGACTTTACTTGTTTGCCTACTTGACATGCGCTACATATTTTATCTTTCGAAAATTTTGTATTTGGAAGGCCCTTGACTAAATCATTTTTGGATAAACGATGAATGAGATCCATACTAGCATGTCCTAGGCGTCTATGCCACAACCAACTATTTTCGCTAGATGTGACAAAACATTTAACATCTTGTTCATGCAAATCACATAGCAACAAATTATACAAATTTCCATTTCGTTTGGCATTGAACATTTGCTTCCCATCTTTCGTGATTATGCATGCATTTGTCCTAAATATAACATCATAACCCTTGTCACATAATTAGCTAATACTAAACAAATTATGCTTCAAACCATCAACTAAAAACACATCATCTATAGAGAGAGAAGAGGAAATACCGATTGAGCCAATTCCTATAATTTTGTCTTTAGAGTTGTCTCCAAAAGTTACGTTCCCTCCTTCATAAGGTTTTAGTGAAATAAACTTTGATTTATCTCCCGTCATATGCCTTGAGCATCCACTATCAAGAAACCATTTTTCGTTTGATGCGGATTTCAAGCATACCTACAAAACAAGTTCAAGTAACTTTTATTGGTACCCAATCTATTTTGGGTCCATTTTGGTTAGATATAGATGCGATAGTTCCTTTTGGAACCCAAATTTGTTTAGTTACAACCTTCTCTTTTCTATGTGAGCATGCTATAGTTCCTTTCGGAATCCAAACCATTTTTGACATAATTTTCTTCTTTCTATTAAAACATACATTTGTTTTATGTCCTTTTCTATTGCAATAGTAACATGTAATATGTTTATAAACATTTGAAGATGCATGAGATGATTTTCGAACAAATGTAGAGCTAAGTGATTTTCTCTTTTTCAATATAAGAGCATCTTTGTCAAAAGCATCATATCCTAGACCACATTTATCAAATGATCCTCTTTGTCTTCCTAGCATGATACTAAGGTTCTCTTTTCCATTTGTGAATTTAGCAAAGATATTTATTTGATCATCAATTGTATTTTTTTAACCGAATATTTTCCTTTTCTAGCTCCATGCTTTTGTCATTGCAAGAAACTTCTAAGCTTGAACTAGTGAGACTACTTGAAGATTTTGCTTTCTTAAGAAGGATATATTTTCTAGCTAATTTTTCAAGCTCATCATGTAGTTCTTCAAACACATCTTGCAATTCGTTATAATCAAGAAGAAGTTCATCATATGATAGTTTATCTAAATCATGTAAATTTAAGTGTACCTCTTCTTCATTTGCCATGAGGCAAATGTTTGCCGTTTCCTCGCTACTTTTCTCCTCATCCGAGTCGCATGAGTCATAGTCCTCCCATGTGACATTCATTGTCATTTTGCTAGGTCTTTTGTCGTTTTCCTTTTTGAGCTTGAAGCAATCACTTTTGTAGTGTCCCGGCTTTCCGCAATTGAAACAAGTTGGGGGTTCCCTTTTGCTATTCTCACCTTTTGACTCGATTCTCCTCACTAATCTTCCACCATTGGCTTTCTTTCTTTGAAGGTGTCTCTTGAATTTTTGGGTGAAAAGAGTAATGTCCTCATCCTCTTCTTCTTCACTTGGCTCATTGATTTCATTTTTGGTGAAGGCTTGCAAGGCTATTCCCTTTCTTGGCTTGATGTCATCTTCACGAGCTTTTAACATTATTTCCCAAGTGAGTAGAGAGCCGAAGATTTCATCGAGACTCATGGTATTGAGGTCATGAGCTTCTTTGATAGCCGTTACTTTAGCATCCCATTTTGCCGGGAGACTTCTAAGCACTTTTCGTGACGCATCAGATCTAGGAACAATTCTACCAAGATGCTTTAGTCCATTCAAAATATTTGTAAAGCGAGACATCATAGAATTCACATTTTCATCGTCTTTCATAACAAATAATTCATATTCATGCATGAGTATGTCAATTTTAGATTCTCGTACTTGAGATGTTCCTTCATAGGTTACCTCAAGTTTATCCCACATTTCTTTTGCCGTTAAACAAGTAGATACACAATTAAATTCATTTGGACTTGAAGCACAATTTAAATTTACTTTGGCTTTAGCATTGTACGACATGAGTTTACGGTCATCATTATCCCACTCATTTGGTAATTTGGGGACGGTATTTCCATCAACAATTTTAGTTAGTACAAATGGTCCTTCAAGAACTACTTGCCATATTTGGTAGTCAATAGCTTGAAGAAAATCTATCATCCTAGTTTTCCAATAGTTATAGTTTGATCCATCAAATCATGGGGGCCTATTATTCGATTTTCCTTCAACATGAGTGACTAATTTAGATGACATGATCGTTCTCTAAGACGGTTAAGTCTACGATTAATAGAGATTAGGCTCTGATACCGATTGTTAGTCACTAATTAGCCCTAGAGGGGGGGTGAATAGGGTGTTCAAAAATAATTATACTCCTTTTCGAAATTGGAGCAATATATATATATATATATATATATATATATATTCAATACACAATTTCTTCAATAGTCAAGTGAATAAATTCAATTCAATTTATCTAACAACTAATCACAAGATTAATTAGCATATAAGATATTCAATTAAATATAGCATGCTAATTTATGAAATAAAGAGAGAGAGATAGAGAGATTGACACCGTGATTTTTCGAGGTTCGGTAACTCCTACTCTTCGGCTCAAGAATCCCTTCTTGAGACTTTTCCCGATCCTTTCACTATGGCCCTTCCTTCACAGGTGGATTGGTAAACCTTTACAATCACAAGCCTCTCGAGCTTTCCTCTCAATCAAGAGAACAATCCTCTCTTGAACAAATGATGGACTTCACTTGTCCGAGATTACAAATTCGTATGTAATCAATAAAATCACTCAAGAACAAAAACACTCAAAACCCAAAGGTTTTTATGGAAGATAAATCAATATAAGATCAAGTGTATTTGGTGATTTTGAATAGCTCTAGAAATATATTCTCAAAGGATATATCAATGAATAATCTTTGGAGAATAATAAGAGAAACTAGAGTTTTTGATTTTCAAAGATTTTGCAGAAAATCAGATTTTTGCTTCTTGCCTTCAATGGATTTTGCAGAAAACTTTCTGTAGAAGATGAAGACTTCTTTTGCTATTTGATTCAACTCTCTTGAGATTCAATAAACTCATCTTATTATATATATAGCATTTTATTAGGGGTAAGACATTAAGTATTGAATTATTAGAGTGAAGAGCCGTTTGAAAACCATTAAGCACGATCCTTAAAACATGAAAAATGTTTTCTGATAAAACTGCAGGTTTTAAGGTGCAACTAGTCGACTACTCTTCCCTTTTAGTCGACTACAATGCTTCATCTAGTCGACTAGATTGAGTTCTAGTCGACTACATTGATTCATCTAGTCGACTAGAATGAGTTCTAGTCGACTACTTCTTGTAGTCTAGTCGACTCATAGTTCTTTTAGTCGACTACTTCGATGTGGATGAAAAGCCTGAAGCTACTGATTGTTTTAGTCGACTATTTGGAAATAAACAGGGTGATTCTAGTCGACTACAATTTTAAAAACATTTGATAAAAATATTTTTCTTTCTGTTTAAATTCGGTAAAGCTTTTTTCATTTCATTTAAGTTCGGTTTATTTTATACTTGAGCTTATACGATAATATCAACGCATAAAATTACCTTGTTACAATGATCGCTCCCCGACCTATCTACCCCGAGTCTTGAGTCTTCGACTTTCGCCTTTGCCGTTGAATTAATTGATTTTCCATTTGCGCTTCAATTTCTTTCACAGCTTTTCGCTTTAAATCAAACTTTCTTTCCGAGCTTGCTTTTCGAGTTGTTTTCTTTCCGAGTTTGATTTATGAGTCGTTCACCTGTCTTTTGTTTAAAATATAAACTTCATAATTCATTAGTAGCAAACACTCTTCAATGGTTTGTTATCATCAATTTTGGAATTGTTTGCCGAAAGTAAATTTCAAAGCCAACACGTACTAATGAAATAGATTTTCAAGAAATAGATTTTCCTTCGCTTTAAAGTGTAAAATTCTAAGCATCCTATGTATGAAATTTAATGGATCACATAAGATCAAATATTTTTACTTATAAACTCATCAAATCCAAGCTTGATTAATTGTGATAAGAATTCTTAACTACTATAAATACACGATATTTATAGTGAAGGGAATTAAAACAATTAATACTATGAAGCGAAAATCATAAGCATTTAAACCATACACATGGAAATTGTTAAAAGATTAAAAGGAATTTATTTCATAAATGGTGGTTTCATCCTCAACCTTAGTTGAGGATTTAGTTACACATGCTTAAAAAGAAAATAATAAAGTAAGAACAATAAAACCCGGAATTGAAGATAAATTATTCTCCTATTTGGTGTCCTTCTTGCTCTCCTCCTTCTTTTCTCCTTTTCTTCCTCCATTCTTCTTCAAGATGTATCCATATTTATAGAGAAATATTGGAATCAAATTACAACTTGTAAAGAGAAATGAAATATTCTTTTCTTTTCTTTTTCATAACTTTCCATCACATTTTGTTCTTTTTCCATTTGCATTTGAATTTTCCAACTTTTATCCATGTGCATTTGATTCATCCAACTTTCATCCATGTGCATTTGATTCATTTCTCACTTTACACCTATAAATGAAAGACATAAATGTAGTTATAATTTAATGACATTGAAAATGATTTATTCAACAATTTTAGTATATAAATTAAGTTTTGTGCACTTATCATTATTACACTTCTAAATTAATTAAAATAAATAGTTTTACCTACTAACAAATATATATTTGGGGATAAAATATGTATGTAAAATGGACTTATCAAATACCCCCAAACCTATATTTTGCTAGTCCTCGAGCAAAACAAAAAGAAAGAAAATTCTAACTACACCATTTTCGCTGGTTGTCTCGATTACATTTAGCATATGCAATAAGCCTTTGAACCCCTAAGTTTCCCCTAGTGGACGAGTTATAGTCTCGTGAGGGTTTCCAGTGATGATACCCACAAACATCGATTCTAGTGAGGGTTGGATATACTACCCACAACTTCTCCATTTTTTTATAATCACGCATTCATGCATTTACATACTCATCAATCAAGTCATGATACAATGCACAAGATATTATGGATGCAAATACTCCCATTCACTACCGAACAATAACTAATCTCAAGATTCGTGTCATGAATGGTTCCCACTAAAGTAAAAGATTTCGTTACTTTCTACTCCCAATCCAGACAACCCTCCGTGTTTTTGTGAACATTCTACTATGGTATTTCAATCTTTCTTTTTCTACTTCATTGATAAAATTTTGCCAAAACATTATTCCTTCCATCATTCCACTTTTCATCCCTTTTTATCTTTCTAAGCTCCGGACTTTCCAGCGAGGATTTTTAATCCCAACCAACTGGGCCCTAACTTCTTTATTGGGATTTATGCTCATTAGTTTTCTCCCCTTTTTACGCGAACAATGATATTGGTGATACCAAGGCCCGGTTACTCAGATCAAAGAACTACTTTTTACATTTTTCAAAATAAAATTTTAACTTTTTCTCCATTTCATTTGTATCAACTCCCCATCTTCCCTTTTATTGTGGCAAAATTATTTTTTCAACTACATATTCAAAGATCAATTATTTTTCCCATATTGAATGTGTGTTTGTGCTTATAGGTCAAAGTCGTCCTTTTCAGTTTCAATTTTACTAATCTATTCACCCATGTAAAACAATATCACTTCACTTAGCTCGATCTAATCATTATTCTCATGAACGGGAAAATCGCATCACATACTACTCACACATCATAAACACAAACTCAATCAACTTCTAATGAAAAACATTCATGCGTGAAAACAAAGATTTTTTTTTTTCAAAACAGCAAATTAGACCATACCCCCAAACCTAAACTCAACATTGTCCCTAATGTTGGATAAACTCACACTATGTAAACAAAAAGACAAGAGTAAAAATGTATCACCTCACTCATGGTAGGTTGATCTGGTCAAACTTGCTATCAAACAACAATGAGTTGTTAGAATTCAAAACAAAAATTAAATATAAAGTAAAAACTCCTAAAATAGATATGTACAACAAGACCACATAGTCAATCATGAAAAACAGGATCACTCAGAAAGATCTCCTCATTTTCTTGAGAAAGTAACTCTAAAAATGGTTTCAAACGCTGATCGTTAACTTTGAACACATCACCATTTTTTGGATTTTCAATCTCAATGGCTCCATATGGATGAACAATTCGAACAATGAACAGACCAGACCATCGAGATCTCAACTTTCCTGGAAACCAATGCAACCGAGAATTATAAAGCAAGAATTTTTGACCAGGTGTGAAAGTTTTCCTAAGAATACTTTTGCCATGCTTTATTTCATTTGCTCTTTATAGATTTTTGTACTCTGGTAAGCATCATTTCTAATTTCCTCCAACTCATTCAACTGAATCTTTCTACGGACTCCTGCTTTGTCAAGGTTAAAGTCGAGTTTTTTAATAGCCCAAAAGGCTCTATGCTCTAACTCAACTGGGAGATGACAAGCTTTACCATACACCATTCGGTAAGGAGACATTCCAATGGGGTTCTTAAATGCAGTACAGTATGCCCACAGTGCATCACTAAGTCTCAAGGACCAGTCTTTCCTATTTGGGTTAACCATTTTCTCCAAAATGTGTTTAATCTCTCTATTGGATAACTCAACTTGACCGCTAGTCTGGGGATGATAAGCGAGTGAAATTTTACGGGTTACACAATATTTTCTCATTAATGCTTCGAAAACCCTATTGCAAAAATATTTCCCCCCATCACTAATAATAGCACGGGGTGTACCAAAACGTGAAAAGATATTATCTTTCAAAAACTTGACTACCACCTTGTGATCATTAGTTTTACATGCAATTGCCTCAATCCATTTAGACACATAATCAATTGCGACAAGGATGTACAAATTTCCAAATGAATTAGGAAATGGTCCCATGAAATCAATGCCCCAAACATCGAAAACTTCAATAATCAGAATTGGGTTTAAAGGCATCATATTTCGACGTGAAATACTCCCTAACTTTTAACATCGCTCACATGCTAAGCAATAAGAATGACAATCTTTAAAGATTGAGGGCCAGTAAAATCCAGATTGCAATATCTTTGTAGCGGTTCTCTTTGAACTAAAATGACCTCCACATGCATGATCATGACAAAAGAAGATTACACTAGTTTGGTCACAATTGGGGACACATCTTTGAATAATCTGATCAGGACAATACTTGAATAAGTACGGATCATCCCAAAAGAAGTGACGGACCATAGATAAGAATTTGGATTTATCTTGCTTAGTCCAATGTGAAGGCATTTGACCTGTGACAAGATAGATCACAATGTCGGCAAACCAAGGTGACTCAGATACAACAAAGAGTTGTTCATCAGGGAAAGACTCAAGAATAGGCATGGAGTCTGAGGATGCCTCAAGAATGACCCTAGACAAATGATCAGCTACTACATTTTCAGACCCCTTCTTATCTCGAATTTCTAGATCAAACTCTTGTAACAATAGGATCCATCGAATTAAACACGGCTTAGCATCTTTTTTAGAAAAGAGATACCTAAGTGCAGCATGATCTAAGAAAATGAGGACTTTAGACCCTAACAGATAGGACCTAAACTTGTCTAATGCAAACACAACTGCTAACAATTCTTTTTCAGTGGTAAAGTAACTCAGTTGTGCCTCATTTAATGTCTTACTTGCATAATAGATCACATGGGGTAGCCTATTCACACGTTACCCTAACACAACTCCAACTGCATAATCAGATGCATCGCACATAATCTCAAAAAGTGCATCCCAACTCGGTGGCTTCATGATAAGTGTTGTGGTCAACAATGTTTTTATTTTCTCAAAGGCTTTTAGGCATTCGTCATCAAAGACAAAAGCAACATCTTTAGCAAGTAAATTGCAAAGTGGTCTGGAAATGCTGCTAAAGTTTTTAATGAATCGACGATAAAATCCCGCATGACCTAAGAATGACCTAATCTCTTTGACCGTAAATGGAGGTGGAAGATTAGAAATCATATCAACCTTAGCTTTGTTAACCTCTATACCATTCTTTGAAATAATATGTGCCCAAGACAATTTCCTTTTTCAACATAAAATGGCATTTCTCCCAATTTAAGACCAGATGTTTCTCCTCACAACGTGTAAGCACGAGTTTCAAATGAATGAGACATTCATCAAAGGATGAGCCAAGAACGGAGAAGTCATCCATAAACACCTCAAGAAAACATTCTACCATATCAGAAAATATGCCGAGCATACACCGCTGAAAAGTAGCAGGTACATTGCATAATTTAAATGGCATACGTCTATAGGCAAATGTTCCAAATGACAAGTGAATGTGGTTTTCTCCTGATCCTCAGGTGTAGTAGGAATTTGGTTATATCAAGAATAACCATCTAGGAAACAGTAGTACTCATGACCGGCTAATCTCTCAAGCATCTGATCGATAAAAGGAAGTGGAAAATGATCTTTCCTAGTGACAGAGTTCAACTTCCTATAATCAATGCACACTCGCCATCCAGTGGTCATTCGGGTCGATACTAACTCATTGGCATCATTTGTGACTACCGTGATACTTGATTTCCTAGGCACGACCTGAACAGGACTTACCCAAGAACTATCGAAAATAGGATATATGATCCCCACATCTAACAACTTCAAGACTTCTGCCCTAACGACCTCTTTCATTGTAGGTTTAAGCCATCTTTTCATTTCTCGTAAAGTTTTAGCATTTTCCTCAAGATGGATACGATGCATGCACACCGATGGAGATATGCCCTTAATGTCTGTTATAGTCCACCCAATAGCCGATTTATGCTCCCTAAGGACATTTAAGAGTTTTTCATCATGTTCTTTATTTAACTCAGAAGCAATGATGACAGGAAGACTCTCGTCTAGACCTAAGTATGCCTATACTTCAGTTCAGAAAGTAAAACTTTCAGATCCAATTTTGGAGGTGACTCAACAGATGAGACATGTTTAGATTCAATTGATGAAAGGGGCTCTACCTTGGTTTTCCAATTCTCAATGTCCATAAAAGGGACATAATATAACAAGGTATTCACTTCTTCACAAGCACTATCCAGATCAAAATCATACCCAAAGTGATTTAGACATACCTTTAAAGGATCATCAAAACTTGAATGTTCAAAAGTCTCTTGTACTAGACTCTCTATTAGATTCATATCACTCATATCCTCAGATTCTGATGGTTGTCGGCTCACATTAAAAACATTAAGCTCAACAGACATGTTTCCAAATGAAAGTTTTAGAACACCATTCCTACAATTGATTAAAGCATTTGAAGTGGCTAGGAATGGTCGACCAAGGATAACAGGAATTTGGCTATGGGGATTAGCCATAGGTTGAGTGTCTAAGACTATGAAGTCTACTGGAAAGAAGAATTTGTCAACCTGAATTAACACATCCTCAATGATACCACGAGGTACCTTGACTGAACGATCTGCCAACTGTAGCACTACCTTTGTGGGTTTCAAATCACCAAGACCAAGTTGCTCATACACATAGTATGGCAATAGATTTACACTCGCACCCAAATCAAGCAAAGCTTGCTCAATTATCTGGTTACCTATTGTACATCAGATTGTAGGACAACCGAGATCCTTGAATTTAGGTGGTGGTGTGGTGTTGGATAATTGAGCTTACTTGCTCTGTAAGGAAGGCTTTTTTATACACATTCAATCCACGCTTAACCGTACACAAATCTTTCAAAAACTTAGCATAAGAGGGGACCTATTGAATTGCATCAAGAAATGGAATATTGATTTTGACTTTTTTGAATATTTTCATAATCTCTTTATAATGATGCCCCTTCTTAGGCTTTTGGAGTCTTTAAGGAAATGGTGCAGTAGGAACAAAGTTCCTAACTGAAGGTTCTACTAGAGAATTGGGGACAAGATCGGGAATTTGGACTTTTGGGTCAACTTGAGATTCCATTTTGTTTTCCTTTTCTTGTTCATGGTTACCTTTCACAGTTTCCCTTCTTGGAATTTTGACTTGATTGTCAACTGGTTTGCCTGACCTTAGGGTTATGATTGACTGGACTTGATCAGTTGGACCAGAGGTCGACTGTTCACTCACATGATATTGACCCTTTGGGTTGGGAATGGGCTGACTAGGAAATTTTCATTTTTCCCTCTCTCCTACAATAGTAGTTAACTAACCAATATGTGTTTCTAATTTAGAAATCGATTGACTAGTTTGTTGCATGAACTGCTGTAACGTATCTTCTAGTGTTGGTTTCCTTGGTTGTTGGGGGACATATGGATGAGAATTTTAGGACATGGAAGGATATGATGCTGGTGGTTGCCCTTGGGATTGCATATGTTGCATACCCGAATTGTTCTGAGACTGATTTTGACTCCATGAGAAATTAGGATGATTTCTCCAATTAGGGTTGTATGTGTCAAAATAGGGACTTCCAAATGGTTTCTTATAGCCGTTTAGTGCATTAGCTTGTTCAGTTATACACTCATGGAATGATGCTATAGAGGGACACGTCTGAGCAGTATGAGATGGACTCTCACAAAGCTGACATGTCTCACTAATAACATGGACTGAAGAACTTTTTCCATTTTTCATCTCTATAGACTCCACTTTTCTGGTGAGACTAGCTATCCTTGCACTCAAATTAGTTCCCTCACTAACCTCATAGACTCCTCCCTTTTTGGTATCCATAAACATTGGTAAACTTCTTCTCTCAACCCTCCCTGAGTATTCCCAATGTTGGGAACTCTCGGCTAACGGATCTAAAAATTTCCAAGCCTCATTCTCATTCTTAGACATGAAATCTACCCCACCCCGTGACTCAATTAGTTGATGATTTTGAGCTGATAATCCATCATAAAAGAATTCAACTAAACGCCATTTTTCAAAACCATGGTGGGGACACTTAAGTAGCAAATCATTGAATGTTTCCCAACACATGTAAAACTATTCAGCTTCTTTTTGAGCAAATTCCATGATATTTCGACGAAGGGAATTAGTGTTATGTCTAGGGAAGAATTTGGTGAGGAATTTTTTACAGAGTTCATCCCAAGATTTGATTGATTCTGGTTCCAATGAATATAACCAAGACTTGGCTTTCTCTTTCAAAGAGAACGGGAATAACCTCATCTTAATTGACTCTTCGGAAATATTCTGAAAATTCAAAGTGGAACAAATCTCTAAAAATTCCTTAACATGAACGTATGGGTCATCAAAGTTCGAACCTCTAAAAGTTGGTAGTAAATTGATTATTGCTGCCCGTATCTCCAAATGGGCATGTTGTGTAGCAGGTAAGACAATATAAGATAGGTTTGTGATGTGTGCGGGAGTATAATAATCCTTAAGGGTTTTCACTTCATTATGTTCTCCCTCCATCTTGACTTCAATGATCTTTCCAACACTAAAATTTCTTACACCTTCTCTAAAAGTTCTCTCAATTTCTAGATCTAAAGGTGCCAACTTTGATTTCAGAGATCGACGACCTAACATGCACTAGGAAGACTCCATGACTCAACAAATACACTACCAAAACAAGTATTTTCTTTATTTGAAATTTAATTCAAGGGTAGTGATTTCTATTTTACTTTATTTTTTTAATTTCCTATATGAGAGATTATTAGGACTAATTCCAAAATAATCTTCATCTAGTTAGACAGCTCCTACTCTCTTTCAGAGAAAACTAGTGGATGATCAGTTAAAGACCATCAAACTAACAACGAAGTAGTTCCCAGGAAAGTGTGGCGAGGCACTAGGCCTGCTTAATGCCGCGTCAGCCACACTCCTAGACAGAACTGTCCTACTGTTTATCAATTTGATAGTGACTCACTGGAGTTACCAAAAGTTTAACAATGTCCAAGAGGATCCTATGAGTTATATGAAAACCTATTGGCCAACGTCTACTTAATTTTAAATTAATCTAAATTTAGCCAAGGGTATACATATGTAAGGAGATTTTTAACCTAATGGGCAAGGAATTGGTGATGAAATACAATCCTTATCTTGTTAGAGGGTTAATGCCCTTACTAAAATATTTATGCATAATGCTAAATTAAAAATGCACATACAAGCAAGTCAACAAAAATAAAAGTAAAGGAAGTGAGTGTGTGAACTTTCTTCTTCTTCTTCTTCTTCTTCTTCTTTATAAATAAATAAAGAAAGAAATAAACGAAATAAATTAAAATAAATAACAAAAATAAATTTGAAGAAAATGTGTACCTAAAGGTTATTTCTAGTGTTATTATATCCTAAAGGTAGAATGCAAAATTTCACCTATATAAAAACTATGTTCACCTAATCTAAAAAGGGAAATAATAATACTATTTACTAAATATAGGGGTACTTACTTGGAATCCGCAGTAATGCTAGTAAAGTTGCCACAAAGAAATCCAAGTATTTGCTTATCCAATGCAATCTCAAGAAAAATATTACCTACAAAACTCAAGAAGTATCAATTATTTAAAAACAAATAGTACAATAAACAATAAAAATAAAAATAAAAATTCGGAACTTAAGTAAACAAACACTAATTCTATAATTAAGCTAAGAATAAAGAAAAAAAAAATTAAATTTTTTTTTTTTTGATACAGTAGCCGAAATGCTACAGTAGTTTGAAATTTTTTTTTTCACTATTTTTGTTTTGCTACAGTAGCCGAAATGCTACAGTAATTTTTTATTTTATTTTTATTTTTTTATCACTAATAAAATAGGAATCTCTAAATTCAAAAGTGAAAAAAATAATAAAAAAAAAAAACAAAACTACCTTACTACAGTACTATCAGAATTAGAAAGACAAAATTATTATTTTTTTGTTTTACAGTTTTTTTTATTTTGCTACATTAGCCGAAATGCTACAGTAGTTTCAATTTTTTTATTTATTTTATAAACAAAACAGTAGCTCACTTGTGTAGTAGCTTATGCAAAATATTTTATTTTTATTTTTTAAATAACTAGTAGAAGAATTAAATCAACTTAAATTTAATTAATTTCTTGTTGCTATTCCCCGGCAACGGCACCAAAAACTTGGTGTGTTTTAAAATATTACTCGCAAGTGCACGAATCAATTGTAGTTTAAGTTATGCAAGAACGAGGTGGAACCCAAGGGAATGCTTTAAAGAGAACTTAATTAAACTCAAATTAATCTAAAACTAACCTAGTTTCTCTAAGTTTGTTTGTTGAAGTGATTTTTATACTAAACATGCAATATCGAAATACAAATAATTAAAGCGAGAATAATAGGAAACAAATACTAAGGTATCGGAATCCACCACCACTAATCCATAAAATTCTAATTATTCCTTTATCAATTTCAATTTTAGAGTAGTAATTCAGAAATCAATCTTATTACTTTCTCAAGATTTAACAATAACGTACTAATGAAATAGTTTTTCAAGAAATAGTTTTTCCTTCGCTTTAAAGTGTAAAATTCTAAGCATCTTATGTATGCAATTTAATGAATCACATAAGATCAAACATTTTTACTTATGAACTCATCAAATCCAAGCTTGATTAATTGTGATAAGAATTCTTAACTACTATAAATATCATGTATTTATACTGAAAGGAATTTAAAACAATTAATACTATGAAGCGAAAATCATAAGCATTTAAACCATACACATGGAAATTGATAAAAGATTAAAAAGAATTTATTTCATAAATGGTGGTTTCATAATCAACCTTAGTTGAGGATTTAGTTACACATGCTTAAAAAGAAAATAATAAAGTAAAAATAATAAAATCCGGAATTGAAGATAAATTCTTCTCCTCTTTGGTGTCCTTCTTTCTCTTCTCCTTCTTCTCTTCTTTTCTTCCTCCCTTCTTTTTCAAGATGTATCCATATTTATGGAAAAATATTGGAATCAAATTACAACTTGTAAAGAGAAATGAAATATTCTTTTCTTTTCTTTTTCATAACTTTCCATCACATTTTGTTCTTTTTCCATGTGCATTTGAATCTTCCAACTTTTATCCATGTGCATTTAATTCATCCAACTTTCATCCATGTGAATTTGATTCATTTCTCATTTTTCACCTATAAATGAAAGACATAAATGTAGATGTAATTTAATGATATTGAAAATGATTTATTCAACAATTTTAGTATATAAATTAAATTTTGTGCACTTATCATTATTACACTTCTAAATTAATTAAAATAAATAGTTCTACCTACTAACAAATATACATTTGAGGATAAAATATATATGTAAAATGGACTTATCAACGATATCCCATGTGGTTGATTCTATATTGGCGACAATTGATATTCTTACCCCTAGTTGAAAGGGTTACATTGGGATAACATTTCATATATTCATGCTAATGGATTTTTGTTACTTTATCTTGCAGATATCTTTTACATTGATTATATATTGAGCATGTTTGGGGTTGCTTGTGGGTACGTTTGGGGTCTCGGATTGGCGTGTGGGTCATATGGGACAACGGACCGACCTAGGATTTGAAGCATGCACATGGGTTTGGGGTTGTACCACTCGGACGGCCGAGATTAAGGTGGTGGGGATTCTCCTACTGAGCGAGTGTAGCTTACCCCTTTATTTAAACATTTTCAGGTGACAATCCTGCCCCCGGTGGCCCATAGACCAATTCGTGATTTCTTGAGATGGTTGTCATGTTTTTACACTTTTAGGTGGTGGCATGTTGTTTATAAAATCTACTTTTAGGTGGCAGCGTGTTGTTTATAAAATCTACTTTTGTTATTGTATATAGTTTCACTCCTCAAGATATTTAATACTCAGACCCCCTTCCTCAAAAGGAGTACAAACTGTAACCCAAGCAACTTTGCACCCCCCTTTAGTCATTTTAGAACTAGTCCATAAGTATTTTCTAATAAGGGAATCCAGTTCCTTAAGTATAGGCTTTGGCAAGATGAAATGAGAAGTCCAATACACTTGAATGGAAAAGAGTACAGACTTTATAAGCTAAAGCCTCCCAATAAATGAAAGATGTTTTGAATACCAACCATTGATTCTGGCAGTGAACTTAGCAATCAGAGTATCACAATCAGTTCTAGTCAGCTTAGAAGATATCAATGGAACCCCCAAGTACCTTATTGGAAGAGTGCCCACTTAAAGTTTCAGTCTAGCTTGAATAGGAGATAAAACATGAGGATCCAGAGCTGCATGAAATAATGTGTTATGCTTGGAAGCAATCTAGAAATAGCTCCAAACTTATCTAAAACAACCATAAGGTAATTAATATAAGACAAATCACCTATAGAGAAGAGCAATATGTCATCAACAAAGAGTAAATTAGTGATGTTGTGAGCTTTACATCTCCAATGGTGCTTAAAGGCATTCACAACTGTTTCATGCTTCAAAATACCATTCAGCACTTCCATCCCCAACACAAAGAGATAAGGAGATAAAGTATCTCCTTGTCTTATCCCTCTTGAACTAGGAAAATACCCCTTCAAAGCACCATTGATGTTGACTGAAAACATTGGAGTGGAAACCCAAGCCATAATGAGTTTAATCCAATGGGCAGGAAGCTGGAATGCTTGAAGAACTGATTCAAGGAAAGACCATGAGATTGTATCAAAGGCTTTAGTCAAATCAATCATCATGGTTACCCTAGACTGCCCTTCATCTTTGTGATGGCCTTTCATCAATTCTTGAGCTAGGAGAATGTTATCAGAAATGCTCCTTCCAGAATGAAAGCTATCTGATTCAATCCCACACTAAAAGCTAAACAAGGCTTGAGCCTATTAGCAATAAGTTTGGTAATGCATTTATAAATAGTATTACATAGGGAGATTGGTCTAAAATTAGAGACAAAAGTAGGATTGTCCACCTTGGGAACCAAAGTAATAATAGTGGAGTTAAGCTCTTTAAGAAGCTGCCCAGAATGAAAGAAAACAAGAATGGCTTTTGTAACCTCATTAATTGGCCAAGTTTTCATGAAGAAGTAAGCATTATAACTATCACTGCCAGGGGCCTTTCCATCATTCAAGGGAAACATTGTAGCTCTAATCTCATCACCGGTAACTGGCCTTGACATAGCTTGAATCTGATCAATAGTAAAAGAAGATTGAATATAGCAAGAGACATCTGGAATAGCTTCATTATGTCTGGCCTTCAAAAGATTAGCATAATAGCCAGTAATCTCTTCTTGAATCAACACTGGCTCCTCCAATCTAAATCCGCCTCTAGAAGTAATGGAGAGAATACTATTGGCTCTCTTTCTATAAGTTGCAACCTTATGAAAAAAGGATGTGTTCTTGTCCCCAAGCTGGAGCCATTGAATTCTTGAAGTTTGCTTACAAATGGACTCCTCAGTAGAAGAAATATGTAAATATTGAGCTAAGCAGTCCTTCTCTTGAAGTTTGAGAACATCATTACCAGGATTAGTATCTACCTGAGACTGCAAAGAATGAAGAGTGTCCTTGGCTAGCTTGACTTGGTTAGAAAAATCATTGTAACATCTGGAATTCAGCAACTTGAGCTCCCTCTTCAACAACTTCAACTTTTGAGAAACTTTGAACATATAGGAACCCCCAATATCAGTATGCCAAACCCTTTGAACAAGCTCCATAAAGCCATTATACTTCACAATGTGATTATTAAATCTAAAAGGAGTGCCTTTTTGCTGAATCAAAGTATTGAATTTAAGGAGAATCAGAGAGTGATCAAAAACACCCCTAGGCACAAAGATAGCTTCAGAAGTGCGGAAAGAAAACTGTCATTCCTCATTAATTAAAACTCATATCCAATTTCATATAGATAGTAGAGTTAGTCCAAGTGAATTTCATACCAGAGTGTCTATGATCCACTAGAAAGGCCTCATTTAAGCAATCACCAAATTATTGCATTGTAGGATCCCAGCTAATTGAACATTCATAAGACTCATGAACATAACTAATGGCATTAAAATCACTAGCCAAAAAAAGAGGAATATGGGAATAGGTTGAACAATATTGAAGGATATCATACCAATGAGCTCTTCTATCAATAGAATCATTGTGACCATAGATAAAACCTCCCATACAATGAATAGACCCATCAACAACCATGATATCACATAGAATGAGTTGAGCAGACTTCATGATAACAGTGACAACAAGCATACCAAGATCCCAAGCAACCCATAATCTTCCATTAGAAGAATGCTCATAGTTAAAAAAAAAACTCAATCTACCAACAACACTTTGAATAATCTTCGTAGAATTATGCTCCTTCACCCTAGTCTCAATCATGCAAAACAAAGAAAGATTACACCTTTTAATCACCTACCTAACTTCCTCCTCCCTAGCTGAGGTGTTCAAACCTCTTGTTGGCCACCTATTGACACCTAAAGGGGGGTGAATAGGGTCAATTACAAACTTTGAGTCTTTTCCGGTTTGACCTTGCTTTAACAAAAGTAATCTTTGTAGATCTCTAGTCAAACACTTAGTTAGATAGATGATCCTTAAGTGACTACCTCATTTCATACTTTGAATCATGAATAATGAATTGCATTACCAAATATATACATAATGGATTCAAGAATGAGAACTAGTTCAAGCATTCAAGTATGCATAACGAAATATGTATAAGCACTTTTCTCACATATGTATAGAAATGATGCAAAGTGCTATTTGTCATAAAGAATACTTTGAATAGTTTATGAAAAGTAATTAAACATTTTGTGCATATAAACTCTTAAGAAGAACGACATGTTCAATATGCATTGTGTCAAACACTTGGGGTGCATATGAACATTTTATGTTAAGGTGTGCTAAATATGAATTTTATCAAACACTTGGCGTGCACATGGATTATATCTAAATGAGATGGTAGTCTAAGCTATAATCCAATCATGTTCACAATTCAATTCATTTCAACTATGCCTTTTCCTAACATCTTCATTGATATACAAACACAAGTAATTCCATAGCATTGATATATAAAACTAAAGATTATAAATAGCAATTGTTTTTAAAGTAAAGAGATATGGGTTAGAGAAAATGCACACCATAGACACCAAGATTTTTACATGGTTCAACCAAATCTCTGGTCTACGTCCATGCCTTGAGATAACCTCCCATGGATTCCACTATCGTGTTTTTCTTACGGGGGTAAAAAGCAATCCCACACATCTTCTTCTTTCCGGGTGAATGAGCAAACCCATACATGCCTCCTTTTTTCCGGGTGAATAGCAAACCCATTCAATCTTCAACAAGCCCATCCCAAGCCAAGACAACTTCTTGGTCTTTCACTCATAAAGAATAGGAATTGAATTTTGAGTGTTTACAACATATCTCTCAATAGATGGATATAGAAATTCAAGGCTCACTTCCTCACATACTTAGAGTTATAGATGAAATAATCAAATGAATAGCTCAACTCAAGTATGATGAATGAATCATAAGAGGATTATATGAATGATGCTCGTGGTAATTCCTATAGAAGAGATTTAGACCCAACAATAATTTCAACCATTATGCCTAAAGTAGATTTTGTGATGTCACACATCGTCCGGGTAGAGGTCTGGGGATGTGCTTTTATGTGCAGTGTTGTCTCCAATTGGTATGAGGCCTTTTGGGAGGAGCCCAAGAGCAAAATCATACGGGTTGGGCCCAGAGCGGACAATATCATACCAAGTGTTGGAGCGCGGTGTTACAGATTTTCACTCATACTCTTCTCTCCCCCTTCTCTTAACCATTTTTGGCTCATATAAGGCATATATATAGCATAGGAACACAAAATGCCCGTTTGGGGGTGTTTTGGGAAGTTTTGGAACACTTTGGATCTGAAACTAGCCGTTAGAATTCTAATTCCGGATGGGGAAGTCGACTGGGTGTTTTGGGGCAGTCGACTGGGTGGTTTGCCCAGTCGACTGGGCTGTTTAGCCCAGTTCTGACGCATTTTACGCTTTTGGTTATAACTAGATATCCACAACTCGAATGAATGTGGTCATTATTGTTTTGGAAAGAGGACTTCAAGCTCTTGAATTTAGGCTTTTGAGTCACTCCATTTAACCCATTTTTAAGTCTGATATGCTCGGTTGAACGTGACGCTTCATTTCGAACTTCTAACCCACTTGATGGTTTTTCGTTAAATCTTTTAGGATTTTTCCGAAAGGACTTAGACACAATCCTAGGATGTCTTAGAGACTTAATAAGGTCCTTGACGTGCCTAAATTTAATATTGAGATCATAAAATATTTTTTCAATTTAAACAAATTCTCAACACTAGAGAAAAGCTTTTCATGGTTTAACAATTTGTTCAAAGCTTTAATATGCATCTAGAATCCATTTCAAGTGATATGAGTTAAGTTAATGGTTATAGGACAAGATCTTTGTTGAGTTCTTCCATAGCTTATTAAAGCTTGAACTAACTCAACTTTAGCAAAGACTAAATTATGTTCATAGTCTAATGTTAATGATGCAAGGACTCATGAATGATATGCATTATCCTATATACTATATGGTCAAGAGTTGAGCTTTCAAATAAGTTATTTCAAAAAAAACTTTACATTTAATCTAACACTCACCCAAAACTATTTTACCCATTTCTTTGATGTTCAATTTCTTTAAGCTTTGGGTTGATGTCTTCATCCCTATCTCCAATGTCTTTTGAGCTCTAAGCACATTTGTTTGATCTTCTCATTGATCCACTAGCTCTCTTGATTTTATCTTGAATCAATAACCTATTAAGCATAACTTAAGTAGACATTAAATTCACCACATTCAATGGTTTCTTATCATCAAAATGTCATATTTACTCATGGTGGAAAACTTTGGTTCAACAATCTCCCCCTTTTTTATGATGACAAACATTGATGTGTGTCAATAAACAATTGAGAACATTTGATAAATGTTCCCCCTATCAATATGCAATCAATGAATATTATAATAAGGCATATGCATAAAGTTTGGGATTTCTTCCCCTATCGCCATGCTTTAAATGATGTTTACACTTAAACACGTAGCATGTTATCATATTAAAGAGCAAAGCTCCCCCTAAGAATGTGCATACAACATATACACATCAACTAATCTTTCTCCCCCTTTGACATCATCAAAAAGAATAGATACAATTAAGTACAAGGAGAGAATCAAGTTGCATAAATGAATTGTGATCATAGAATATATCATTTAGAGTAACACAATCTCATATTGTCCATTCATAAAATATACTTAAGGTGAGAGCAAATTACAAACATAAATTTTCACTCATGATGGCAACCTTGCTAGCACGTGCGATAATAAACATTGATAGATTCATTTGCTTGCTTTTCATAGACAAGTAGGATATATGATCAAAATATATTTTCATATATGAAGCACATGTATCAAGTGAATAATTCAAATGAAAGTGATTTAATTGTCAAGTGTGTATGCTTGAATGAAAGTTTAAATCATAAGTATTCAACATACTATATGCAAACAAGGAACACTTAATCACTAAATCAATTAAAATCACATATCATGTATGAAGATTTACTTAAAATCACATATGAGCATTTAAGAATAAGTCAACAACACATCCATTTTAATCACATGAAAATCAATAAACACATATGCAACATCTAATCATAGAATGTAATATGAATAGAGTAAAAATCATGATAATGACTGAGAAATGAATATTCTAAAATAAGCAAGTGAAAAATACACAAGACAAATGCTAACACATTAATATTCAAAGGCATTTCCATTTCTCTATGAATTTTACACAATGAGTTCTATTGGATAAAATTGGTGAGAATATTGACGAAGAAAATTATAATCATAAAAATGAGCTCAATATCTCTTATAAATACATGTCTTTGTAAGATAATATGATGGCACTATATGCATCCTTCTCAAGTGCATAAAATATATCTCTTATACATATGGTAAAAATACTTATCTAAAATAATAAGAGATGAACAAGATAATGAATGTATATATATAAACAAAAATTAACACATGTTATGCATTTTCATTTGTGTTACTATAAGTCCAAGAATAGTTAACCAAGAAAGCCATAAATTCCCAAAACCAAAGTGTCAAAAAGTATTTGAAATTATTTTCATGACACTTAAATAGCCTTTACCCAATAAGGAAATAAGTTCATCTATCATGCTCATTTTGAAATAGTTTGCATGTTTGTGATAAACTTCTTTGCACGACACATCAAATATTGGTAAACATAATACTCCAATGTAAATGTTATAACCAAATTTGATAAGTTATAAATGATAAACAACAAAAAGAATGTTTAGCAATATAGGTTCTAAAATAACCTTCATCCATAAGAAAATCACTTAAAGTCATTCAAAACACCCTCTTGGAATATATTTCAAGTTAAGCACGACTTATGATAGTTTTAAAACCCATTGTCTAAAACTTATACATTTCAAAACATTGTGATTCTCTACATGGAAATTTTTAATTGTAAAATCATATAAGAATGCATTAGATAAAAACATTTCATGCAAAGAGGCATGTGGCATTCTTAGAACTTTAATTACATTCACATGTGCAAAGAATTAACTATATCCTTCTCGGTAAGATCTTGGGATAACAATGGTCAAAATCTTGGGTCACTACACTTAGTCTTTAAAAACAACAAACTATGCATTAGAGAATATACAAGAGTATGCATGTATGGTAATGATATAAAAGTGTAAAATATAAGAGATTAAAAATAATATATATCATTGAAATACTTATATAAAAATACAAGATACAAAAACAATAAAAATGTATGTCTTTCATGATTTATGCACATATGACTCATGATTCATGTTTTTCAATAAATATTAAAGATATCAACATTTGAGCACAACATTTCCATCTTTTCAACATGATTCCTTCAAAGAAGAACGTATAGTTCATTTTCATAATAAAGATCCAAGCATATAATAATTTGCTTCAACCAAATTTTCAATTTGAAAAAACAAAGGCTAAGCATTATGAAAAATATTTTTATGGAAACCTTTATGCAAATATCTCTAGAATGATCACCAAATAGGTATATAATTGAGGATGATGAATCATTTAACCGCATAGAAGCTCATCACATATTTCTTATCCTCATTTGCATTAGATGGCTCATTCAAAGAAAATTTGCTCTCTTGAGGTTTACTAGTGTGGATTTATTTGATTAAACATATATCCCAAGTCCGTCTTAATTTCACTTCAAAATCAAATACCTCAATTTAATGTGCAATATGTCATATCAAGAGAATTTAGATAAAGCACTAAAATCATGAAGGCCCATGAACAAATATCAAGACATAACTATTCAAGTAATCAACCAAATTCAAGTAAAATAACTTTGATGGTCTATAGGTGGACATGACTATATTCTTTAAATTTCATGCATGATCAAGACTTTCTTTCATATATCCAAGTCATTTCAAAGCAAGCTACTATCAAGAATTCATCAAAAGCATATTCAATTGCATGCACCAAGTAGTCAATCACCCTCATTACCAATCATCATATGTATTCTATGACATATCAATAACGATTCAACATACTTTAATAAGCATATGTATGTCATGTTTGATCTCATCCATGAAAGCACATTAGTAATGGATGTTAGAAAATGTGTACCATGGTGCTAGCACTACACATTTTACTTGGAGTTGCTTGTGGATGATTTGCATCCTCTACTCATCTTGTGAGAGACCTTGATTTCATCTCCCCTTTTGAATTGAAGCATTACTATTGAGGAATTGATAGTTCTTGAGTAAGGAATCAATCCAAACCTACAATACACTCAAGTAGCTTTCTTTGGTACCCATTTGCTATTGGGTCCATTTGTGTTAGCACAATCATGGGCATAAATCTCTATAAGCATATTAACACAAAATGAGTGATTTTTCTACAATCAATATGCTTCACTAGAGTTTATCATTCAAGAACATTATCATGAAGTACATTTGTCAATTCAAATAGTAAGATATGCTCATGGTTATTTAACAAGGAAATGAACCAATATGAAATTAATAATAGGAATGAAACTCTATTTCATATATGGATCATAGTAAACAACCATATGCATCATTCATGTTCAAATTTTTCAAGAATTGACATGAAAACCAATATAATTTCCCTTGATTAGCAAAAATAAATTATATACCCTTTTTCAAAATTTGTAAAGCTTTAGCACATGGGAAGATTAATTTCCTTTCATTTCAAAATTCTTAGAGCATTTGAAAGCTTAATGAAAGGATGTTTTTCATAAGAGTCACCTATTCAAACAAATTTCTCTCTAATCGAAGGTGTCACTCTTCTCATGCAATTTTAAGATAATCAAAAAAATGTGATGCATGAACAATGATTATTCATCAATCAATGAATAAATTCATAAAGCACATATATATATCAATGAATATATAAATACAAGAAGCAATTCAATAAAATGTATAAATTTTCAAATTTCACCTAGACATCTCAATCATTGCATTCCACCATCAAAATTCATCTTTTATGACATGTGCATGTTCAATGGTCATTGGGCACTAAAGATCATCTAAAAACACTTACCCTTATAAGAACATTCTCCTTTAGCCTTTAAATGCATATAACTAACTTGTAAACATCATAAGAGAATAAAAGGTCAAATAACCTTACGTAGGGAAAATCTTTCAAAGTTTGTCATGGATCAACTCTAAGCCGGTTAAGGCAAAAATAGAGCCGAGACACTGATACCAATTGTTGGCCATATATTGACACCTAGAGGGGGGTGAATAGGGTCAATTACAAACTTTGAGTCTTTTTCGGTTTGACTTGGTTTTAACAAAAGTAATCTTTATAGAGTTCTAGTCAAACACTTAGTTAGATAGATGATCCTTAAGTGACTACCTCATTTATTGAATCATGAACAATAAATTGCATTACCAAATATATACATAATGGATTCAAGAATGAGAACTAGTTCAAGCATTCATTACAACTTAATATGTATAAGCACTTTTCTCACATATGTATAGAAATTATGCAAAGTGTTATTTGTCATAAAGAATACTTTGAAGAGTTTACAAAAAGTAATTAAACATTTTGTGCATATAAACTCTTAAGAAGAATGATATATTCAATATGCATTGTGTCAAACACTTGGGGTGCATATGAACATATTATGCTAAGGTGTGTTGAATATGAATTTTATCAAACACTTGGTGTGCACATGGATTATATCTAAATGAGAAGGTAGTCTAAGCTATAATCTAATCATGTTCACAATTTTAATTCATTTCAACTATGCATTTTCCTAACCTCTTCATGGATACACAAACACAAGCAATTCCATAGCATTGATATATATAAATATCAAGATTATAAATGGCAATTGCTTTTGAAGTAAATAGATAAAGGTTATAGAAAATGCACACCATAGACACCGAGATTTTTACATGGTTCAACCAAATCTTTGGTCTACTCCATGCCTTGAGATAACCTCTCAAGGATTCCACTATTGTGCTTCTCTTTCCGGGGATAAGCAAACCCTTACATGCCTCATTCTTCCGGGTGAATAGCAAACCCTTACATGCTCCTTCTTCCGGGTGAAGAGCCAACCTTGCTCACTCTTACGGGTGGAGAGCCAACCTTCGAACACTCTTGCTTCCGGGTGAATAGCCGACCATTGCTCACTCTTGCGGGTGGAGAGCCAACCAAATCCTCTCATTTTAAGGTTGAGAGAAACCTTTACAAAGCTTCAACAAGCCATTCCCATGCCAAGACAACTTCTTGGACTTTCACTCTCAAATGAATAAGAATTGAATTTGAGTGTACAACAATATCTCTCAATATATGGATATAGAAATCTAAAGCTCACTTCCTCACATACTTAGAGTCATAAATGAAATACTCAATTGAAAATCTCAACTCAAGTATGAAGAATGAATCACAAGAAGAAAATATGAATGATGCTCATGTGGTGATTCATGTAGGAGTTTTCTACCCAAAAATAATTTCAAAATTGAAGCACAAATGATAGATCTTTCATACTCCTATCTCCCTCTCTTCTCTTAACCATTTTTGGCTCATATAAGGCATATATATAGTATAGGAACACAATATAGCCGTTTGGGGGTCTTTGGGGAAGTTTTGGAATACTTTGGATCCGAAACTAGTCGTTAAAATTCAAATTCCGGATGAAGCAGTCGACTGGGTGTTTTGGGGCAGTCGGCTGGGTCTTCCAAAATTCATTCCGAAATTTATTTCTAACTCTCTGACTCAGCCAGTCGACTGGCCTTCTTGGCCCAGTCGACTAGGTCAACAGGCAGTCGACCGGGTGGTTACCCAATTTCGACACAGTTCACTCTTTTGGTCATAACTAGAGTTCCGTAACTCGGATAAAGGCTTTCTTTAGCTTTTAGGAAATAATACTTCAAGATCTTGATTTTAGGATTTTGAATCACTCCATTGGACCCATTTTTGAGTGCGATATTGTCATTTAAATGTGACGCTTCATTTCGGACTTCTAACCCACTTGATGGTTTTTCGTGAAATCTTTTGGGATTTTTTCGAAATGACTTAGACACACTCCTAGGATGTCTTAGAAATTAATCTCATCAATGAAAGCACATTAGTAATGGAGGTTAGAAAATGTGTACCATGGTGCTAGCTCTATCCATTTTACTTAGTTGTTTGTGGATGATTTGCATCCTCCACCATCTTGTGAGAGACCTTGATTTCATCTCCCCTTTTGAGTTGAAGCATTACTATTGAGTACTATTAAGGAACCAATAGTTCTTGAGTAAGGAATCAATCCAAACCTACAAGACACTCAAGTAGCTTTATTTTGTACCCATTTGTTATTGGGTCCATTTGTGTTAGCACAATTATGGGCATAATTCTCTATAAGCATATTAGCACAAAATGAGTGATTTTTTTACAATCAATATGCTTCACTTGAATTTATCATTTAAGTAAACTATCATGATGTGCATTTGTCAATTCAAATAGTAGAATATGTTCATAGTTATTTCACAAGAAAATGAACCAATATGAAATTAAAAATAGGAGTGAAACTCTATTTCATATATGGATCATAATAAACAACCATAAGCATCATATGTATTAAGCTTCAAGAATTGACAACAAAATCAAGCTAACTTCCCTTTATTGGCAAAAATAAATTATATGCCCTTTTTAAAAAATTGTAAAATTTTAGCACATAGGAAGATTCATTTTCTTTCATTTCAAAATTCTTTTTTAAAACTTAATGAAAGGTTGTTTTTCATAAGAGTCACATTTTCAAAATAATTTCTTTCTAATCCAATGTGTCACTTTTCTCATGCAATTTCAAGATAATCAAAAGAATGTGATGCATGAACATAATTATTCATCAATCAATAAATACAATCATAAGATAAACATATATACCAATGAATACAAGTATTAAGTCAATACTATGCATAAAGAATCACATTTCACTTGGATGTCTCAAACATTGCATATCATTATCAAAATTCTTCACTTATAGCATGTACATATTCAATGATCATTGGGTAGTAGAGATCATCTATAATATTTTTCCCTTCTATGAATTATAAGCACATTCTCCTTTAGCCTTTCAATGCATATAACTAACTTGAAAACTTCATAGTAGAATAAAATGTCAAATAACCATACTTTAGGGAAAATCCTTCAAAGTTTGTCATGGATCAACTCTCAGCCGGTTAAGGCTAGAATAGAGCCGAGGCTCTGATACCAATTGTTGGCCACCTATTGACACCTAGAGGGGGGTGAATAGGGTCAATTACAAACTTTGAGTCTTTCCCGGTTTGACTTTGTTTTAACAAAAGTAATCTTTGTAGAGCTCTAGTCAAACACTTAGTTAGATAGATGATCCTTAAGTGACTACCTCATTTCATACTTTGAATCATGAACAATGAATTGCATTACCAAGTATATATACATAATGGATTCAAGAATGAGAACGAGTTCATGCATTCAAGTATGCATTTCAACTAAATATGTATAAGCATTTTTCTCACATATGTATAGAAATGATGCAAAGTGCTATTTGTCACAAAGAATACTTTGAACAGTTTATGAAAAGTAATTAAACATTTTGTGCATATAAACTCTTAAGAAGAAGGACATGTGCAATATGCATTGTGTCAAACACTTGGGGTGCATATGAACATTTTATGATAAGATGTGTTGAATCTGAATTTTATCAAACACTTGGTGTGCACATGGATTATATCTAAATGAGATGGTAGTCTAAGCTATAATCCAATCATGTTCACAATTCAATTCATTTCAACTATGCATTTTCCTAACCTCTTCATTGATATATAAACACAAGCAATTCCATAGCATTGATATATAAAACTCAAGATTATAAATAACAATTGTTTTTAAAGTAAAGAGATATGGGTTAGAGAAAATGCACACCATAGACACCGAGATTTTTACATGGTTCAACCAAATCTTTGGTCTACGTCCATGTCTTGAGATAATCTCCCAAGGATTTCACTATCGTGCTTTTCTTACGGGGTTAAAAAAGAATCCATCACATTTCATTCTTTCCGGGTGAATGAACAAACCCATACATGCCTCCTTATTTCCGGGTGAATAGCAAACCCATACAATATTCAACAAGCCCATCCCAAGCCAAGACAACTTCTTGGTCTTTCACTCACAAGAAGAGGAATTGAATTTTGAGTGTTTACAACATATCTCTTAATAGATGGATATAGAAATTCAAGGCTCACTTCCTCACATACTTAGAGTTATAGATGAAATAATCAAATGAATAGCTCAACTCAAGTATGATGAATGAATCACAAGAGGATGATATGAATGATGCTCATGGTGATTCCTATAGAAGAGATTTCGACCCAATAATAATTTCAACCATTATGCCCAGAGTGGTAGATTTTCACTCATACTCTTCTCTCCCTCTTCTCTTAACTATTTGTTTCTCATATAAGGCATAGGAACACAAAATGGCCATTTGGGGCTGTTTTGGGAAGTTTTGGAACACTTTAGATCCGAAACTAGCCGTTAAAATTCAAATTCCGAATGGGACAATGGACTGGGTGTTTTGGGGCAGTCGGCTGGGTCTCCAAAAAATCATTCAGAACTTTATTTTTAGGTCTCTGACTCAGCCAGTCGACTGGCCTTCTTGGCCCAGTCGATTGGGTCAATAGGAAGTCGACTGGGTGGTTCACCAGGTCGACTGGGCTATTTAGCCCAGTTCTGACGCATTTTACGCTTTTGGTCATAACTAGATATCCGTAACTCGGATGAATGGGTTCTTTATCTTTTTCGGAAGATAACTTCAAGCTCTTGAATTTAGGAGTTCGAATCATTCCATTTAACCCATTTTTGAGTCTAATATGCTCATTTTAATGTGACGTTTCATTTCGAACTTCTAACCCACTTGATGGTTTTCCATTAAATCTTTTAGGATTTTTCCGAAATGACTTAGACACACTCCTAGGATGTATTAGAGACTTAATAAGGTACTTGAAATGCCTAAATTCAATATTGAGATCATAAAATATTTTCCCAATTTAAACAAATTCTCAATATTAGACAAAAGTTTTTCATGGTTTAACAATTTTGTTCAAAGCTTTAATATGCATCTAGAATCCATTTCAAGTGAAATGAGTTAACTTAATGGTTCTAGGACAACATCTTTGTTGAGTTCTTCCATAGTTTATGAAAGCTTGAACTAACTCAACTTTAGCAAAGACTAAATGATGTCATAATGTAATGCTAATGATGCAAGGACTCGTGAATGATATGTATTATCCTATATGCTATATGGTCAAGAGTTGAGCTTTCAAATAAGTTATTTCAAAAATAACTTTACATTTAATCTAGCACACACCCAAAACTATTTTACTCATTTCTTTGATGTTCAATTTCTTTAAGCTTTGGGTTGATGTCTCCATCCTTGTCTCCAATGTCTTTTGAGCTCTAAGCACATTTGCTTGATTTTCTCATGGATCCACTAGCTCTCTTGAGTTTATCTTGAATCAATAACCTATTAACCATAACTCAAGTAGACATTAAATTTACTACATTCAATGGTTTGTTATCATCAAAATATCATGTTTACCCATGGTGGAAAACCTTGGGTCAACACTTCTAACATTCCAGAACCAAACATCAAAACTAAAACAAAGAACAAACTACAAACTACCAACCATAATCAGTTAGAAGTGGTATTTGCATTTGGATTTGGAAAGCCCAAAACAAGACCCCTTCTAGTCATAACACCAAGGACATGCTTGGCTTTAGCTTTATCCACTGCATTCTTATGTTTAATAGGTTTGGAAACCATAACCTCAGTATTCTGGGAGCCAGTAGGCAACCCCCCAATTATTCCAGTGTCCACAACTTGCTTTGAGTCATTAGTAGTATCAGTGTCTAATTGTTGCTTAGATTAATATCAGTACCTGCAACTCTAGTAACCACTACTTGCTCAGCCTCACTAGTAACGTGCCTAATCAATTTTGTAGAACCCTTAGAAATGATAGTTGAATCCATTGGTTGCCCAGGAATGATAGAAGAAATTGCATCTTGAACAATAGAACTAGATATTACACTTATGTCATCATTATTGTCACTACCAAGCTGAGTAACATGAGTCGCTAGGGGACTATCCACCATAGCCTGCATATGAATATCGAGATCAGCTTCAACTTCTGCCATAACTTCCTCATCAACAATCTCTAAAGTAGAAAACTTATTTCCAATATTAATAATTGTTGAAGTGGAAGCCAAATTCTGAATTAACTCTGTCTCATTAACTTGTTAAACTTCTTGTTTATCCTTTCTGCCTATCACCCTCCATTTAGATTAAGGTTTGGTAGTCACAGTGAAAGTCTTTTGAGCAATCTTCTTGGCACAATTCCTATCCCACTGCCCAAATACACAACATTCAGCACATCTAGGAGGTTGTTATTAATACTCAACACTCACTGGCACAACCTTTCTGGAAGCCAACTTTATATCAAACTCCTTGATCAACTCCTTAGATGCATCCACCACAACACATACTCTAGCATAACCCACTTTTTGTTGCTTCTTAGTAGGTGAATCGGCATAAAGTGGCTTTCCAAGTGCACTAACAACACCACTAAAACCATCATCCCAACATTCCATAGGCACATTGTAGAGCTTAATCCTTAATGGGAGAGAAGATATCATTTCCTTATGCAATGAGAGCCCTTCAAGCCATCTCTTAAGAACTAGAAAATTATTGGCAAAATTCCATGGCCCATTCTTAAGAAATTTATCACAGTCTTGAGATGTAGCAAATCTAAAGAAATAAAACCCTTTCTCTAGTCCAAACACACTTTGCAAACCAACTCCATTCCATAATATTTGTGCAATAGAATTCACGACATTATATAGGAGCTTTTTATCAAAGAAATAACCTACCAAGAAATTCCTCCATTTGGTTGCACCCACTGCAGTGACAGATTCATAGATATTAACCACAACACTACCATTGACCAGCACTAGAGGGACATATGAGAGCATCATCTTAGGAACATCCACAAGCCTAACTATAGTAGCCCATAATGGTTGCGAACATGTAGATGGTTGAGAAGCCAATATTTGAGAAGAACTTACAGCCCCCATTAATGGAGTTTGTTGAGAGTGAGGAGGTTTTGAAGGCCCTCTACTTCGACTACGATGCCTGCCATCCTTAGTGGAAGCCAATGATTTGACCACCCATTGCAACTTAGAGAATAGCTTAGTAAAATTAGTGGTAGCCTCCATGAAACAGAAGGAAAGAGAAAACTAGGATTGAAAAAACGATAAGGGAAACCCTAAAAAAGAAACTAGGTTGAAGAATCAATAAAAAAAATAGATTAATGAAAGAGAGAGTAAGCATTCAAGGGCAACCCTAGCAATAAATGCTAAGAGAAACCCTAAAATTAATGCTACATTAAAGAAACTCACACACTGTATAGAACCCTAACAGACACATAGAACCCTATTAACGTAGAAGAGAGATGCAAAAACATAAGCTAGGATCGAAACCCTAACAGAGATAGCAAGGAACCTTCATCGCCCCTAACCCAGTCTCTCTCCGCGTATCCCTCTATCAGAACTAGGGTTTGTTAGGTTGAAAGTGGTTGACATACACTATTGTAACAACTAGGGTTTGGTTGCTTTGAAGAAACATAAACCCTAATTCGCACAGAGTGTCTAGTGGCTAAGGGTTTTACCCAACAAGAAGGTGTCAATTATGAAGAAACATATTCACCCGTAGCTAAGTTTACTTCTATTAGAATTTTAATGTCTATTGTTGCTCACTTAGATCTTGAATTGCATCAAATAGATGTTAAAACTGCCTTTTTGAATGGTGAGTTCAAAGAGGAAATTTTTATGAAGCAACCTGAAGGATATAAAATTTCTGATCATGAAGATAAGGTTTATAAGTTAAATAAATCACTTTACGGATTGAAGCAATCTTCTCGTCAATGGTATTATACTTTTCACAGTGTTATAACTGAATTTGGTTTTTTTCCTAATTGTTTTTATCTTGTGTATATATAAAGAATAGTTGGAGTAGTTTTATAATTATTTCCCTTTATGTTGATGATATTTTATTAGCTTCAAATGACATGCATATGCAAAATGATACAAAAGATTGGCTAAAGTCTAAATTTGAAATGAAAGATATGGTTGATGCTTCTTTTGTATTGGGAATTAAAATAATAAGAGATAGGGGTCAAAAGAAGATAAGTCTCTCACAAAAAGCTTATTTAAATAAAATATTCAAAATGGAAACATCTAAAGTTGTTGACATGCCTATTCATAAAGGGATAAAACTATCAAAGAAAATGGCTCCTATGAGTGAAAAAGATAGGAAAGAAATGGAAAACAAACCATATGCTCAAGTTGTTCGAAGTTTAATATATGCAATGTTATGTACAAGACCAGATTTATGCTATGGTGTGGGACTTGTTAGTAGATTTCAAAGTGACTCTAGTTAGATGTTAAAAGGATATTTAGATATATACAAGGCACAAAAGATAATAAACTAATTTATCAAGCCAATAATTTAGAGGTCGTTGGATATTGTGATGCTGATTTTGCAAGTGACCAAGATGATAGAAAATCAACCACTGGATAAGTATTCGTTTTTGTAGGTGGTGCAATCTCTTGGGCTAGCAAGAAGCAAACTTGTGTAGAAAGTTATACAATGGAAGCAAAATTTATTACATGTAGTACGGCTGCTTGTGAAGCTGTTTGGATAAAAAGATTCTTACAAAATCTAAGAAATGATGAAGTCACCGACAACAAGATTAAACTCATGTGTGACAATCAAGCCACTATTGCAACAATAAAAAATGGTGAAGTTGGACCAAAAGGAAAACATTTTGACTTGCAATATCACTATATCATTGACATGATGCAAAAGAGAGAAATACATGTCGAATATGTTTCAACTAAAGAAATGGTTACTGACCCTATTGTTAGTCACTAAAATACCCTAGAGGGGGGGGGGGGGTGAATAGGGTTTTAAAAATAATTTCTAACTCCTTTTTATTCCTACTAAAACATGCAACAAGGTTCAATATTAATTTACAAGGTAAAATATGCAATGAATGATTTCACTTAAATTCAACAAGCTATTTACCACAATATAAATTAAGCATGCATGAACATAAAGTAAAGAGATAGAGATATTGACACCGTGATTTTTACGAGGTTCGGTAACTCCTACTCCTCGGCTCAAAGAATCCCCTTCCTTGAGACTTTCCCAATCCTCACACTATGGCTCTTCCTTCAATAGGTGGAATAGCAAAACCTTTACAAAAGAGCTAACTAGCTCTTCACACAATCAAGAGAACAATCCTCCCTTGATACAATGGGCTTCACTCACCCAAGATCACAAATTTGTGTATGTAATCAATATATCACTCAAGAAACAAAAACACTCAAAACCCTAAGGTTTTTATGGATGATAGATCAAGATAAGCTCAAGTGTTTTTAGGTGATATTTTAAGAACTCAAGATATATATATATTCTCACAATATAAATTCAATAAGAGAATAGGCTCAAGGCTTGAGTTTAAATCTTCAAAATGATAAGAGTGAAAAGCGAGATTTTGCTATCAAAAGATTTTTCAGAAGATGCTTGAGAGAAAATTAGAGATGAACAATATTTGGAAAATTTCTCACACAAGAACCTTAGCATTGTTAATCCATATCTCTTTCTTTATATAGTGAACACTAGGGTTTGGAGAGTGTGTCTCACCCTAGACAATATGGAGAGTAGGACCTGAAAATCTGCAAGCAAAATCATTTCTTTTTGGGCAAAAATATTGTTTAGAAATACTTTTCCTTAAAATCCTGAAGCACCCAGTCGACTGCCTACCGGCACCCAGTCGACTGCCTCCATGCTTAGATTTAAAATATTTTTCCCAACGGCTAGGGTCAGTCGACTGCCTCAAGAAGGCCAGTCGACTGCCTCATGAGTCAGTCGACTGCCTTGGACAGGCCAGTCGACTGCCTCAGGCAATCAAAAATGTTCGAAACTCTCTGGTCCAGTCAGTCGGCTGGGTCTTTAACTGCCAGTCGACTGGTCACAGTCAGTCGACTGCCTTGGACAGGCCAGTCGACTGCCTCATGCAGTTAGAATGTTTTATAACTCACTGGTTCATCCAGTCGGCTGGGCCCTTAAGGGCCAGTCGACTGGGTCATAGTCAGTCGACTGCCTTGGACAGGCCAGTCGACTGGGTGACTCCAAAAATTGTTTTCAAGGTCAGTTTTTGATCCGTTTGAGTTCGTTTGATTAATTACTTGAGCTTATAAGATCAATCAACGCATAAGATACCTTGTTACAATATTCTCACCCCGACCTATCTACCCCAGGTCTTGAGTCCAGCTTTTGTTCTTTCTTTGATCTTTTTGTCCTTCTTCGAGTTTGCGCTTGAGTTTCCTTATCGCTTGTTGCTTTAGCGATCTTCCCGAAACATTTACCTGTACTTGCTGAAACACTTAGCTCAAAGCCATATTAGTACCAAACACGGTTTTGAATGTTTTGTTAATATCAAAATAAGATTTATTGCTTGAAATGGAATTTCAAAGCCAACAATCTCCCCCTTTTTGATGTTGACAAAACATTTCGTGTTTGCTCATAATTGGTAAAGTATCAAGTGATACTCCCCCTCAATGTGTGCATCTTTCATTTTTATTTTCATGCTCCCCCTTAGGAAATAAATTTTGCAATTTGATATTCATTTACGTAATGCATTGAAGAAAAATATAAACAACATTTTTCAATTAATAATTGCAAGATCGGTACATGTTGTTTTACTGCTACACATTACAAAATAATAAAGCATAGAAATAAAACTAAATATAACATAAACAACACACATGGTAACGTCCTATGCTACGCAAAATGGACCTATGGCCAACACAAACAACCTAAACATTCTCCCCCTTTGACGACATCAAAAAGGCGGAGGGTCACGGCGAAGTGCATCCATGGCGGTGGTGATACGGTCGATCTTGTCCTCAAGGCGCTTTATGTCCGCGGCCGTCTACTTTTGGGCCTCCTCATTGCGCTTCACGATTTCCAAGATTTGGGTAAGAGTTTCGGGATTACCGCCGAACCCAAAATCCGGAATATCGAAATCGCTACCAAGAGACGGAAATGAGGAAGTCGGAGCATCCGGACGAGGTGCCTCGGGACGAGGAGCGTCGGGACGAGGAACAGAAGGACCGGCTTGGTCCGCAGGAGGGGCAGCCCTAAGAGAGACCAACACTCCATCAGCATTTTTGCCAATGTGCATTTGCTTGAGATGAGTGCGGTCCAGAATGATTGGATTGTGCTCCGTAGGCTCGTCAGCAAGTGGCACACCGTTCCTACTGAGAAGATAGGATAAATGGATAGGAAAAATAAGTGCGCCTTTCTTCTTGTGGCACTCGAGGATTGCCGATATGAAGAGGAAGGCAAGATTGACCTTCCGACCGGTCATGACACAGTAGACAAGGAAAGCTTCCATAATCGACACAAGACTCCGGCTTCCGGACTTGGGCAAAATGGAATACGTGATAATGTTGTGCACAAGTCTAGCCTCAGGAGTAAGCGAGGAAGAAGGAAACTCAGCAATGGCTGTGGTTGATTTATTCACAGAAATAGCCCGAACTGCTTCGAGAGGATCGAAATCACTCGAAGAGTACCAAATAGATGGGCAGTAATAGGAGATACCGCCAGGAGGTAGCCGAAAAATAGTATTGAGTACTGCTTCGGTGATCTTAACAGAGACGCCTCCAACATTGGAGCTAAGCAGGGTGGAGATAAGGCGTGGTTGAGAAGGATTCACCAGATTGGTGTAGAATGCTTTGACAGCCCTTGGATAGAGCGGAACATCGAGCGAGAGAAAGAAATCCCAACCCATATTTTGAAAAAGATTGAACGTATTAGCGCCAATCTCTTCGCACAAGGGTTGAGTCACAATGCGACTCCGAGCAAATTTTCGATGAAGGAACTGAGTTTCGAAAAGACCAACATTGTCTTCATCACCGAGAAGAGCAGTCAGAGACATCGGACCAGATTCAGATTCGGAATTAGTGTCCTCATGAACAGGAGACGGAGGTGGAGGCGGTGCAGCCGAAGAGCTTCCACCCCTACGGGCGCGTTTCTTGAGGCGCACGACATTAGGAGCCATGAGAGAGAGGAGAATCAAGAAGATGGGAAGCATTTTGAGAAGAAAAATGAAAATAAAGGGTGAAAACAGAGAGGGAGAAGTGAAATTGTAAAAAAATATATATATGGATATATATATATGGAGATATATAACTGAAAATAAAGAGGGGAGTGGTGATGATGGAGGAGAGGATCGTGGTGTAGTGGGAAAGTGGTTTAAAGATGAGTAAATGGCGTGAAGAAGAGAAGAAATTGGAGAGATCGTGGAGAGAGTGGAGAGAAGACGAAGAGAAAGAAGAAATAAAAACAATGTTCGCGCAGAGGCAGTCGACTGGCCATATGGAGACAGTCGACTGGCTCATGACCCAGTCGACTGGCCAATGTAGGCAGTCGACTGGCTGAAGATAGTTAAAAACACAAAAACTCACTGGTTGATCCAGTCGACTGGCCGTATATGAGGCAGTCGACTGGCCCTAAAAAAAATTTTGAAAAATTTTTAAATTTTGAAAGCCGAGAACGTGGACGAGAATTTGTGAAAATTAACTAATGACTTCAAAATCCATGGCCATTCCTAAGTCCCTACGAATTTTTGAAAATGGTTCATCCGAGAGGGGTTTAGTAAAAATATCCGCCAATTGATTCTTAGTGTCAATAAAAACCAATTCAACGTCGCCTTTAGCTACCTGATCCCGTAAAAAATGATGCCTAATCTCTATGTGCTTTGTGCGAGAGTGTTGAATAGGATTCTTTGAGATACAAATAGCACTAGTGTTATCACATTTAATAGGTACGCAATTGAAAATAAGCCCAAAATCAAGTAATTGTTGCTTAATGTAAAGAGTTTGAGCACAACTACTACCGGCCGCAACATATTCGGCTTCAGCCGTAGATAAGGCAACCGAATTTTGCTTTTTACTTGACCATGAAACTAACGAGTGACCTAGAAAATGACATGTACCGCTTGTGCTTTTCCGATCAACTTTACAACCCGCAAAATCGGCATCCGAATAACTTGTGAGATCAAGTGTAGTACCACTTGGATACCAAAGTCCTAAGTTAATCGTCCCGTTAAGATAGCGAAAAATACGTTTTACGGCTAGCAAGTGAGATTCTTTGGGACAAGATTGAAAGCGAGCACATAAGCATACACTAAACATGATATCCGGTCTACTAGCAGTTAAATAAAGTAAACTTCCTATCATGCCTCTATATTTAGTAATATCAACACATTTCCCATTTTCATCTTTATCGAGTTTAATAGAGGTACTCATGGGAGTAATGGCATGTTTGGCTTCCTCCATACCAAATCGCTTTAGCAAATCTTTAGTATACTTAGATTGGCTAACAAATAAGCCATCCAAGCTTTGCTTGATTTGCAACCCTAAGAAGAAGTTCAACTCACCCATCATACTCATTTCAAATTCGTTTTGCATGTTAGATGCGAAATCCTTGCAAAGGGAAGTGTTTGTTGATCCGAATATAATGTCGTCAACATATATTTGGATAATCAACAAATCATTCTTGACAGTTTTTGTAAATAGAGTGGTGTCAACTTTGCCTTTAGAAAAACCTTTTTGAAGTAGAAAGTCACTAAGCCGTTCATACCAAGCTCTAGGAGCTTGCTTTAACCCGTACAAAGCTTTAGATAATTTGTAAACATGATTTGGAAAACGTTCATTTTCAAGCCGGGTGGTTGTTTCACATACACTTCTTCATCTATAGTTCCATTTAGAAAAGCACTTTTGACATCCATTTGATAGAGAATAAAATTTCTAGATGATGCAAATGCAAGAAGCATTCTAATTGCTTCTAATCTAGCTACGGGTGCAAAGGTTTCATCATAGTCAATGCCTTCCTCTTGATTGTAACCTTGAGCTACCAATCTTGCTTTATTTCGAATAATCACTCCATTTTCATCCTTCTTATTTCGAAAAACCCATTTAGTGCCTATTATAGTTTGATGTGTGGGTTGAGGGACTAAATGCCAAACTTGATTGCGTTCAAATTGATTTAGTTCCTCTTGCATAGCCATGATCCAAGAATCATCACATTGAGCTTCGTGGAAGTTCTTGGGTTCAATATTGGACACAAAAGCCATGTGATTGCATAAGTCTCTAAGTTGAGATCTTGTGCTAACACCTTGTGAAGGGTTTCCTATGACTTGGTCAAGAGGATGGTTGTGCACAATCCTCCAAGATTTAGGAATGGAGCAAGTCAAGTCATCATTTGATTGATCTCCAACTTTACTCTTATCCATTTGCCTACTTGACGAGTTGGAGATATTGAGATTATTGAAATTATCCTCAATTCCTACAACTTCATCATCATCTAGGTCAACTCTAGGTGAGGGTAGAGGTGGTGATTCATGAAAAACAACATGGATAGACTCTACCATAGTTAAAGTCCTTTTGTTAAAGACTTTAAAGGCTCTACTTGTTGAGGAATAACCTAAGAAAATTGCTTCATCCGATTTGGAGTCAAATTTTCCCAAGTTATCTTTATCATTTAAAACAAAACATTTACAACCAAATACCTTGAAATAACCAATATTGGGTTTCCGACCATTCCACAACTCATACGGAGTTTTACCCAATTTCATACGAATTATAACTCTATTTATGACATGACAAGCGGTATTTACCGCTTCCGCCCAAAGACTTCGGGGAAGGTTGTGTTCATTTAACATAGTTCTAGCCATTTCTTGTAAAGATCTATTTTTCCTTTCAACTACCCCATTTTGTTGAGGAGATCTTGGAGCCGAGAGATCATGAGATACACAAAATTCATCACATAATTTCTCTAGATCTTGATTGTCAAACTCTCTACCCCTATCACTTCTAATTTTCTTGATTTTCAAATCTTTTTCATTTTGAATGACTCTATAAAATTTATCGAGAATGGAGTGAGTTTCATTTTTATGAGCAAGAAAGTAAACCCAAGTAAATCTAGAGTAATCATCTACTATAACAAGTACATAGAGTTTCCCGGCCAAGCTAGCCGTTCTTTCCGGACCAAAGAGATCCATATGAAGTAACTCTAAGGGTCGAGAAGTGGTGATATCTTTCTTTCTCTTAAAAGAAGATTTCACTTGCTTGCCTATTTGACATGCACTACAAATTTTATCTTTTGAAAAATTAGTCTTCGGGAGGCCTTTGACTAATTCATTTTTAGACAAACGTTGGATGAGGTCCATACTAGCATGTCCTAAGCGTCTATGCCATAACCAACTATTTTCACTCGATGTGACAAAGCACTTAACATCTTGTTCATTTAATTCACATAGCAACATAGTATATAAATTTCCATTTCTCTTTGCATTGAACAATTGCTTTCCGTCTTTCTCAACTATGCATGCATTTGACCTAAAGATAACATCATAACCTTTGTCACAAAGTTGGCTAATACTAAACAAGTTATGCTTCAAACCATCAACTAAAAGTACGTTATCTATAGCTAGAGAGGAAGATATACCAATAGATCCGATTCCAACAATTTTGCCTTGTGAGTTATCTCCAAAAGTAACGTTTCCTCCTTCATAATATTTTAAGGACATGAATTTCGATTTGTCCCCCGTCATGTGCCTTGAACATCCGCTATCAAGAAACCATCTTTATTTTGAGGCGGTCTTCAAGCACACCTACAAAACAACGTTACGTGACTTTTATTGGTACCCAATCTATTTTGGGTCCATTTTGGTTAGAAAGAGATGCAATAGTTCCTTTCGGAACCCAAATTGATTTAGTTACCAAGTTTTCTTTAGCACGTAGAGATGCAATAGTTCCTTTTGGAACCCAAAACATTTTTGAAACAATTCTCTTCTTCTTTCTTAGAAAACATGCATTTGCTTTGTGACCTCTTTTCTTGCAATAGTAGCATGAAACATGATTGTGATCAATAGAAGTTGAGCATGAAGATTGTTTTGAAAAAGTATGCTTTAATGATTTTATTTTCTTCAATAAAAGTGCATCTTTGTTGAATGCATCATATCCTAAGCCGCATTTGTCAAAAGAGTTTCTTTGTCTTCCTAGCATGATGCTCAAGTTTTCTTTTCCTTTTGTGAATTTTGCTAAGATGTTTATTTGATTATCAATGGTCTTCTTCAACAAAATATTTTCCTCTTCTATCTTCATACTTTTGTCATTAGTTGTATTTACATCAACTATGGTGTGGCAAGTGGAATTACATGAAGATTTAGATTTCTTGAGCAAACTATGTTTTTTTGCTAGTTTTTCAAACTCACCATACAAATTTTCAAATGCATCTTGTAATTCATTATGAGAAAATAATAGCTCATCATATGATAAAATGGAATTATCTAATGCATGTAAATTTAAATGTACCTCATCTTCATTTGCCATGAGGCAAAGATTTGCACTTTCCTCACCATTCTCTTCCTCATCCGAATCACAAGAGTCATAATCATCCCATGTTGCATTCATGGCCATTTTGTTTGGCCTTTTATCGTTCTCCTTTTTGGGCTTGAAACACTCATTTCTATAGTGCCCCGGTTTACCACAATTGAAACAAGTAATAGACTCCTTCTTGCTTGTCTCTCCTCTTGGTTCATTGCTCTTTAAGAACCTCCGACCTTTAGCCTTCTTTCGTTGAAGAAATCTCTTGAATTGTTGAGTGATCAAGGCAATGTCTTCATCAACCTCTTCTTCGATTCTCTCATTTGCTTCACTTTTGGTTGAAGTTTGCAAGGCAATACCTTTTCTTGGCTTGGCGTCTTCTTCACGAGATTTCAAGGTAATTTCCCATGTAAGGAGTGACCCGAAAATCTCATCAAGACTCATAGTGCTAAGATCATGTGCTTCTTTAATAGCCGTCACCTTCGCATCCCATTTGACCGGAAGGCTTCTAAGGACTTTGCGTGCCGCATCGGATCTAGGAACAATTCTACCAAGATGCTTTAGTCCATTCAAAATGTTAGTAAAACGAGACATCATAAAATTGATGTTTTCATCTTCCTTCATGGCAAATAATTCATATTCATGCATAAGTATATCAATTTTAGATTCTCTAACTTGAGTAGTTCCTTCATAAGTAACTTCAAGTTTATCCCACATTTCTTTGGTCGTGGAGCAAGTAGAGACTCGATTAAATTCATTTGGACTTAATGCACAATTTAGATTAACCTTAGCTTTGACATTAAATGAAATAAGTCTACGCTCATCATTATCCCATTCGTTGGGCAATTTGGGAATGGTTTTTCCATCAACTATTTTGGTAATAGTAAAAGGTCCATCAACAATAACTAGCCAAATTTGATAATCAATAGCTTGAAGAAAATCTATCATTCTAGTCTTCCAATAACTATAGTTTGAACCATCAAACCATGGGGGCCTATTGTTTGATTGTCCTTCTACATGAGTGACTATGTTTGAGGCCATGATCGTTCTCTAAGACGGTTAAGTCAAAAACAAGTAGAGATTAGGCTCTGATACCAATTGTTAGTCACTAAAATACCCTAGAGGGGGGGGGGGGGGTGAATAGGGTTTTAAAAATAATTTCTAACTCCTTTTTATTCTTACTAAAACATGCAACAAGGTTCAATATTAATTTACAAGGTAAAATATGCAATGAATGATTTCACTTAAATTCAACAAGCTATTTACCACAATATAAATTAAGCATGCATGAACATAAAGTAAAGAGATAGAGATAGAGATATTGACACCGTGATTTTTACGAGGTTCGGTAACTCCTACTCCTCGGCTCAAAGAATCCCCTTCCTTGAGACTTTCCCAATCCTCACACTATGGCTCTTCCTTCAATAGGTGGAATAGCAAAACCTTTACAAAAGAGCTAACTAGCTCTTCACACAATCAAGAGAACAATCCTCCCTTGATACAATGGGCTTCACTCACCCAAGATCACAAATTTGTGTATGTAATCAATATATCACTCAAGAAACAAAAACACTCAAAACCCTAAGGTTTTTATGGATGATAGATCAAGATAAGCTCAAGTGTTTTTAGGTGATATTTTAAGAACTCAAGATATATATATATTCTCACAATATATTTTCAATAAGAGAATAGGCTCAAGGCTTGAGTTTAAATCTTCAAAATGATAAGAGTGAAAAGCGAGATTTTGCTATCAAAAGATTTTTCAGAAGATGCTTGAGAGAAAATTAGAGATGAACAATATTTGGAAAATTTCTCACACAAGAACCTTAGCATTGTTAATCCATATCTCTTTCTTTATATAGTGAACACTAGGGTTTGGAGAGTGTGTCTCACCCTAGACAATATGGAGAGTAGGACCTGAAAATCTGCAAGCAAAATCATTTCTTTTTGGGCAAAAATATTGTTTAGAAATACTTTTCCTTAAAATCCTGAAGCACCCAGTCGACTGCCTCCATGCTTAGATTTAAAATATTTTTCCCAACGGCTAGGGTCAGTCGACTGCCTCAAGAAGGCCAGTCGACTGCCTCAGGCAATCAAAAATGTTCGAAACTCTCTGGTCCAGTCAGTCGGCTGGGTCTTTAACTGCCAGTCGACTGGTCACAGTCAGTCGACTGCCTTGGACAGGCCAGTCGACTGCCTCATGCAGTTAGAATGTTTTATAACTCACTGGTTCATCCAGTCGGCTGGGCCCTTAAGGGCCAGTCGACTGGGTCATAGTCAGTCGACTGCCTTGGACAGGCCAGTCGACTGGGTGACTCCAAAAATTGTTTTCAAGGTCAGTTTTTGATCCGTTTGAGTTCGTTTGATTAATTACTTGAGCTTATAAGATCAATCAACGCATAAGATACCTTGTTACAATATTCTCACCCCGACCTATCTACCCCAGGTCTTGAGTCCAGCTTTTGTTCTTTCTTTGATCTTTTTGTCCTTCTTCGAGTTTGCGCTTGAGTTTCCTTATCGCTTGTTGCTTTAGCGATCTTCCCGAAACATTTACCTGTACTTGCTGAAACACTTAGCTCAAAGCCATATTAGTACCAAACACGGTTTTGAATGTTTTGTTAATATCAAAATAAGATTTATTGCTTGAAATGGAATTTCAAAGCCAACACCTATGACAAAACCCATATGTGGTGAAAGCTTTAAACAACACATGTTTTCTATGGGTCTAAGAAGTGATTGAATGAGAAAACCCATATATGGTGAAAGCTTCAAAACACTATTATTTCTTATGAGTATTGAGAATTGATTTTTTATTGACTCTTGGCTTTATGACCAAGTGGGAGATGTTAGGGTTATGTGGCAAAAAAGCCCTGTTTTTATTATTATCGTGATGTGTTAAACAACCACACATATAATCTTTATTTGTGTAAGAAGACGTACAAATATTCACATGTATTGTGTATTGTATATTTATTTTTGCATATTGTATAATTATTATAATGTAGGAAACATGTGTTTTACCAAGTCAGTTTGATTGAGACTTGACTTGGAAAACACAACCGCGAATATCTCACATGTACTTAGTTGTAACAACTCATTAACATACGTGGGTGGTTAATGTTAACGTTATAATAACGATAACTTAAAACTCTATATATAGAGGTCTCTTGACAAGAGTTTTATCCATCTTTCTGAAAACTTCCAAAATGCAAAATCCCATCTGAAAACACCCATGTAGTATAAATATGGTGCGTATAACATTCTGTACTTTGAAAATGTGTGTATTGACACTAACACTTTTGGAAAACGTGCGAACACCCCCTGCAAGTTTCGAAAACGTGTGAATATCCCCTTCTTTGACTTTTATACTTTCTTAAATACCCATTTTACCATTTTTCTTCAAAATATATATATAAATTTTGAAAATTAAATTTCGAAGCCAATATATAAAATTCAAATTCGAAATTTATATATATATAATTCAAAACCAATATATATATAAAATAAAATTTTCGAAATTTATATATAAAAAATTCGAAATATATATATAAAATTCGTAAAAAAAATATGTAAATTTAAAAATATATATATAAATTTCAAAAAATAAATATTAAATTTCGAAAAATTTATATAAAATTTTAAATATATATATATAAAATTCGAAAAAACATATAAAATTTTAAACAAATATACAAAATTCAAACAAAAATATAAAATTCAAATAGTTGTGCAAATAGAAGTATAAAAACCAAAAGTGACCAAAGTACAATATACCAAAACAAAATTTAAAGTCAATGAAAGTAGAAATAGAAGTATATTTTCCCCGAATTTTATATATATTTTTCAAATTTTATATATGTTTTCGAAATATGTATATATTTTTTGAATTTATATATGTTTTTCCTAATTTTATATAATTTTTTGAAATTTATATTTTTCTTTTCAAAATTTATATATTTTCGAATTTTATATTTTTTTTGAAATTTAATATATATTTTTTGAATTTTAGATATTTTTTCAAATTATATATATATATATATTTTTACGAATTTTATATAATATTTCAAATTTATATATGTTTTTCGAATTATACTAAGGGCATATATGTCATTTAACACAAAATGTGGTCAATTCGCACACAAATGAAAGGATTAGAGTAAAATCAAACCAGGTGGGGTGTTATACGCACTATATTCATATTTTAAGGGGATTTAACGCACGCGATCCTATTATCATTTAAAAATTTTGATTCCTTTCTACAAATTTCTTTCTTGTGGTTGTGTAATTTATTCTTTCTACAATATTTGTTGGGTGTTGTGTATTTTATTCTTGGGCAATTGCCAACTGTTACAAATATTGATTATTGGTTTGGAGTATGGAATTTCCTTACTTGAGAGCTTGAAGGCTCATATGTAATTTATTTTGAATTTAGGAAATTCTCGGAACTCGGTTCGCCCAAATGATTCCATGATTGAAAATTTATTCTTATTGAGAACTCATGTTTCGATCATTTTAAAACAATTTTCTTCCCTCTTTTCTCAAAACTTTTGTCAAGCAAATCTCAACCCTCTACATGATCATTTATAGTACTTGACGTTTGAAGTTGTTTTGAGCCAAAAATGACGTGTTTCGAACCCGTAAAACTACCACAAAATCCATAGGGCAAAATTGGAAAAAAACATTAATTTTTTTTTTTTCAAATTTCTGGACTTGGGATTGATCCCAGATATTCAGATCGCTCCCACCTATGCTTACTGGTTGCTAATTTTTCTTTTGAGATGGATTCCGATTTTTTTGGGGATCGATCCCACTAATGAACATTGACTTGTATTTTCCAACTTTCACGTTTCAACTTTGAATTCGATTCTGATTGTTCTTATGGCCTACCCTAGGCCTAACTTGAATACTTTAACTCGAAAATTATAATTTTATCCTTTGTTGAATATTTTTACCCTTGGATGAAGGTTTGATGATTAAATGATCCATTTTGTTAACCGGAATTAGCTCATTGACTCCAATTGCATTTCTATCACTCTTGGAAATCGTTTTTGCCTTTATTTGAGTTTCATTTCAGATTTTCGTTCACTCCAAAATATTTTGGACTTTGTTTTTTTTAAATCCGCAAAATGAGGCGTGACATCATCTTTCAAGTATATACATAAAACACGTTATACATATGAGAGGATGGGTTTTTTGACCCATTAATTTTGAAATATAAATAATGTTAATCCAAAGCCTTATAATTATGGAATTGATTGGGTATATCTGGATAGAATCAACTCAAAACCCGTTGATGTTGGACCTAACTTGTCCACCAAGATCTTAGTGAGCCTGAATTTTGGGCCCTAACAAACTTGTTATAAGCTTAACCAATTGAAGCTAATTTATAATGTCAAAGTAGACTATTTAAATTTCAAGAAAAAATAATTTAATCGTAATTTTCAAATAAGAAATTATCTGAACAAAAAAACTTCAAATTAAAATAAAATAACTAAATTCTTATCTCTCCACGTCTAAATTATATATAGTCATAAGGACATTAGTAATTAACTCATTTATCAAGAGTAAAGGTAATCTGTCAACTTTTTAAATCTTAGGGACTAATTGTTCCTGGAATGGAAATTTTGTATCTTACTGTAATGGAAGGAAACCTGAGAGAGTCATGGTTAGTTTGCGGTTAAGTGGTCCTATATCTGATTGGTCATGGGACTATATGTGTGACCTTGTTAGGGACGACCCTTCTTTTTTGGCCTGTTATGTTTGTGTCTTGTAAAGAACCAAAATAAAATAAGAGCACCAATTTCATTTGATCAAATTATACAAATTGACAAAATGTAATATCCTTTAAAAACAGGAGGAGGTAAGCTACATTCTTTAAAAAAAAAAAAAAAAAAAAAAAAAAAAACCCTTAACAAAGTTTGACCAATATTGTCATAAAACTACAGAATTTGGATTTGGTGAATTCAAATATGACCCATTCACTCTTACATGACTATATTACCTCTTTTTTCCTTCCAACAGTAACAATGTAATTTTATAATCATATCACTAAAATATTAGTGAGCTTTATCTAACATTATGCTATCTACACCTTTGCCAAAGAAAAATAAAAAATAAAGAGTAACAACTTTGCGATGTCCTCAAGGCAGGTATTGACAAATTTGTTTTAGCTTTTTTGCAAAGATTGTCTGTGTCAATCAAAGGGCATCAGTGTTATCTCACTTAACATTACTTTTATCTACCAACTGTAATCATAAAACTTTATATATCATACCACTAACATATTACAAAAATTTGACTATCTATCTCATCTATAGACCTTTATAAGAAAGATGACTAACTGGGTAACTTTCTAATGTCTCCAAGCCATGTATTGATTCTTTTGTTTTTGCTTTCTTATGGATCCAATGATTGATTATCAGAAACAATATAAAAAAGAACAATGATGCAAAGGTTGCCCAACTAGTGCTATACCTTTGGATCTCTTCAGCCAGGTCGTGTAAGAACAAATTTTCTTCCAAATGTGATGTGGTCCAGTAAAATATTGGTCTTAAAATTTAAAAAACATTCGTAAAATACTTTTCAAATATTAGAACACATATCAATTGTTTATAGAACCGCATCACATGTTGAAGGAAGGAAGTTCCTTCTTACAAAACATGCTGCAAGCATTGTTCGAAAAGGAGCATCACCCGCATTCACCCTCGAATTGGTAAACTGGACTGTTCAATACACAAAAGAATATCCGGGTTTGCCTAACAAGTTCGAATGACAAGCAAGCGTGCTTTTTGTCTACTCTATTTCCCAGTTTTAGCATCCACAAAAATACTCTCAACATCCTCACCAATACCACCTTCAGAAACACCAACGCATGTCACTGCAAACAATGAGGCAATATTGTAAACTAAACGTTCGGTAATGCAGATGATGTCCATAGTTTTGAGAAACCAAAACCCACAAAGCACAAGATTTTTTAGACGCATATACAATTTGGATCCAGGGACTATTCCAAGCTCACTTTTTGGCCTGTTTTGAAGGAAAATGCCAGACTGGGTCTACACTCATTCTTAAATATTTCTCATTCTGTTGTATCGATAAAGCTTTTTGGCTTACTCACTGGGAAAAAATAAATCATTTTTTGGCTTAGAGCAGCGGAGTTTCTTTACTTCTTAGTTCTCATTTGTTTTTCCTTCCCAATGCTTCACATCTGTTGTTTTCCTTCTAATGCTTCCAAACACTGCATAGACATGGCTCAGTATCAGATATGACAATCAATAATTGGAAACATTAAGGTTGCTCCTAAATAAAATCAACAGTTACAGTAGGCATAGTTGCATAAATAGGAGACGCCAAAATCACACTAAAGTATCCCTCTACTACTACTATCTATCTTTATCGTAATTTCTATCGTTCTTTATTTGACACAATGGGAAATGAATCTCCTGATCTAACATGTTCTACGACGTGCTCTCTATGCAAACCTCAACCAGTTTTACAAGGTGACGCTTTGGTCAAGGCGGGTCAAGAAGATAGCGTTGATAGAGGATGGATAGGACAAACTTGTTTTGTTGTCAGGTTTCTTCAGCGGCTGCTGGAAGGAGGGGTAATACTACCATTCTATGTTTATATTTCATTTTCTCTGCACAAAAATTCTTGAATTTAGTTTCGACAATGTCAACGAATTCACAATACCGCCCGCTGGCATTGTGAATATTTGAGCCTATGGACCACCGTGACATGTCAAAGTACAGAATGTGACAAAGATAGCTCATGATTTTCGAACTTATTACCAAGCAACTAGAGGTCAACCTTGATCATTTCCTCGTAATAATTCACTACACAAAGACTGCTACCTAATAAATAACATATGTAAATGTCTACAATATAGAAACACCATGGTGAAGGACTGAAAAGCCGAAAAGGATTTCAGGTATTAGTACATTGGTTAAAGTCATCAGGCAATCAATGTAGTCTGATTATAGCTGCAAATCAATCTATTTATTCAAGCAAAACTTGAACTCAACCATATTGATTTACCAAGTAAATGAGTAACGGCTTAATATTGAACTTCTTTACCTAACGAATCAAGCTCGAATAACACCATACTACGGTCGGTATTTAGACTCATTTTATTGGAAAGTTGTAACCGCATTTCTAATCAATCTTAGTCTCAACACCTAGTCTGAGTTTCATTGGAGTTCTATATTTAAGCAGATGAGTCAAAGAGGTCTAGCCTGATCTTCTTCTGTTTCTTTTTTCCCTGTCAGCTTGAGCTTGACAAACAGAAATCAAGAAGAGATTCTGTACTTATTTCTATCATTGACAGAACATTACACATCAAAATCTCTGCTCGACTGAACTAAAAGGCTCCAAAACAAGAAAGGAAAGGCAAGACAACAAGAAACATTAAATAAGATTAAATTTGCACATAACCTTTCGAAGCTACTAGGGATGTGATGCGGCTATATCCCACACAATCTGATATCCTCTAGGTGGCACAATGGTTTTTAACCATAGAAAGACTGTACCTGTCTCTAGGGAAATCAGTCAAATGTTTGGAACTTTGCCCCAATAACTAAGGTAACTCTAATGTAAATTATGAGCTAGGAAGTTTTAGAAAATATAGTACTGTCCTACAATTTTAGCCACCTACAAAAGCACTTTGTCTTGATATGCTCTCTCCATAACTGAAGACAAATACATAATGTCAGTGGGCACAAAATACAGACATAACGCCTTACTTAGATATAATAAATCTTACAGAATAAAGACCTGAACACAAATATATGGCAATAATATGTATATATAAACCTATATGATTATAATATTTCAAAACAACAAATTAGTTCAATCAATAACTTGTAACTGAAAATTAAATAATCATGATCATCCTTCTTATAAAGGAAGGGAACAACAAAACTCCCACCAAGTAACTGAGTTGGCATAAGGTCTTTCGCCATATGACCCACAGGTCTTGTTTTCAACTTCTAGGGGGCATCAAAAACCTTTCTCCCTGGATTTACCCTATCCACATGGTAATAAAAACACATACACAACATATGTTCCATGTGCTCGTCTACAAGTTTACATGAATTATATTTACAATACAAAACAAATTAACAATAGACATGTAAACAAATCTCATATGTTGTTGTGTCAATGATATCTCTTCAATATCTGCTCTATGTTGTGTCTTGTGCTTAGTCATGCTGCTCTTTCAAAAAATTATACTACATCTTCCCTTTTTAATATGAGCAAAACTTTTATCTCTCTTACAGATTTCCTAAATCCGGTTTTTCTGTCAGTCATCATTTTTGGGCTAAAATAGTATTTTTTTAAGTATACAACAATTATGAAGCACGCGTTGTCTAGTGCCTAAGTAGTGGTAATTTATCCAACACAACTTTATATTTAGGACTTGTTCAAATTGCATCATACACAGGTGCCAAACAACAAGGATAGGATCGTAGAACCCCTTTGGGGTGTCTGTTTTGCTTAGCATTGCTTCTCACAAACATTACCAGTATCAATCGTGGAAATCAGATGTCACAGGACCAAACTCTTCAAACATAGACCCACCTCAACCAAAAATAAAAAAGAAAAGCAGCATTGATATTCTGAACATCCCACAAAGTTGTCCATTAATCGTTGGTCACAATTGCGGTACCAAAATAAGTTACTCTATATAGCAGTGGGAGCTGACCAGATTTTATTTGGCATTACACCTTAACTTAAATCCAAAGCGCTGTTTTTGAGCAAAATACCAAGTACCATTTTAAGAGAACAAAAATAACCACAAGGGTCTTATTTGGAATCCCAGGTCAAATTGAGATTATAACTGACGGTTCGATCTGCAAGGTTGCAGAGCACCATTCTAGTAGTGGAAGAACACGTGTTCTAATCAATGGCTTCGATGCTCTATCCAATACAATATACCATAACTGGTTGGTTGCCTAGGATTTCACTATTACTTATTTAGCAAATTTTTATTTTGAACCACCTAGTGTCATCTTCATAGCAGATAATATAGGTGCTTCTTTCCACTAGAATATGCCTCTTAGTTCTAGTTGGTCTATTTTGATTTTAAATCAAGAAGAAAGAAAATGAGAGAATACAAATATAAGATGGCGAATGTTGGACAGGCCTCTACAACAAGTTTGATGTTAGAATAAGACTCAACTCAAAGCTCAATATCCAGTCCTAGAGATTATATGTGCCAAAGAAACAATTTGTGTTTGATATCTGTAACTACACCTTGAATTGTTAGTGCTAATCCTTCAGTGAGTATAACCTCGATAACTACTAAAGAGAAGACAATAAATATGATATTTAATTTCTATTAATACTTGTTTACCATTTTAGAATAATTAACTGAACAAGAACATAAACGGAGACTTGCATTTCTAGAAAGAAAATCAAGGAGAACAAATCGAATGTTATAAAAGATAAATAAATAACAATTGTCAAAAGGTTGGAAAGGAAGACACGCCAAACAAGTCATGTTCAAAACGTTTTTGCTTTCGTCTGGCCATATTATAACCTAGGACAAGTTCATCAAAAATTGTGCAAATGTTACGTGTTTTGCACTTTGCCGGTTGTTTTCTCTTTATTTATTTTTTTCAAATTTTCATATTAGGAGAGTCAGTTTTATGGTTATGAGAGTCTGAATTTAATTTTAACCACTTTATAAGATAGAAATAAATGAGTTTGTAGCCCTGATTACTCTTTTTCAGAAAAAAGGGTGAAATGTGTGCTTATCTCACCTGCGGCCATTGACTTTTGCCAAACAACAGGAATCTTGTGAGCTCATCGTGTTTTTGTCATCATGACAAATCAAATATCAAAATATGTTGAACGAGTACTAATATATTTGGCAGCTTTATTTGTTCTATCCCTCCGTGTACTTGTTTTCGCATGATCTTATACTTTCTGTGCAACTTGATGCAGGTAGCAGAGGAGTTGATAGCATTGGGGAAAATAGCATGCCCCATAGTAATAAGTAGCCTGCTTTTCTTCTCTAAATCAATTATCTCTATGCTCTTTCTGGGATATCTTGGGGACACTGAGTTAGCTGGGGGCTCACTCTCAATTGGGTTTGCAAACATCACGGGTTACTCAGTCCTCAAAGGTTTAGCCACAGGGATGGAACCCATATGTTGCCAAGCTTATGGAGCAAAGAAATGGTCTATCCTCAGCCAAACCTACAAAAAGACCGTCTATCTCCTTTTTCTCACAACAATTCCAATCTCATTACTGTGGTTGAACATGGAGTCCATTCTTCTATGTTTAGGTCAGGATCAAAACATCACCTCAGTGGCCAAGATCTATATCACATACTCCATTCCTGATTTGCTAGCCCAAGCGCTCCTATATCCCTTAAGGATTTTCTTAAGGACCCAAAATTTAAATAGACCACTCACTATTTCTTCAACCTGTGCATTGATCCTCCATCTTCCAATCAATTACATCCTTGTGAAGTATATGGATTTGGGAGTGAAGGGAGTTGCACTGGCCTCAGCTTGGAACACTTTAAATATAAATCTAGGTTTGTTAGTTTACCTTGTTCTATCAGAAAAGGCACTAAAACCTTGGGATCGGGAAGCAAGTGACACATGCTCTCAAGGCTGGAAGCCGCTGCTCTCCCTTGCAGGCCTTAGTGTATTATCTGTGTGCCTGGAGTGGTGGTGGTATGAGATAATGTTGCTATTGTGTGGTTTACTTAGAAATCCACAGGCAAGTGTGGCTGCAATGGGCATCCTTATGCAAACAACCAGCTTGCTATATGTGTTTCCTTCCTCTTTGAGCTCGAGCTTGTCCACACGTGTTGGCCATGAGCTAGGGGCTGATCAGCCAGCACGGGCTAAACAGACAACTACTATCGGACTCATTGTGGCCACCATGTGGGGATTTTTGGCATTTGCTTTCACTATTGCAGTCAGAGATGCATGGGGGAAACTCTATACATTTGATCCACATACTCTTGGTTTGACATCGGTTGCCCTTCCTCTACTAGGGTTTTGTGAGTTGGGGAATTGTCCACAGACAGCGGCATCCGGGGTCTTAACAGGCTCTGCCCGGCCTAAGGTTGGTTGTTATATTAATTTTGGGGCCTTTTACCTTGTAGGTTTGCCAGTTGCAGTTCTTTTGAGCTTCAAATTCGAAATGGGGTTTATGGGGATGTGGTTAGGCCTTGCCGCAGCACAAGTGTCATGTATGTGCATGATGGTGTGCACTTTGGTTCGCACAGATTGGAAAGACCAAGCTAAGAGGGCCAAGGAGCTGACCCAGGCCAAAGAAGAAGACAAAAATGATTTGGAAGTCAACCTCCTAAGCTGACATGCAAATCTCTTATCATCACTATAATAATCTCTTAGAAGTCTGGCATCATAGTCTGGCACATCTTAGCTGAATCTCTTTCTGTGAGAAACTTAATCTCTAGTATAGCCCACCTTCTTAACCAAATATCTTGGTATCACTAAAATAATTGCCTTGTACTATGAGATAATATTAAACATTCTGAATGGCCAAAGCATCCCGTCTCTCTCTCAGAAGGAGACAAGGGAAGCAGGTCTGTCGTTGTATATTTCCATCTGTCCAATGTTATCTTCTTTATAATCCAGGGGAGTAATGGTTCAGTTCTAAATATGATATATAAAAGAATTAGGAAGAAAAATAAACAAGGCAGCGAAGCAAGAGGGTCACCTAATTAGGAAGGCAGTGAATCTGAAACAAAATTTAGAAGGAATCAGTAGTCTCTTCTTGATTGCTAACACAGGAAATTTACAGAAAATGGAATCTAAACAAAAAAAAAAAAAACAAAAAAAAAAGGGTCAATCAAAACAGAGGACCAATATTAGTTATATATACATCGCAACAACAATACCTCTATTAGCATGTCAGACCACATAAAAACTATGAGCAGAAATAAGATGAAAAAGAAGGATATTTTCTCAAAACTCAAATAAATCCGTTGGAAGAAGAATGGTCCTTTTGTCTCGAAGAGCCAACCAAGGTGCCAGCCCTCTCTCTATCTCAGTCTCGGTTTAGCATCATATATCGATCTGGAGAAAATTTTGATTGGTTGTAGTGCAGATTAAGAAGCAGCTCCTCCAGGCTGTGGGGGTGGGGGTGGGGGCTGGTTTTGTTTGAGAAAGATCCCCTTTTTTCTTTTTTACGGGCCCACCGAATCCTGAAAAATGGGTTCTTGGGGAAGCGTGGTGGGAGGGTAGGGGCTATAGCCGCCTGATAGAGGCAGAAGCGGGGGCCACCAGAACTATCTGCGTCAAGTGTGTCAATTGAAAGAGGAGGGGAGACAACTCAAATGCCAGTGCAAAAATAGAAAGAGTCATGCCCTTCAAAGTGGAATTCTTCTAAGATCCATTGTTAGATTTTGCTGCATGCTCTGCTCCCAAAATGAAGAGAGACTTGCGGGGGCAGATCGGGGTTGGTTGGTCCGGGAAGTCGTGGGAGAGGCAGGCTAAGTGAAATATTATACTGGTGCTACTATAGAATATTAAACTTTGATCTTTATCCACAACCGTGCAATTTAGGAATACAACACAGAGAAAACCCCTCTTGCCAACACTTTCATTTTGGTCCAGTACTGTCACTCATTGCCCTTCAGTACTTGAACCATGAGAGACTGGAGATGCTTTCATACCTACTAATCTTTAGGTTTTGTATGCAAAATTCCACATTTGGGACTCTGGGACAACAACATCATATAACAACCCCCAGATAAATTCACCATCTTTTGACTGGATCAACCAGAAGTAAACAGAGGATTTGCAAAACCAAGTGGGCTTTTACTAGAAGTGTCATAATGTATACAAAAAAAAAGGGGGGGGGGGAATAGCCTAGAGCACGAGGCTCCCACCATTACAAGGTCTGCAGAGGGGAAGATACACGCAACGTTACATCCTCTTGGAGAGGCCAATTCCCAATTTTGAACCCTTGATCTCCAGGTCACATGGGTCACAAAAACAAAAACAAAAACAAAAATTCTGTTTTAATAACAGAAACATAATTTTTAATAAAATAACCTAAAAGGGTTCGTAGTGTGGATAAGGCACCCACATTAATCATGGTCTAGAAAGGTGAAATGGTTGGTAGCCAATTACCCCTATTTCTAGAGATTCAGAATGGACAATGCTTGCCTCAAATTGTAAGAAGGAACATCCTTCAACACGTGATGCGGCCAATAAAATATTTACATATATTCTAAAATATCAATCTATTCATAACCATGTTTACATGGTGTTTGATATTCAACAAACATAATTATGAAAATATTAAAAATTGTAACCAATTGTTTATGGAGTCACATACCCAGTTGAAAGAAGTTCCTTCTTCTACAGCCTAAGGCAAGCATTGCCCATAAATAACGGTCAACAATGCAAGCAATAATCACAAATCAATGATAGGTTTGCAGCATTGCCCATAATGTAAAAAACGAAAAGATCCCAATACGAAGAATTATGGCAACCTCCAACCAAGAACAATCACCTAGTAGAGCCATATGTTGCAACTAACATTGGTAACAAGATTGCTACATAATCACCCCAATCAACTTAATAAAACATATAAACAAAGCAAGAAGTGAAGTAAATACAGCAAGAATTAAAAGAAATTAAATGTCAATAACATATATGGCAAATATATTCCTGACAAGCTTATTAGCAGAGGTTGTGCTAATAAACGCCTTATTGACTACTATCACAATTTGTACTGAGTAAAAAATGAAAGCCTCTGGCTAATCATAGTCTCCTTCTAGTTTACGCCTAGTACTTGATATACTAGTATTAAAAATAAAATAAAATAAAATTGGGAATAGATTAATATATCATGAACGATTTGGTAACTGAATAATTTTTTTAACAGGAGTTACATTTAATTGCAGATATGCTTCAGAAAATAACACAATTTGAAGAACAGGACCGAATCGATTTGAAGATTTGATAAGCTAATTGTAGGTTAATATTAGAAGTAATAGCAACTGAAACTAGTACAGTTCAGAGGATGATTTTACATATATATAGAGAGAGAGAATCGCTTACCGTTTGATCTTTATCAGCAAGCAACAGCATCTATACAGACCGTTTGGTATATACATACATAGATACATATATATATATATATATATATATAGATCTACCGTCTAAGTACGGATCAGAGTACTGGGTTTCTGAATTCATCAGCATTCTAAGCGGGGATTGACAATACAAATAACACTAGTGAGAAAGAAAAAAAAAAGTAATAATAATAAAACAAAAATAGAAAAACAAAAAACAAACCTTGGGATATCTGCAAAAACCCCCCTAGTTTGTTATTTTGTGCGGTAAAACCTCAAAAGTTTAATTTTGTATACATAAATCCACCAATTTTTAAAAATATTGCACTTTCCCCCTACCGGTTACCAGTCGGCCATGTTTCGCGGGAAAAATGTCTTGTGCATTGCACATGACATATATAAAATACGAAAATCCTAAAATACCCTTTTGTGTTATCAAAAGTCCCTTCCTTTTTCCTCTTCCCCTTTCCTTCTCTCTCACAACATATATATATATAGTATATATAATACACACACATATATGTATTTAGGAAAAATATCACTTACATCCCCTGAGGTAAAGTCTAATAACACGCGCACCCCCTAATGTTTCAAATTGCATATATATATGTAAATGCCCAAAAAGTGCACAACACAAGAATTCAATGCTTTATTCAATTTTGGTTTTTTCTTTATATACATTTTCTTTTTGGGTTTTTGGCCCATTAGGGTAATACAACTTTGCTTACCTCATTATTACATCATTATCTATGTTTTTTTTTAAAATAATATATGTTGAAATGGGCCTAGTCTTCGGGCTTTTGATAACCTTGTTGGGCCATCAGCCTGATGGGCCTAATACTTGATGGGCTTCAGTGGGCCAGGAGATTTCCACACTTACACAGGCCCTCTTTTTGGTGGTGGGTTTCGGGCGGTCAAGCCCATTACCAAGAAGATAGGGTGGAAAGCCGGATACATAACCCCTCTCGGGGTGATGTGGCAGGCCATTTAATCATCACAGTTGTATCATCATTTAACCGTTTGAAATTCATGGATCAGGTAGCCTCGATTTGCGGGATGAGGGCTGAGGAGGCGCATGTGAAACGGCGTGACGCTTCGCTTCTCGTGCGCACGGCTTTTCGAGCACTTCGGTGACCTCTATAAATACACTTGTATTTGTTGAATACTTATTTCATTTCAAAGTCAATAGTTCTCAGAAAATTCTCTGCAACTTGAGTTCTTCGCTTCTCATTGCCATAATCTATTCATTCTTCCAGGAAACTCACGAAATCTCATTGATATTCATCCTAGTGTAAGTTCTCTTCTTTCAGATTTCCTACCTTTCTGTCAATATGTTTGATAGTGATGACCCTCGGTCGGGTAGCGATCGTCTCCCCTTTTCTGTGGATCCAGATGCTTCTCTTAGCTCTTCATCGGTAGAGGTGGTCAGGACAGTCGGATCCAGTCCTCCTGAGGTTAACCAAAACGTTGCAGCGAGTGGGGATCCGGCTGCAGGGAGATCAGGAGATCAATTTTATGTCGATCCCCTCCCTCCTACACAGGGTAGAAACGGTACTGAAAAGACTGAGGGTTAAGTGCGGGATACCCGATAGGGTGATCATTAAGAATTATCCCAAAAAATATGACTTCAGGAAAGGGGAGGGAGTTATGGATCATCAGATCTTACTATCATCCTTCCACGTTCAGGTTTTTAGATTCCCGATCCACCCTTTCTTTCTTTATACCCTGTCTACCTTGGGTTTGGCTCCGCTTCAAATGGGGCCTAACTTCTTCAGGATTGTGGCTATGCTCCTGATAGTTAATCGGGAGATGGGTCTTGATCTTGGTCTAGCTGAGCTCCTATTCTGTTACAAGATACAGGACCAAAAGGACTATAGGGGTCAGTACAATCCTTTTCCTTTTAAGTGGGAGAAAGATTTGTGATGGCACTGAGAAGTTTAACAAAGGGTGGAAGGAAATAATGATCCTGGGAAGCGGGAATTGGAGGCTTCCTGGCTCAGCCGGATTCAAAGTCCACAGTGAATTCGACAAACCTTTATTCCCTTCCTTTAAACCATTTCATAGGGGGTCGTGCTATTGCGAACAATGCAATGATAAGTTGGGCCTTCATGTGCTTGAGTTTCTGGGAGCACCCGACCGCTTTAAAACTCTAACTTACATCACATCCCTGTTTGATCTCCTTAAATCTAAAATTTTGGGACAACCCCTGAGGATGTGTAGCAATTACCTAACGGGTTTTAATTTTCAGGCATTATCAACATAAGGACATAATACCATTCTGAGGATCCCGACGCCTGTCCTTAAGAAGAAGGCCAAGCGAGCAACGGGCCCTCAATCAAACCCTTTGGCACCGGAAAGGGCCCAAGACGATCAGCGATCTCAGAGTACTCTAGCTGCTTCCTCTGGGGCAGTTGCTCCTGCGCTGATGGGAAATGTTCCAGTTGTTCCACTTCTTCCTTCGGGAGTAAGCACTGCCGGATCGCCCATTGTCCTTTCTTCAGGGGAAATACCCGTTCCAAGATCCCGACAAATCAAGGGGGGAGAGTCCAATCTGACGGGAACACATCATTCCCGATCTGAGGATCCAGCCATAGTCTCTGATCGATCGGTTAGGCCCCGCCTGACTATAGCGTCGTCGCCAAGCATAGTGGCAGAGATTGTGGCTGGAACCAATGAGAAACAACCTATCCCATGGGCACCGAAGATAGTACTTCCAGGTGGTGGCTTCTTGGTCAGGGGATCCGAAACGATTGACAAAGATGTTGCCCTTCGGGCAATGGGTTTCCATATCTGGACCCCTGCAGACCGAAAAAAGATGAAACAGGTCGATCGAGCAAATTTGGCTATGTCTGGCCCGGAGATTGCTATGAAGGTACATTTTTGGCACGATGTTCCTTCAGTCGTACTTTGTATTTATTCACATTATTTATTGATATGTCTAACACTTGCATTTTGGCAGATGTTCTACTTGACCCAAGCTTACAACGCAAAGATGGAAGAGGACACTAGGTTGCTCAGCAAATCTAATGAACTTCTGAGGGTCAAGGAAGATTCAAGGCAAAAGGCTGTCACCTTGTTATCAATAGCCAATGAAAAGCTGGAGGTTCAGACCAGGAGGGCAATCACTACGGAGCAACAGCTTCAGGCTGCCTAAGAGCAGATCAAGGAGATGAAGGCGGTACGGTGGGCCCAATTCGTTGAAGCGGAGGCCCTGAAGACTGAGAATGAGGGCCTGAAGGTTGAAAATGAGGGCCTAAGGACCTCCAGGGTGAAGCTTATGGAGGAAAAGGTTGAAACTGAGCATCTCTTGGTGGTGGAGAGGTCAATGGTGGAGATGTGCCATTGGGGTGGCAACCAGATGTACAAGCGCCTCTGCGACACTGCCCAGTACAAGATCGGATACGGATGGAGGAAATGCTTCAAGGACATCCAGAAACCTGTTGAGGAGAGGGACTTTGCCTCAGTGGAGGAGCTGGATGAGTCTCTGGGCATTGCTCATCCGTATGATGATCCGATTGGAGGTCCCAATGACATTCGCTTCTGTGAATTCCTCACCAAGCCTCTTCTGGGGTCCACATCCGAATTTAATCCTTCTGTCCCCGATGACTATTGTTCCTGTTAGCTCAGATGCACTAGGCACTGATGCTGGCACTTAGGATTCTTCATTTGTGAAACGTAAACATTTTGTAAGCCTTAGCCACTGGGGCCCATTTTTTAATGAAAAATAATGGTTCCCGTCCAGTTGACTTTTTTTTACTTAGATTTTATCCAAAAAGTATTGTTTTTTCAGGATCAGTGTTGTGTCTTTTGGGCATTTCAGGCCACGTGACCGATATATCAACACTTTGTTTATTTTTTGCAAACTTTGATCTCTTCAGGATCTGTGTTTGTCTTTCGGGCACTTCAGGCCATGTCATAAAAAAAGCAACACTTGGTTTATTTTTGCAAACTTTGATCTCTTTAGGATCTGTATTGTGTCTTTTGGGCACTTCAGGCCATGCGATAGACAAAGTAACACTTAGTTTGCTTTTGCAAACTTTAATCACTCCAAGATCTATGTTGTGTCTTTATGGCACTTCAGGCTATACGATAAACAAAACAACACTTGGTTTATTTTTGAAAACTTTGATCTATTCAAGATCTGTGTTGTGTCTTTCGGGCACTTCAGGCCTTGCGATAGACGTAGCAACACTTGGTTTATTTTTGCAAACTTTGATCTTTTCAGGATCTGTGTTGTGTCTTTCGAGCACTTCAGGCCATCCGATAGACAAAACAAAACTTGGTTTATTTTTTGCAAACTTTGATCTCTTCAGGATCTGTGTTGTGTCTTTCGGGCACTTGAGGCCATGTCATAAAAAAAGCAACACTTGGTTTATTTTTGCAAACTTTGATATCTTCAGGATCTGTGTTGTGTCTTTTGGGCACTTCAGGCCATGTGATAAACATAGCAACACTTGGTTTGTTTTTGCAAACATTGATCTTTTCAGCATCTGTGTAAACTCTTCTAGGCACTTCAGGCCATACGAAAGACAAAACAACACTTGGTTTATTTTTGAAAACTTTGATCTCTTCACGATCTGTGTTGTGTCTTTCGGGCACTTCAGGCCATACGATAGACATAACAACACTTGGTTTATTTTTGAAAACTTGGATCTCTTCAGGATCTGTGTTGTGTCGTTCGGGCACATCAGGCCATGCGATAGATAAAGCCACACTTGGGTTTATTTTTGCAAACTTTGATCTCTCCAAGATCTTTGCAGTGTCATTTAGGCACTTCAGGCCATGCGATAGACATAGCAACACTTGGTTTATCTATGCAAACTTTGATCTTTTTTCAGGATCTGTGTTGTGCCTTTCGGGCACTACAGGCCATGCGATAGACAATGCAACACTTGGTTAATTTTTGCAAACATTGATCTCTTCAGGATCTGTGTTGAGTCTTTCGAGCATTTCAGGCCATGCGATAGACAAACTAACACTTGGTTTGTTTTTGCAAACTTTAATAACTCCAAGATCTATGTTGTGTCTTTATGGCACTTCAGGCTATACGATAGACAAAACAACACTTGGTTTCTTTTTGAAAACTTTGATCTATTCAAGATATGTGTTTCGTCTTTCGGGCACTTCATGCCTTGCGATAGACATAGCAACATTTGGTTTATTTTTGCAAACTTTGCTCTTTTCAGGATCTGTGTTGTGTCTTTCGAGCACTTCAGGCCATCTGAATACAAAAAAAAACTAGGTTTATTTTTACAAACTTTGATCTCTTCTGGATCTCTGATGTGTCTTTCGAGCACTTCAGACCATGCGATAGACAAAGCAACACTTGATTTATTTTTGCAAATTTTGATCTCTTATGGATCTGTGTTGTGTCTTTCCGGCATTTTAGGCCATGCGATAGACAAATCAACAATTGGTTTATTTTTGCAAACATTGATCTATTCAAGATCTGTGTTGTGTCTTTCGAGCACTTTATGCCTTGCGATAGATATAGCAACATTTGGTTTATTTTTGCAAACTTTGATCTCTTAAGGATTGTGTTGTGTCTTTCGGGGACTTCAGGCCATGCGATAGACAAAACAACACTTGGTTTATTTTTGCAAACTTTGATCTCTTCTGGATCTGTGCTGTGTCTTTCGAGCACTTCAGACCATGCGATAGACAAAGCAACACTTGGTTTATTTTTGAAAACTTTGATCTCTTATGGATCTATGCTGTGTCTTTCCGACATTTCAAGCCATGCGATAGATAAAGCAACACTTGGTTTATTTTTGCAAAAATTGATCTCTTCAAGATCTGTGTTGTGTCTTTCGGGCATTTCAGGCCATGCGATAGACAAAACAACACATCATTTATTTTTGAAAACTTTGATTTCTTCAAGATCTGTGTTGTATCTTTCGGGCACTTCAAGCTATGCGATAGACAAAGAAACACTTGGTTTATTTTTGCAAACTTTGATTTCTTCAGGTTCTGTGTTATGTCTTTCGGGCACTTCAGGCCATGCGATAGACAACGCAACACTTGGTTTATTTTTGCAAACTTTGATATCTTAAGGATCTGTGCTGTTTCTTCCGGGCACTTCAGGCCATGCGATAGACATAGCAACACTTGGTTTAGTTTTGCAAACTTTGATCTCTTTAGGATCTGTGTTGTGTCTTTCGGGGACTTCAGGCCATGCGATAGACAAAACAACACTTGGATTATTTTTGCAAACTTTGATCTGTTCAGGATCTGTGCTGTGTCTTTTGGGCATTTCAGGCCATGCGATAGAAAAAGCAAGACTTGGTTTATTTTTAAAAACATAGATCTCTTCAGGATCTGTGTTATGTCTTTCGGGCACTCGAGGCCATGCGATAGATAAAACATAACCTGGTTTATCATAGAAAACTTTGATCTCTTCAAGATATGTGTTGTATCATTCGGGCACTTCAGGCCATGCGATAGACAAACCAACACTTGGTTTATTTTTGCAAACTTGGATCTCTTCAGGATCTGTGTTGTGTCTTCCGGGCACTTCAGGACATGCGATAGACATAGCAACACTTGGTTTATTTTTGCAAACTTTGATTTCTCGAGAATCTGTGTTGTGTCTTTCGGGCACTTGAGGCCAAGTGATAGACATAAGAACACTTGGTTTATTTTTGCAAACTTTGATCTCTTCAGGATCTGTGTTGAGTCTTTCGGGCACTTCAGGCCATACGATAGACATAGCAACACTTGGTTTATTTTAGCAATCTTTGATCTCTTCAGGATATGTGTTGTGTCTTTATGGCACTTCAGGCTATACGATAGACAAAACAACACTTGGTTTATTTTTGAAAACTTTGATCTATTCAAGATCTTTGTTGTGACTTCCGGGCACTTCTTGCCAAGCGATTGACATAGCAACACTTGGTTTAATTTTGTAAAATTTGATATCTTTAGGATCTGTGTTGTGTCTTTAGGGGACTTCAGGCCATGCTATAGACAAAACAACACTTGGTTTATTTTTGCAAACTTTGATCTCTTCTGGATCTGTGTTGTGTCTTTCGAGCACTTCAGACCATGCGATAGACAAAGCAACACTTGGTTTATTTTTTCAAACTTCGACCTCTTATGGATCTATGTTGTGTCTCTCCGGCATTTCAGGCCATTCGATAGACAAAGCAACACTTGGATTATTTTTGCAAACATTGATCTCTTCAAGATCTGTGTTGTGTCTATCGGGCATTTCAGGCCATGCGATAGACAAACCAACACTTGGTTTATTTTTGTAAACTTTAATCTCTTTAGGATATGTGTAGTGTCTTTCGGGCATTTCAGGCCATGCGATAGACAAAGCAACAATTGGTTTATTTTTGCAAACTTTGATCTCTTAAGGATCTATGTTGTGTCTTTCCGGTATTTCAGGCCATGCGATAGACAAACCAACACTTGGTTTATTTTTGCAAACTTTGATCTCTTCAAGATCTGTGCTATGTCTTTCGGGCACTTAAGGCCATGCGATAGACAAAACAACACATGATTTATTTTTGCAAACTTTGATCTCTTCAGGATCTGTGTTGTATCTTTCGGGCACTTCAAGGTATGCGACAGACAAAGCAACACTTTGTTTATTTTTACAAACTTTGATCTCATCAGGATCTGTGTTGTGTCTTCCGGGCACTTCAGGCCATGCGATAGACAGACCAACACTCGGTTTTTTCTTCCAAACTTTGATTTCTTCAGGATCTGTGCTGTGTCTTTCGAGCAATTCATGCCATGCGATAGACAAAGCAACACTTGGTTTATTTTTGCAAACTTTGATCTCTTTAGGTTCTGTGTCGTGTCATTCGGATACTTCAGGCCATGCAATAGACAAAGCAATACTTGGTTTATTTTTTCAAACTTTGATCTCTTCAGGATCTGTGTTGTGTCTTTCGAGCACTTTAGGCCATGCGATAGACAAAGCAACACTTGGTTTATTTTTGCAAACTTTGATCTTTTCAGGATCTGTGCTGTGACTTTCGAGCACTTCTGGCCATGCGATAGACAAAGCAACACTTGGTTTATTTTTGAAAACTTTGATCTCTTCAGGATCTGTGTTGTGTCTTTCGCGCACTTCAGGCCATGCGATAGACAAAGCAACACTCCGTTTATTTTTGAAAACATTGATCTCTTTAGGATCTGTGTTGTGTCTTTCGGGCACTTCAGGCCATGCGATAGATAAAATAACACCTGGTTTATTTTTGAAAACTTTAATCTCTTCAAGATATGTGTTGTATCATTCGGGAACTTCAGGCTATACGATAGACAAAACAACACTTGGTTTATTTTTGAAAACATTGATCTCTTCATTATCTGTGTTGGGTCTTTCGGGCACTTCAGGCCATGCGATAGACAAAGAAACACTTGGTTTATTTTTGGAAAATTTGATCTCTTCTGGATCTGCGTTGTGTCTTGCGGGCACTTCAGGCCATGCGATAGACAAACCAACACTTGGTTTATTCTTTCAAACTTTGATTTCTTCGGGATCTGTGCCGTGTCTTTCGAGCACTTCAAGCCATGCGATAGACAAAGCAACACTTGGTTTATTTTTGCAAACTTTGATCTCTTTAGGTTCTGTGTTGTGTCATTTGGATACTTCAGGCCATGTAATAGACACAGCAATACTTGGTTAATTTTTGCAAACTTTGATTTCTTCAGGATCTGTGTTGTGTCTTTTGAGTACTTTAGGCCATGCGATAGACAAAGCAACACTTGGTTTATTTTTGCAAACTTTGATCTCTTCAGGATCTGTGTTGTGTCTTCCGGGCACTTCAGGCCATGCGATAGACAAACCAACACTTGGTTTATTCTTGCAAACTTTGATTTCTTCTGGATCTATGCTGTGTCTTTCGAGCAGTTCAGGCCATGCGATAGACAAAGCAACACTTGGTTTATTTTTGCAAACTATGATCTCTTAAGGATCTGTGTTGTGTCTTTCGCGCACTTCAGGCCATGCGATAGATAAAGCAACATTTTGTTTATTTTAGAAAATATTGATCTCTTCAGGATCTGTGTTGTGTCTTTCGGGCACTTCAGGCTATGCGATAGATAAAATAACACCCGGTTTATTTTTGAAAACTTTAATCTCTTCAAGATATGTGTTGTATCATTCGGGAACTTCAGGCTTTACGATAGACAAAACAACACTTGGTTTATTTTTCAAAACATTGATCTCTTCATTATCTGTGTTGGGTCTTTCGGGCACTTCAGGCCATGCGATAGACAAAGCAACACTTGGTTTATTTTTGCAAAATTTGATCTCGTCTGGATCTGTGCTGTGTCTTGCAGACACTTCAGGCCATGCGATAGACAAACCAACACTTGGTTTATTCTTGCAAACTTTGATTTCTTCTGGATCTGTGTTGTGTCTTTTGAGCACTTCAGGCCATGCGATAGACAAAGCAACACTTGGTTTATTTTTGGATACTTTGATCTCATCAGGATCTGTGTTGTATCATTCGGGAACTTCAGGCTATACGATAGACAAAACAACACTTGGTTTATTTTTGAAAACATTGATCTCATCATTATCTGTGTTGGGTCTTTCGGGCACTTCAAGCCATGCGATAGACAAAGCAACACTTGGTTTATTTTTGCAAAATTTGATCTCTTCTGGATCTATGCTGTGTCTTTCGAGCACTTCAGGCCATGCGTTAGACAAAGCAACACTTGGTTTATTTTTGCAAACTTTGATCTCTTCAGGATCTGTGTTGTGTCTTTCGCGCACTTCAGGCCATGCGATAGACAAAGCAACACTTCATTTATTTTTGAAAACATTGATCTCTTCAGGATCTGTGTTGTGTCTTTCGGGCACTTCAGGCCATGCGATAGATAAAATAACACCTGGTTTTTTTTTTAAAACTTTAATCTCTTCAAGATATGTGTTGTATCATTCGGGAACTTCAGGCTTTACGATAGACAAAACAACACTTGGTTTATTTTTGAAAACATTGATCTCTTTATTATCTGTGTTGGGTCTTTCGGGCACTTCAGGCCATGCGATAGACAAAGCAACACTTGGTTTATTTTTGCAAAATTTGATCTCTTCTGGATCTGTGCTGTGTCTTGCGGGCACTTCAGGCCATACGATAGACAAACCAACACTTGGTTTATTCTTGCAAACTTTGATTTCTTCTGGATCTGTGCTGTGTCTTTTGAGCACTTCAGGCCATGCGATAGACAAAGCAACACTTGGTTTATTTTTGGATACTTTGATCTCATCAGGATCTGTGTTGTATCATTCGGGAACTTCAGGCTATACGATAGACAAGACAACACTTGGTTTATTTTTGAAAACATTGATCTCTTCATTATCTGTGTTGGGTCTTTCGGGCACTTCAGGCCATGCGATAGACAAAGCAACACTTGGTTTATTTTTGGAAAATTTGATCTCTTCAGGATCTGTGCTGTGTCTTGCGGGCACTTCAGGCCATGCGATAAACAACCCTACACTTGGTTTATTCTTGCAAACTTTGATTTCTTCTGGATCTGTGCTGTGTCTTTCGAGCACTTCAGGCCATGCGATAGACAAAGCGATACTTGGTTTATTTTTACAATCTTTGATCTCTTCAGGATCTGTGTTGTGCCTTCCGGGCACTTCAGACAATGCGATAACCAAACCAACACTTGGTTTTTTCTTCCAAACTTTGATTTCTTCAAGATCTGTGATGTGTCTTTCGAGCACTTCAAGCCATGCGATAGACAAAGCAACACTTGGTTTATTTTTGCAAACTTTGATCTCTTTAGGTTCTGTGTTGTGTCATTCGGATACTTCAGGCCATGCAATAGACAAAGCAATACTTGGTTTATTTTTCCAAACTTTGATCTCTACAGGATCTGTGTTGTGTCTTTTGAGCACTTTAGACCATGCGATAAACAAAGCAACACTTGGTTTATTTTTGCAAACTTTGATCTTTTCAGGATCTGTGCTGTGTCTTTCGAGCACTTCAGGCCATGCGATAGACAAAGGAACACTTGGTTTATTTTTGCAACATTTGATCTCTTCAGGATCTGTGTTGTGTCTTCCGGGCATATCAGGCCATGCGATAGACAAACCAACACTTGGTTTATTCTTGCAAACTTTGATTTCTTCTGGATCTGTGCAGTGTCTTTCGAGCACTTCAGGCCATGCGATAGACAAAGCAACACTTGGTTTATTTTTGGAAACTTTGATCTCATCAGGATCTGTGTTGTATCATTTGGGAACTTCAGGATATACGATAGACAAAACAACACTTGGTTTATTTTTGAAAACATTGATCTCTTCATTATCTGTGTTGTGTCTTTCGAGCACTTCAGGCCATGCGATAGACAAAGCAATACTTGGTTTATTTTTGCAAACTTTGATCTCTTGAGGATCTGTGTTGTGTCTTTCGGTAACTTCAGGCCATGTGATAGACATAGCAACACTTAGTTTATTTTTGCAAACTTTGATCTCTTGAGGATCTATGTTGTGTCTTTCGGGTACTTCAGGCCATGCGATAGACAAAGCAACACTTGGTTTATTTTAGCAAACTTTGACCTCTTCAGGATCTGTGCTGTGTCTTTCGAGCACTTCAGGCCATGTGATAGACAAAGCAACACTTGGTTTATTTTTGCAGACTTTGATCTTTTCATGATCTGTGTTGTCTCTTTCAAGCACTTCAGGCCATGCGATACACAATGCAACACTTGGTTTATTTTTGCAAACTTTGATCCCTTAAGGATCTATGTTGTGTCTTTCGTTAACTTCAGGCCATGTGATAGACATAGCAACAGTTAGTTTATTTTTCCAAACTTTGATCTCTTGAGGATCTGTGTTGTGTCTTTCGGGTACTTCAGGCCATGCGATAGACAAAGCAACACTTGGTTTATTTTAGCAAACTTTGACCTCTTCAGGATCTGTGCTGTGTCTTTCGAGCACTTCAGGCCATGCGATAGACAAAGCAACACTTGGTTTATTTTTGCAGACTTTGATCTTTTCATGATCTGTGTTGTCTCTTTCAAGCACTTCAGGCCATGCGATACACAATGCAACACTTGGTTTATTTTTGAAAACTTTGATCTCTTAAAGATCTATGTTGTGTCTTTCGAGCACTTCAGGCCATGCGATACACAAAACAACAATTCGTTTATTTGTGAAAAGTTTGATCTCTTCAAGATCTGTGTTGTATCTTTCGGGCACTTCAGGCTTTGCGATAGACAAAGCAACACTTGGATGATTTTTGCAAACTTTGATCTCTTCAGGATCTGTGTTATGCCTTTCTGGCACTTCAGGCCATGCGATAGACTTAGCAACACGTGGTTTATTTTTGCAAACTTTGATCTCTTTAGGATCTGTGTTGTGTCTCTCGGGCACTTCAGGCCATGCAATAGACAAATCAATACATGGTTAATTTTTGCAAACTTTGATGTCTTCAGGATCAGTGTTGTGTCTTTCGGGCACTTCAGGCTATGCGATAGACAAAGCAATACTTGTTTTATTTTTGCAAACTTATGATCTCTTCAGGATCTGTGTTGTGTCTTTCGTGCACTTCAAGCCATGCGATAGACAAAGCAATACTTGGTTTATTTTTGCAAACTTTGATCCCTTCAGGATCTGTGCTGTGTCTTTCGAACACTTTAGGCCATGCGATAGACAAAGCAACACTTGGTTTATTTTTGCAAACTTTGATCTCTTCAGGAACTGTGTTTTGTCTTTCGAGCACTTGAGGCCATGCGATAGACAAAGCAACACTTCGTTTATTTTTGCAAACTTTGATCTCTTAAGGATCTGTGTTGTATCTTTCGGACACTTCAGGCCATGCAATATATATAACAACACTAGGTTTATTTTTGCAAACTTTGATCTCCTCAGGATCTATGTTGTGTCTTTCAGGCACTTCAGGCCATGTGATAGACATAACAACACTTGGTTTATTCTTGCAAACTTTGATCTCTTCAGGATCTGTGTTGTGTCTTTCGAGCACTTCTGACCATTTGATAGACAATGCAACACTTGGTTTAGTTTTGCAAACTTTACACTCTTCAGGATATGTGTTGTGTCTTTCGGCACTTCAGGCCATGCGATAGACATTGCAACTCTTGGTTTATTTTTGCAGATTTTGATCTTTTCATGATCTGTGTTGTGTCTTTCGGGCACGTCAGGCCATGCGATAGACAAATTAACACTTGGTTTATTTTTGAAAACTTTGATCCCTTCAGGATATGTGTTGTGTCTTTCGGCACTTCATGCCTTGCGATAGACAAACCAACACTTGGTTTATTCCTGCAAACTTTGATCTCTTCAGGATCTGTGTTGTGTCTTTCGAGCACTTCAGGCCATGCGATACACAAAGCAACACTTGGTTTATTTTTGAAAACTTTGATCTCTTAAGTATCTGTGCTGTGTCTTTCGGGCACTTTAGGCCATGCGATAGACACAACAACACTTTGTTTATTTTTGCAAACTTTGATCTCTATAGGATCTGTGTTGTGTTTTTCGGGCACTTCAGGCCATGCGATAAACAAAGCAACACTTGGTTTATTTTTGCATACTTTGATCTCTTAAGGATCTGTGCTGTGTCTTTCCGGCATTTCAGGCCATGCGATAGAGAAAGCAACACATGGTTTATTTTTGCAAACATTGATCTCTTCAACATCTATGTTGTGTCTTTCGGACACTTCAGGCCATGCAATAAACAAAACAAGAAATCATTTATTTTTTAAAACTTTGATCTCTTCAAGATCTGTGTTGTATCTTTCGGACACTTAAAGCTATGCGATAGATAAAGCAACACTTAGTTTATTTTTGCAAACTTTGAACTCTTCAGGATCTGTGTTGTGTCTTTTTGACACTTTAGGCCATGCGATAGACATAACAACACTTGGTTTATTTTTGCAACCTTTGATCTTTTTAGGATCTGTGTTGTGTCTTTCAGGCCCTTCAGGCCATGCGATAGACAAAGCAATACTTGATTAATTTTTGCAAACTTTGATCTCTTCAGGATCTGTGTTGTCTCTTTCGAGCACTTCAGGCCATGCGATAGATAAAGCAACACTTGGTTTATTTTTGCAAACTTTGATCTCCTCAGGATCTGTGTTGTGTCTTTAGAGCACTTCAGGCCATGCAATAAACATAGCAGCACTTGGTTAATTTTTGCAAACTTTAATCTCTTTAGGATCTGTGTTGTGTCTTTCGGGCACTTCAGGCCATGCGATAGACAATGCAATACTTGTTTTATTTTTGCAAACTTTGATCTCTTCAGGATCTGTGTTGTCCTTTCGAGCACTTCAAGCCATGCGATAGACAAAGCAATACTTGGTTTATTTTTGCAAACTTTGATCTTTTCAGGATCTGTGTTGTGTTTCTCAAACACTTCAGGCCAAGTGATAGACAAACCAACACTTGGTTTATTTTTGCAAACTTTGATCTCTTCAGGCTCTGTGTTGTGTCTTTCGTGCACTTCAGACCATGCGATAGACAAAGCAACACTTGGTTTATTTATGCAAACTTTGATCTCTTCAAGATCTGGGTTGTGTCTTTCGAGCACTTCAGGCCATGCGATAGACAAAGCAACACGTGGTTTATTTTTGGAAACTTTGATCTCTTCAGGATCTGTGTTGTGTCTTTCGGGCATTTCAGGCTATGTGATAGATAAAACAAGACCTGGTTTGTATTTGAAAACAGTGATCTCTTCAAGATATGTGTTGTATCATTCGGACACTTCAAGCTATGCGATAGACAAAACTACACTTGGTTTATTTTTGAAAACGTCGATTACTTCATTATCTGTGTTATGTCTTTTGCGCACTTCAGGCTATGCGATAGACAAAACAACACTTGGTTTATTTTTGTAAACTTTGATCTCTTCATTATCTGTGTTGTGTCTTTCGGGCACTTCAGGCCATACAATACACAAAGCAACACTTGGTTTATTTTTGCAAACTTTGATCTCTTCAGGATATGAGTTGTGTCTTCCGGGCACTTCAGGCCATGCGATAGACAAACCAAACTTGATTTATTCTTGCAAACTTTGATTTCTTCCGGATCTATGTTGTGTCTTTCAGGCACTTCAGGTCATGCGATATATAAAACAACACCTGCTTTATATTTGAAAACATTGATCTCTTCAAGATATGTGTTGTATCATTCGGACACTTCAAACTATGCGATAGACAAAACTACACATGGTTTATTTTTGAAAACGTTGATTACTTCATTATCTGTGTTATGTCTTTTGGGCACTTCAGGCCATGCAATAGACAAAGCAACACTTGGTTTATTTTTGTAAACTTTGATTTCTTCAGAATCTGTGATGTGTCTTACGAGCACTTCAGGCCATGCGATAGACAAAGAAACACTTGTTTTATTTTTGCAAACTTTGATCTCTTCAGGATATGTGTTGTGTCTTTCGAGCACTTCAGGCCATGCGATACACAAAGCAATACTTAGTTTATTTTTGAAAACTTTGATCTCTTAAGGATCTGTGCTGTGTCTTTCAGGCACTTCAGGCCATGCGATAGACATAGCAACACTTTGTTTATTTTTGCAAACTTTGATCTCTTTAGGATCTGTGTGGTGTTTTTCGGGCACTTCAGGCTATGCGATAAACAAAGCAACACTTGGTTTATTTTTCCAAACTTTGATCTCTTAAGGATCTGTGCTGTGTCTTTCCGGCATTTGAGGCCATGTGATAGACAAATCAACACTTGGTTTATTTTTCCAAACTTTGATCTCTTCAAGATCTGTGTTGTATCTTTCGGGCACTTCAAACTATGCGATAGACAAAGCGACACTTGGTTTATTTTTGCAAACTTTGATCTCTTCAGGATCTGTGTTGTGTTTTTCTGACACTTCAGGCCATGCGATAGACATAGCAACACTTGGTTTATTTTTGCAAACTTTTATCTCTTTAGGATCTGTGTTATTTTTTTCAGGCACTTCAGGCCATTTGATAGACAAAGCAATACTTGGTTAATTTTTGCAAACTTTGATCTCTTCAGGATCTGTGTTGTGTCTTTCATGCGCTTCAGGCCATGCGATAGACAAAGCAACACTTTGTTTATTTTTGCAAACTTTGATCTCTTCAGGATCTGTGATGTGTCTTTCGAGCACTTCAGGCCATGCGATTGACATAGCAACACTTGGTTTATTTTTGCAAACTTTGATCTCTTTTGGATCTGTGTTGTGTCTGTCGGGCACTTCAGGCCATGCGATAGAAAAAGCAACACTTGGTTTGATTTTGCAAACTTTGATCTCTTCAGGATCTGTGATGTGTCTTTTGGGCACTTCAGGCCTTGCGATAGACACTGCAACACTTGGTATATTTTTGCAGACTTTGATCTTTTCATGATCTGGATTGTGTCTTTCGGGCACTTCAGGCCATGCGATAGACAAAGCAACACTTGGATTATTTTTCCAAACTTTGATCTCTTCAGGATCTGTGTTGTGTCTTCCGGGCACTTCAGACCATGCGATAGACAAACCAACTCTTGGTATCTTCTTGCAAACTTTGATTTCTTCATGGTCTGTGTGTTGTGTCTTTCGAGCACTTCAGACCATGTGATAGACAAAGCAACACTTGGTTTTTTTTTGCAAACTTTTATCTCTTCAAGATTTGTGTTGTGTCTTACGGGCACTTCTGGCCATGCGATAGACATAGCAACATTTGTTTTTTTTTTGCAAACTTTGATATCTTCAGGATTTTTGTTGTGTCTTTCGGGCACTTCAGGCCATGCGATAGACAAAGCAACACTTGGTTTATTTTTGAAAACTTTCATCTCTTCAGGATCTGTGTTGTGTCTTCCGAGCAGTTCAGGCCATGCGATAGACAAAGCAACACTTGGTTTATTTTTGCAAACTTTGATCTCTTCAGGATCTGTGCTGTGTCTTTCGGGCACTTTAGGCCAAGCGATAGACATAGCAACACTTGGTTTATTTTTGCAAACTTTGGTCTCTTGAGGTTCTTTGCTGTGTCTTTCGGGCACTTATGACCATGCGATAGACAAAGCAACACTTGGTTTATTTTTGCAAACTTTGGTCTCTTGAGGTTCTTTGCTGTGTCTTTCGGGCACTTCTGTCCATGCGATAGACAAAGCAACACTTGGTTTAGTTTTGCAAACAACGATCTCTTCAGGATCTGTGTTGTGTCTTTCAGGCACTTAAGGCCAAGCGTTAGACAAAATAATACTTGGTTTATTTTTGCAATCATTTATCTCTTCAGGATCTGTGTTGTGTCTTTAAGGCATTTCTGACAATGCGATAAATAAAACAACACTTGGTTTACTTTTGAAAAATTTGATCTCTTCAAGATCTGTGTTGTGTCTTTCGGGCACTTCAGGCCATGCGATAGACAAAGCAACACTTGGTTTATTTTTGCAAACTTTGATCTCTTCAGGATATGTGTTGTGTCTTTCGAGCACTTCAGGCCATGCGATACACAAAGCAATACTTAGTTTATTTTTGAAAACTTTGATCTCTTAAGGATCTGTGCTGTGTCTTTCGGGCACTTCAGGCCATGCGATAGACATAGCAACACTTTGTTTATTTTTGCAAACTTTGATCTCTTTAGGATCTGTGTGGTGTTTTTCGGGCACTTCAGGCTATGCGATAAACAAAGCAACACTTGGTTTATTTTTCCAAACTTTGATCTCTTAAGGATCTGTGTTGTGTCTTTCCGGCATTTGAGGCCATGCGATAGACAAAGCAACACTTTGTTTATTTGTCCAAACTTTGATCTCTTCAAGATCTGTGTTGTATCTTTCGGGCACTTCAAACTATGCGATAGACAAAGCGACACTTGGTTTATTTTTGCAAACTTTGATCTCTTCAGGATCTGTGTTGTGTTTTTCTGACACTTCAGGCCATGCGATAGACATAGCAACACTTGGTTTATTTTTGCAAACATTGATCTCTTTAGGATCTGTGTTATTTTTTTCAGGCACTTCAAGCCATTTGATAGACAAAGCAATACTTGGTTAATTTTTGCAAACTTTGATCTCTTCAGGATCTGTGTTGTGTCTTTCGTGCACTTCAGGCCATGCGATAGACAAAGCAACACTTGGTTTATTTTTGCAAACTTTGATCTCTTCAGGATCTGTGATGTGTCTTTCGAGCACTTCAGGCCATGCGATTGACATAGCAACACTTGGTTTATTTTTGCAAACTTTGATCTCTTTAGGATCTGTGTTGTGTCTGTCGGGCACTTCAGGCCATGCGATAGACAAAGCAACACTTGGTTTGATTTTGCAAACTTTGATCTCTTCAGGATCTGTGATGTGTCTTTTTGGCACTTCAGGCCTTGCGATAGACACTGCAACACTTGGTTTATTTTTGCAGACTTTGATCTTTTCATGATCTGGATTGTGTCTTTCGGGCACTTCAGGCCATGTGATAGCAAAGCAACACTTGGTTTATTTTTACAAACTTTCATCTCTTCAGGATCTGTGCTGTGTCTTCCGAGCACTTCAGGCCATGCGATAGACAAAGCAACACTTGTTTTATTTTTGCAAACTTTGATCTCTTCAGGATTTGTGTTGTGTCTTTCGGGCACTTCAGGCCATGCGATAGACATAGCAACACTTGGTTTATTTTTGCAAACTTTGGTCTCTTGAGGTTCTTTGTTGTGTCTTTCGGGCACTTCAGTCCATGCGATAGACAAAGCAACACTTGGTTTAGTTTTGCAAACAACGATCTCTTCAGGATCTGTGTTGTGTCTTTCAGGCACTTTAGGCCAAGCGTTAGACAAAATAATACTTGGTTTATTTTTGCAATCATTTATCTCTTCAGGATCTGTGTTGTGTCTTTCAGGCATTTCTGACAATGCGATAAATAAAACAACACTTGGTTTATTTTTGAAAAATTTGATCTCTTCAAGATCTGTGTTGTGTCTTTCGGGCACTTCAGGCCATGCGATTGACAAAACAACACTTGGTTTATTTTTGCAAACTTTGATTTCTTCAGGATCTGTGTTGTGTCGTCCGGGCACTTCAGGCCATGCGATAGACAAACCAAAACTTGGTATATTCTTGCAAACTTTGATTTCTTCAGGATCTGTGTGTTGTGTCTTTCGAGCACTTCAGGCTATGTAATAGACAAAGCAACAGTTGGTTTATTTTTGCAAACTTTGACCTTTTAAGGATCTGTGCTGAGTCTTTCGGGCACTTCAGGCCATGCGATAGACATAGCAACACTTGCTTTTTTTTTTGGAAACTTTGATCTCTTCAGGATTTGTGTTGTGTCTTGCGGGCACTTCAGGCCATGCGATAGACATAGCAACACTTGGTTTATTTTTTCAAACTTTGGTCTCTTGAGGTTCTTTGTTGTGTCTTTCGTGCACTTCGGGCCATGCGATAGATAAAGCAACACTTGGTTTATTTTTGCTAACTTTGATCTCTTCTGGATATGTGTTGTGTCTTCCGAGCACTTCAGGCCATGCGATAGATAAAGCAACACTTGGTTTATTTTTGCAAACTTTGATCTCTTCAGGATCAGTGCTGTGTCTTTCGGGCAATTCAGGCCATGCGATAGACATAGCAACACTTGGTTTATTTTTGCAAACTTTGGTCTCTTGAGGTTCTTTGCTGTGTCTTTCGCGCACTTCTGGCCATGCGATAGACAAAGCAACACTTGGTTTATTTTTGGAAATTACGATCTCTTCAGGATCTGTGTCGTGTCTTTCAGGCACTTTAGGCCAAGCGATAGACAAAATAATACTTGGTTTATTTTTGCAATCATTTATCTCTTCAGGATCTGTGTTGTGTCTTTCGGGCATTTCAGACAATGCGATAGTTAAAACAACACTTGGTTTATTTTTGAAAATTTTGATCTCTTCAAGATCTGTGTTGTGTCTTTCGGGCACTTTAGGCCATGCGATAGACAAAGCAACACTTGGTTTATTTTTGCAAACTTTGATCTCTTCAGGATCTGTGTTGTGTCTTTTGGGCACTTCAGGCCATGCGATAGACATAGCAACACTTTGTTTTTTTTTGCAAACTTTGATCTCTTCAGGATTTGTGTTGTGTCTTTCGGGCACTTCAGGCCATGCGATAGATATAGCAACACTTGGTTTATTTTTGCAAACTTTAGTCTCTTGAGGTTCTTTGCTGTGTCTTTCGGGCACTTCAGGCCATGCGATAGACAAAACAACACTTGGTTTATTTTTGCAAACTTTGATCTATTCAGGATCTGTGTTGTGTCTTTCGGGCACTTCAGGGCATGCGATAGACATTGTAATACTTGGTTTGTTTTTGCAAACGTTGATCTTTTCATGATATGTGTTGTGTCTTTCGGGCACTTCAGGTCATGCGATACACAAAGCAACACATGGTATATTCTTGCAAACTTTGATTTCTTCAGGATCTCTGTGCTGTGTCATTCGAGCACTTCTGGCCATGCGATAAACAAACCAAAACTTGGTTTATTTTTGCAAACTTTGATCTCTTCAGGATCTGTGTTGTGTCTTCCGGGCACTTCAGGCCATACAATAGACAAACCAACACTGGTATATTCTTGCAAACTTTGATTTCTTCAGGATCTGTGTGCTTTGCCTTTCGAGCACCTCAGGCCCTGTGATAGACAAAGCAACACTTGGTTTATTTTTGCAAACTTTGATATTTTAAGGATCTGTGCTGTGTCTTTCGGGCACTTTAGGCCATGCGATAGACATAGCAACACTTGGTTTTTTTTTTGCACACTTTGATCTCTTCAGGATCAGTGTTGTGTCTTTCGGGCACATCAGGCCATGCGATAGACATAGCAACACTTGGTATGTTTTTGTAAACTTTGATATTTTATAGATTTGTGTTGTGTCTTTCGGGCACATCAGGCCATGCGATAGACATAGCAACACTTGGTATGTTTTTGCAAACTTTGATCGTTTATAGATTTGTGTTGTGTTTTTCGGTCACTTCAGGCCATGGGATAGACATAGCAACACTTGGTTTTTTTTTATCAAACTTTGATCTCTTAAGGATATGTGTTGTGTCTTCCGGGCAATTCAGGCATTGCAATAGACATAGTAACACTTGGTTTATTTTGTCAAACTTTGATCTCTTGAGGTTTTTTGCTGTGGCTTTCGGGCACTTCAGGCCATGCGATAGACAAAACAACACTTCGAATATTTTTGCAAAGTTTGATCTCTTTAGGATCCGTGGTTTGTCTTTCGGGCACTTCAGGCCAAGCGAGAAACATTGCAACACTTGGTTTATTTTTGCAAACATTGATCCTTTCATGATCTATGTTGTGTCTTTCAGGAACTTCAGCCCATGCGATAAATATAGCAAAGCTTGGTTTATTTTTGCAAACTACGATCTCTTTAGGATCTGTGCAGTGTCTTTCAGGCACTTCAGGCCAAGCGATAAACAAACCAATACTTGGTTTATTTATGCAATCATTGATCTCTTCCGGATCTATGTTGTGTCTTTCGGGCACTTCTGACAATGCGATAGACAAAACAACACTTGGTTTATTTTTGAAAACTTTGATCTATTCAAGATCTGTGTTGTGTCTTTCGGGCACTTCAGGCCATCCGATAGACAAAGCAACACTTGGTTTATTTTTGCAAACTTTGATCTCTTCAGGATTTGTGTTGTGTCTTTCGGGCACTTCAGGCCATGCGATAGACAAAGCAACACTAGGTATATTCTTGAAAACTTTGATTTCTTCAGGATCTGTGTGCTGTGTCATTCGTGCACTTCTGGCCATGCGATAGACAAACTAACACTTGGTTTATTTTTACAAACTTTGATCTCTTCAGGATCTGTGTTGTGTCTTCCGGGCACTTCAGGCCATGCGATAGACAAACCAACACATGGTATATTCTTGCAAACTTTGATTTCTTCAGGATCTGTGTGTTGTGTCTTTCGAGCACTTCAGACCATGCGATAGAGAAAGCAACACTTGGTTTATATTTGCAAACTTTGATCTTTTAAGGATCTGTGCTGTGTCTTTCGACCACTTCAGGCCATGCGATAGATATAGCAATACTTGTTTTTTTTTTGCAAACTTTGATCTCTTCAGGATTTGTGTTGTGTCTTTCGGACACTTCAGGCTATGCGATAGACATAGCAATACTTGGTTTATTTTTGCAAACTTTGGTCTCTTGAGGTTCTTTGCAGTGTCTTTCGGGCACTTCAGGCCATGCGATAGACAAAGCAACACTTGGTTTATTTTTGCAAACTTTGATCTCTTCAGGATCTGTGTTGTGTCTTCCGAGAACTTCAGGCCATGCGATAGACAAAGCAACACTTGGTTTATTTTTGCAAACTTTAATCTCTTCAGGATCTGTGCTGTGTCTTTCGGGCACTTCAGGCCATGCGAGAAACATTGCAACACTTGGTTTATTTTTGCAAACATTGATCTTTTTATGATCTGTGTTGTGTCTTTCGGGAACTTCAGGCCATGCGATAGATATAGCAACACTTGGTTTATTTATGGAAACTACGATCTCTTCAGGATCTGTGCTGTGTCTTTCAGGCACTACAGGCCAAGCGATAGACAAAATAATACATGGTTTCTTTTTGCAATCATTTATCTCTTCAGGATCTGTGTTTTGTCTTTCGGGCACTTCAGACAATGTGATAGATAAAACAACACTTGTTTTATTTTTGAAAACTTTGATCTCTTCAAGATCTGTGTTGTGTCTTTCGGGAACTTCAGGCCATGCGATAGACAAAGCAACACTTGGTTTATTTTTGCAAACTTTGATCTATTCAGGATCTGTGCTGTGTCTTTCGGGCACTTCAGGCCATCCAAGAAACATTGCAACACTTGGTTTATTTTTGCAAACTTTAATCTTTTAAGGATCTGTGCTGAGTCTTTCGGGCACTTCAGGCCAAGCGATAGACATAGAAACATTTGGTTTTTTTTGCAAACTTTGATCTATTCAGGATTTGTGTTGTGTCTTTCGGGCACTTCAGGCCATGCGATAGACATAGCAACATTTGGATTATTTTTGCAAACTATGGTCGCATGGGGTTCTTTGTTGTATCTTTCGGGCACTTCAGGCCATGCGATAGACAAAGCAACACTTGGTTTATTTTTGCAAACTTTGATCTGTTCAGAATCTGTGCTGTGTCTTTCGGGCACTTCGTGCCATGCGAGAAACATTGCAACACTTGGTTTATTTTTGCAAACATTGATCTTTTTATGATCTGTGTTGTGTCTTTCGGGAACTTCAGGCCATGCGATAGATATAACAACACTTGGTTTATTTTTACAAACTACGCTCTCTTCAGGATCTGTGTTGTGTCTTTCAGGCACTTCAGGCCAAGCGATGTACAAAATAATACTTGGTTTCTTTTTGCAATCATTTATCTCTTTAGGATCTGTGTTGTGTCTTTCGGGCACTTCAGACAATGCGATAGATAAAACAACACTTGGTTTATTTTTGAAAACTTTGATCTTTTCAAGATCTGTGTTGTGTCTTTCGGGCACTTCAGGCCATGCGATAAACAAAGAATCACTTGGTTTATTTTTGCAAACTTTGATCTCTTCAGGATCTGTGCTGTGTCTTTCGGGCATTTCAGGCCATGCGATAGACATTGCAACACTTGGTTTATTTTTGCAAACTTTGGTCTCTTGAGGTTCTTTGGTGTGTCTTTCTGTCACTTCAGGCCATGCAATAGACAAAGCAAGACTTGGTTTATTTTTGCAAAGTTTGATCTCTTTAGGATCTGTGCTTTGTCTTTCGGGCACTTCAGGCCAGGCGGGAAACATTGCAACACTTGGTTTATTTTTGCAAACATTGATCCTTTCATGATCTGTGTTGTGTCTTTCAGGAACTTCAGGCCATGCGATAGATATAGCAACACTTGGTTTATTTTTGCAAACTACGATCTCTTTAGGATCTGTGTTGTGTCTTTCAGGCTATTCAGGCCAAGCGATAGACAAACCAATACTTGGTTTATTTATGCAATCATTGATCCCTTCAGGATCTGTGTTGTGTCTTTCGGGCACTTCAGACAATGCGATAGACAAAACAACACTTGGTTTATTTTTGAAAACTTTGATCTCTTCAAGATCTGTGTTGTGTCTTTCGGGCACTTCAGGCCATGCGATAGACAAAGCAACACTTGGTTTATTTTTGCACACTTTGATCTATTCAGGATCTGTGCTGTGTCTTTCGGGCACTTCAAGCCATACGATAGACATAGCAACACTTGGTTTATTTTTGCAAACTTTGATCTCTTTAGGATTTGAGTTGTGTCTTTCGGGCACTACAAGCCATACGATAGACATAGCAACACTTGGTTTATTTTTGCAAACTTTGATCTCTTTAGGATCTGAGTTGTGTCTTTCGGGCATTTCAGGCCATGCGATAGAAAAATCAACACTTGGTTTATTTTTTCAAACTTTGATCTCTTCAGGATCTGTGTTGTGTCTTTCGAGCACTTCAGGCCATGCGATAGATAAAGCAACACTTGGTTTTTTTTTGCAAACATTGATCTCTTTAGGATCTGTGCTGTGTCTTTCGGGCACTTCGGGCCATGCGATAGACATTGCAACACTTGGTTTATTTTTGCAAACTTTGATCTTTTCATGATCTGTGTTGTGTCTTTCAAGCACTTCAGGACATGCGATAATTATAACAACACTTGGTTTATTTTTGCAAACTACGATCTCTTCAGGATCTGTGTTGTGTCTTTCGGGCACTTCATGCAAAGCGATACACAAAATAATACTTGGTTTATTTTTGCAAACATTGATCTGTTTAGGATCTCTGTTGTGTCTTTCGGGTACTTCAGACAATGCGATAGAAAAAAAACACTTGGTTTATTTTTGAAAACTTTGATCTCTTCAAGATATGTGTTGTGTCTTTCGGGAACTTCAGGCCATGCGATAGACCTAGAATTACTTGGTTTATTTTTGCAAACTTTGATATCTTCGGGATTTGTGATGTGTCTTTCGGGCACTTCAGGCCATGCGATAGATAAAGCAACACTTTGTTTATTTTTGCAAAATTTGATCTCTTCTGGATCTGGGCTGTGTCTTTCGAGCACTTCTGGCCATGCGATAGACAAAGCAACACTTGGTTTATTTTTGCAAACTTTGTTCTCTTCAGGATCTGTGTTGTGTCTTTCGGGCATTTCAGGCCATGCGATAGAGATTGCAACACTTGGTTTGTTTTTGCAAACTTTGATCTTTTCATGATCTGTGTTGTGTCTTTCTGGCACTTCAGGCAATGCAATAGACAAAGCAACACTTGATTTATTTTTTAAAAATTTGATATGTTTAGGATCTGTGTTATGTCTTCGGGGCACTTCAGGCCATGCGATAGACAAACTAACACTTGGTATATTCTTGCAAACTTTGATTTCTTCAGGATCTGTGTGTTGTGTCTTTCGAGCACTTCAGGCTATGCGATAGACAATGCAACACTCGGTTTATTTTTGCGAAGTTTGATCTTTTAAGGATCTGTGTTGTGTCTTTCGGGGACTTCAGGCCATGCGATAGACATAGCAACACTTGGTTTTTTTTTTGCAAACTTTGATCTCTTCAAGATCTGTGTTGTGTCTTTCGGGCACTTCGGGTCATGCGATAGACATAGCAACACTTGGTTTATTTTTGCAAACTTTAATCTCTTTAGGATCTGTGTTGTGTCTTTCGGGCACTTCAGGCCATGCGATAGACAAAGCAACACTTGGTTTATTTTTTCAATCTTTGATCTCTTCAGGATATGTGCTGTGTCTTTCGAGCACTTCAGGCCATGCGATAGACAAAGCAACACTTGGTTTATTTTTGCAAACTTTGATCTCTTCAGGATCTGTGCTGTGTCTTTCGGGCACTTCAGGCCATGCGATAGACATAGAAACACTTGGTTTATTTTTGCAAACTTTGATCTTTTTAGGATATGTGTTGTGTCTTTCGGGGACTTTAGGCCATGTGATAGACAAAGCAACACTTGGTTTATTTTTTCAAACTATGATCTCTTCAGGATCTATGCTGTGTCTTTCGAGCACTTCTGGCCATGCGATAGACAAAGCAACACTTGGTTTATTTTTGCATACTTTGATCTCTTCAGGATTTGTGCTGTGTCTTTCGGGCACTTCAGGCCATGCGATAGACATTGCAACACTTGGTTTATTTTTGCAAACTTTGATCTTTTCTTGATCTGTGTTGTGTCTTTCGGGCACTTCAGGCCATGCGATAAATATAACAACACTTGGTTTATTTTTGCAAACTACGTTCTCTTCAGGATCTGTGTTTGTGTCTTTCGGGCACTTCAGGCAAAGCGATAGACAAAACAATTCTTGGTTTATTTTTGAAAACAGTGATCTCTTCAGGATCTCTATTGTGTCTTTCGGGTACTTCAGACAATACGATGGACAAAAAAACACTTGGTTTATTTTTGAAAAATTCGATATCTTCAAGATATGTGTTGTGTTTTTCGGGAACTTCAGGCCATGCGATAGACCTAGAATTACTTGGTTTATTTTTGCAAACTTTGATCTCTTCAGGATTTGTGATGTGTCTTTCGGGCACTTCAGGCCATGCGATAGATAAAACATGTTTATTTTTGCAAAATTTGATCTCTTCTGGATCTGGGCTGAAGGTATGCGTTCAACTAATAATTGCTATTACATTATTCCTAGTTCTAAATTGTTATGCAATAAAGTTAAACTTGATAAAGTTAAAATCTTGCATTAGCGGATGAGACATGTTAATTTTCTTGAATTAACAAAAATAGTAAGAGTGAAATTGTTAAGGGAGTCCCTAAGCTTGGTTATGCAAAAGGGATTGTGTGTGGATCATGTAAGAAGGGTAAACAAGTTAGATGTCACCAAAAAAAGACAAATGTCATTGGTACTTCTAGACCTTTAAAGATGTTATATATTTATTTAATGGGTCCCACTAGCACCATGAGCAAAAGAGGAAAGAAGTATATTTTTGTCATGGTAGATGATTACTCAAGGTTTGCATGGGTTGGATTTTTAAGTGAAAAGTCTGAAGCTCCTGAAAGTTTTAAGAGGATTTGTTTAAGAATTCAGAATGAGAAGAATTGTTCCATTTCTAGAGTGAGGAGCGATCATGGAAGGGAGTTTGAAAGTTCAGAAATTGAAGTGTGTCATGATGACATAGGAATAAAACATGAATTTTCAACACCGAAAAGTCCACAACAAAATAGAATTGTTGAGAGAAAGAAGAGGGTTATTTAAGAAATGGCCAATGTTATGCTACAAGGTAGGAATGTTCCTATGTATTTTATGGACGAGGTGGTGAACACAGCATGTTACACCTCAAACAAAATTTATCTTAGGTCTGACACTTTAAAAACTCCCTATGAATTGTGGAACGGCAAGAAACCCAGTGTGAAATATTTCAAGGTTTTTGGAGCAAAATTCTATATTCTTAGAGATCAAGAATCCATTGGAATATTTAGTCTAAGAGTGATGAAGGAATATTTCTTGGGTATTCATTGACAAGTCGGGCATATAGGGTTTTTAACCTTAGAACTCAAACGATGATGGAATCTGCCAATGTAGTGGTTGATGACTCATGTGTTGATGAACATCCAACATTAGTTGAGGAGGAAGATAATTAGCCGTTCCTTCAGTTAGGAAATGATACTTCTGATGTTGGTGAAAAGGATAATGTGGTTCATGATAGTAGTTCCAGTCCTATAGAATTGCATGATCAAACTTGTGATGCTCAGGTTACTCCTTTTAAAGAACCATCTATAAGGGTAAAGTTGTACCATCCTTTGGATAATGTTATAGGATCTGTTGATCTGATGGTGACATGGAGGAATGAAGTTTCGTATGCGTGCTATACATCTTCCTTGAAACCTAAAAATGTCAAAGAAGTTGTTCAAGATAGTGAGTGGATAAATGTTATGCAAGAAAAACTTCAGCACTTTGTGTTAGGAATAAGGCTAGGTTTGTTGCTCAAGGATATACTCAGATAGAGAGTATTGATTTTGATGAGACTTTCGCTCCGGTTGCTAGGCTTGAATCTATTCGGATTTTGTTTGCTATTGCTTGTCATCTTGGAATCAAGTTGTATCAAATGGATGTGAATAGTGCATTTTTGAATGGTGTTCTTCATGAGGAAGTATATGTGGAGCAGCCCAAAGGATTTGAAGATCCTCATTGTCTGGGTCATGTTTACAGCCTGAAAAAGGCTTTGTATGGGCTAAAACAAGCTCCTATAACTTGGCATGAAAGGTTGATTGATTACCTGTTGGGAACAGGTTTTGCTCAAGGGGGAGTAGACAAAATACTGTTTATTCAAAAAATTGAGAATGATATAGTTGTTGCTTAAATCTATGTTGATGATATTGTATTTGGTTCCAGTTCTGATCAGCTTGCTCATTATTTTGGAGATCAAATGAAACATGAATTTGAGATGAGCAAGATTGGTGAATTGAACTTCTTTTTAGGGCTTCAGGTTAGGCAATTAAGTGATGGGATTTTCGTTTCTCAAACTCATTATGCTTTGGAATTAGTAAAGAAGTTTGGTTTGGAAAAGGCTAAGGATGCACGCACTCCTATGAGTACAAGTATCAAGCTTAGAATCGATAATAAAGGTAAAGGTGTCGATCCTACACTTTATAGGAGTATGATTGGGAGTTTGTTGTATTTGACTATCAGTCGACCTGATATAGCTTTTAGTGTTGGTTTGTGTGCACATTACCAGAGAAGTTCTAAGAAGTCTCATATTACTGCTGTGAAAAGGATTATAAAGTATGTTAAAGGAATAGTGAATTATGGACCATGGTATCCATCAGGTACTAATACTGATATCACATCCTTTTCTGATTTTGATTGGGCCGGTAATGTTGATGATAGAAAAAGTACTAATGAAGGGTGTTTTTATGTTGGAAATTGCTTAGTTGCTTAGCATAGCAAGAAGCAAAATTATGTTTCCCTTTCCACTGCTGAGGCTGAGTATATAGTAGTTGGTAGTTATTATACTCAGGTTTTGTAGATACATCAGATGTTGTAGGATTATGGTTTTTCTCAAGGTACAATGACTGTATTTTGTGATAACATGAGTTCAATAAATATTTTTAAAAATCCTGTTCAACACTCTAGGACAAAGCATATAGATATTCGACATCATTTCATTCGTGATCTTGTTGAAGATGATATAATGTCTCTAAAGTTCATATCCATAGATTCTCAGTTGGCAGATATCTTTACTCAAAAGCAAGTTAGTCTTAGGAAATCTATTGGTATGCTTTCTTTAGAATAGATATCTTCTTATCTTTCATTCTAGAAACACATTGCATTTTTTTTTCCTATAATTGATAGGTAATCATGCATTTGTATTATTTTTATTCATGCATGCATTTTATTTTGAAATAAATGACAATAAAATTTTTGACACTGTTGAGCTTGGCTAGAGTACAAAAGTTGTCATATTTTACTATATTTTCACATTTACTTGTCTCATTATTATGCATATTTGAAGTAGAAGTATCAGTCTGACCTAAAAATTTTGGATGATCACTTGACATGATTATTTTATGTTTACAAAACTTTAATCTTAGGTGCTAGTTGCTTCGGTGATGATTATAATGCCTGCTGAATCTGTTAATTGTTTTATTTAACCCGAAGTGGTATGAAGGTTCATGAGCTATGCTAGATTGGTCTATGCATGAAATATTTTTTGTATGTGTATGAATGTTGTGGTGATGTTGAAAAAAGGAAAGAATGAGATGTTTAAAATATAAAAATGCAAAAAATAGTTCTTTAATCTGAGTAACTGGGCCTCTTGCCTCAGTAAGCATTGAGTGTTCACGTAAAAAGGGGAGAAGACTAATGAGCATAAATCCCATGAAAGAAGCTCGGGCCCAGTTGGTCGGGACTAAAAATCCTCGCTGGAAAGTCCAGAGCTTAGAAAGAAAAAAAGGGATATGGTGAAAAAGTTGAAAATATGAAAAGGAGGAAATTGTGTGACAAAGAGAAAGTATCTTTTATTTTTGCCTTATAATTTGGATCTTGGATTGAATTATCATCATGGTTGGTGGGGAAATTATCAACTTTAGTATGTATTGTTTTCATCTTGCCTTAGTGCTTGCACATGAGAATCTTCATATATATATTTATTTGTAAAACTTGACTTGTGCATTCTTGAGTTTACAAGGTATGTGTGCTGATTTCCTTCTATACCGTGTGTCGGTCGAGTTAAATCTGAGAATATGATGTGTTAATTATTGACTTTGTGTCTCTACTGCCTTACTCATAGATTTATAAAGCAAAAATATTTTATTTTATTTTTATTCATGACATTTTGCATTCATGCATTAGTAGTAGGGTCATGCATAGTAGAGATTTCTGTTACCCTGAGAATTTGGATATGATCTGATAAGAGTTCTGTATCTTGACATTTTTCCTCTTGAGTAATTCCTTGCATCTCTCTATATTGTTGTTATGGCATATACTTTCTTTGCTTGACATTTCAGTGACAAAAATGGGGAGAAGTATTAAGTAAGGGGGAGAGATTGTTTGGTTAAGATTGTTTGATTAAAAGGGAGAAGTATTTAGCATTATGATCATTATGGTTTATATTTGTTTTCCACACGTGCGTTTAATGTTTTGTTTAGTATTGTGGTTACAAGATTATTAGTTCGTCATGAAAACAAAGTGATAGTTTATATCTATATTTGTTGGTGTGTGTTCATAGGTATAGATGTTATGTTGTTATTTGTGAGGCTATATTGTAAAACATGGTTTTGTCACAGAAATGACAAGGGGGAGATTGTAAGAACATTTTTGTGTATTGTTTGTTTATGGCATGTTCTAGATAATAATCATGTTGAGTGTTAGATAGGTTGGTTTGGTTTCAATGACATCGATAAGCTTCATCAAAGGCAGAATTAGGCATTGAAGTAATGAAGAATACAAGTGAAGCACGAAAGTGAACATATTGAGATAAAATCTCTCCTAGAGGGTGAAAACGATATTTTTCGAAGCCGTCACTTCAAGCAAAAAGCATCGTGGGTTCAAGAGAGTCATTTTGGCGTAGTTACGAAGAAAAGTGGTTTTAACAAAAATGCCTACGCTTTCAGTTTAAAAAAGTGGCTGGAAAACACATTTTTACACTTGGAGGTACGTTTAGACCTACGCTTGAAGCGTAGCTGCGGCAAGTTTTTGGCTATTTTTTGCTGCGATGTCCAAATTGTTTGTGGATTGATTTTATGATTTTTCCATGACTTATATACATCAAAGTGCGTGCTATATACATTATATTCACCATAATATAGGGTTTGGATGTGAAATTACGAGAAAGGGAAAACTTAGGGTTTGGATCATCATTGTCTATAAATACCCAAGTCTACAACAAGAGGAGGCACGTCTTTAAGAATTCTCTGCAAGTTTTCTACAGCTTCATCTTCTTCTTCTACAGAGAGATACATATGGTGAGAGAATATTATTAAGTAATTAGAGATACACAAGTTCTCTCTTATTATTGGACGTCTTCAATCGTGCTTCTACATCGACGATTTCTATGCACGATTGAATGGTTTAGTTGCTGAAAAATTCATACACCATTTATAGCAACATGGTTGCGTTGATCCGTTGAAGAACGGAGCCATCTGTGTGCGAAGATCGAAGCAGGAGACTTCTTGGTGATTTTTCATTTGTTGAGAAGCAGAGTCATCAGAGTACGGAGATCGGAGTGAGAGCTTCATGAAGCGAGGGTGGATCTAGATTTTCAGACGTCGAGTGAAGAACAACAAATTACAATGGTTGTAAGTTCGGTTTTCATAGAGTCTATACAAATTCTTTGATTCATAGTGCATCAATACCTAAGCGTATTCGTGATTTTTACTTGGAGTATTTCCAAGGTTTTCCATGTAAAAATCTCTGTATCTTCTCATGATTTAAATTTTTGTACTTATATTCGTATTTGCATGATTGATCTGTTTTTTAGACTTGTATTGAGAATTAGGGTTTGTGACTAATTAAAATTGAATTTCTTCTAAATAATTTTAATTGATCATAAAATCGACAAGAAGCCTATTCACCCCCTCTCTAGGTTGTTTTCACTATCATTTAGGTAATTTCAGTACTCATATTCCTTTAGTAGGTGTTTGGTCTATTGTCACCTCTTATTTATCTCTTTCTAGTGTTTATCACATTCCCAACCTTACTTTGAATCTAGTTTCAGTTAGTCAATTATGTGATTCTGGTTACTCAGTTTCTTTTTCTTCTAATTCTAGTCATGTATAGGATCCACATTCCCAGAAGCTGATTGGGACAGGCCGTAGGCAGGGGGACTATACATTTTGGATGAGCTTAAAGTACCAGTCGTTACAGCTTCTAGTGTTTACTTGTCTTCTTTTCGTTTAAGTTCTTCTTCTTCTAGTTTTTATTCATGGCATTCTCGTCTTAGTCATGTTTTATCTTCTCATTTAAAATATTTAACATCTATAGGAGCTTTAGGAAATTAGCAAACTCATGATATTTCTGATTATTGTGGTTGTAAGCTAGCAATTTTTTTTGTTTTACCTTTTAATCGAAGTACTTCTTCTACTATTACACCTTTTGATTTAATTCATTCTGATGTATGGGGACCTTCTCCTATTCCCACAAAAGGAGGGTCTCGATATTATGTTTCTTTTATTGATGATTACACTGGTATTGTTGGGTTTATCTTATGAAATACCATTCTGACTATTTTGATATTTATAATGCATTTTGAGCTATTGTCAAAACTCAACACTATGTTGTCATCAAATATTTTAGATGTGATTTGGGAGGAGAGTATACTTCAAACAAATTTCTTGAATTAGTTACTTCATATGGAACAGTTTATCAAACCTCGTGTACTGATACTCACGAGCAAAATGGTGTTGTTGAAAGGAAACATAGACAGGTCGTTGAAACTGCTTATTCCCTTTTACTATCTGCCCATATTCCTGGTGCTTTTTGGGGAGAAGCAATTCTCACTACTGTCCATTTAATCAATAAAATGCATTCTTCTCACTCATTAGGTCGGTCACCTTTTGAAAACTTGTATGGACATGCTCCCAATTATTATTCTTTAAAAGTCTTTGGTTGCACTTGTTTTGTCCTTTGTCCTCATGTTGAGCGTAGTAAGTTATCCTCTCGTTCTGCCCTTTGTGTCTTACTTGGTTATGGTAAGGGTCAAAAGGGATATCATTGCTTTGACCAAATTGTACAAAAACTATATCTCTCTCGACATGTCTTCTTTCTTGAGCATATACCCTTCTTCTCTATTCCTGCTAGTACTCATAGTTTAACTAAGAATTGTTGACCCAAGGTTTTCCACCATGGGTAAACATGACATTTTGATGATAACAAATCATTGAATGTGGTGAATTTAATGTCTAATTGAGTTATGCTTAATAGATTGATGATTCAAGATAAACTCAATAGAGGCACTGGATCCATGAGAAGATCAAGCAAAGGTGCTTTGAGCTCAAAAGACAATGATGTAGATACCAACCCAAAGCTTAAAGAGTTTCAAGATCAAAGAATTGGGTAAAATAATCTTGGCTGAGTGCTAGAATAAATGTAAAGTTATTTTTAAAATAACTCATTTGAAGGCTCAACTCTTGACCATATAGTATATAAGACCATGCATATCATTCATGAGTTCTTGCATCATTAGCATTAGACTATGAACATCATTTAGTCTTTGCTAAAGTTGAGTTAGTTCAAGCTTTCATAAGCTATGGAAGAACTCAGCAAAGATGTTGTCCTAGAACCATTAACTTAACTCATATCACTTGAAATGGATTCTATATGCATATTAAAGCTTTGAACAAAATTGTTAAACCATGAAGCTTTTGTCTAAATATTGAGAATTTGTTTAAATTGTAAGATCATTTAATGATCTCAATATTAAATTTAGGCATGTCAAGGACCTTATTAGGTCTCTCATACATCCTAGGAGTGTGTCTAAGTCATTTCGGAAAAATCCCAAAAGATTTCACGAAAAACCGTCAAGTGGGTTAGAAGTTTGAAATGAAGTGTCATATTCAAATGACCATATCACACTCAAACATGGGTTAAATGGAGCAATTCAAAAGCTTAAAATAAATATCTTGAAGTCCTCTTTCTAAAAAGCTAAAGAACTCCTCCATCCGAGTTACAGAACTTTAGTTATGATCAAATGAGTGGAGCTAGGTCAAAGGTGAGAATATTTTAGAGCAAGCTGAAAATATTTTTCTCTTGCAGCCAACTGATGTAATTAGAAAGTGAGTTTCTAAGCAAAATTCTTGTAGCCGACTGATCCATTTCATGCAACCGACTGATGGAATTCGAAAGTTGAGTTTCTTAGCTAATTTCAGGCAGCCGACTGATGGTTTTTGGTGCAATCGACTGATGCAAGTCGAAGGTAATAAGTCTTGAGAAAATCATCTTGCAGCTAACTGATGAATGTGTTGTAGTCGACTGATAGTCTCAAAATTTTGAATTCTAACGGCTATATTCTGAACTCCAAAATAACCTAAACACCCCCAAAACTCTCAAAACGGCTATTATTCATTCCTACTCTATATATATGCCACATTTGAGCCAAAAGAGGGTTGGAGAAGAGGGAGATAGAAGTATGAGTAAAATCTACCATTTGGGCTTCAATCTTGAATTCATTTTTGGGTAGAAAATCTCTAAATATGGAATCATTGAGCATCATTCATATCATTCATTATGATTCAAAGTTCCATACTTGAGTTGAGGTTTTCAATTGAGTTTTTTCATCTATAACTCTAAGTATGTGAGGAAGTGAACTTTGATTTTCTATATCTATCTATTGAGAGATATGTTGTATACACTCAAATTCAATTCCTATTCTTTGTGAGTGAAAGACCAAAAAGTTGTCTTGGCATGGGATAGGCTTGTTGAAGCTATGTAAAGGTTTTTCTCTACCTTAAAAAGAGAGGATTAGGTTGGCTCTCCACCCGCAAGATTGAGCAAATGTCAGCTCTTCACCCAGAAGCAAGAGTGATGGAAGGTTGGCTCTCCACCCGTAATAGTGAGCAAGGTTGGCTCTTCACTCGGAAGAAGAAGCATGTAAAGGTTTATTTTTCACCCGTAAGAAAAGCACGATAGTGGAATCCTTGAGAGGTTTTCTTAAGGCATGGATGTAGACCAAAGCTTTGGTTGAACCATGTAAAATCTCGGTGTCTTTGGTTTATATTTTCTCTATCCCTTAACTTTTTACTTTGCAAGCAATTTCATTTCAATCTTGAGCTTTATTTATCAATGCTTGGAAATTGTGTGTGCTTAAATATTCATGAGGAGATTGGGAAAATGCTTGGTTGAAGTAAATTGCAATGTGAACTTGATTATAGCTTAGATTATAAATTCTCTACTTGCTCATTTGGTTGCTATAATCTAGTTGGACACCAAGTGTTTGATAGAATTTATCTTCAACACACTATAACATAAAATGTTCATATGCACCCCAAGTGTTTGACACAATACATATTCAATAAAACATTGCAATTGTCATTTACAATCTTGAGCTTTATATATCAATGCTATGAAATTGCTTGTGTTCGTGAATTAATGAAGAGGTTAGGAAAATGCATAGTTGAAGTGAATTGAATTGTGAACTTGGTTAGATAAGTTGTAGATTATAATTTATCTACTTCCTAAGTGCACACCAAGTATTTGACCAAATGGATATTCAACACAACCTTTTCTTTGAGACTTTATATGCACTCTTAATGTTTTATTACTTTCTATAAACTCTACAAATATATTCTTCATGTTAAATAGCACTTCATACATTAAGTATCTATATAAGAAAAGTGTTTTACATAGTTAGTTGAATAGCATATTTACTTGATTAATTGATCAATTCACTTCTACTTGAATCAATGATGCATGTATTTATTTGTGGAAATCACCAATGTATAATTCAAAGTATGAATTGAGTTAGTCACTTATGAGATAATCTATATTGCTAAGCGTTTGACTAGAGTCATATAATCTCTATCTTGATAAAATAATGTCAAACCGAAAAAGTTGCAAAGTTTGTCATTGACCCTGTTCACCCCCTCTAAGTGTCAATATGTGGCCAATAATTGGTATCAGAGCCTTGGCTCTATTCTTACCTTAACCGGCTTAGAGTTGATCCAAGACAAACTTTGAAAGATTTTCCCCTACGTAAGGTTATTTGACATTTTATTCTCCTATGATGTTTACAAGTTAGTTATATACATTTAAAGGCTAAAGGAGAATGTTCTTATAAGGGGAAGTGTTTTTAGATGATCTCTAGTGCCCAATGACCATTGGACATGCACATGCCATAAAAGAATAATTTTGAAGATGGTATGCAATATTTGAGATGTTTAGGTGAATTGTGAAAATTTATACATTGTATTGACTTGATACATGTATTCATCTATTCAATTATTTATAAATGTTCTTTATGAATGTATTAATTTATTGATGAATATTCATTGTTCATGCATCACATTCTTTTGAATATATTGAAATTGCATGAGAAGAATGACACCTTGGATTAGAGAGAATTTATTTTGAGAAGGTGACTCTTATGAAAACAACCTTTCATTAAGCTTTCAAATGCTCGAAGAATTTTGAAATGAAAAGAAATAAATCTTCCCATGTACTAAAACTTTGATAAATTTTGAAAAAGAACATATAATTTATTTTTGTCAATCAAGGGAAGATAGCTTAATTTTCTTGTCAATTCTTGAAGTTGATTACGAATGATGCATATGGTTGTTTGTTGTGTTCCATGTATGATCCATATATGAAATAGAGTTTCACTCCTATTTGTAATTTCATATTGGCTCATTTACTTGTGAAATAACCATGAACATATTTTATATTTGAATTGACAAATGTACTTCATGATAATGTACTTGAATGTTAAATTCAATTGAAGCATATTGGTTGTAGAAGATCACTCATTTTTTGCTAATGTGTTATGCCCATGATTGTGCTAACACAAATGGACCCAATAGCAAAATGGGTACTGAAGAAAACTACTTGAGTGTATTGTAGGTTTGGATTGATTCATTACTCAAGAACTATTGGTTCCTCAATAGTGATGCTTCAACTCAAAAGGGGAGATTAAATCAAGGTCTCTCACAAGATGAGTGGATGATACAAATCATCTACATGTAACTTCAAGTACAATGGGTAAAGCTAGCATTATGGGTAAATATTTTCTATCCTCCATTGTTAATCAGCTTTCATTGATGAGATAACATGACATTCATAAGCGTATAAATTTTGTTGAATCTATATTGGAATGTCATGATTTAAATTGATGATTTGTGATGATTTTGGTAGGCTTCTTGTTGGGTATTATTTAATATGCTTATATAATAGATTTTTGATGATTTATTGAAAGTAGCTTGCTTTGAAATGAGACTTGGATATATGATATCATGATATTAGTCTTTTGTCTTTCGAAGACTAGTTTTATGAAAGAAAGTCTTGATCATGCATAAAATTTAAAGAATATAATCATGACCACCTCTAGACCATCAAAGATATTTTACTTGAATTTGGTTGATTTCTTGAGTAGCTATTTCTTGATATTTGTCTATGTGCTTCCATGATTTTTTGTGTTTTATCTAAATTCTCTTGATATGACATATTGCACATTGAATTGAGGTGTTTGAACTTGAAGTGAAATTAAGATGAACTTGCAATATATGTTTAATCAATTAGGTCCACAACTAGTAAACCTCAAGAGAGCAAAATTTCTTTAAATGATCTATCTAATGCAAATGAGGATAAGGAATATGTGATGAACTTCTATGTTGTTAAATGATTCACCATCCTCTATTATATAACTTCTTGGTGATCATTCTAGAGGTATTTGCATAAAGATTTCCATAAAAATGATATTCATGATGTTTAGCCATTGTTGTTTCAAAGATGAAATTTTGGTTGAGGCTAACATATTTATGCTTGGATCTTCATGATGGAAAAGGAACTAATTGTCCTTCTTTAAATGAATCATGTTGAAAAATGGGAAATAGTGTGCTTATATGTGATTATCATGAATGTGTATTAATAAGCATGAATCATGAGTCTTATGTGCATATATCATGAAAGACATACATTTTTATTGTTTTTATATCCTATATTATTATTATTTTTATATAAGTTTTTCAATGATATATAATATTTTTAATCTCTTATATTTTACATTTTTTTATCATTACCATACATGCATACTCTTGTATATTCTATAATGCATAGTTTGTTATTTTTAAAGACTAAGTGTAGTGACCCAAGGTTTTGACCATTGCTATCCCAAGATCTTACCGAGAAGGATATAGTTAATTCTTTGCACATGTGAATGGAATTAAAGTTCTAAGAATGCCACATGCCTCTTTGCATCTAATGCATTCTTATATGATTTTATAATGAAAAGTTTTCATGTAGAGAATCACAATGATTTGAAATGTATAAGTTTTAGACAATGGGTTTTAAAACTATCATAAGTCATGCTTAACTTGAAATATGCTCAAAGAGGGTGTTTTGAATGGCTTTAAGTGATTTTCTTATGGATGAATGTTATTTTAGAACCTCTTTTGATAAACATTCTTCTTGTTATTTATCATTTATAACTTCTCAAATTTGGTTATTACACTTATATGGAAATATTATGTTTACCAATATTTGATGTGTTGTGGAAAGAAGTTTGTCTCAAACATGCAAACTATTTCAAAATGAGCATGATAGATAAACTTATTTATTTCTTGGGTAAAAGCCATTTAAGTGTCATGAAAATAATTTCAAATACTTTTTGACACTTTGGTTTTGGGAATATATGGCTTCCTTGGTTAACTATTCTTGGACTTATAGTAACACAAATGAAAATGCATAACATGTGTTAATTTTTGTATATATATATATACATTCATTATCTTGTTCATCTCTTATTATTTTAGACAAGTATTTTTATCATATATATAAAAGATGTTTTATGCACTTGAGAATTATGCATACAATGCCATCACATTACATTACAAAGACATGTATTTATGAGAGATATTGAGCTCATTTTCATGATTATAAATTTCTTCGTCAATATTCTCACCAAATTCTCTAAGAGAACTTATTTTGTAAAATTCATAGAGAAATGGAAATGTCTTTGAATATCAATGTGTTAGCATATGTCTTGTGTATTTTTCACATGTTTTTTTAGGATATTCATCTATTATTCATCATTATGATTTTTGCTTTATTCACATTACATTCCATGATTAGTTATTGCATATGTGTTTATTGTATTTCAAATGGTTGAGATAGATGTGGTGTTGACTCATTCTTAAATGTTCATATGTGATTTTAAGTGAATCTTCCTACATGACTATGTGATTTTAAATAATCTAGTGATTAAGTATTCCTTGTTTGCATATAGTATGTTGAATACTTATGATTTGAGCTTTCATTCAAACACACACTTGAACATTAAGTCACTCTCCGTTTGAGTCATTCACTTGATACATGTACTTCATATATGAAAATCTATTTTGATCATGTATCTTATTTGTCTATGAAAAGCAAGCAAATGATTTACTCATCATTGATTACATGTGCTAGCATGTCCTTGTTGCCATCATGAAATCAAAGCTATGTTTGTAATTTGGTATCATCCTATGCATATTCATGAAATGTATAGACAATATGAGATTGTGTTGCTTCAAATGATATATTATATGATCACAATTCATATATGCAACTTGATCCTCTCTTTATACTTGATTGTATCTATTTTTTTGATGATGTCAAAGGGGGAGAAAGATTAGTTGATGTGTAAATGTTGTATGCACATTCTTAACGAGAGCTTTGCTAATTGAAATGAGCACATGCTATATGTTTAAGTGTAAACATCATTTAAAGTATGGTGATAGGGGGAGAAATCCCAAAGATTATGCATATGCTTTATTGTAATATTCATTGATTGCATATTGATAGGGGGAACATTTATAAAACGCCATCAATGGTTTATTGGCACACATCAATGTTTGTCATCATAAAAAAAGGCGAGATTTTTTACCAAAGGTTTTCCACTATGGGTAAACATGACATTTTGATGATAACAAACCATTGAATGTGGTGAATTTAATGTCTACTTGAGTTATGATTCATAGGTTGATGATTCAAGATAAACTCAAGAGAGGTAGTGGATCCATGAGAAGATCAAGCAAAGGTGCTTTGAGCTCAAAAGACAATGATGGAGATATCAACCCAAAACTTAAAGACTTTGAAGATCAAAGAATTAGGTAAAATAGTTTTGGGTGAGTGCTAGATTAAATGTAAAGTTATTTTTGAAATAGATTATTTGAAGGCTCAACTCTTGACCATATAACATATAGGACCATGCATATCATTCATGAGTCCTTGCATTATTAGCATTAGACTATGAACATCATTTAGTCTTTGCTAAAGTTAAGTTAGTTCAAGCTTTCATAATCTATGGAATAACTCAACAAAGATGTTGTCCTAGAACCATTAACTTAACTCATATCACATGAAATGGATTCTAGATGCATATTAAAATTTTGAACAAAATTGTTAAACCATGAAAAGCTTTTGTCTAAATATTGAGAATTTTTTTAAATTGAAAAATTATTTTATGATCTCAATATTACCTTTAGGCATTTCCAGAACCTTATTAAGTCTCTAAGACATCCTAGGAGTGTGTCTAAGTCATTTCGGAAAAATCCCAAAAGATTTCACGAAAAATCGTCAAGTGGGTTAGAAGTTCAAAATGAAGCGTCATATTGAAATGACCATATCGCACTCAAAACTGGGTTAAATGGAGCATTTCAAAAGCCTAAAATAAATATCTTGAAATCCTCTTTCCAAAAAGCTAAAGAACGCCTCCATCTGAGTTACGGAACTCCAGTTATGATCAAAAGAGTAGAGTTGGGTTGAAGCTGAGAATATTTTATAGCAAGCTGAAAATATTTTTCTCTTCCATCCGACTGCAAATCAACTTGCAGCCGACTGATGTAATTCGAAAGTCCGTTTCTAACCAAAATTCTTGCAGCCGACTGATCCATTTCATGCAGCCGACTGATGGAATTCGAAAGTTGAGTTTCTGAACTAATTTCATGCATCCGACTGATGGTTTTTGGTACAGTCGACTGATACAAGTCGAAGGTAATAAGTCTTGAGAAAATCATCTTGTAGCCAACTGATGAATGTGTTGCAGTCGACTGATGGTCTCAGATTTTGAGTTCTAACGGCTATATTCTGAACTCCAAAATCACCTAAACACCCCCAAAACTCTGAAAACGACTATAATTCATTCCTACTCTATATATATGTCACATTTGAGCTAAAAGAGTGTTGGAGAAGAGGGAGATAAAAGTATGAGTAAAATCTACCATTTGGGCTTCAATCTTGAATTCACTTTTGGGTAGAAAATCTCTAAATATGGAATCATTGAGCATCATTCATATCATTCATTATGATTCATATTTCCATACTTGAGTTGAGGTTTTTTTAATTGAGTTTTTTCATCTATAACTCTTAATTATGTGAGGAAGTGAGCTTTGATTTTCTATATTCATCTATTGAGAGATATGTTGTATCCACTCAAATTCAATTCCTATTCTTTATGAGTGAATGACCAAAAAGTTGTCTTGGCATGGGATGGGCTTATTGAAGCTATGTAAAGGTTTTTCTCTACCTTAAAAAGAGAGGATTAGGTTGGCTCTCCACCCGTAAGAGTGAGCAAGGTTGGCTCTTCACTCGGAAGAAGGAGCATGTATAGGTTTGTTTTTCACCCGTAAGAAAAACACAATAGTGAAATCCTTGAAAGGTTTTCTCAAGGCATGGATCTAAACCAAAGCTTTGGTTGAACCATGTAAAATCTCGGTGTCTTTGGTTTGCATTTTCTCTATCCCTTAACTCTCTACTTTGCAAGCAATTTCATTTCAATCTTGAGCTTTATTTATCAATGCTTAGAAATTGTGTGTGCTTAAATATTCATGAGGAGATTGGGAAAAATCTTGGTTGAAGTAAAGTGCAATGTGAACTTGATTGTAGCATAGATTATAAATTCTCTACTTGCTCATTAGGTTGCTATAATTAGTTGCACACTAAGTGTTTGATAGAATTTATCTTCAACACACCATAACATAAAATGTTTATATGCACCTCAAGTGTTTGACACAATACATATTCAATAAAACATTGCAATTGTCATTTACAATCTTGAGTTTTATATATCAATGCTATGAAATTGCTTGTGTTCGTGAATTAATGAAGATGTTAGGAAAATGCATAGTTGAAGTGAATTGAATTGTAAACTTGGTTAGATAAGTTGTAGATTATAATTTATTTATTACCTAAGTGCACACCAAGTATTTGACAAAATGGATATTCAACATAATCTTTTCTTTGAGAGTTTATATGCACTCTTAATGTTTTATTACTTTGTATAAACTCTACAAAAATATTTTTCATGTTAAATAGCACTTTATACATTAAGTCTCTGTATAAGAAAAGTGTTTTACATAGTTAGTTGAATAGCATATTTACTTGGTTAATTGATCAGTTCACTTCTACTTGAATCAATGATGCATGTATTTATTTGTGAAATTCACCAATGCATAATTCAAAGTATGAATTGAGTTAGTCAGTTAAGAGATCATTTATCTTGCTAAGCGTTTGACTAGAGTCCTATAATATATATCTTGATAAAATAATGTCAAACCGAAAAAGTCACAAAGTTTGTCATTAACCCTATTCACCCCCCTCTAAGTGTCAATATGTGGCCAACAAGACTAACCTCATTCGTATAGATCCTTTCTCTGATGATACATGTAACTTGTCTTCGCAAGTTCCTTTCACTCCTCCTCATATCGATCCTCCTTCTGACCCTCATCCTCCCAGTCGTGATCCTTCTTTACCTAATAATTATTCTCGCAGGGTTTGCACTAATAATTTTGCAGCTACTCGTATTTTGTTTCCTGATGCGTTTGATGCTCCATCTTTTCCTACTACCACCAAGCTCCTTCTGAGACTATAGATTCTCGTCATTATCCTCCACGCATTCGTAAGTCCACTCAGTCCTCAGATTATGATTACTCTTGTTACTCACACTCATTTGTTTCTTTTTTAACCTCCATTGACTCTCTTTATGAGCATTTATCCTATAAAGTGGCAGTTCGTGATCCCCTTTGGTAGTAGGCTATAGATGAGGAACTCTCTGCTTTGCATAAAACAAATACTTAGGATTTGGTACCTTTACCTCCTAGTAAAAGTATAATTGGTTCTCGTTGGGTCTACAAGATCAAAACTAAGTCTGATGGTTCAGTTGAGCGATACAAAGCTAGGTTGGTTGGAAAAGGGTTCTCTCAGCAGTATAGTATGGATTATGATGAGACGTTTGCCCTTATAGCAAAGATGACTATTATTCGTACTCTTATTGTAGTTTCATTTATTCGTCAATGGCATCTATCTCAAATGGATGTTAAAAATGCATTTTTGAATGGTGATCTTCAAGAAGAGGTTTGCATGGTACCACCTCCTGGTGTTTCTCATAACCATGGAGAAGTTTGCAGACTTAAGAAGACTCTATATGGTCTCAAACAGGCTCCTCGTGCATGGTTTGAAAAGTTCTCTATTGTGATTACATCTCTTGGGTTACATCCTAGTGACCATGATTCGGCCATTTTCATCAAGACAACTCCTGCAAGTCGTATTCTCATTTCCTTATATGTTGATGATATAATTATTACTGGAGATGATGTTAATGGAATTTCAGTGTTGAAGTATGAATTAGCATGTCAATTTGAAATGAAGGACTTGGGATCTTTACGTTACTTTTTGAGCATTGAAGTAGCCCTTTCTCCCAAAGGTTACCTTATCTCTCAATCCAAGTAGACTGCTGACATTCTTGAGCGTGCTCACCTCATTGATACTCGGATTGTTGACACTCCTCTGGAGCTTAATGTTCTATATTCTCTTTCAGATGGTACACCTTTGCCAGATCCTACCTTATATCGCACTATTGTTGGCAATTTGGTATATCTCACCATTACCCGTCCTGACATTGCACATGGTGTTCACAGTGTCAGTTAGTTTGTTGTTTCTCCTACTACAGTTCATTGGGTTGTTGTTCTTCGTATCTTGCGGTATCTTCGAGGCACCATTTTTCAAAGTCTTTTACTTCCATTGACATCCTCCTTAGAGTTGCGCACATACTCTGATACTGATTGGGCTAGTGACCCTACTGATTGCAAGTCTATTACTGATTTTTGCATCTTTTTGGGTGATTCTCTTATTTCTTGGAAGAGCAAGAAACAAGTTGTTGTTTCTAGATCCTCCACCGAAGCTAAGTATCGTGCCATGGCCTCTACCACAACCGAGATTGTTTGGTTACATTGGTTACTTGCATATATGGGAGTTTCTCTCTCTGATCCCACTCCTATATATTGTGATGATAAGAGTGCTATTCAGATTGCTCATAACTCTATTTTTCATAAGCGGACCAAGCATATTGAGATTGATTGTCATCTCACTCGTCACCATCTTAAGCATGGCACCATTACTTTGCCTTTCGTCTCATCCTCTATGCAGATTGTAGATCTATTTACTAAGTCACATCCTACTCCACGTTTTTCATTTTTTGGTTAGCAAACTCATAATGCTTCTTGCCCAATCTTCGCGAGTTTGAGGGGGAATGTTAGAATATTTAGTCTAATTATATTTCTTTATTTGAAGGGTAAAATAATCTTTTACTTCTTTTTTTATTTTTGTCTATTTAAACTCTTTTATTAGGGTTTCTTTGTAATCTTGATTTGTTCTTTTTTTGCAATACAAGAACTCTAGCCTTTCTTTTCTCTTCTTCCTTTGGTATGAGATTGATAAGATAAATTGTCAGAGGGAAATGTATTTAATTCCTTGTATAACAATGGAATGAAGAATTTTAAACATCTCAGACATTTCTTTTAATATATTTGTTTATTTTTGTTGGTAAGTTTATTTTATTCTCATTGTTTAAGTAATAAATAAAGTATTTGTGTAATATAATATTTATATATAAAAAAATTATGTTTTTTATAAACGTGTCCGAGGTGTGTCGTGTCCTATTTTTTAAAAATTTATTGTGTCGCCGTGTTCGTGTTGTGTCTGTGCCCATGCTTCATAACCTACGTTTGTACAAGAGGGATCCTATAATATAAACATTAAAATATTTTTCAATCCATCAAAATTTATTATTTTATTTAAATAACTTCCATTAATCATTTTTAGACAGGTGATTGAACGTTTATTACCTTAAATCTCTACCAAATTACGCCGATCGCTACTAAATTTATCACTTTGATATCTACTAAATCATCCCGATATCAGTGGGTGAGTTAAAATGTAAAGATACACAAAACTCTTAGTAGGCAATCATATAAGAAGAAAAAGAAGACGAAATTATCTATTTATAAAAATGTGTTCAGCAAATTTATGTAAAGAAATATGCAATTCAATTAATAAACTAATTCAACATCTTCCAAACTACCACCTAGAGCCCACAATATTTACCCAAACCCACCGATACCCGCCCGCGAAATTTGGGTGTTTGGGCGATTGATTTCAACTACGGGTCGGTAACGGATTGGGTGATTGATTTCAACTACGGGTCGGTAACGGATTGGGTGGAGTGGGAGAGTAAAAAATGTGGGTTTATAGCGGGTACGGTGTAACCCGTCAATGAACATTCACAAACCATCAGCCGCTTCCTTGGACTGCCTCCCTTCCTTCCCCAGCTCCTATCTTCTCCATCTCCACTTCACTTTCTCTCTCTATATCGATATGTATATATGTATTTGTATATCGATATGTATATATATGTATCTGTATATAATTCTGATCAATATTTGTAGGAGACAAACCTTATCAAAGCCTTAACCTCTGCCATGTTCTCCTCATAGGGGGCAATTGTTCGCCTATACAATTTTTTTTTTCTTTTATATATTACTAGTAATTTTTCTTGTTTTAACTAAAATATATAAAAAAATAGGAATATTGCCCCCAATAAAATTATTAAAAAAATTCCTTTATTGCCCCCTTCTAACATAATATTATAGAGGAGAAAATAAAGAAATAAATAATAACGATAGCAATAACAAAATCAAAATTAAATTAGCATTATAAGAAATTATATAAAGAGTTATAACCCTCTATTTTTTCATATCTTTTTACTGTAATATTTTTTAATTTTATTTTTTAAATAATAAAAATTTTCTTCATCAAATGAGAAGTTTAGTAAAAGTGTTGGTAAATTTTATATTGAAGTCAAGATAATTATACACTTTTAGTCTATTTTTATATGTATATATATAAATATATACAAATATTTATTTATTTTCTATAGCACGATTAAGAGTACAAATTTAAAGATTGTACTTTTAGACTTCTTGAATTTTAAATATTACAATTTGCACTTAATAATTATAACCTCTGAAAAAAATTTCTGATTTTTTTTATACAATATCTTGGTTATTGTTTTAAATATGTTAATTATTAAAAAAAATTCATCACGTCATCCACGTGATATTTTTGCTAACGTATTTAAAAGAATTACTAATAAATTTTAAATTTTGATTATTTATTTAAATTATTAATATTTTATATATAATTTTTAATTTTAAAGATCATCCCCCATAACATTATTTTCTCGCTCCGTCCCTGGCCACATTTGATTACAAATTCCTTCAAATCTGATTGATATAAAAATCATAAAAGATCAAAAATATTATGTTCCTCTTAAAACATGTACATATATATTTGTATATATATATATCTATCAGATCGATCTGTTGAATTTTTTTTTTTTTATTTCTTTTTGTTTAACAATCTGTTACAAATATATATATATATATATAAATAAAAGTTTATTTACGTATTATATAGATGCTCAAGAGTTTAAAGAAACAAAATTTTGATTTTTAATGTTCAACTCTGTCTATGTGTTTATATATAAGTGGGTAGATGTAGATTTCACGAATTTTAAGCATTAGATAGGTACCGGAGAGAGTAAAGAGGTAAATTTTTATTCTTAATGTTTAGATCTGTTTATGTATATATTTATGTGTAACTTCTATCATAGTAAAACTATGTGTAGTGAATGTCAATACTTAAAGGTGTATAGATGTAACTTTGTATTATTTTTACTAACAAATTATGTTTCAAACAAAACGACAGAACATTTATAACTTTATAACTCAAACTATTAAACACTTTTGACAATTTTCTAATTCAGGTATATTTATATTTTGTTATAAAAAAAAAAATTGCGGGTCGGGTCGACCGGCCTATTTATAACCCGACCCGATAACAACCCGGTATAGAGGGTCAAGATTTGGTTATTAACCCGCTTCCGACCCAACCCAAATCCGCCCAAACCCTAAAAATTCTTTCCCAAGATCTTCCTCCTTTGACCATCCCTTCTGATGGAAAGAGAATCCTCCAAACCGATGCTTGTGACTACTATTGGGGTGTCGTTCTCCTTGAAGAATTTCTACCCAATTGCCACCTCTAACCACCCAACCCAAAACACTTTGAAATCTACAAAACGACAAAATAATAATGTTTGAGTTTGGTATGTAGGAATAAAATGCAATACTCATTCCAATTATCCTTTTGTTTAGTATGTATTTAAAGTGAGAATGATCATTCTTTGAAATGTAAATTCATTCCATAACTAAATCTATGAAATGATATATTCCCTAACAAAATAAATAAATAAAAAATCATTTCATTTTTTTTATTTAATGATGTTCTTACCAAAACAAAAGAAGAATGACAATTGACAATTTCATTCTCATTCCATTTCAACCTTCATTTCATTCATTCGTCCCAATCATCATAAGAGAAATTACTGATTGCAATAGTGGTCCCAATCATCATAATGAGAAATTATTGTTTGCAATAGTGACACCACTTCATCATTAATGTAGTATCACCAATCCAATAGAAATCAATATTTCTGATAAGAGTAATATATATTACCATATCAACATTCAGATATATATGAAAATAAAATAGAATAGAATATAAAAACAAAATAAAAAATATTTATTTCCATATATGTCTAAATGCCAACAGGATAATATACATTACACCTCTCAAAAAGACTGATTTCTATTGAATTATGATACCACGTTACAACCAATAATTTCTCCATTATATCCCAATCCTTTATGTACATTAAAACACATTGCCACACCCACATGAATATGGTCCAACCTTTAGAAAGTCATGCAAAACTAGGGTCGTGAGTGTTTACCCCCTAAAATATGCTTATAGTGCGTATAACCCTCCCTTTAGTTTGACTTGACCCTAATCCTTTAAATTGGTAGTGAATTGACCCTATTTTGTAATTACCGGTGACCGGACATGGGAAATGACATATATACACTTCGTTTATATGTTTTAGGCAAAAGTGCAAAAAAATCCCCGAACTTTCCCCTAGTGACCAAATTACTCTCCCGGAACTTTAAAAGTGAGCAAGTAACCCCCTGAACTTTCCAAAAGTGAGCAAAATATCCCCCTAAACTTTAAAAGTGAGCACTTTGTCCCCTTTACTCATATGTGCATTTACTCATTTACCCCTTTAGCACTTTATTCTCTTCGCTCATTTATGCATTTATTCATTTATCCTTAGAAATAACTAAATACAATTTTTTTAAAAAAAGAACCTAAACTATTTTTTTGAGATGTAAAACTAAATTAATTTGTCCATTACTTAAATATAATTTAATCATTTTATATATATTTTTAAATTTCATTTTATATTTTAACTCCAAACTTGTATTATTTATTTTATTATTTAAAATTTTATATGTTATGTTTAATTATTTTATATAGTTTTTTTAATTTTGTATTTAGTTATTTATAAGGATAAATGAATAAATACATAAATGAGTGAAGAGAGCAAAGTGCTAGAGGAGGAGTAAATAAGTAAATGCACATATGAGTGAAGGAGGCAAAGTACTCACTTTTAAAGTTCCTCACTTGAGGAAAGTTGAGTGTATTTTGTGCACTTTTGCCTACATTTTTTAAAAAATAAAAAGAAGGGTCAAATGGGCATTTAGGAAACTATAAAAGTCATGTGCAGCTCACATGCTTATTTTCAGGCAAACAAATGCCGGAATGTTGCCGGTGGGAGGTATTTGCAACATATTCAATAAGTGTTGGTGTCAATAAACATTTGGTGTCAATACACATTTTAATCTAGAAGGTATATCACAAATGCCGGAATGTTGCCCGCGGGAGGTATTTGCAACATATTCAGTAAGTAAGTGTTGGTGTCAATACACACATTTTAATCTAGAAGGTGATACACACACTATTTATGGTTGTTTTCAGTACTTAACCCATAAAATATAAGATAAACAGCCTTGTAACCTACTACACCTGTTGTAGCATTATAACTCAGTTAAGTTAACTTTCTGCTTCATTGTTGGATGTATGATTTAAAGTTGTCAACGATGTAACATTGTTACACTAGACATTGGACAAAACCGACCCAAAAGGGATCCTGATTCCATTGAAATATGCAAGGCTTCATCTAGTATAACAAAAGTTCCTTATATTTAACAGATAATTTGTGTACTGCAAAGGGTACGTCTCATCTAATACTAGCTCTACCCAAATCTCTCAATTTCACAGAGACATCAAAGATGTCGACCTTCGTTGTCTTCATTCTGCGTCTTCATTGGTTAATAGACAAGTAGCCACAATGCCATCCGATCCTGGTAACTAATTCTGGAGCAGTTCATTTGCCTTTTTCGACCAAACATCAAAAATATCATCCACAAACAGAACAAAATGAACCTGCAAACAAAGAATATAGTGTAAATCCAAAAGAGGTCTGAAATATCCTTCCTAGAAAAACTGATTGCATATTCATCAGCATATTCGTATTACAGATAGTAAGCAAGCACGCTAATTTGCTATACTGCAACCCCAACTCGTGCACTTTCAAGAAGATAAGGCCAGCGATGTTCCTGACTAATTCGGAATTTACCATGTGAACAGTTCAGGGCAAAAGATAAAATTGTGATGCTATTCCCCAACCCTCTCTAATTAAACAAATAAGTTTTATAGAATCATCTAGTAAAAGCACTTAATTCTTTGGGATTATCCATCAATTATCATATTACTAAGGAAAAAGAAGACTGAAAAAAGAAACAAAAAATAGATAAAACTGCATCAAAAACGAAATTACATATGAAGTAATCCAGACAGAAAAATGAAATGATTTAAATATGCAAAATGGAAAATCACGACCACTGCACCATGAAGCAATATATGTGTACCCCTTTGAAGTCATTTGCAAACTCTCTGATTGAAGATATAGCCACAGTAGCAGCTTCTTCGTAAGGATAGCTGAAAATTAAAAGAAATTAAATTAACGATGGAGTGTTATGCACTTTCCATGACTGAAATCTATACAGAAAATTCCAGACATGTCTAATTTGTTTCACAACAGATGAATTTATATAAAATGCATCATCTAATTGATTAATTTAAGAGACTGTGTCAATTTGAAAGGGAAAATTTGAATTATAGCGCACATTACATGAAACGCAAGTTCATTAATTAGCCAACTGTTCAAGTCATTCGAATCCAAGGTAAATTGTCTAAACTCAACCCAGCTGGTGTAAGAAATTATTTTCTACCAAATTGCATGAAAATATTAACGAGGAAAGACAGAAGCCTATAAAATAATATTACTTATTATAACTGGTAGTTCCTTTCATGTAACTCTTACCCATAGATACCACAAGATATGGCTGGAAATGCAACATATTGAATGCTGTTCTCTTTGGCAACACGTAAACTGTTTCTGTAATACATTTTGCAAAAGGGTGTATTATTTAGTATAGCAAAGTAAACTAGTACATGACTGCTAGAAAGGAACTTAAGAACATATACCTATATGCGCTACTCAAAGAAGCTTCAGGATCACGATCAACATCATATATGGGTCCAACTGTGTGAATTACATGTGATGCAGGCAATCTGAAACCTCTGTAAAAATTCGATATGTTAGTGTGAGTTTTGTAAATGTAGGACTGGGGAATACCAAAAACATTATAATACTAATTTAAGAGAGCCAACGGGGTAATCCTCGCTTCTCCTGTGGGGCAGCGAATTCCAGGTCGGACTTCTGGGACTTTATAGCATGCTGCTCGGAGTTCTGGACCAGCAGCTCTATGTATGGCTATCAAAAGAACACCAAACCTTTCACTAGAAGACATTAGAAGAAAGAAAAAAAAAATTGAGAAAAAATCAGCAGGAAGGTTTACCTCCATCAGCACCACCACCTCCAAGCATTCGCTCATTAGCCGGAGCAACCTATGCAGAATTCCCATCCAATTAAAGACAAACACACACTTAAACTTACCTTTTAATACGTGGAATTTGTTTTAGCAGGTGTCATCAAATCAAATCCAATTTTTAGAAAATAAAATGTTAGTTCCCCGAATTGAATTTGGCATAATCCGTGGATAATATGGCCCAGAAAGTTATGCTTAGAATGTGCATAAACCCTTGTGGTTCTTATACCAGCCTACAGTTTAAATTATGTGAGGAGAACCCCCTATTTCTATTTGCCGGTCACTGGAAATGCAAATTGACTAAATTACCCTTGTTTATATTACTAGAACATGTTATAAACAACTAGTGTTAAAAGACAAAAAAAAGCATTACCCTATTTCAGTTTGCCTCTCGTCTTCTCCATCCTCCTTTCTCTCCCCCACTCCTTTCATGTCAACAACCTCTCATCTGCCCCAATATCCCACTGACCCCAAATTATCATCCTCAAACCCCTCTCCGCCACCCTCCTTTCTCCTCCCCACCACAGCCACCTTTCCGCTTTCTCCACCTCCACCTCCACCCAGCCGAGTCCATGTCAACAGCTGCTGCTACTACTTATTCTTTAAGATTGATCAATTTTTTCCTAAAATGATATGTTTCAAGACATATCTAGGTCAATTTGTGAATTGAAGTTTTCTCCCCTAGAATGATCAGCTTTGTTTCTCAATCTTGATAGTAACAATTGCCAATGAATATGGTGTCTTCCAAGACTACCCCTGAATATGTGGTGGCATGATTGCAAAGTGCCCTTGGATGTTAACACGAGTCAGGTAATGTATGCATTAAAGCAAGTGGGCCAGGTAAGGTGGCAGACCCATTTGATTGTGAGCAGGTGGAGATGCAAGGCGGCAGACGCATGTGATTGTGGTGTAACGGCTCAATTTCAAAATTTGAACTGACAAGTAACATTCATTTTCTATAAATATAACCTATACCATTTTTTGTTTCCAGTAGCCTATCTTCATACCATAGTCTTCAGTGCGCATCATTTTAACTTCATGGCAAAGTCCGCTCCTCCCACCTTAGAGTTTTTACCTTCTGAGGTGAGTGCAGGTGACATTGACCGGTATTGGTCTCTCTACTCTATTGTCCCCTCTATCATTCTTCGCATCCCTTCCCCGAATGAACGGGCGAACCCGGAGACAGACAAAGATGTTTGATTCTATAAGCAATCTTTGCAGTAGGCATGCGTTTTCCACTATGCCCCAAGTTGATAAGAGAGTTTCTCTCCTTTACTGGGCTTGCACCTTCTCAGCTCACCCCTAATGTTTGGCGGGTATTGCTGGAGTGTGTACACCTTTGGCACCTTTGCTGGAATGGAGCTCCTGAAGTTTTATGGGATACAAAAGAGCGGTCAGTGAATCAAGCTCACTCCCATGACAATCCCCTCGATCTTGGCCGGCCTTCCCGATAATTCCAAACAATAGACAAAAAAATATTTCTTTGTGTCTAGTAGCGGATGTGAGTTCAATCGGCAGGAGATGCAGGAAATCTGCAAGCCCCAAAAATGGGGTTCCTCTGCCCTTGAAGGCTGTTACCTATTTCCGATCTTTTCCATTTAATGCATTTCCATTTTATTCAACCTTTTTATCTAAACATCGCCCCTATTGTGCGTCCAGCTCTTAAGAACGCTCCTCCGATATCTTCTTCGGAGGATCGGAGGCTTGGAGCAGTTCCTGACTATGAGAACGTAGCTCTTGACTATGAGGACAGGAAGAGCTTCCTATTACCTGAAAATCTCGCCTTCTTCTGTCTCCTTTTGAATGGTGGTTATGTTGTGTCGTATGTTCCCCTTGAATCTATGGCATCCCCGGCTGTTCCACCAACCCGCTCAAGGTATGGTAGTATTATGCCGTTTATACTTATTACTTGCCTGGCAAATGTTAATACATTTTCATTTATACCCTCCAGATGTACGTGTAGGAGGTTCAGTGAAAGATTTGGCACGGTACCTGAAAAGGCGTCATGATAACCCCTCTGGGTGCTCTCCTCATCCCGCCACTCCGGGGGGACGTTGAGATGGTAGGTTGGTCCCAATTTTGATTGAGTACCAATGGACTCCTTCTGAATGTGCTCACTGTAGAGTCTTTGGCCATACTGAGAGAAATTGTGGAGTAAGGAAAAAGAATGAGATTCTTAAAAAGGGTGGTCTCGAGCACGAGCTTGGAAAAGGGAAATCAGATACTACACCTAGTGGGTGAGGGTTAACAAAGTTAACAATAGATTGATACACTAGAAGATGTGACCGCTGATGCTTCTTTGAGTGGAAAGGACTGTGTTGAAGATGTGGGACACATGGATGATATGATTATGGTCAATGAACCTACTTCAAATGTTGAACAATTGTAAAAGAATGAGGAGAACCTTGCAGTGACTCTCATGGAAGGTTTAATTTCCCCTAATAAGTTTCAATGTCTTGATGAGCCTATAGCTGATGTTTCTAATGTTGCTAGTAAAGTGGCTACTGAAAGGCCTAACATCAATCCTAATTCTGTGAAACTTGATACTGGTATTGAGTAAAACTAATGGGAAGAAACTTAGGTCCAAGAGAGTCTTAACTGGGAATAAAGTGGATAAAGGGGGGGCTAATGAGGCATCTCAATGTTGCAAATGATTATCTGCTCTTGGAATGCAAGGGGTCTGAATAGTCCCCTAAAACAAAGTGAAATATATAATATGATTTAAGTATGGATATCTCCGTGATTGCTCTTGCTCTGATTGACTATGGACAAGGTGCTAAATAGGGTTTGCCCTGGTTGGATGACCTTACATAACTATGATTGGGCTGAGCTAGGTATGATTTGGGTATGTTGGGACTCGTCTAAGGTTGAGGTGAGTCAGCTTGTGCCCAATTGATCCACTGATTTTCACTAGTTCGACTCATTTGTGTATGGTGACAACTTTGCTATTAAAAGAAGCGACCTTTGGAATGATTTTATGAACAGAACTGCTGGTTGGGTGAATACTCCATGGTTTATCTGTGGGGACTTTAATGCCATCAGATTCAAGCATGAGAGGTTGGGAGGTACTCGTGCTTTAATGAGGCAGGCCTAATGGATTTAAAGTATACTGGTATGAAATTTACATGGAGTAATGGTAGTGTGTTCAGAAAATTGGATAGATGCATTGTAACAATCCATGGACTGATTTGGTGCCCAACTCTGAAGTGATGTTCTACCCTCCTTGCAACTCTGATCATGCATGTATGGTGATGACAATTAAATTTGATAGAGTGAGTATTAAGAGGCCTTTTCGGTTCAACAACTTTTTGGTGAACCATGAAGGATTTTTTGCCTCTTATTTCTTCTATACGGTTCACTTATATTAGGGGGACTAAAATGTTCTCAGTGGTGCAGAAATTGAAACTGATGAAGGAATGATTGAAGAGTATAAACAGAAACAGGTACTACAACATATCTGAGCAATTTACTCAAGTAGAAGGAAACTTTTGAATTTTCAGCAGTTGATTGATGATGATCCTATGAATGAAGACCTTAAGTATTTGGGGAAAGATTGCCTTCACCAGTTTGTCAGAGTGGCTCAAGATGAGGAAAACTAATATAGGCAGCAATCAAGGGTTCAGTGGCTCAAGGTGGGGGACCAAAACACCACCTACTTCCACAAAATTGCTAAGCAGAGAAGGACTTTTAACAAAATCACAAATCTGGTTAGCTCTGAAGGTGTAAACATCAGTGACCCTGAGATGGTGAAACTGGAAGCTGTATCTTTCTATCAGAGGCTATTTTCCAAGAATGAGTACAAGGGAGAGTGTTGGTGATCTAGGGCAGTTTATCAAGCACCCTATCAGTGATACTGCAGGCCTTGAGATGGGGAGACCAGTGACAAAGGAGGAAATTAGAGATTGTGATGTTTGCTATGAAGAATGACAAAGCCCCTGGTCCGGATGGGCTTAATGCAGTATATTTCAAAGCCACATGGTCTATAATTGGTGAAGAAATCGAGGAAGCTATAATGGACTTCCTTGAAACAGAAAGAATGCTGAAGGAAATAAACTCCACTTCTATTACTCTTGTCCCCAAAGTGAACAACCCAACTAGCAGATTACAGACCTATATCAGTTTGCAATGTACTCTACAAGTGTATTACAAAGATCATTGCAACAAGATTAAAACCCATCCTAAACTCATGTATTACCCAAAACCAGTCTACATTCATTCCAGGCAGAGGCATTGCACATAATATTCTCCTTGCTCAGGAAATCATGCTTCACTACCATAAAGACAACCACCCAGCTCGTATTGCTATGAAAATTGATCTGCGGACAGCATATGACAAAGTTTCTTGGGATTTCTTGATTGCTGTTCTTAGGGGGTTTGACTTCCCAGAGAGGATGGTGACTCTGATCTCCACTTGCTTCTCCACCCCATCTTTCTCTGTTAACTTGAATGGAAGCCTTGAAGGGTATTTTAGAAGTGAAAGAGGCTTGAGACGAGGAGACCCAATGTCTCCCTATTTGTCATGCCATGGAAGTGCTCTCAAGGATTCTCAAATAGTATTGACCAAGGGGAAAACTTTAGTTATCATTCAAAATGCAACCACCTTAACACTTAATGTTTGCGGATGATTTGCTATAGTATATTGCAGATGATTCCACTCCTGTCCAGGTCTATTGGGCTTCAACATTCATCCTTCCAGAAGCTGTGAAAGGGGCCTGATCTGGAAAGGGGGGGGGGGGGGGGGGGGGGGGGGGGGGTAAGACAAAGTGGCTTGGCATAGAGTCTGTATGCCTAAGGATGAGGGAGGCCTTCGCATGAAGGACTTGGTTACTTGGAATCAAGCTGCAAATGGGAAACTTTTGTTGGAACTTCCTCAACCTAATCCTACATACCTGTGGACAAAATGGGTTCATGAGGAGCTGATAAAAGGTAGAAATTTTTGGAATCCAAAGATCCCTGATAAGTCTACATGGGCATGGAGGAAGTTGTTGGGTTTGAGAGACCAATTCAAAAACCACTTCAAATTCAGAATTGGTATGGTTTGATAGTTGGCTGTATGACCATGCTATTGTAGAAGCTATGGCAGAGAGGGTAGTCTATAATTCTGGTTTGGGAAGAAATGCCAAGGTGGAAGTTATTATTCGAGACAACCAATGGCACTGACCAAGGGCTAACACCATGGAGCTAATGCAACTCAAACAGGACATCACTTCTTTGTATCCCCCTAATTGTTTGATTGAGGATCAGCTTATTTGGCTTCCCTCTAACAAAAAGTTCACTATTAAATAAGCTTGGGATCAGCTTAGAAATAGAGGTGGAAAGTTGCAATGGTATGATCTTGTTTGGTTGCAAGATTGTATTCCTAGACATGGTTTCATTTTTTGGCATTTGATCAAGACAGATAATTAACACAACAAAGAATGATTCACATGGGTATTCTGAATGAGGTCAAGTGTGTGTTCTGTCATGACCCCATAGAGAATAGGAATCATATTTTTTCAATTGCCCGTTTGCTTTAATTTGTGGGGTGATGTGAAGCAGAGAATGAGGATTGTTTGGCCTTCTGATAACTGGAATATTTTCCTTCATTGGAGTCTTTCCTCTCTACAGGATAAGTCTTTGTACTCCCTTCTGCATAAATGGTGTGGAGCTGCTATGTTGTACTCTATATGGACTGAAAGAAACAGAAGGATAGTTAATGATGAAGCTAGAAGCCTCAGCCAGGTCCAACAGGAAGTCATTGATAATGTAAGATTTAAGGCCTTCTCTCTCCAGAAAGTGAAACACCATGCTATCAATGACTCTATTGCAACCTTGTAAGGTCTTCCTGATGAAATTTTCTTCCCGTAATGCTGATGAAATGGAGTGTTAATCCGGTTTGGGATTTTTGTACTTGGCTTAGGAGGTGGCAAGATTACAACTGGGGTGGAAGTTGCTGGTGCAAAGAGATGCAGAACAGATTCACCAGTGGCATTTTCTATGATTGTTGTGCTTTTCACCTTATCATTTTAACGGAAATCATCCTTCATTTGAAGGGGTTCACTTGCTGGTGGTATGAGCTAGGTTGGGGGTGCTCTTGTCTCCTATTAGAAGCCTAGATAGAAATGGTATTATCACTGTCTCGACAAGGAAGAGCAAGATGCTTAAGATTTTTGACGGTCAGAGTGATTGCTATGTTGATATATTACTTCTATTCCCCTTGATGAAACTTATATATACGATAGTAGGGGCTGGGGTGGTAGGCATAGATTTTGGTTCCTCCTTGGATAGTGGGTATGAGGTTTTCATTTGCTTACTGGGGTATGCACAAAGATAGAGTGTAAAGGCTTAGGCCTCTTTTGAAGTTTATAAAATGCTTACTTCTCACCCCCAAAAAAAAATAAAATTGAAGAAAGAGAAAATCCAGTACGAAAAACAGAAAAGATACGTGGTTCAGACACGACACACAAAACCCACAGGACTACATTTCTTTCATTACATTCTCTCTTGATTTTCTTCACAATCACGACATCTATTTATAGGTGAAATAATGATTAATATAGATTCAATATTGATGGAGGATTCTTAGAATCGCTACCATGAATCACTACAATCAATATCAAATCAAGGAGTAATTTAAGACATTTATCGCTCCTAAAATAATATTCTCCAACAGATCCCTCAGGTTGGTACACGAAGATTTTAGCATGTCAAAATGAAATTAAAATTAAAATTGTTTGGATTACGAGACGAGCAAATTCAAGACTAGTTGATCTAAAGATCCAAGACAAGTTGATCCAAAGATCCAAGACGAGTTGAAAAGATCCAAGACAAGTTGATACAAAGATCCAAGACGAGTTGAAAAGATCCAAGACAAGTAGAGTATATGAAAAAGGTATACTAGACTCGCTCTGGTACCATGCTAACTATCAAACTATTTTAGAAGCATAAGTTATTAGAGATGGTGTAACTTAAACATTTATATGCTTTAACATGGTACGTTTGAAACTAGAGTTATATTAGGGTTCAAATTGTAAAATTTAGCTAAAATAATTTTTAAGGGGAAAAGTAGGCAAAACACCCCTTTATTTTGCTATTTCATCCGAATACCAAGCATCAAAGTAGTTTGTATATATAAATCCCTCCGATTTTAGTTAATAAGCAACTTAACTCCTGTTGACTATTCCGTTATTAAAACACGGCCAAATGATCATGACTCCGACACGTGACTATTTTAAGTGCACGTGACTATTTTAAGTGATGAATATCCTATTTTACCCTTTTTATATACCCAGAATATCCTTTAGCCCATTTACGAATATATATATATATATATATAAGCCTACACACTTGCATCTCCCTCTTGCTTTTGTCGAAGACACCAACAACCCAGCAAACCCTTTATACAAAACCTTCCCCTTCACCATTGTCAACTCTCTCTCGGCGCGTCTCTCTCTCTCTCTAAACTAATTAATTCAACTTTCATATCCAAGCTTCATTTATTGGTTTTGGGACAAGCCATTGATCCCATTGCAATCACAAACTCTTTTTTAGAGAGAGAAATGAAAGAATCGAATAGAGAGAAAGATTGGAATTGAAAACTGCACCAATCCCTTGAAAACATTACTTCATGATTTCAACTAACTGTATTGGGATCAAAGCAGATGGATTATGCCATTACTTTAATCAATATAAACAAACCTATTACAAAAAGAAATGATAAGTGAAGCCATCTAAGAGCTTGAAAAGATGTTGAAAACAACTTGTTCAGCCAATTGTGGATAGAAAACTGAACTTATGACATGATAATTTTGGTGTTACATCCCAACTCCCTCCTCTTGGAGAATAATATTGTAGGAGCGATTAAAGCCTTAAATCACTCATTTTATGACATGACAATTTTGGTGTTACATCCCAAATCCCTTCTCTTGGAGAATATTACTTTAGGAGCAATTAAAGCCTTAAATCATTCATTGACTTGATATTGATTGAAGTGATTCATGGGAGTGGTTTTAGGAAACCTCCATCGATCTTTTTTTTTTACATTTCTCATATTATTTCACCTATAAATAGAGTTGATCATTATAAAGAAAATCAAGAGAGAATGTAATGAAAGAAATGTAAGCTTGTGGGGTTTGTGTGTCGTGTTGAACCACGTATATTTTCTGTTTTTCATTCTTCCTTATCTCTCTTCAAATATTTAACATAGTATCAAAGCCGGAAGTCTTATGTTCAAACCTCACCGTCACTCAATGAAATTATTGTTACACGTGTTGAACCAGAACGAAGGTTATACATGAGGGGGCGTGTGAAGCATATAGGTACTTAAGTTACACCCTCTCTAATTTAGTTGTTTAAAATAATCAAAACTTTAATAAGAATTGGATTAATATGGTCGAATTTCACGGGATTTGAAATCACTAATTTGACACTCCCAAAAACTTAATGCTTATTTTACATAAATGGCCTTGTAATTATTTTACATAAATGGCCTTATGGTTATTTTACATAAATGCCCTTGCATTTAGGTTATCTTCCCTTACAAGGAGTCTAAGCGTCTGACTTCTATAAACTATTTTGGTCAATTGTCCATTTTTTTTTAGAGATTCACAACTAGCACCATCATAAATTCATAAAAATTGGCGTCTTCATTGATTTCTTTAAGTATTTATGTGGAGCAAGCAGTGCTTAGTGATATGCAAATAGCTTTTCCATTTTCCTATCTTATTGGTATAACATTTTAGGGTTTCCCATTCACTTTATTTTTTATTTGTTCTGTTTCTTTTCTTTTCCTGAATGGTAGTTCACCTTTCTTAATGATATATTTTTCCTCACTGTCTTTTTATATTTGTGGTGATAAAGTGTCAAAATTGATATTAAACAATGAATGTATTCCTTAATTTTCTTCTATATGTACATGTATTCCTTACCTAGTGTAAAATTTAAAAATTTGTACTTCAGTGCATTATTACATGAGGTTTTTAGAAGAAAAAAATAATAATCATTGTAAACTAAGAAAACATAGATAATTTTCTGTAAAAGAAAAAGAGTAAAGAATAAAACATTACAGTAAACATTTGTGATACATGGTTGTGACTAAATTTGTAACGGATATTTTTTACATGTGTACATGTATTAATAGGGGTAAAAAGGTAAGAAGAGAAAAGTATTTCCGATTCCTGTTAGCATCCAAATTCAAAAGTGCTAGATTCATATCACTTCAATTCCCGTGATTGGAATAGACTTTTTTGGGATTTGGATTTAGATTCGCAATAGGAAATATAAGTGAAACAAAATTTCATTTGTGTTTTAAATAAACAGGAATCGAAGTGAAACGAGTTTACCTTTTTGTGTTTGGATGCTAACAAAAATTGTAATTTGTGTTTTTTTTTGCTTTTACTCCTATTAATACATGTTCACATGTTTAAAAAAAAATGTTTCCAAATTTACACACAACATAGGAAAAAAATATTAAATAAAGCATACAAATAAATGACAATGCATGTATTACATATATTGTTTAATTTTGTTTTTTACTTTTGTTATCTCCTACTATTGGTTTATAAATTTACCATGATTAAATTCTATTCAAAAAAATTACACATAAAAATGCAACACAACTAAAATTTCAATGACACTTTTACAAGAATACATGTATGTATATATTCATATGTGTGGGTATATATAAGCTAAATAACACATTCACAAGTTTCATAGAGATTTTGGCACAGAGTCATGTACCCGTCTTTCAAAATTTCACAAGAAATAAGAAAAACCAGCTAGACATGAAATACCAAAAAACAAGTGAGGTTAAAGAATAACATAACATTGATAAACCAAGTATGAAAAAAGAAGCACAACATTTTTTATGTGGAATAGTAAACCTAAAATGCCATGCCAATAAGGTATAGCAAAACTGAAAAGGCCCCATTTCCATGATAGTATGCCTGTGCTAATCGCAAATATCACAACAATAAAACAAACAAACAGTATTGACCAATATAGTTTATAGGAGTCAAACTCAACATAACCAAATGCAAGATTATTTATGGAAAATAATCATTATTTCGTTAAATTCTCTCGTTAGTGTTTTCAAATCCCATGAAATTCGACCATATTATGAAATCAAATTCTTATTAAAATTCTATTCTTCCAAACAACTAAAATCCTATTTTAATTCCAAACCCCGCCAAAAAATTGATAATCATGATACATGATCTGTTCTTGTACTAGTATTTATTGCCGGTCTCAAATGTAATCACTAAAAATTACCCAATGAGAAATCTAAATTTCCAAAGGACATCCAAACGCCCTTTAACTAGCTTTTTAATTTGTAACCATCAATCAGCACTCAATTGATCACAGCCCAAAAAGAGAAATAATCCATATATAGTGTGTGTATATGTATATGTATATGTATAGACGATAAAAAAAAATAAAAAAAAAGGAAGATATAATTGGACTTACAATGGCATCGGAAGATCCATCGACGGACCACTGGGTGATGTCTCCCTTCTGAATTTTGAGAGCGCAAGACGAAGACAGTGCAAAGTGAACCTCTTGCGACATGCTTGAAACCCTAGAAGCGCTCGATCCTCCACTGTGAGTACCGACAATGTTCGTCCCTAGTGTGGCAATAACAGAAAAGGGTCTAATTAGGGTTAGGTTAAAAGTATTCTGTATGTGGTTCGTGTTGCAGAGGTTTATAGGTTAGTGTCAGACATAAATTCCGAAGAGACTCGAAACCGGATATCCCAGAAATTAATAACAATAAAATTAATGAAATATGAAATATTATTAATAACAATAATTTCATACGTACTCGTGCGAAAGCTAAATCAAATGATATATAAGGCACATCGACACGCCGAAAGAATACATCTCTATAATAATGCAATGATACCAAATATAAGAAAGGAATATGCCAACAGACGGGCTCCCAATAAACATAATAATAATTCCCACGTAAGGGACTAGCAAAGCGAAAAGCTAATAGAAACAACATTACGTGAAGACGTCCCAATCGTGCAACGTCATCCGTATTCCTCTGCGTAAATCCAGAACCTGCAACGAGGAAACAAAAGAAATGTGTTGTTACACTGCATGTTGTCCGTAACCGAAACATCACATGCAAATTGGTGTGGTCGTTGCCAAGAATGACCACATCTCCGGTGACATTCCAATCCTTAAGATCATTAAAAGAAACCTAATGGTCGTTGTCACGGAACCAACTAGTTTCAAATCAAGACCTCGTCCGATTTTTTTCAAACCTCAATTTCACATTCCAAACCCCATCACTTAGGTTTCTATCAATATCATATGATTATCAATTTTACAATCAACTCGGTTTACTCATAACCTCGTCTATCATAACCAAAACATCAATATTACAATTGATGCCACGTTGCCACACCAACGCTAATTAAACCACAAAACCATCACATGTCTTCTCAAGACTTCAACTCATAATCAATTCCATGGTCCACTGTCGACTTTACTTATCACAAGAAAGCCATCAAACTAACTTATATCCCCACTCTAAGACATATAACCACATTTCAACAAATACAAACATTAATTTCACATTATGCTTTTAAACAAGACATGCAAATCATCTTATCACATTATCCAATTTTACTTAAGCATTTTAATAACATGTGAATTATATATTTCGAAATTCACATTAAACATACTCCTCAACCACATAGGATAATATTATGATCCACACGTCAACATAAATCACATAATAGCAACTCAAATGCAATGTGACTCACACACCTCATGGTACACACGCGACCACACACACCCGACTCTTAGGGTCAACAAAATCATTCTCTAACCATTCACTTTTGAGGATACAAGCCCATGAAGGAAGGTAGATTTATCGTACCGTTCTTCCCAAGTGCTTTTGACACTTACACTTTTAACAAGGAAGACGTCAAACATGATGCAGTCGTGCCATAGGATTTGGACAAGTCCTCCCCCTACCATCTCTGTTTCTCGGAAGATTAGTTCCGTAGGAGCGAGAAGCACCCCCTAGCCAGTTGTTACAACGATCCAAAACAAGTCTACTCATGCATAAATACACAAACGAACGTAAACCACACTAATTGAATTCTCTCTACAAAAGGTGAACCCATATGCAATATGTCTCAATGGGCCATACACCAACATAAATATGTATCTCATCATATTTATAAACAACATTCCCAAAATGTTAACACGAATACTTTTCATCATTCAACGTGCTTTTTAACTCTCATTTAAAGCAATAATCAACAAGAATGTTTTCTCATACATCATTCATGCTCCAAATCATCAAGTTGTCCTTTAATACACATGGATAACATTTTCATTCAATTAACATGTTTATGTCTCAATTAAAGCATTGAAATCACAAAGATACATTCTCATGCCCAATTAATGTTCCAAGTCATCAAGTTGTCTTTTAATTCACAAGGATAACATTTTAATTCTTTTAAACATGCTCTTAGTTCAATTCAAGTAAGTTTATCACAAATCACATATCAAACATAACATCACTTCCCAAAATACCTCAAAGGTACTAACAAAAGGAATTAGCCTAATCTCAGTACCAAGGTTATATTCCTAACACCCACATACACATATGTATAATTACACTTACACATATATATAACTATACCCATATACATATACATATATATAGGCATACAAACATACTTTAATATGGAAAATCTCAAGAACAACCACCCACTAGCATGCATCATAATCCTATCAATATCATCATCAAGTATTTCACACACAAAGGTTAATTCACATAAACATGTTCAAACCCTAACTTCACATTTCCAAGGATGCACAACAATTTCATCTAAGATTAGGAACCCTAGAATCAAACTCACACCTACACAATCAAAAGATGAACTAGTTAAGAAGTTTTCCCTACCTCAAGTGAAGAGCAACACAAACCATTTAGCAAGGCTAACGAAACCTTAGCTCTTCCCCAACACCGAAATCAAAGGAGCAAACCGGTGGAAAGCTTCATCATAGCCTCCTAACCATGAATCAAACTATAACACAAGAGGAGAATAATAATTATGAAGTGGTTTATTAAGAAAACCCAAAACTAGAGTTTGAAAGGAAAACACTCAAGGAAGAAAGAACATTTCCCAATCATTGACTCAAACCAAAGAGAAGAACACCATGAACATATTCCATATTGATGGCCACATCAGACTCCCAACTTAGGGTGATCAAATCAACCCATAAGTGGAGAAGTACCAAGAGGGAAAAGATGAGAGAAAATGGAGAGGAAAAGATGAAGGGTGCGTTTGGAAACTGGTGTTTCCGTTTTTGTTCTTATTTTTTCCACTGTTCACGGGAACAAAAACGCCTTTGGGAGCCTTTGATAGTTTTTGTTTTCGTGAACAGTAAAAAAACGTTTTCTCACCCTTAGTTCAAAATTTAAGAACACCAAAATGATGTTTTTTTGTTTTCAGTATTGTTTGTTCTCAGCCAAAAAAAAATTTAATTGTTGCAGATTCCCTAACCGCCATCTTCAATCTCCAAACCCTAACCTCCATCTTCAACCTCCAAACCCTAACCTCCATCCACCACGACCATTCGCCATCCCACCACCACCACCACCACCACTGCAAATCGACACCATCACCAACACAAACACTTACCTTTGCAACTTGACACCCCCAATTGAATTGGGGTGATGTGGTCTTTATACATGCTACTACTTATATATTTATATATATATTCTGGTATGCTAATATTTTGAACATCAATAGAGTGATCTTGTTCATTGTTGTATGGAAGACTTGGAAGTGTACATTGTAGCTATTTTGTATAAGGGATGACAATCAAATTAAACTTAATCTCACATTTTGACAATTTATTTTCTACTTTTTATTCCAAATAAATCTCAAAAACGTGTTTTTTTTTTCCCGAAATTTTTTAGACAAAATTTTCAACCAAACATGTTTTTGTTTCTGGATTACCCTTAGAACAAGAACAAGAAAATGTTTTGTTCTCAAGAGATAAAAAATGAAAACGAAAACACTAGTTTCCAAACGAACCCGAAGTTTTGCCAAATGAAATACAACTACACTCACACAAGTGTAGAGATTCTCCACTCACACCTCTCACCATCCAATAACCAAGCTTCAAGGTAGCAAATGAGACTTAATCCAAGAGCCACAAAGTAGTCTTACCATGAAAGACTAAATACACCACACACAAAACTCATTAACTTGCCAAACAATGCCTTAACATCCAAGGGTTGAGAATAAGACAATGAAAATGAATAAATGATCCAAGGGTTAACATGAAGTCTTGCCAAGTGAAAGACTAAGAATAATTGATTCTTACATTTAAGTGTCATCCAAACAAGGCCCTATGATCCAAAGGTTGAGAACAAAGATGGGAAAAAAATATCAATGGCCAGGAGTGAGACACCACTTGAAAATGAAAAATGACCAATTTCTTCCCAACTTAGGGTTAATTACAAGAGTGTCATCATGCCTCTTAATTACCCTTCTACCCCTTATCATCCTCTCTATTTATTACTATGCCACTCATACCCCAACACTTAGCCAAATCTCTACACTTTCCACTAAGTGCTCTAAATATGAAAATACTCATTTATCCTTCGGTCATTTCTTTCCCGAAATCGTTTTCAACAATTTTCATTAATTACAAAATGAAAATATAACAAGCAATTCACATAAGTGCTAACCCGAAACATTTACAATAAACTAGGGTAACACGTTCGGGAATGCAATACGATTGTCGAAGCTCCAACGAGAAAACGTTACAACGAACCCACATAGCCGCTAATGAACAATAAAATCACGAAGCCGAAAACAAAAGTTCACAAAGTCATCCCGCTAAGTCCGAAACTTAAACGTGAAAAATTTACACGTACTTAGAATACACAAGACATCCAGAATAAATGACGTCACAAAACGTTAACACTTGGAAAAGAATTCCAGAAAGAAGAAAGGAAACGCGGGGTGTTACAGTTAGGGTTAGGGAAAGGTTTGAATGGAACACCGAAATTACAAAGTAATCGAGCTATTGTTGTGCTTCTCATATGAACTAGTTGCAACTAGTGTTTACTTTGCTATCATCAGATTTTAAGCCCATTGATTAAAAAAAAGATTTAATTTCCGTATTAATATTATTTATCTAAATTTTGTATAATGTTCAAAATAAATAAGACGCAAATGTGTCGACCTAGCTAAGCTTTAATTTTTTTAAATTCTGTTAATCTTTTAAGCCGGTTGAAAAATTATGTTCTCATTGGGTTCATTTGTTAAATGAAAAAGCTCGAGCCTAATTGTAAGAGCTCTTTTTTGCTTAAACACTCAATGAATCTTATTGAGGCTTTAAGGCCATATTTATAGAACAATATGATGAGCTTTAACCCATTTTGATTAGGATCAAATCCCTTCATTCTAGGGGTTTGATTTCATTTTACAACTGTTGATTTCTTTTTCCTTATCTTATCGAATCCTTGGCTTTAGCCCCAAGTCAAAATGACTTATGGTTTAAAGTCAATTGGGCCTAATACATATATATGTCTGTTTACAGGCTCTTCTCAATTGGGCTTTCATTCTTCCTCTTACAGACCCAAATCTGCCAGTAACTTGGGTAATTATCATTGGGCCTCCCTTTGGGTTTGACCCGATGTTTCATGGGCCTGACCCAAATGTTGGTTTTGATTTTGAAAAAATGACTTTTCGTTTCTGCATGTATATTTACATATATATGTACGCAATCGTGAGTTATCCGCTAACGTCACCACAATCATGACTTTAGATTAAGTGTGGATTTTAAATTGAATTTGACGGCTTGATTCCCTCAATTGACGCATCGGTCTGTCTTGGAAAACTGCAACGCCTCAGCCCCATAATGCATCTTTTGGACGCAACCTCTCAACTCCTATATATACTCAGTCTTACCTAACACTTAGAATCACCTCCAAACTTCACAACTTTTGCTTTCTTGAACTCTCTGTTATCAAACTTCTTTTGCATTTGTTTGTGCTTACTGCATCCTTATTGCTTTTCTAGTTTTCAGTTTCTTCTACGGCGATCCTTCTTTTATTTCTGTAAGTGTTTCAAAACTTTCTCTTCTTCTACACAATGTCTAAACCTCATGTCAGTTCTGCCAATGAGGAACTAGCCTCTGCCCCTCGTGGTGAGTCCGTTGAGAGTTACACCGAGGAAGTTCCTGTTCTTCCTCAAGAGGATGAATGTGATGATGACATTGAGGAGCTTCCCCCATATAATCCTAATAAATTTCCGACTGAGTAGCGTAGAAATCCCAGTGTCAAATCAGTTAGGAAACTATTGAGTCATCCTCAAGGGGTGAAATTTGAGGCCTATGACTTGGAGTTGGAATTTACCCAAGGGGATGGAGTTGGTCCCCATGACATTCTCTTGTCTTATAATCAGGCCAAATTGGTCAGATTTCCCCTTCATCCTCTTTTTCACTTTATTTTCTTCACTCTGGGAATGACACCACTCTAATTGAATCCCAACTTCTTCCGAATCATCTTCATGCTTATTCTGGCCAACCGCGACCATGGCCTACACCTGGGTTTTGATGACCTCTTGATGTGCTACCAGATCCTGGAAATCTCTTATAATGTAGGGAGGTTCATGTTCTATCCCTTTAAGGGAAGAGACATTTGCTCGGGTACAAATGATTATGAGAAGGGGTGGAAAGAAATGATGGTTTTAATCAAGGGCCCGTGATTCTATCCTCACTCTACCTCCTTTCCCATCCCTAGTGTTTTTGGCCCTAACAAATTTAACCCTTACAAGCTTCGTCTTGGCCACTTAATTTCTTGCCTATACCATGATTATGATCTCCATAGGGATGAATATATTTATGAGTCTTTTGGTGTCAGTAGCAAAGGGTCTTCTTCCAATAAAGTTCACAAAAGGGTCAAGCTTTTGAGGAATAAACTTTGGTCTGAGCGTCTGCAATGTACTGACCTTTTGATTCATGCTAATTTGCAAGACATATCCAAGCTAGGTGCCATAACAGATATGCTCCACTTGACCCATCCCAAGCTTTTTTATGCTAACCTGGAGGTTACCCCAAACCCTGCCACTTAGGGGGCTTCTTCTCGAGTCACAACTGCAGCCCCAACCTCTGGTCCTACTGTAGCATTTGGGTCTGCTGCAGCAATTGAGTCTATTGTAGCCCAGACTATTGCCCCTTTCTCGCCTCAGCCTCCTCCATCTCACACTCGCCCTTCTGCTGAAGAAAGGTGTTCAAAGAGGCAGAAGTTAAAAGAAAAGGTTGGAGGTGGGGAAGCCTCTCTCTTCCCACCACCATGGAAGCTATGACTAACATGGCCAAATCCTTCTAGAGCAGGGAGGACTTGGATGCTTTCAAGGCCCTTGACGGTCCTGGGCTGCCGGATAGGGTCATGGGCATGATGATGAGGGTATGTCTTCCTTGTTATTTTTCTGTATCTTGCTCTTTTAATTGAGCATCATTACCTTTTTTACCTTTGATAATTTTTCCCTTGTACTATTTTTGCAGGCCTTTTATACCGTAGGGGCTTTGTGTTACACGTGTTAGACCGATACTGATGAATTGGCCCATTAGGTTGACGAGGTGGTACGCCTCAAAGCTGCCCTGGCCTTGGCGGACGAGATGGAGACTCTTTTGGTCAAGGAGGCTGCTGCTCTGAAAGAGGATAATGCAGCCTTGAAAGAGAGTAGGGTTAAGGCAAATGTTGAGATTGAGGATCTTCAGTATCGCCTGACCCTTACTCATTCTGAGCTGGAGATGTGCCGTCAAGGGGGGCTGGCCATGCATTCGCGCTATGAAGTCTTCAACAATTACGTTGTTGGTCAATTCTGGCATAATTGTTTTAACACCGCTCTGAAAGAGCCTGAGTAGAGGAAGCCTGCAGACCAAAAGGCCATGGATGCCCATCTTGGTGTTGAGGCTCCCTATAATGCTCTTGATCCAAGCCCAGCTAAGGAGCTTTTTTCGAAGTTCCTTATTGGGAGCCTTTCTACTAACCTTCAGAACCCGTAGGCTCCACCATTTCCTGCCTACTCAAATCGTGGATTCCTTTGGGCCGGAGTTTAGGGCTCGGTCCAAAACCTAGACCCCCCCTGGCATATTTAAGGGATGCTGATAGAGCCATAATACGGATCTTGTTCTCATTTTGAGTTGCAATATATCTTATCCGTGACGACTTCCACAATAGGAGCATCTTCACCCCTTCTTTTGTTTTGTTTATCTGTTTTGCCTCTAGACATTTGTAGCCTCTTGGGCAAATTTTTGTAATACATGTTTTTATTTTAATGAAGTATTTCTTTTATTTATTGGTTGTCCCATGCTTCATAGTTTGGATCTACCAAAATTTGTATGCCTTTACTAATTGTTTATTTCACCAATGTATACCTTAGGCTTATAACTTTTGGTTTAACCTCAAATTTATGAATTAAATCCTCTACCATTTTGTAATGTAGTAATAAGGGTTCAGGGTACGCCCCTTCCATTTTATTACTTAGGAATGAATTCCTCTCTTAAATGGTATAGGCATATGCCTCTGTCATTTTATTACTCAGGAATGAATTCATCTATTAAATGGTCCAGGCGTATGCCTTTGCCATTTTGTTACTTAGGAATGAATTTCTCTCTTAAATGGTCCAAACGTATGCCTCTTCCATTTTATTACTTAGGAATGAATTCATCTCTTAATTGGTCCAGGCGTATGCCTCTGCCATTTTGTTACTTAGGAATAAATTCCTCTCTTAAATGGTCCAGGTGTATGCCTCTACCATTTTATTACTTAGGAATGAATTCATCTATTAAATGGTTCGGGCGTATGCTTCTGCTATTTTATTACTTAGGAATAAATTCCTCTGTTAAATGGTTCAGGAGTATGCCTCTGCCATTTTATTACATAGGAATGAATTCCTCTCCTAAAGGGTCCAAGCGTATGCCTTTGCCATTTTATTACTTAGGAATGAATTCATCTATTAAATGATACAGGCGTATGCCTCTGCCATTTAATTACTTAGGAATGAATTCCTCTATTAAATTAAGAATAAGAAGAGATATATTGGCAATTGATTGCTAAAACATGAAATTAAAAGAATGAACTTAGGCCTCAGCCTATTTTATTGATTGTAACGAAATAAATGACAAATAATGAGGGCGTAAACTACTCCTTTTGATTTTAAGAAACTGGAAATCTGCCTAGGGATAGTACCTCTTTAGTCTGAAGGCATTCTAGGAATGGGGTTCCATGAGCCCATTGGATTTTCTTAATCGGTAAACTCCTTTGCCAATGACTTCAATCACAGTGTAGGGTCCTTCCTAATTTTCGTGGAGCTTGCCGATGATGCCAATCTTTTTCCTAAGGACCATATCTCCAACTTGGAACTCACGCTTCTTTACCTTCTAGTTGTAACTTCTTCCTATCCTTTGGTGATATTCGGCCAGTCTTGTAGCTACTTTATAACGCTTCTCTTCTAGAATATCAAGAGCATGTATTAAATTCTGATTGTTCTGATCCTCTTGATAGGCTTCAGTTCTTATAGTTGGGACTATATTTTCTGTTGGGATTACGACTTCTGCCCTATATGTCATGGAGAATGGGGTTTCCCCAGTGGGTAACCTTAGAGGCCTTCTGTATGCCCACAGGACCTCTGGAAATTTATCTGGCCAGAGTCCTTTGGCAACTTCAAAATTTTTCTTTAGGTTGTTCAGGATTGTTCTGTTCGACCTTTTAGTTTGTCCATTACCCTGGGGATATCCAACCGAGGATATCTTAATCTGAATGCCATGTTGCTCATAAAAGGCTCTAGTCCATCGGTTGTCCAAGTTCAGACCATTGTTGATCATAATTACCCTGGGAAGCCCAAAACAACAGATGATATTTGTCCAAATGAACATGATTACATGCCTATGTGTGATTACCGCATAGGACTCTGTCTCCACCCATTTGGTGAAGTAATCCATAGCTATAAGTGCTAACTTAACCTCCCTTAGAGCTTTTGGGAGTGGTCCCATGATATCAATCCCCCACTGGATAAAGGGGTGTGGGTTGAGTGTGGGGTTAAGAAGCTTTGGTGGAGGATGAATGTTGTCCCCATGGATCTGACATTTGTGGCACTTTCTGACAAAGGTTTCTGTATCCTGAGAAAGGTAGGGCCAGAAATAGCCCTAATTTAATACTTTATAGGCGAGGGACCTCTTTCCTGAATGATTTCCATATGTTCCTTCATGTATTTCCTTCATGATTGCTCTGGCCTCTAAGGGGGTAAGACACCTGAGGTAGGGTCCTCCAAAGGACTTTTGGTATAGTTTTCTATTGATCAGAGAATACCTAAAATACCTCATTCAATTTTTTCTAGCCTCGGGCTTATTTTTTAGCAGGATCTCGTCCCTCAGGTAGGATACGATGGGGTCCATCCAACTGGGTCCCATGGTATTATGCAAACACTAGTTGGTTGCTTAATACTTGGGATCTCGAGATAATCTATTGGTGCCACCCTGGCAAGGTACTCCTTCAACTTTTGGAGTGCTTAGGTCTGTTCTGGTCCCCAGACGTTGCCCTTCCCTGCTCTAATGGTCTGGAAGAAAAGTCTGCATTTGTCTGTGGGTTTGGAGATAAATCTGTTTAACGCGACTACCTTTTCTGTGAGGATTTGTATTTATTTATGGGTTTTGGGTTCTTCTGTATGTACCAGAGCTTTGACCTGAGCTGGGTTGGCCTTTATCCCTGTTCTGTTTACGATGTGGCCCAAAAATTTGCCAAGATGAGACTCCAAATAAGCACTTGAAGGGGTTGAGTCTCATCCCATAGAGTCTGACTGCTCGAAATACCTCATTCAAGTGTTGGAGGTGCTCTTCTTTCTTCTTGCTTCTAACCACAATGTCATCAATGTACGCCTCTACTGTATGACCCATCAGGTGACCAAAAACTATTTTTAACAGCCTTTAGTAGGTAACACCTGTATTTTTCAGTCCAAAATGCATTACTTTATAACAAAACGTACCTTCTTCTGTGATAAAATATGTTTCTCCACATCGACTGAGTTCATGGGGATCTGATTGTATCCGATGTAAGCATCCAGAAATAAGAGTCACTCATACCCTACTATAGTATCCACCATCTGGTCAATTTTTGGAAGAGGAAAACAGTCTTTTGGGCAGGCCTTGTTTAGGTTGGTGAAGTCAATGCAGACCCTCCATTTGCCATTCTTTTTCCTAACGACAACCACATTGGAGAGCCAGGTGGGATACCTGACCCCCCTAATGAACCCAGCTTCCAATAGTTTTTTAACCTTTTCGGCTATGATTTGGTTCCTTTCCACCCCAAACCATCTTTGTTTTTGCTTTATTGGCCTGGCTTCAGGGTCGATGTTGAGGTTGTGCTGTGCAACCGAGGGATTTATGCTTGACATATCTAAATGTGACCAAACGAATATATCCATGTTGTCCTGAAGTAGTCTGATCAGGTATACTTTTTCAATGGTTTAAAGAGTAGACCCAATGAATGTGGTTCGGCCATCTCTAGTGGGACTGATATCTACTTCCTGGAGTGGCTCTGTCGTAATCTGAGTCTCCCGATCCTCCTCGAAGGGGTCAATATGTAATTGCTATTTCTCCCTCTGCTTGGAATTCTCCTGACCCTCTTCTTCTGTCTTGGTCCATTTATTTAAGTTTTTCATGGTTACAACATAACATTCCTTTGCCACCACCTAATCCCCTGGAATATCTATTACATCTACCCCGTTGGGATCAACGCATCTCATGACTTGGTGAAGGGTTGAGGGAACCCCTTGCATCCTGTGGATCCAACCTCTGCCCATTAGGAGATTGTATGATGGCTTGACATGTACTACCACAAAGTTCTCCTTTAATGTCCTTCTGGCGGCTGATACGGATAACTGAATGACCCCAATTGGCTCTACCCGTCGCCCATCAAATCTAGTGAGGGGGACTCTAGTGGGATACATTTGGTTGGTGTCGACCCCGAGTTTATCAAAGGCCTATTTAGTCATGATATTTGTGCTGCTACTAGGGTCTACCATAACTCTTTTGACTAGACAATTGGCCACTAAAAGTGAAATGACTAGAGGGTCCTCGTGGGGCAGTTGCACAATCCTAAGGTCGATCTCATCGAAGCTGATTTGGGACTCTTCCTTTCCGTTAGATGTCTGGCATACTTCGTCAATTCTTCTGAGTTTGTGCGCTTGACGCATCTGGGATCTCTTGACTCCCTCGGTCTCTTCTTCGGTGTGTCCACCTTGTACCATTTGGATCACCCACACTCGTTCCCTTGCTTGAATTTTATTCTGAGGGTCATTCGTCTGATGCTCTTCACGAGTTTGATCTTTTACGACATACTCAGTTAATTATCCCTTTGCAATCATGACCTCCACTTGTCTGCGCAGGTTCTTGAAATCATTGGTGTGATGACCATACTCTCTGTGGAAAACACAGTGCTTAGTCATATCCCTCTACTCCATGGGTTGCCTCATGGGTGGTGGTGGTCTGAAGATCCCCTTCCCCTTTTTATCCTGATAGAGCTTATTCAATATTGTCTTGAGGGGGGCTACCTTTTCTTCTACCTTCTGCTTCTTATCTGTTGGTTTGTTTGATGAAGAGGCAGGTGCCGGGCGGGTTGGTTTCTGGTCTTTAATGCGATCTTTCGTTCGAGCCTTGACGGTAACCATGGCTACCTTTTTTCATCTGACTGCCTCTTCTTCCTCAATTCTAAGATATCCTTGAGCTCTGGAATTTAGCTTCCCAATGTTGCTGGGGGGCCTCTTTACTAAAGAGGCGTGAAACTTTATGCTGAGGATCAGGGCCATCCTGCATACTTCTACTACTGACAACTGGTCACACTAGTCGATGAAAGACATCTCTCTTGTGAATTTGGATATAAAGCTCTAGAGACTTTCATCTTTTTCTTGAGTTATAGTAAACAGGCTGGAAATGGTTTTCTTCTGCCTATGGTTACCATAATACTGTGCTATGAAAAGTTCACACAGTTTTCCCTAACTTCCAATCGATCTAAGAGGTTGTTTCCTGAACCACATGAGTGGTGCCTTTATCAGGTTAGTGGGGAACACATTACACATCAGGGCCTCATCTTTCTTCCAGGCAGTCATCTTGGTCTGGTACTGGTAGATGTGGTCCGTTGGGTCCTTTGTGCCATCATAAATAGTGAAAGTTGGCAACCTGAACTTCTTTGGGTACTTAGCTTGATCTATTTCATTTGTGAAAGGTGATTTGATCATGTCGACGGCCGTGTGGACAACTAAGTCCTTCATGGAGGGGGCCTAAGACCTCATGCCCTCAAGGATCTACTTCTGGATCCTTTCATCCTTGTCTTCTAGATCCTTCATAGTTGGAGGTTGTCGAGGTAGTGGAACTTGGGTTCGTAGGGCAAAGTTTTCTTCATGACGGTCATCGGTGATTCTGTTGCCCGTTCCTTCCTGATTATTATTCTCGTCTCCTTCATTTCGGGGTAGATCGGGGTTGACCTCCTCGTTGTTGGCGGCGTTATTCGAATCTACTCGATCGGTTGGATTCGGAACCTGACCCTGCCTCTGGCAAAATTCAGCATTCTGCCATTCCAGTTTTTTGTTTCTCCTTTCTACTGTAGCCAATCTTTCCATGATTGCCTGAATTTGGGCGGCTTGGGCATTACTTGCTTCGGCCAATGCGGAGGTTCTTGTGTTCACCATGGCTATTCTATAGAGAGTTTTAGTGAGGGGATGGGGGAAGGAAAAAAAGAATGGAGAAGGATGAAATTTATAGGTAAGAAAGAAGATCAATAAAAATAACATTCGTTCCCATTGACGGCGCCAAAGTGTAAATGCTCTTTTTTTCTCAAACACTAGAATGAATCTTTTTGAGGCTTCAAGGCCATATTTATACAACAATATGATGGGCTTTAACCCGTTTTGATTAGGATCAAATCCCTTCATTCTAGGGATTTGATTTCTTTTTACAACTGTTGATTTATTTTTCCTTATCTTATCGAATCCTTGGCTTTAGCCCCAAGCTAAAATGACTTATGGGCTAAAGTCAATTGGGCCTAATACATATATATGTCCGTTTACAGGCTCTTCTCAATTGGGCTTTCATTCTCCCTCTTACAAGCCCAAATCTGCCTGTAACTTGGGTAATTATCATTAGGCCTTCTTTTTGATGGACTAGGAATTTTGGCCCTTACACTAGGTTTTAAAGAGGATCCCATTTTAAGGAGGAGAGCTTGAACCTGCTTGTAGCATATATTATTCTTGCCAATAATTGTGTAGGGTTTGTTTGCTTTGTATTTCTGAAAATAATTTTATGTTTTTTGAAAACTGAAAACTAAAAAACTATATAAAAATATGCTTGGCTGGGATTTCTGAAAACTGTTTCAGAAAATTCAGTTATAAAAATGTATGTTTTCAGATAACTCAATTTTATTGTTTTCAGAAAACAGTTTTCAATTTTCAGAATTCTCGACAACAGTTTTCAGAGATACAAACAAAGTAGGCCCTAGATTCAGTTGTTGCATGTTTATTTTTAATAAATTTTTATTTTTTGAATACCATATTCCTTGATTCTTCTTTATTGTAATTTTTCTATATTCTTTTTTCAGTGATACATTTTTTAAAATTAATTAATTTTTACAAAAACATCATATCAGTCCTATAATTTTCAACAACAATCTTCGCAATATCAGTCCTATTATTCTATCTTATATTTCAACTTAGACCAACCTGATAAACATTGTTTGATTTTCCTTTACACTTTGTTTGGAAAGTACATTACTTGTTATTTGGAATTAGAATTGGATTGGGATTGGATTTGTAATGAAATAGAATTCCATTTGTGTGTTTGGAATAAACACGAATTTAAGTGAAACAAAATCCTATTTTTGTATTTGGATGCTAATAGAAATTGAAAAGATTCTTATCCTTTTTACTGTTTTACCCTACTATTATATGGACAAGGGGCATTCAATATAAATTTTAACCCATCATAAATAAAATAAAAAATAATGCATGTAACACAGATATTAATTAACATTATTTTCAATTTTACTCTTTTAACCATCTACTAATATAATATTTTTTCCTGGAAGAAGTATTACTGATAATGTTTTGCTTGCTAAAGAATTGCTTAGGGGATATCACTTGAATGATGGCACTCCCAGAATTTATCTTAAAGTGGATCTCACCAAGGCTTTTGACACTGTTTCATGGGACTTTTTAGAAACTGTCTGGCATGGTTTTTAGTTTCCTCCTAACTTGATTCACCTGATTATGCTTTGTATCTCTACTCCCAAATTTTCTGTCAACATCAATGGTTATTTCAAAGGTTATTTTAAAAGCTTTAGAGGTATAAGACAAGGTGATCCTTTATCACCCTATCTATTTGTGCTTGCAATGGAGATTTTGACTAGTATGCTAGCTAAAACTACTATTGATAATAGTGGTTTTACTTACCACTGGAAATGCCAACCTCACAAGATCATAAACCTATTATTTGCTGCTGATTTATTGCTCTTCTCTACTGGAGATCTTGCTTCTGATGATTGCGTTGTTCAAGTTTTGGATGGTTTTGGCCATATGTCTAGTTTACTTCCTAACAAGTCAAAAAGTACTATTTTTAATGCTGGAGCCTGAGTTGTTGCACTTGATTCAGAATAAGCTTCAATTTCAGCTTGGAACCCTTTTAGTGAGATATCTTGGTGTGCCTTTGCTTTCTTCTAAGTTGGGCAAAAATGATTGTCAAGATCTTCTAGATAATATCTCTAAAAGGATATCTAGTTGGTCTAGTAAATTTCTTTTTTTGGGGGGAAGATTACAATTGGTGAAGTCTGTCCTCTTCTCCACTCAAGTTTATTGGGCTTCTTTCTTTGTGCTCCCCAAATCCATTCTCCATGACCATACTTCCCTTCTTAAAACTTTTTTATGGACTGGTAGTAAGATGTGCAAAGAAGGTTGTAAGGTTGCTTAGAGAAGTATCTGTGATCCCCTTAATGAAGGTGGTTTGGGTATCAAGGACTTAAAGGAATGGAACTTAGCTGCTATGACCAAACATATATGGAATATTATTACTTGTGGCTTTTCTCTTTGGGTTGATTGGGTAAAACATCATCTTATTAGAGGGAAGAACTTTTGGGAGTTGACTATCCCTCAGAAGTGTTCTTGGACTTGGAAAAAACTTCTTTATCTTAGACCCATTGTTAGGCACTTGCTTTTAAGTCTATTATAAGTGATGACAAATCTACTTCTTTATGGCATGATCACTGGCATCCTCAAGGCCCTCTTCATGACTTTGTGTCTGTTAGCATCATTAGAGCCTCTGGGATTAGCAACAATGCCACTGTTAGTAGGATTACAACCTCCTCAGGTTGGCATTTTCCTACCCTCAACTCTCAATTCTGGTTGGACTTCAAGCCTGGATTTCTTACATCATTTCTTCCTGATCCTTCTAAGCGAGATAAGTTGGTTTGACTATATTCAAATGGTTGCTTCTCTATTACTTCTGCTTCGGAGTTTTGAGACTTCATATGGAGAGGGTGGATTAGAAGAATGTCACTTGGTTCAAATATTGTATTGCTAAACATTCTTTCCTTGCTTGGATTGTGCAGCTTAATCAATTACTTACTCTCCATTTTCCTCTATCTATTGGTATTGTCCAACAAGCTTCTTGTGTCTTTTATGGTCTTAGGCAAGAGGACAAAGATCACTTATATTTTTAGTGTGGTTTTTGTGCTTGGGATCAACTTGTTCTTAAAGGGCTATTGGAGTGGCCTGATGGGGACTGGGAGATAAATATGTAATGGATGGTGGCTAATCTTCAAACCAACTCCCTTGTTTCTCTCCTTAATAAGCTTATTTTTTGTGCTGTGGTTTATGAGATTTGGATTAAGAGAAATTGCAGACTCTATAGTAATGAATTCTGTACTTTGGAGCATATTTTGAAGAAAGTTATTACTTCAGTCCGTTATGCTCTCTTCCCCCTCTCAAAGTTTAAAACTTCTTCTGCAAACCAGGCTTTGTTGGTTCAATGGGATTTGATGGATTCTATTCTCTCTTGATGTTCAATATAGCTCTGGGTTAGTTTGCTTTAGTGTTATGGTTGTTTCTTCTTCCATTGTTGTTTGGTTTTTCTTCATCAGTTCTAGGTTGGAGTGATTTGCTTTATCATCTTGGTGTAATGTTGGTGTCTTCTGATGTTTCTTGGTGCATGTTCTCCATATGGTTTCTGATTTGGGCACCTGTTTTGAGGTTGAGGCTTTGCATACTGCTTTGGTTTTTTCCATGGCTCTATTCTGACCTGGTTGTTTTTTATGAGGGTATGGTTGAGGCTATTAAATGGTTTGCTTGGTTTCCTTCTTTTACTTTAGTTGATAGGCATCTCGTTTGTCATTTACTTCATGTTTGAAGACACTTAGGATGTCTTTCTTTGTTTTTCATTTGGTGGAAGTTTGGCTTTCACATTGTGAACTGGGGTATGCCCCTTTAATTTTGTAAGGCTTTGGCCTCTTCTTTTTTAATACATCATCTTACCATTAAAATAATAATAATAATAAATAAATATTAGAATGAAATAAGAGATATGTTGATAATTTTTTTTTATGATATTTAAAAACTTAGAAACTAAACATATCAATATATCCATTATTCTACTCTCATAGCCATCTACAATGGAAAAAATTCATATTGCATTAATTTTCAAGAATATGCATAATACATGAAAGAACCTTCAACAACCATGGGATTTGAAATGAGAAAATCATAGGCAACAAATAAAAAGTTATTGTCAACTCTCTCCATCTTTTGTAGCTCTGAAAACACTTATTCTCCTGAATAAAATCGACGCATGCATTTTTCAGCTACAACATTAGCTTTATCAAGATCACTAGCAATTTTATTCATTGAGTTTCTAATATTACTTATATGGTTGGTAAGCTCATCCGTTTTGGTTCTTTTTTTCTTACTACCCTTTGAGGAAGATGTTGATGCCAGTGGCATTTGGGCACAAGCATATTGTTGACTTGTATTTTCATCTTCCAAAATTTCAAGATCAATTTCATTTCTAGCCAACAAGTTGTCAATATCCTCAATTATATTTCCTTGATTTTCTAACGATGCTCAATTTCTCCATTCACCCAACGACGGTTCTTTTCCTTCACACTTTTAGCTCCCCCCCCCCTCGGCTTGATCTTTTTCAAAAAAATTAACGAAGTAGATTTAGGCATGGAGTGTTGCATTGCTCACTTTTTTTTTTGCATCAAGATAAGACTGTAAATATAAAACTGTTCATAAATTAAAATTAAATGGAAAAAATTTATAATAGAAAAATAATAAACAATTTTAATTATTCAATACAAATTTTAAAATAAATCTATATTATAAACTCTTACTTTAGTTAAAGCCTTCCACACAAAATTTGTAGCGTCATTCCAAACAAATCCACTACCTCATTTAAAGACTTCTAAAGCAATGTCCATCTTTCTTTTTAGAGTCTTAAGTCGATTTTGCACATTATCCTTATTTACAATCATAGAAAATTGTGAGCTAATCGCAATAACAAATACAACACAACCAGAAGCATTGAAAGTACTATCTGGGCTCTGTCCTTGCAATTTTTACGCATGTAGCATTTGAGAAGATACAAATCCATTTTAGTTGTCCAAGTCAAATATCCACTTCTATTTGTTTTCTCACCCCATCATTCATTGTTTAAATTGTTAATAAACAATATCACTTATAAGCTCACATAATATACAACGAATAATAAAAATTTATGTAACCAATTGAAAATATTAATATCAAATAATAATAATTTATCATCATTCTATCAACTAAAACAAAGATAAATAAGAAGACACAATAATAATAAAAATAATTACATTCTTATCAAACAATCCATAAGATAAGGAAATTACATTAAAATTAACCACTACTAGCTAAATAATTTGTCCACATATTTGCAACTATGTGATCTCTTTTAGTTTATCCTTGTCTACCTTCTTCAGACGTATCTATATGTAAATATTCTTGTGCATATTCAACTTCCTCATTCATATGATCTTCATCAACTTCTACAATAATTAAGTCTCACATCTAGTTCTACCCCCATAACAAAATTATGCAATATGAAATAAGCAAGTATAATTTCTCTTTGTATCTCAAAGCCATATTGAGGTTCAGTACCACTACCTAAAATAAAAAAATCTCCTTTTTACTATTCCAAATACTCTTTCAATTGCATTACGTATAGAAACATGTCTATGATTGAATAAATATTTCGGTGTTTCAGGTACATGAGATGAGTATTCTCTTAAGTGATAGCGTGTTTCTCGATAAGGAGCAATGAAACTGAATTTCAATGCATATCCAACGTCTACTAGATAGTATTTTCCTAAAAAATAATATAATTTGAATTACTCACCCATATTTGTAACGCCCTGCGTTTTCTTCCTCCTTTCTGGAATTATTTTCCAAGTGTTAACGGTTTGTGATGTCACTTATTCATGACGTCTTGTGTAATTTTGGTACGTATAAATTTTTCGCGTTTACATTTCGGACTTAGCGGGACGACTTCTTGGACTTTCATTTTCGACTTCATGATTTATTGTTCGTTGGAAACTATGTGGGTTCCTTGCAACGTTTCCTCGTTTCCTCGTTGGAGCTTCGACGATCGTGTTACGTTTCTGAACGTGTTACTTTATTTTATTTTTGATGCCTGGTGTGGCACTTATGTGATTATATGTTTGTTGTGCTTAGCATATTTAATGGGTGCATTTCGATAGGTGTAATTACGTGAATTGCTTGTTGTTTTTTTTATTTTTGTAAATAATGAAAATAGTTAAAAATGATTTCGAGAACATAATAACCTAAGGGTATAATGGTATTTTCACTAGTGTAGAGATAGTTGAAAATCCTATAAATTTGGCTAAGTGTTGAAATAACACTTGAGTGGCATAGAGGTAAATAAAGTGAAAGACTTTGGTTAAATGGGAAAGATAATTTAATGGCACTTTTGTAATTGAAAATAAGTTGTAGGGTTTTTGGTCTTTGCTCACTTTAATGTGTTGTCACATTCTTGGCCATTAGATCTTCCCTCCCATGTTGAATCTCAACCCTTAGATGTTAAGGCCTTGTTTGGTAAGTGTATAACGGTTGTGTGTATTGATTTAAGTCTTCCATTTATAAGACTTAATGTGCACCCCTGGATCCATTTCTTTTTCCCCGTATTTATTTTGTACCCTTGGATTGGTTAGAGATAGTGGAGGATCTCTTCAAATTCTCTTAAGTCTTACACTTGAAGACTTCACCTCATATTGGCTATCTCCATTTCTCTTCTTTCCCTCTTACTTCTTCTCCACTTTTGGTTTGATTTCATCACCTTAAGCTTGGAGTTTGATGTTTCCTTTAATATGAAAGTTGTTCATGGTATTTTCCTCTTCGATTTAAGCCAAAGATTAGTAAGTGTTATATCCTATTTGTGAGTTTCTACTTCAAACCCTAGTTTTGTTTTTTCATGATGAACCACCTTTGATTCTTGGTTTCATCTTGTTTTGAGTCTTAACTCATTGTTAGGAGACTATGGTGAAGCTTTCCACCAATTGGCTTCTTTGAATTTAGTGTGGGTGGAAGCTAGGGTTTAATGAAGCTCACTTTGTGGTGTTTCTTTGTTCTTCACTTGAGGTAAGGGAAAACTTTTATCCTTTCTCATCCTTTGGTTTCGTGAGTGTGCTATTTCGATTCAAGGGTTCCTAACCTTAGATGAAATTATTAAGTTGTATACTTGAAAATGTGAAGTTAGGGTTTGTAAGAGATTATGTGATATAACCCTTGTTTATAGCATGCTTGATGAGTATATTGATAGGACTATGATGTATGTTAGTGAGATTATAGTTCTTGGGATTTTGATATAAAAAGTGTGCTTGTATACTTATATGTGTGTACATATAGATGGGTAAGGTTGTGTATATGTATATGTAGAAGTGTAAGTATACATATGTGATTATAGGTATTAGTGGTGTAGCCTTGATGGTATAATTAGGCTAGCTACCTTGGTTAGTATGTTGAGATGTGGATGTGGATGAATTGTGTTATATGGGATCATGAACTTAAAGCGTTATTCTATTTCCCTCACTTTTGTTAGTTCTGAGGTTATTATCTTGAACATTAAACTTGTTTATGAAAGTGAGTTAATGTGTATCATTGCTTTAATTGAGATAATAACATGTTAAATGAATGAAAATGTTATCCTTGTGAATTAAAGGATAACTTGATGATTTGGGACATGAATTGTGCATGAGAAAACATCCTTATTGATTATTGCTTTAATGAGATTTAAGAGCATGTTAAAGGATTGGTGACATTCATGTTGGCATTATAGGGAATGTTTTTCATAAATATGTTGTGATACATATTTGTGTTGGTGCATGGATCTTTTGAGACATAGTACATATGGAGTTCACCTTTTGCATTGTAGTTCAATTGGTGTTGGTCTACCCCCGATCGTGTAATCATGGGTGAGTAGACTTGTGTCGGATCGTCGCAACAATTAGTCAGGAGGTGTCCCCCACTTATAGAACTAGTAACTCTAAAGAATGTGAGATAGGTTGGGTCGTCACATCCTTACCGTCGCGAGTCGTCTCATGCATTCGATCTACGGATCTTTCATCATGGGTCATCTCGTACAACCGCTCTTCCTTGTTGAAAGTGAAAGTGTCAAAAATCACTTGGGAAGAATCGGTGCGGTACTCTTTCTCATCGTGAATGGGTAGAGTGTGTATCCGTTAATCGTATCGGGCAAAGTGTGTACCATGAGGTGTGTGAGTCACATTTCATTCGAGTTGCTGTTATGTGATTTATCTTTACATGTGAATCATGATGTTATTCAATGTGGTAGCGGAACATGTTTAATGTGAATTTTGATACTTTAATTCGCATGTTATAAAAATGCTCAAATGAAATTGGATAATGTGAGAAGGCGGTGATGGATCATAGAGTTGATTATGAGTTGAAGCCTTTGAGAAGGCGGTTGATAGTTTTGTGGTCTTAGTTAGCATTGGTGTAGGAACGTGGCATCAATCGTGATATTAAGATTTTGATTAGGATAGACGAGGTTGTGAGTGAACCTAGTCTATTGTGTATTGATGGCCATATGAGCTTGCTAGAAACCTAAGTGATGTGGTTTCAAATGTGAAATTGAGGGTTGAAGGAATCGGACGAGGTCTTGATTTGAAACTAGTTAGTCCCGTGGCAATGGCCATTAGGCTCCCTTTAGCGATCTTAAGAATTGGAATGTCCTTGGAGTTGTGGTCACTCTTGATTAAGTCATTATAGAGTTCATGGAATAAAATGTTGAGCCAAGTGTGATTGAGTTGGAGTTAGTGTCCTTATGTAAAGTCACTTACCTTTTCCTTAGAGGTACCATTTACTTTTGGTTCTTCATTTCCTTACTCCATTTGAGTGTCCATAAATTCATTTTGGTATTCTTGTTGGTTTTTCAGTTTGTTTCCCCGAAAACGAATTTTTCATAAGACTTACATTTAAGTCTTTTCGGTCTTTAAGTGAAAAATCCATTTTCTCTCACTCCCATAACCCTGACTAAAACTTTGAGTTTTAAAAGGATTTTAAATTCATTTTATAAAATATTTGGACCGTTGGAAGTCGGCGGTGTAGAAAACGAAGACCGGGGGCAAGACGAATAGTTTTACGGTACTTTAAAGAATCATTTTTACTCAAAGTTTGTGTCTTTAACGTTTCCCGAGGTCTTGGTGACTAATTTTGAAATCCGCAAATGAAAAACTCACTTTTCAAATATTTGTGATTTTTCAGGACCAGAAACGTCGAAATCGGACTCAATATGGAAAAATGACATTTTTAGGAAAAATGGAGAAATTTCAGTTTTTGGAGTTGGGGGCTGGGCTGGTGAGCACGAGCACTAGGCGAGTGCGCATAAGCTTTGGTGGGCAGCTGCATACCATGGCACGCCGCGACGCCCGATTTTCAAAGTTTCGTATTTTCCGCCTGGCACCTCCGAATTAAGTCCCGTTATTTTCTGTGGCTTGTCCTATGTCCAAATTATTGAGAGAAAATTTGAATTGTCATTTTTACCCTTGAAATGACTGTTTTACCATTGGTGGAAATGAGGCGTTTCAATGTTCTGTTTTGGTCGGCATTTTCCGATTCCGTTTTCAAAAATTTATATATCTCGTCTCGTTGCTTTGATTTATATCTCGTTTGTTTCTATGGTTTGAACTATGTCCAAATATGTGGAATAAAGTTTGAAATTAAATGTTTTCCCTTGAAATGACTATTTTACCATTGGGTGAACATGTGACCTTGAAGTGGTCGGTTTGATGAGTTGTTTGATAACTTTCACTTCCCTTTCGTTTTCCGAAAACCTTTGTGAATTTCCTTAGATTGAAATGAATATTTTTATCCTTTGATGGGTCTATGGATGGCGGGTAGTGACATGAGAGGTGATTAGTAGTATGATTTGATAGTGATTGGAGGTTTTGGAGCTCGGTATGCTCGTGACATAAGAAGTGTGATTGTTATCCTATTTGGGGTGTTATGAATAGTAGTGCTTCTCTCATGATTTGGTGATAAGTGTTGTGTTCATTGTCAGTGTTGGACCGACGGGTACGAGTCATAGTGATCTCCGAGGTGGTCTGTACTACGTGGCTTGTATTGGTTGTCTGTCTATATATATATATACATATATATAGGTGTGCGTTGGTCATGTGTTGGTATGTTATGGTTTCACTACGTGCTAGTTGCCCTATTTGTTGATGCATGGTAGGGGACTAGAGGGATATGTTTCCGGGGTCTCGTATTGGCGTGAGTGTCATGTGGGAAGTTTGACCAACCTAGGATAGATGTATGTACACGGGTTGGTTAGCACTAGACTTAGACGGTCGGAGGATGTAACATTTATGATTAACTTTTTCCTACAGGGCTTTGATGAGCTCACCCCAACGTTTTATGACCTGGTATTCCCATACCAGTTTGCAGGAAATATTTTGGTTACGGACAACATGTAGTGCAACGACACCTTTCTTTTTTTTCCTTGTTGCAGGTTTTAGATCTGCACAGAGTGATATGGATGATATTGAGGGATTTGGACATTTTCACGTAGTGTTGTTCCTATTAGCTTTTCCCTTTGCTAGCCCCCCTTAGGTGGGGATTGTTATTGTATTTCTTGGGAGCCAGTTTGTTGGCATATCCCATCCTTGTATTTGGTATCATTGCATCATTGTAGAGATGTATTCTTTCGATGCCTTGATGTACCCTGTGTATCATTTGGTTTTAGCTTTCGCTGAATTGTGTACGGAATTATTGATATTAATACTATTCCATTCATTTTATTGGTATTGATGATCTTAGTTGGTCGCTCATTTTATGGATCACACCCGGAGTCCTCGGATGTCCTGATTCGGGAGTCTTAGGATTTTAGAGGCATGACAATATTAATTATGTAATAGAAATAAAAAATTGTAATTGATTTACCTTCAGGAACTTTTAATTTGTCTTATCTGGTTCGCATTATCTAAAATTATAGAGTTAGATGCTGACCCTTCCCACCTAGGTAAAACTTAGGTAAATTTTAGGTTAAAGCTGGGCATTTAGCGTTGGAAAATATTTTCTTCCTCTAAATCAGGCCACGTCTTTTTTTTAGGAACTTTAACACGCATGTATGTTCCATCAATAGCTCCAACATAATCCTATCATAAATATGTATTAAATTTTTTATTACTATAATCTAACGCTAATGATATTTTAAATAAATAAAAATTTACCTAGAAGTACGGATATAATCTATTACATTTTTCATTTCTAAAGCAATTCTTGTTTCGTTCGGTTGTATAAAACATTTATCTTCTAATGAGATTATAGCTCGCATAATATCATGGAAATGATGACTAATTGTCTTAGTATATTGATGAGCTAGAATATGAAGAAACTTCATCACCTGCTCCTCGATACAGCTATGTGTGTTATATATAAGACGTATGGTTACTTGAAGAATCTGAACTAGTTTAGAAAATCCGCTTGGCGCCATACGTAAAATATCAGGACTTCTTTCATTGGTAATTATCTCTTTCAGTAGCTTTTTCAGAACTTCTTCTATCTCTCCAACATTTTCTGCAATCGATCTACTTAAATAGCTTCCATGTTGATAATATGACAATAATGTCATTGGATTGGCAACATAAGAAACAATCGCTACAATCGCCGTCTGCCTTATTTGTTTTAATTATTTTGTATTATTCATGTACCTATTTTAATCGAAGTAAGTAATATAATATAATATGATTTGTAACGCCTAACGTTTCCTTCCTCATTTCTGGAATTCTTTTACAAGTGTTAACGATTTGTGACGTCACTTATACATGACGTGTTGTGTAATCTCGGTACGTGTAAATTTTTCACTCGTGAACTTTCGTTTCTGGCTTCGTGATTTATTGTTCATTGGCGACTACGTGGATTCGTTGCAATGTTTTCTCATTGAAGCTTCGGTAATCGTGTTACGTTTACCTTATTTTATTTATCGACGTCCGATATAGCACTTATGTGATTATATGTTTGTCGTGCTTCACATATTTAACGGGTATTTCTTGATAGGTGTAAATATGTGAATTGGTTGTTGCATTTTCATTTTGTAAATAATGGAAATAGTTAAAAACGATTTTGAGAACATAATAACCTAGGGGCATAATGGTATTTTCACTAGTATAGAGATAGTGAAAAATTCTAAAAATTTGGCTAAGTGTTGAGATAACACTTGAATGGCATAAAGGTAAATAAAGTGGATGACTTTGGTTAAATGGGAAAGATAATTTAATAACACTCTTATAATTGATCATAAGTTGTAGGGTTTTTCTTATTTTCTCACTTTAAGGTGTCACTACAAGAGAACTGGCTTTTAAGGACGATCCTTTAACGACACTCTTAAGAACTGTCCCTAAAGACCCCATTTTTAGTGACAGTAATTTTAAACCGTCCCTAAAGACCCCATCTTTGTGACACTAAGTTTAATCCGTGCCAAAAGTCCAAAAAATTATGAAACCCAAAAATTGGCTTCTTTTAGCACCAATAAGTGCTTTCAAACAGGGGAAATAAAAAAAACTAGCGGCAAATGTTAAGCCAAAAAAATTGAAAATAAGATATTACATGGATGAGAGAGCTCCATTTCAACCAAGTCTCAATAATTGACTTATATTCACTTCTCTCAACACTTATCAAATTAAAAGTAGCTATTATAAGCCTCTCATTGTTCTTATCATCAACATTTAGGAACCCTAGCTACACTCACCCATCAACACGCCCTAACCTCTCATGGCGATCAACACACTCACCTCTCAACACACCGGTCACGTCGCTTGCTAGGGTTTGAAATTGGGCAGAGGAACAATAAGAAGGAAAAGCATTCGCCGATCTCTCTCTCTTTAAGATCCAGGGGTATAATTCACTGCTCTCTCTGTATATATATTATATAGATATAGATATAGATATATGCATATACATATATGTATGTATATTGAAGATTATGCATGCCCTATAGCTTTCGTTTTCTTCATGTTTTTTTTTTTTACATATTTCTTTTAGTTCTATGGAAGAATTGACAAATGTGTTTCTGTTGGGTCTACTGTGAAAGAATTGAAGTCAAATATCTTTATTTTGTTTTGGTTCTTTGAAAAATTTGAAGGTTTTGTTTCTTTTGGTTCTAGGAAGATTTGAGTTATATTATTTTGGTTGTAATAAAAAATTGAAATTTATCTTTGTGTTTCTTGTGGTTCTATTAAGAATTGACGGTTGTGTTTTTTTGGCTATACTATAAGGGTAATCAAGCTGTATATTTGTATTTCTTGTTGTCATTTGGGTATGGTTTTCGCTTTTGGGGATGATTAAAGTGTCTTTAGCTGTAGATTATCTTTGTATAGAATATAAACTGATTTGTTGTATGTAAATATGTTTGTGGGCAAATTGATTCTAAACTGTTTGTGAATTTTTTTATTCTTTTCTTTATCACAGATTGGTGGTGTATCACATTTGGTTGTGATTTTTACCCTGATCTGTTTGGATATGAAGAAAGTAATTACTCTGTTGGGGTCCTTGAGGATAGTTTTGTGTTTGGAGTTTCAGTTTTGGGGCCAACAATCCATTGTTTTTTTTGTTTTTTTTATTTCTTTATTTTTTAAGGTTTTACTATAGTTTATTGAACAATGAATGGAGATTTAGGGTTTTTTAAATCTTACTGAGTGCTCTAATTCGGGATGTTTTAGTCTAACTGATTCAAAGATAAATCGAGATTCAACTTTTTTTTTCCTTATCTTGCAGAAGGTGTACAGATTTGGCGATCGTCTTTCATTCGACTGGTGAGAATCAACAAAAAGTTGGTGGCTTGGAAAGAGACAACACTGCAGTCTCTGAAATTGCTGAAGGTATCTGCATTTATAATCATATCCATAGATATCGAAAGCTTTGGGAACCATCATATTCTTGATCCTGCAGCCTTCAATTTGGATTATTCCATATATGTTAGGAAATTGAGTACACAAATTGTTTTTCCCCGTAGTCTATTTTGGGACATTTTCCAATTTTCCTTAAACACAGGGTTAAAACTTGATAATCAAATTATCGCACTAGTAGCCTTACCCTTTGCACTTTCCTACATGTCTAAGAGTTGGATGAAATGAAGTGGTAGGAGTACCATTGGAAGTTTCTTGATGTTGCCTTCCAAGACTCATTTCTTTGAAATTTCTTGTTTAATTTTTTATTTTTGTATTCCAAGTTGATATGTTTTGCAATTATTTTGTGTTTGGTGGATGGCAAATTTTCAGGTCATCCATTTGTAGTGTAGATTGTTATTAGACCTGTCAATAGATTGGATTTTGATCCGAATCCGATCCGAATCCGATCCGATTAGTCGGATTTGGATTGCAAAAAAAATCCGATAACCCGAATATGATCCGAATCCGATAATCCGATTCCTTAACAAATTGGATTTGGATTAGCCTAATCCGATCCGATAATAATCCGATCCGATAAAATATACATATATATATTTATATATATGTGTATATATTTAATATTGTACATGTTTATAAATATTAGTTGTTAATTATTTAATTATTTATTAATAATGATTGATCATAAATACAATTATTAAAAGTGTGAATAATTTTAGTGTTTCAATATTTATTGATTTTTGTATAATGAAGAAATTAAATATTCGGATAAGATATTCTATAATGAAGAAATTTGAATATGAATTAATTAAGTGAAAATCTGTCGAATTATCGGATTCAGATCGCGGATTGTGAGTTTTTATCATCCTTATCAATGGACTTATCAATAATCCGATTATGATCCGAATCCGATCTGAATCCGATATTAACCGGATATGGATTGAAAATAAAATCCGATAACCCGATTAGGATCCGAATCCGATAATCCGATTTTTTAACAAATTGGATTTGGATTTAACTGATCCGATCCGAATCCGATCCATTGACAGGTCTAATTGTTATTGAATCCTTGATGAGTAAACATAGTTAGTTTCATTCGTGATTGCTCAAAAAATCGATTGATGATTCTAGATAATTTCGGCATAATTTTGACACTTATTTAGGCATGTTAAGACTGCTTGTATATTCTTTTTTTTTTTTTGAAAGGTAAAGAAATATACTATAAAAACATTTTGGACTAAGCTATACAAAAGCTAAGGGGCATACCCCAGATTACAAAGAAATATGAAAGCCAAAAGTCCACCAATTAAAAAAACAAAAGACAACCATAAGGCCTAATAAGGAAATGTAAACAAAAGAAGCATTGATAGTCTTCAAAAATATCATAATATAACTCCTTATAAAAGCCTTGAATTTAATCATCCTAGCCTCCATAACACTGGTATAACTCCAAGCCAAATGAGAAAACAATTTTGTAGCAGAATTCTTCCTACCAGATAAACCAACAACATAAATTATAGCACATAGGTTGGGAAAAAAATGATAGAGGCTAGCAGAACTCATTAGACCGATGAATGTCAAACCAACAGCAGCAACCATGATAAGAGCTAGACTAGTACAACAACAAAAGTGATGCATAGACCCAACACAAATAATAGACTGATCTGAGTAGGACCCACTCATGAAACCAGAGAATATATCAATTACCCAGAATAGTGTCTGGAAGGCTCCATTTAGCAATGGTAGCATGATTAACAGGAGTAGGAGGATAATTCTACAAAGAAAAGAGAGTGAATCTAATAGAGTGTTATTCATCATCATCCTCTAGTTGAACAACCATTTCATTTATATAACCTTTGACCTGAAAAAGTAATAGTCAGTATTAGACCTTAACTAACAAGTCAAAAAAGCTAAAGAACAAAGTGATTATGCAGATTTAAACCTTCATCATGTCGTTCAAAATGAGGTTCTCACTAAATTATAATTATTTTATGACATATTTCTATACATTTAATCACACATCTAATTTTTAGACCCGTTCGAGGATCGTTACTTGCAACATGTAGGAATCATTGCATACACATGATAGCACGAGATGCTTATTAGCATTGGTATTTGTTTCCTTATGGGTTCAATCCTGCCAATAATGTTTTATCCTATTATGCAATGAGAATAGCATGTTATTACAAAGATACTTGAATTGTCCTAGTTGGACAGTTTGGGAACGCATGTAGATCTTCATTACAATCATTTGCTACTACTATCATGAATTTCATTTATTTATAAATTTCGATAGCTTCTCCCAACATTCTCTGAATACATCTTTAGTTCTAGTTTCATATACTGTTGGTTACATCAGTGTGTATTACTAAAACTCTCTCATGTATTTAGACAATCACAAGGAAATGCAACCGAAATTTACAGAAATGATATTCATATTAGTAGAGCTAGTGATGGTACTCTAGACTTTGCGTTCTTGAATGGGACATGATCACCTACCTAGCACAAATGAAGTTAGAGTTATTATGCTTACGAATTTAAGAATGTGTAAAATGATTTGGTTTTGTAATAACCATTATAATTTATTTTTCTATCCAGCTACATGGATAAGGCTTGGATTCATCATCACACTAGAGGTAGTTCCTTATATTTTGATGGCATTCAACACTTTATTCAGGTTGCTAGTCATCATACCGACTCGGTCGGTAGGACTCGATGTCCATGTCGTCATTGTCAAAACATAATTTATTCTCCACTTAAGGAGATTGAGAAACATCTCTTGAAATATGGGATGCACAAAGAGTATACCAATTGGATATATCACGGGGAAGTTTGTCAACAAAGGAGGAATCTTAATGTTAATGAAGAAAGTGTTCACACTGAAAATAGAAGGGTGGATAATGTATTCGACTTGTCAAATAATGTACATATGGGAAACTCCACTAATACAGAGCAACAAGAAGATTTGCCTAATGTTGATGTAGAAGGAAGAAGTTTTGATAGATTGTTAATTAATGCACAACATGAATTGTGGCCAAATTTTGAAAAATACTCTAAATTATCAGCAATATTGAAGTTGTTTCAGTGAAGGTTATGACTCGAATGACCAATAAATCTTTTGACATGATGCTTGAGGCGTTCAAAAATATGCTTCCTGACAATAATGAGCTACCCAAAGGATATTACGATACCAAAAGCTTGTTGCGTGAGTTGGGTCTCGGATACGAGTGTATTGATGCATGTAAAAATGATTGTGCTCTATTTTGGAAGGATAACGAAGGCAAAGAAAATTATCCAAAATATGGAGAGTCAAGGTATAAACCTTGGGAAGGAAAGGATAAGAAAATACCTCAAAAGTTTCTTAGGCACTTCCCTTTTAAACCAAGGCTTCAACGACTATTTATGTCAAAGGATTCAGCAGTAGACATGTGTTGGCATAAGGAAAAACCTGTTAAGGACGCGAATGAGCTAAGACATCCAGCTGATTCAAAATTTTGGGAAGATTTTGACAATAAACATAGTTGGTTTGCCGCTAACCCTTGTAATGTTCATCTTGGATTAACAATTGATGGATTCAATCCATTTAGTAACATGAGCAATGCGTATAGTATGTGGCATGTGATGATTGTGCCTTACAATTTACCACACTGGATGTGTATGAAGGAACCATATATATTTATGTCATTACTTATTCCTGGTCCAAAATCACCAGGTAATGACATTGATGTATATCTGCAACCTTTGGTTGATGAGTTAAAAACATTGTGGACATGTGGTGCAATGCCTTATGATGCTTATAGTAAATGTAACTTCAAAATGCATGCGGCGCTGATATGGACCATAAATGACTTTTGCCTATGCGATGGCTTTTGGATGGATGACAAAGGGTTTTCTAGCATGTCCAAAATGTAACAAAGAAACTTGTTCGTAGAGATTGAATCATGGACGGAAGATATGTTATCAGGGAAGTCGCATGTTTTGCCACTTAATCATGCTTATAGGAAGCGTTATAAACAATTCAATGGGAAAAGAGAAGACAGATTGCCATCAAAATAGCTGACAAGTACTAATATTCTAAAGCAACTTGACGTCATACTTGAAGTTAATTTTAGAAAGGGACCAAACAACAAGGAGCGAGTTCGTGAAGAATATGAACTTAATTGGACGAAGAAGAACATTTTATTTGAATTGCCTTAATGGAAGAACCTTCTATTGCGGCACAACTTGGATGTTATGCATATAGAGAAAAACATATGTGATAATGTGTTTGGAACATTGTTTGCTTTCGAAGGAAAAAACGAAGGACAGTTTTAAAGCAAGACTGAATTTAGAAGAAATGGGGATTAGAAAAGAACTCCATCTTAGGCATAATGGTGACAAAATTGAAATGCCATCTGTGCGTTACGTATTGTCAAAGAATGATATAAGACAATTGTGTGAATAGCTAAAAGCGGTTAAGTTCCCAGATGGTTATGCATCGAACATAAGTCGTTGTTTGAATATCAACACATGTAAAATATCTGGATTGAAAATTCTTGATTCGTATGTTCTCATACAACGTCTCTTCCCCATAGCTATACGGGGATTGTTAGATCCTGATATTTGTACCATAATAGCTGAGCTTGGTTTATTCTTCAAGGAGTTGTATTACTGAACAGTGAAACTGGATCTCTTAGAGGCAATGGAAAAGGACATTGTTGTTATACTATACAAGTTAGAGATGATATTTCCCCATCGTTTTTTGATATAATGGTGCACTTGGCTCTGCATTCGCCACGCAAAACAATCATCGTAGGCCCTGTACAATATCAATGGATGTACCCTATTGAAAGGTATTGTTCATATTTTTTAACCAAGGTTTTATATTCTTCATACATTTTATCTTGGTGTTGAGAGAAAACTTGATTACTTGAAATTCATAATGTTTATGTAGATTTTTGCACACACTCAAATTGTATGTGCGTAACAAAGCACGTCCTGAAGGGTCCATTGCTGAAGCTTACGTGGATAATGAGTGTCTAAAATTTTGTTCAAAATTTCTTCGTGGGATTAACACATGGTTCAACCGAGAAGAAATAAATAGTGAGAGAGGTTGCACCAATAATTGGACTATTTTTTCAAATCTAAAGCAATCAATTCGACCAATAGGGGTGCAAAATATGGAGATATATCCCCACACAGATATGGAGATGGCTCGGTTGTATGTGTTATAGAATTGTGAACAAATTGCAAAATGGGAAGAGTAAGTGACTAATTTTTTCAGATCTAACATTTTTTTTTGTTTTTCAAACATTTATATAAGTGTATCTAACCATCATATAATTTATTAGTAAACACAAGGCAATACTTGAGATAGAAAATCTGTGTACTACATCTCTAAGACATGCAAAAGAATTCTCGAAATGGTTCAAAACAGAAGTAAAAATATACTATGCTTAATTAAATAAAATATTTGAACTTGATATATATTATGTATTATTATATAATAATTTAATATTTAAATTTGTCAAACAGATAAAGAAAAAATGTCATCATCAAAAGGCAACAACTAGCGATGACCTTTATTCATTAGCCTGTGGACCTGATTTTTGAGTAAATTGATATTCTGCTTGTATTATTAATGGGATTATATTTCATACTAAGGAAAGAGAATGAAATCGACGAACGCAGAACAATGGTGTCTTTGTTAAAGGAGAAGACCAAGATTACTATGGTGTCTTAATAGATATCATTGAGTTACAATATCCTTTGCAAAGACAAGTTTTTCTTTTCAAATGTTATTGGTTTGATGTTAGAATTGGTGTTCGCAGAGATGTTTATTTCATGAGCGTTAATGTAGCCATCAATGCATACATAAATGAACCGTTCGTATTAGTAAATCAAGCAAAACAATGTTTCTATGTCAAAGACAACAAATTACAAGGATAGTGGGAGGTGGTTTAAGACATAACAAATAGAAACTCCTTCGATGTACTTGAAGTAGAAGGTAAAGCCGGATAAGAGGATGAAATGCTCAACAATTCCACATATCAAGAGAATGAACCAAGCATTGTAGATAGGATTGTTGAGGCAAATTTGGACGTGGATCCATGCCCTTTGAATAGGGATGACTTAGAGGGTGAAAACCTTGATGTAGAAATGGTTCGAAAAAGTATTGTCGAAACACCAACTGTTGATGAATCTTGGATCGATGAGAGCTGTGATGAAAGTGACATTCAAGATAGTTCTAGAGAGGAACCAGATTTCCTGACGGAAGATGATGACACTAATCTGGATAACTAATGGATCTCTTTGTATTGTCAAACATATAACTTGACTTTTTGTCTAAATGTTAACGTTTTTATGTACTTGTGTTCATTTACATTACTAAATTTTATCTATCGACTTTTCTAGTTATAATGGTTTATTTCTTTGCTGCTCATTTGTTGAGAGAAAACCTTACAATATTTTTTGAATACCTTATGTGTAAAATATTTGTTATCATATATGTATTCACTCCACTAATTTTTTATTTGCAGTTGTTTAATTGTCCCTCTCTTCATGGAAACCTCTGAGCCACCCATGCATAGACTATTGAGGCCTCGCTCGACATGAACTGACCCACCGTCTACAAGTTCACAACTTTGTCATGAAGCAAATGGTTGAAGGTGACGACAATGCTACACAGATAAGCACGCAGCCGAGTGGAGAGGGTGATATTTATGGTTCACCTTGATTTATTGATAATCAATCATTTCTAGGTATATTTATATTTTAGTACTAATGAGACATCTTATTTTTTCAGGCTCAACACCGAAACCAAAGAGGCCTAGGCGGGGTAAAAGCAAAAAATGTAGCCTTAAAAAAACTTCAGAAGCACCTTGGAAAAGGAATTCCAGTTCTTGTAGAGTTTGATCCAGATTATTATAAACCTGTTGGCATCAATAGTAAGCTATGGACAGCTGAAATTGGAATAGTTGTGCGCCGAAACAATGCACTATTGGAGTATAGAACATGGAGGCAAGTTCCTGATCACGAGCGAGAGGTCTTCTACGATCACATATTGGTAACAATTAATATTTTTTTCTATGGTGGATCAATACTTAGGTGCGGATTAGTTGTTTAATACTATAATCAGAAATCTGTTTATACACCATGAAACCATTAACATATCAAACAGTATCAAATTATTTGCTCCTTTTAACTTACACCAAATTGTTTTTATAAAGGAGAAGTTTGGAATGGATGCATATGCCTCGGAAGATGATTTTCAACGAGTAACTAAAGGACTTGTTAATTGTTTACGGAAATATAGGTGCAGTTTGAAGCAACATTTTGATACAAATCTTCCTGTCGAGAATGCACGACGTCATCCTGTTAAGGGTATTGACTTTGAGGTTTGGAAAGTCTTGTGTGATAAGTGGATTTCACCAGAATTCCAGGTTCATGCTCTTAACTATTTTTTCCCCTTCTATTCACCTTTTGATTACTTCAAGTCATGTGGATATATATTTCAAGCTGCTCATTGCTTTATTTTTTGTTATTTTTAGTGGGATGGTGATGATGATAGATTGTAAAGTTCTTTATTTTTGGTTCTTTTAGCTTTCTTACATTCAATTGTCCTTACTTATTAGGGATGTATTTTTTCTATGAATTAATAATAACACTAGTTGTGTGAAGTCCATAGCTTTGTATGTTGGTTTGTGGAAACTTACTGCCTCATTCCAAATCTAGCTACTAGTATTAGGCCATTTTTGTTGGGTAATAGAAGCTTACCGACTCAACATTTTGGGCCACTTTTTGTTGGGTAATGGAAGCTCACTGCCACATCATTTTATTTGTGTTATTGTTTGTTGCTTTAGTAATAGAAACTAATTATTTTATAATAATGGTTTTAATTATCATGCAGAAACTAAGTGAGAAAAATAAAGAAAACCGCTCAAAAAATGATGATCCACATTTCTAGATCAATGTCATATGTCAAATGCTATGATTGTTTGGTAAGTAAGCTTTGAAACAAGAGTTACAAATTATATAAATTGATATTAGTTGTGTAACCATATCTAATACAAATAAACACCATCTATATGCAGCTAAAGAAACATAAAAATCAAGTAGATGAGGAAGATGAGGAATTTGATCAGCTTGGTCCTACAGTAGCCATGTACAAGAAGTCGCACTATAGGGAAGAAACTTGATGGGTTAATGAAAAAGCTAAGCGAAACTATGTAAGTCTCATACACTTAATGATTAGTACTTTTATATGTATTTTTTAGATATAAATTCTTTAGTTTCTCAAAAATGGTGAACTAAAAGCATCATGGTCCAATTTATCTATAGACTTTATGTTCTATACGTCTATTGTTTGACTTGCAGTTTATTTTTTCACTGAATTTGGCTTATGATTTCTAATTTGTTTGGGTTATTTTTTCCAGCAAAAAGAACTTCAAAAATATTTGAATTTGGATTATGATTTCTGATTTGATTGGGTTCAATTTGTTTTCATGAGATAATATACGGGTCCTTAGTAAATGTACTACAGGAAATTCAGTGAAAAATATCATGCAAGTCAATCAAACTTCATTAGTTTACTATAGTATGCAAGATGACATTAGAAGTTCATTATTATTAAATGCAACAAACTTCTTTAGTTTTACAAGTCAAACTGCAACAATTAGTTTACTATAGTATGCAAGTCAAACTGCAACAAACTTCTTTAGTTTTGCCCTCTATAAAAGATGACATTGGAAGTTCATTATTGAGATTGAAAATATAACATGAGGCTAAGCATTTACTATAGCATGTAAGAAGAAACAAATATAATATATTTCTAGGTATCTATGCAGGCTGAATTTTACAATTAAATCAACTTATTTGAGCAGGATTTTGGTGCATTTATTTTAATAAAATTATGAAATTTACTTGTAGGAGGAAATGATGGAGAACTTGACACAGGCTTCTCAAGATTCTGATTGTCCAAATTCAAAGATAAATGATGTCAAGATAATGCTTGAGCATATGGGTGTCCCAAAAGGATATCCCTGTGAGCTAGGACATGGTTATAAAGTTCTGAATCGTCAACATGCATCATCATCTTATGGAGAGATCTCTTGAAAGAGGGCACAAAAAGTCGAAGAAAAAAGTGAAAAATTAGAAGAGGAACTAGCACAAGTTCGGGGACGCTTGGAAAAACTAAGCAAAGTGTAGGAGATGATGATTTCCTAACAAAATGAACCTCCACCATGGTTTCTGCAGTACTGTCAGCAAGCTTCATCACAATCTCAACATCACCAAGTGAGACCACAAGACACTCACTTTCAGCTGTCGCCACCTCCATGGTTTCAGTACCAACAGTCGCCGGCATGGTTCAAATATTCTCAGCAACACTACTAGTCCCTAGCATCAACACCACCAGCACCAACACCACCAGCACCATAATGACAAATGTGTGCATGTTTAAAGGCACATATATTTTTTGGGGAGTTCTTTTGGTGATCTATAACATCTTTACCATCTTTTGTTTTTTGCTAACTAAACTTTTACACATGTAGTGATATGCATCACTTGAATTTGGTATGGTATGGTGTCATCAGCCTTGTAATATCACTATGTTGTTGAAGCTTTCTTATGCTTCAATTTCTTTTGTACTTATTTTTGTTTATATATAGGTGTTGGCTGAGACAAGAAGTTCTTTATATATCAAGTGTTTTCCTTTATTTACATACTTTTGTCATTTGATATTAGTAGTTTGTTTAAATTTTAATATGTATTGAGAATTTACAGGCACCACAAGATAAAATGTAGTATATATTCCTTAAATAGGCCAATGTGGAGAAAAAAATCATCTATTAGTCCTTAATAATTTTCCTTTTAGCGACGGTTGATGTGTCGCTATTAGTTTGTTTTTAGGCACGGTAGAAGCGTTGCTAATAGTGTATTTTTAGGCATGGTATAAGCATCGCTAGTAGTCTGTTTTTAGGCACGATAAAAGCTTCGCTAATGGTATGGTTTTCGCGACGGTAAACCCGTCGCTAATACTACTTTTTTTGCGTCGGTACAGGCGTCACTAATACTATAATTTTTTCGCGAAAGACCTTTTACGAGGCTATTTCTTGCGACGGTAGTTTTGGAGTATTGGCGATGGTTTAGGGACTTTTAGCGACAATTTTGACTGTCCCAAAAAGCCAGTTTTCTTGTAGTGTGTTGTCACATTCATGGCTATTAGATCTCACTCCCATGTTTAATCACAATCCTTGGATGAGTGTTACTTGTGAGTGGGAAATCTCTACACCTCTTTTGTCTTCCAAATGCAAGACTTAACGTCATCCCTTGGATGTCATTCGCATTTTTACAATCTTTAATCTCAACCCTTAGATGTTAAGGCCTTGTTTGGAAAATTAATGGGTTTTGTGTGTGGTGTATTGATTTAAGTCTTCCATATGGAAGACTTAATGTACACCCTTGGGCCCATTTCTCTTTTTCTCCATATTTGTTTTGGACTCTTGGATTGGTTTAGAGATAGTGGAGAATCTCTACAAATTCTCTTAAGTCTTCCATTTGAAGACTTCACCTCTTATAAGCTATCTCCATTTCTCTCATCTCCCTCTTGCTCTCCTCCACTTTTTGGTTTGATTTCATCACCTTAAGCTTGGAGTTTGGTGTTGCCTTCAACATGAAAGTTGTTCATGGTGTTCTCCTCTTTGATTTAAGCCAAAGATTGATAAGTTTTCTTCCCTCTTTATGAGTTGCTACTTCAAACCCTAGTTTTGTTTTTTCATGATGTACCACCTTTGATTCTTGGTTTCATCTTGTTTTGAGTCTTAACTCATTGTTAGGAGACTATGGTGAAACTTTCCACCAATTGGCTTCTTTGAATTTGGTGTTAGGTGGAAGCTAGGGTTTCATGAATCTCACTTTGTGGTGTTGCTTTGTTCTTCACTTAAGGTAGGGGAAAACTTCTATCATTTCTCTTCCTTTGGTTTTGTGAGTGTGCTATTTTGATTCTAGGGTTCCTAACCTTAGATGAAATTGTTAAGTTGTATACTTGAAAATGTGAAGTTAGGGTTTGTAGGAGATTATGTGATATAACCCTTGTTTATAGCATGCTTGATGATTATATTAATAGGATTATGATGTATGCTAGTTAGATTATAGTTCTTGGGAGTTTGATATAAAAAATATGCTTGTATGCCTATATGTGTATATATATATGGGTATGGTTGTGTATATGTATAAGTGTAAGTATACATATGTGATGATGGGAATTAGTAGTGTAGCCTTGATGGTGTAATTAGGCTAGCTACCATGGTGAGTATGTTGGGATGTGGATGTAGATGATTTGTGTAATATGGGATTATGAACTTAGAGCATCATTCTAGTTCCCTCACTCTTATTAATTTTGAAGTTATTATCTTGAACATTAAACTTGTTTATGAAAGTGAGTTAATGTGTATCATTGCTTTAATTGAGCTAAAGGCATGTTAAATGAATGAAACAGTTATCCTTGTGGATTAAAGGACAACTTGATGACTTAGAACATAAATTGTGCATGAGAATGTATCCTTGTGATTTAAATGCTTTAATTATGATTTAAGAGCATGTTAAAGGTTTGATGGCATTCTAGGGAATTGTTTCATAAATATGAGGAAGTACATATTTATGTTAGTGCATGGGTCATTTGAGACATAGTGCATTTTGAATACAACTTTTGCATTATAATTCAATTGGTGTTGGTCTACGCCCAGTCGTGTAACCATGGGTGAGTAGACTTGTGTCTGATCGTCGCAATAACTGGCCAGGGGGTGTTCCCTACCTACGGAACTAGTGTGTCTGAGAATCGGGTATAGAGTCGGATTATGCTACCAGGTGGAGTGCGTCGCTCTGGAAGCCGCAAGCTTGGCTTGTGCATCGATATTTGGATCATTTATCGTAGTTGGGTTGTGTGCGCGTCGCCTTGGAAGTCGCAAGCCGGGCTTGTGCATTGATCTTCGAATCATTTATCGCAGTTGGGCTGTGTGGGCGATATTTATATCTGTTGACCCTTAGACTTAGGGTGTGTGGTCGTGTGTATACCATGAGGCATGTTAAGTCACATTGCATTTGAGTTGCCGTTATGTGATTTATCTCCACATGTGAATCATGATGTTATTCAATGTGGTAGTGGAGCATGTTTAATGTGAATCTTGATATTTTAATTCACAAGTTATTAAAATGCTCAAATGAAATTGAATAATGTGAGAATATGATTTATATGATTTCCTTTACGAAATTCAAATATTTTTTGTCGAATTTCTAAAGTTATTTTTCTCTCCAAATCTCAACGAATCCCATTTTTTTAAAGAATCCCAAAATTGCCAAACACGTCAAATTTCATTTTAGTTCCAAATTCCGGCAAATTCCAAGGTTCCAAACATACTGTTAAGGACTTGAGAGGGCATCCTATTCAATTGCATTAAGAACTACATCACCCCAAAAATGTTTAGGAATATTCATATTAATCATCAAAGCCCCGACAATAGCAACGATAGCTGTAAATGCAATAAAAATACACCAGACAAGAATGTCTTTCTCTTTATTTGATCACATATATATATACACGTACGGATGGGCCTTGGCCCATTTGAAATGTCAATCAGCATCCCATTTAAAGGGATTTCACATATATCTTTCCATTATAGTCTCAATCCTTTTAAGTTAGGGATTGGATGTTGATTTATTTCCTGTGACCCACTCATTTGCTGGAAGCTTCCATGGGCCGGGCCTATTACGCAGTTTTCAATTAATTTTGTGTCCACTATTCAAGCCCATTTATATTGGGACAAAATTCACCTATTACACAACCCCTGAGGTTATGGGCCTGTGAATTATTTCATAGGCCCATGACCGAATAATTGCTCTGTATACACGTGTACAAAGAGTGCAATGGGACATGACGGCCAGGGGTGATGACGTGGCTAAACATTAACTGTGGGTAGGTGGGCAATCATTTGAATTTCAAACGAATAGCCCATGCTCCCTTGTTCTTCGCACCTGGGGGATGAAATGACGGCGTATGACCTTTGGTCTTTGCACTGTCACTTGGCTTTCCCATGAAGCTCTATAACTCACCCCCCCTTTTGTATTTTGTTTTCACTTGCAATATTTCAATCTTTAGCTCTTGCAAACATTCCTCTCAAAGTACTCTATCTAATCTTTAGTTTTTGCTTGTCGGACTCTGCAACTTTTAACCAAAAAACCCATGGATTTTGACTGCAGTAGCCTTTAATTCTTGTTGGAGCTTCTTCTGTTCCATCTTCATTTTCACGTAAGTTTGACATTGTTTATTTTCTATTTACATCACCTCTACCCCCATCTGTCTCTTCTAGATTTCTTTAACCATGTGAGACAACGACAATACCAGATCTATGAGCCAAGTCGTTTTGTCATCCCATACTAATGTCATTAAGGACATTAGTATCCCTTATTCAATCCACTTAGAGACACCCATGCCTCCAAATACTTCTACAAACCTTGACTTGCCTAGCTCATCTGTCAACCTTGAATTGCCAGTTAAGGATGGCTCATCCGATGATGTGAGTCTGAAGATCCCATCCATCTTGCTCCTTTTGTTATTTCCCCTCTTTCAGAAAAATCAAGGACCGTAGTTGATGTTAAACATTTTAAGATTGATGTTGATGTGCCCGAAGACATGCAATTTGCCCCGTATCCTAAATATCTGAACTTTTCCTAAAGTGAGGGGGTCGAACCGGGCAACGTCCTTCTGTATATTGTCTATCTTAAGGTTTTGAACTTCCCTCTTCATCCTCTATTTCACTATACCCTCTTCATGTTGGGGTTGAGCCCACTTCAGCTCAATCCTAACTTCTTTACAGTCCTGGTCATGCTTATCTTGTACAACGGAGATTTTGACCTTGACTTAGGGCTAACTGATCTCCTTCTCTGCTACTTCTTCTACAATGCTAGAGAGTGTAAGGGTAGGTACAACCTCTTCCCATTCCAGGGTAGGGGCATATGTTCCGATAAGGAGAGATCGGATAAGGGTTAGAAAGAAAGGATGGTCATGGTTAGTGGTAATTGGTTCTACCCTTTTTCTCTAACCTACCCGATCCCTAGAGTCTTTGGCCCCATTCGTCTCCCCATCTTCCATGGTCTTCATAATCCAACATGTTTATGTGAGTTATGTGATTTCCACTAGGGGGAGTATGTGCTTAGGTTCTTCGGATAGCAAGAGAGTGATCTGATTCCTAACCCCATACTATAGCGATTTAGGCTTTTGAATGAGCGGATCTGGGGCAATGTTCGATCAACCTCTGAAGCTTTGACTACTACTAACCTTAAATAAATTTTTAACTTAGGCATTGGTGTTGACAGGATGGAGATTCCTTTGAGGCCTCTAACCACCAGACGTGCCCCAAACCCCAGCGGGCCTTCTCCTGTCCCAGCCATGCTCAATTTAACAGCGCCACCAACACCTCCAATCGATCCCCGGTCTTCTGAGCTCAATCCTCCCCCTCCTCAAGCTCCTTCCACAGGGGGTAATGTCCCCACCACCCGACCTCATTCTGCTACAGAGGGTGGTGGGGCCAACAAGAAAGCCAAAGTTAATAATACTACTAGCACCTCATCCAATGATCTTCCCCTGAGCCAGGATACTCCTGTTCCTATCATTCCTTTGTAGCCGAAGTTCATGCTTTCGGATGGGTCCCTTGTCTACGCCGATCATCTGACCATATGTTAGCCTAAAGCTCTTCGGGTTATGTCGAGGGGTGTTTGGACCCTAACTGACAGGGCGACTCAGTCTAAAATTACAAGGAGGAAGTTGCTTCAGAAAGGCTCCAAGATGACTATGGAAGTTTGCTCTCCCCTTTCTATACTTGTCATTTATTTTTGGCTTCCACCTCTTTCTGTTATTAACTATTATTCTCTTCTGACAACTCCTATACGCTATCCAATCCTATAACCATCTCCTGGAGGCTATCCGGGAAATAGCTAAAATGCAGTCTCTTCAATAGGAATCAAATGACCATCGACATCGAATTTCTCTAGCGAAGGACGCCGATGGTCTTCGTGAGTGCTTGTCTTATCAAAAGGCTTTGCTGAAGACTGGAGAGGCCAAGAAAAGGGCTATGGCTACTGAGCTAGAAGAGCTGAAGGTGGCATATCAGAAGGTTGTTGCTAAAAAAATGGAAACAGAGAATATTCTGGCTTTAGAGCAATCCAAAGTCGAGATGTGTTGCCTGGAGGGCTTAGACATGCACAAGCTCTTCGTGGTCGTTGGGGACGTTCGGATGACTTATGGATGAAGGACACGATATGAACAGGAACACATCCTGATGTCTGAGCGATCATTCAAATTTCCTACTGAGATAGATGAGCATCTGGGGTCTCTTTTCCTTAAAAGGATCCAACTCCTTCAGAGAACGAAGCCCACTTTACAGCCTTTCTGAAGGGAGAAGACCCTGCACTCCTATATCCTCTACGAGTTGATATAGATATGCTTTAGTTTATTTTCATGGATTAGGAGTAAGGTAGAGTAATTTAGTTAGCATGTACTAGTCAGTTCAGTCATGAGATGGGTTGTTGCAATCCAGTTGACGGTATTCCTTTTTGGGGTCGTATTTAGCTATTTGCAGTACGACCTGATTCATAGTTTATGGATCGCCCTCTTGCAATTATTACATTGATAGACCTATGTTATGCGGTTAGTGATGGAGTGTTGAAAACCCTCATTTTTCTCTCTCTTGAATCACAAACCAATTTACTCTGCTTTTTAGAATAATTTAGTTAATTTAGATAATTTGGTCTTCGACCACCAAAACAAACAACTTTTCAGAAATATAACTCATTGTTTTTAAACTATTAAAGTGAACAATCTTAGTCTCTATGGGATCTATATCCCCTACTCAAGATGTTTCTATTCTACAATTGATACGTGCACTTGCGTAGGGTAAAACCTAGAGTCCTTAAGGTGTCATTTTGAGCCACATATTTTGTACACATCTGGACCACATCAAGTTTTTGGCACCGTTGCCGGGGACTAAGCATTGTTCAATAGCTTTAGTAGTTATCTACATTGCGTTATTATAGTTGTGCATAAAGTTAGATATTTGTGTGATTGACAGATACTCTGAAAAACATATAAGGAGAAAGCGGAACTTCTGAAGTTGCATCTAGAACCATTTGTGAGTTTGAGTTTTGCCTTAATTTTTGAATTTAATTCTATCTTTATTTTCTGTTCATAGTTAAAAATAATTTAGAAGTAGTTAATCTAGTTAGTATTTATTTCATAAAATTTCAAAAAGAAAAAAAAATAGTCATTAGTATAACGTATGACCGATAGATCGACCCGTTCTAATCTTAGCACTAAGATAGTCAAGTACGATCCTGAGATCGAAAAGACTTTCTTTCATTTACGTCGAGCTATTGAAGAACATCATCGTCAGTCAGAAGAAGGCACAATGGGTGATCAAAGAGCCAACCTACTGAGGGTACTGGAGACGTCACTGAAAGTATACTACGCACCGGATGCAAATGATTCATATGATGATTTTCCAGAAGAAGAAGGTGTGAAACACTTTGAAATGAAGACAATCGTTATTAATATGCTTCCTAAATTTTATGGACTTAAAATTGAGGACCCATACCAACACATAAATGATTTCTTAGAGATAGCCTCTACTGTTAGGTGTGATAATTTATCCAAGAATGACTTGCGAGTGCGATTATTTCTTTGGTCGTTAAGGGAAAGAGCCAAAAGATGGTATATCAAATTGGCTAAAGCAACTAAAATTGATTGGGAAGCCCTTAAAAAAGAATTTATAGAAAAACATTATCCCATAGGAAAGACCTCAGAAGCACAAGATGAGATCAAATGTTTTAAAGAATTGTCTAGTGAGCAATTTCATGATGCTTGGGAGAGATATAGTGAAGAGTATAAGTGTTCCCACCATAGGTTCGCTGAACAGGATATTGCTAAGAATTTTTACATGGGACTTGGAGATGCACATAAGACTTTGATAGATGCGGCAACAACAGGTCAATTTATCCTAAAGCCAACAAAAGAACTCTTAGAGATGTTTGACAATATTAGTAAGAATTCGATTCAACATGCTTCTGAGTTGAGGTCTAAAGGTGGACAAGATAGAAGATTTGAGAAAGCTTATGTCGTGAGTCATGATGATGTGAGAGATTCAATGGCATTAATAGGAGAGAAACTATAAAGAATTGACAAGTTTCTTCAGCAAAGTCATTACCCTCCTAGAGAAATGTTAGAAGTAAAAGCTGAGTATTCTCAAAATGAGTGTCAAGACATAATGGTTGTCGATGCCAATGCATCATGGAATTATTCAAATAATGCTCCTTTCAGTAATTCATACACCTCAAATGCTAGAAATCACCCATTTATGTCCTATAAATCTATAAATGTGGAGAACCCACCACCAAGGTTCCAACAAGGAAATCACCCAATCCATGACCAAGGTTCATTGAGAGACAACAGTCATATAATCCACAGCCAAGGTTCCAACAGAATCAACAATCATTTGACTCCCAACCAATATCATGGCTCGAAATCCTCAGTTAAATTACAAACCCAGACAACAATCCAATAATTCTCAGACTCTCCATCTATTCAATAATTCTCAAGCTCTCCAGTCATTCAATAATAAACAGGTTGTCCAACCGTATAACTACCAGACCCAGCCTCAAAGAAGCCAAACTCCTCCACCCAGTTTCTATAATGATAGGCCAGACCAGACCTTAATGGGCATTCAGAACATGCTAGGTGTTCATATTCAAGCGTTGGTACAATTGCATATCCAGATGGGCCAAATATCTAATCAGATGAATATAAGAGAACCAGGAAAATTGCCTAGTCAGCCGATAGCCAACCAAAAGCTACAACAAGCACTGTAGCTTGGATCCTTCACTAATGATCCTAATGAATTAGTTCAATCAATCACGACTCTGAGAAGTGGAAGGGAAGGGAAGAGTAGAGTTGAGAAGGAACATGAAAATAAGATGCAGAAAAGAAAGGAGGTGGTAATGAAAAAGGTGGTGAAGGTGCTAGATAAGAGTATCATCTACCCATCTTTGATAACACATGGGTGAGCCCAACACAAGTGGTGCCAAAGAAATCAGGTATCACAGTTGTATCAACCTCAATGGGTGAGCTAATTCCATAACGCACAACCACAGAGTGGCGTGTGTCCATTGATTACCAAAAGCTCAACCCACACACCAGGAAAGATCATTTCCCCTTTGCCATTTATTGATCAGATCCTGGAAAGGTTGGCTAGGCAGAGCTACTACTGCTTTCTGGATGGATATTCTGGCTACAATCAAGTGGCGATTGATCATGTTGATCAGGAGAAAACTACTTTCACTTACCCATATGACACGTTTGCTTATAGACAGATGCCTTTTGGTTTGTGTAATGCACCAGCTACATTCCAGAGGTCTATGATGTCTATTTTCTCTGACATGGTGGAAATATTTATTGAAGTAGTCATGGATGATTTCTCGATCTTTGGGACAACCTTTGAAGATTGTTTAAAACATCTACCACTAGTGCTCAAAATATGTAAAGAGACGAATTTAATTCTGAGTTGGGAAAAGAGCCATTTCATGGTTCAAGAGGGGATAGTACTGGGCCATATTATATCAAAGTGAGGGATAGAGGTTTACAAAGCAACAATCAAATTAATTTCAAAATTGCCTCTTCCCACATCTGTTAATCAAATAAGATCTTTTCTGGGCCATGTCGGGATTTATCGACGATTTTAGTAAAATCGCCCGGCCATTGTGCAACTTACTAGCTAAAGATACAAACTTTGTATTTGACAAAGAGTGTCTCCATGCTTTTGAGGAGTTGCGTACTCAACTCTCAATAGCCCCAATCACCCATCCACCAGACTGGTCTTTAGCATTTGAGCTGATGTGTGACGCTTCAGATTACGCCATAGGAGCTGTATTGGGTCAAATAAAGGATAAGATGTCATATGCGGTATACTAAGCTAGTAGGACTCTGAGTGATGCTCAGATAAACTACACAACAACTGAGAAGGAGTTGCTGGCAGTTGTTTTCACCTTGGATAAATTTAGATCATATTTGTTAGGAACCAAGGTCATTGTGTATTCAGACATGCCGCGTTGAGGCATTTATTGACAAAAAAGGACTCTAAACCCATATTGATTCGATGGATTTTGTTATTGCAAGAATTCGATTTGGACATTAAAGACAAGAAGGGTTCAGAGAATATAGTTGTTGATCATTTATCAAGGATTATTGTTGAGTCTACAAAGGAAACTACTCCTCTTAAGGATTCGTTCCCGGATGAACATATGTTCAATGTGACTGTTGTGGGATAGATACTGTGGTATGCTGATATTGTCAATAAAGCAAACAGTCGAATTCCAAAAACTTAATCTAGGAATGAAAAGACCGATTCTTCAGCCAAGTTAAATTTTATATCTGGGACAACCCGTATTTGTACAAGTATTGCTCTGATCAAATCATCATAAAATGCGTCCTTGAAAATGAGGTACAAAGTATTTTGAAGTTTAGCCACACGCTAGAATGTGGAGGTCATTTTGGAGCTCAAAAGACAGGTCATAAGGTGTTGCAAAGTGGGTTTTACTGGCCAACAATATTTAAAGATGCTTTCGAGTATTGTAAAACATGTTTGCGATGTCAAAAGTTGGGATCGATATCTCGACGGGATATGATGCCTCTAAACCCAATTCTAATCGTGGAATTATTTGATATATGGGGTATTGACTTCATGGGGACATTTCAAAAAGTAGATAAGAAAGAGTACATACTTGTGGGGGTTGATTATGTTTCAAAATGGGTAAAAGCTATAGCCACCATACATGCTGACCATGAGGTAGTGGAGGAGTTTGTAAAGTCGAATATTTTCTGACAATTTGGTGTGGCACGAGTGATCATTAATGACGGCAGAAGCCACTTTGACAACCGGTTTCTCGGTACTTTACGTCAAAAGTACGGCGTCAATCATAAGATTGGAACACCATATCACCCCAGACCAACGGAAAAGTAGAGGTTTCGAACAGGGAAATCAAGAATATCTTGGAAAAAATAGTGCATCCGGATTTAAAGGATTGACCGCAGAGGTTGAATGATGCACTGTAGGCATATAGGACTGCATATAAGACGCCGATTGGTATGACACTGTATCGTCTTATATATGGTAAGGTGTGTCATCTCCCTGTTGAGCTAGAGCATCAAACATATTGGGCAGTTTAGAGGTTGAACTTTGATATAAAGAAAGTCGGTGCTCAGCGAAAACTCCAACTTCAAGAGCTTGAGGTGTTAAGAAACAATGCTTATGAGAACGCTCGAATTTACAAGGCTCGGATGAAAGCATTTCACGATAAACAAATTCGGAAGAAAGTCTTTGAGCCTGGCCAGAAAGTGTGGTTGTTCAATTTGAGGTTAAAGTTGTTTCCTGGTAAGCTTCAGTCAAGATGGGATGAACCGTACACAGTTATGATGATCCAGATACTGGAAAGAGATTTGTCGTAAATTGTTAGAGATTGAAGCATTACATTAATGTCCAGCCAGTTAAATGTGTTGTGGAGACAATGGATTTGAATGATCCGACACTCGAGTTAGACGAGCTTGATTCGGAATATTGAAGAGTATAAACATCGGGCCAATGACGTTAAACATTGGTACTAGGTGATTAATAATAGCTTTTGACCCTAGTTTGTACTTGTAGAATGTAATTTAGTTCGGTTTTTGTAGTTTGGTTCGTAAGATCAAGTTGTAGAACAATCGTCATCCTAATAAGAGGGATAATTTAGTCAAAAATATTTTGGTTAAAGCCATACGCCTTAGGCGTAGAGACCTGGCAAGGGAGATTTTGAAAATTTGAAAATTTGGCCCGTTTGAGGGGCGTTTTGGCCAGGTTTGTATCTATACTTGTACTAGGATTTATTTAGATGTATTTTTAGGATTTGTAAGATTTAGATAAGAATTTTTAGTAAAGTCCTAGTCTGAAGAGGAATTGGAGTGCAATTATAATTCCAAGTTGAATTGTTATTTGTTTCCTTCTCCAAATCCTACCATAAGTACCAAATCATTTTCCTCCATGAATCTGATACATCCATCTATAAATACACCCATTAAGAGACACAATTCACGATTCACAAGAGCTTGAGCAAGATGGTGAGTTTCTCTTATTCTATTCCTTCTTCTTCTTCTTACCATCTCGAGGGTGAGCGTATAGAAATGATTATGAGATAGAATCTTACCCCAAAAATTTTATTGAGAATGAAGATCCATATCAAGATGTGGATGAGGGGAGTACGAATAGAGGAGCTACAAGACGGAAGCGGAAGAGACCCACACGACCTCATTTATGTTGGCAGGATGCAATTTGAATTGGAGTTTTATTCAGATAGGATGAACAAGCTATTGATTGCACCCGGGAGGAAAATCCTTAGGCGATTAGGATTGAAAATTTTAGAAAGCCCAGCTTGAGGAAAGGTATATCCGAAATTAGTTCGAAGGTTTTATGTAAATATGAAGATTGAAGGGCCAGACAGATTTGAGGTTATGAAGGCTCGAGTGAATGAGTGGAGTGCTCCTATAGTGGTGAGTCAAGAAAACATTGCACAAGCATGGAATATACCATTGACATGTCCGAACCATTTGAAGGAAAAATTGAAGGAGTTCCCTATTAAATGGCCACATACATATGAAGAGATGATTAAGGAGTTGTGTGCTATATCGGTTCCGAAAGCAGAGAGTTGTGAATTTTTTTGGCTAAAATAGGAACTGTTATACTTGGATTGTGTGCTTGCAACTCAGGTTCAACAGAATCATAGGACTAGCTGGAGGGGACATTCGTTTATCAAGATGATGTATGCCATGAATCATGGTTATTGGGTGTGTATTCAGACGGCGATAATGGTTTATATGTCGACTGTACGAGCAATTGTGCATAGAAAGTGGCCGGGTGGAGATGTGTTTGAGCATTATCTTCCATACCCATTCTTGATATCGAAGATCATTGAGCAGCAATTAGGTGAGAGGTTAAAAGATATGGAGGAGGTGCGTTGGACATTCACGAAGCAATATCCGAATGAGGACTTTGTACAGTTGAAAGAGACAGCGAAACTCCGGATAGATTTAAAGAAATCCATAGAGTGATGAGAAACAGAAGGAGGATGGATCCGAAGTAGGAAATATTTTTACTTTCACAATTACTTTTCTCCCACTAATATTAAAGAAGAATTGGATCCGCTAACTTATATATTTTTTTTTATTTTACAGGAGTAAAAATAAAAACTTATTTAATATCAATACAATAAAATATACTTTCTGAAAAGTTCAAATAAAAAGTCCAACTACAACTCTTATTTTTAGAGAGAACAAGTATTATCGCAGTTCTATTATGTAATCATTTCTTCCACTGAATAATTGACAGCATTGAGAAAAAAACTCTACAAACGGCATGGTATTACCGTATTATACTATGTCACTTGGTAATGATATAATTCATGAAACATACTTACCGAAAATAACTAATATATATATTTATATAGATAGATAAATAGTTATTAAGATTTATTGTAGCAAACAATAAATAATTCTCAAAATGGATTTATAAAGTATGACTTGAATAATGTGAAATTACCTACATGATCAATGAAAATAGTTTAGAGGGAGTTGAATAGGCTTTTTGTGAATTTATTGACACATTAATAATAATTGCGGAAAAGTAAATTTTAATCCAATTCTCTATCAAGATAAATCATGCAAAGATTAATCTAAGTGCAGAATATAAAGCAATAGAGAGACATTATATTTTTATGTGGAAAACCTTGGAAAGACTCGAAGTAAAAATCACGGATACGCTCCGGTATCGGTGCACTATGAATTAGAGAATTTGTACAGACTCTATGAAAATAGTACTTACAACCGATGTAATCTGTTGTTCTTTACTCGACGTCTGAAAGTATAGATTCACTTGCGCTCCATGAAGATCTCGTTCCGCTCCACTCCGTACTCTGACGGCTCTGTTTCTCAACAGATCAAATAATCACGAAGTTTCCTGTTCCGATCTCTGCAGTCTGACGACTCTATTTCTCAAACAAATCTAAACAACCACGTTGCAATCAGCGATGTGTAGATTTTTCTGAATCTAGGTCATTCAATCATGCATAAGATCATCGATGTAGAAACACAATTAAATCAACCCTAACACAAGAGAAAAGTAGAAGATTTAGAATCACTCAATTATTTTCTCTTTCAATCTCTATAGAAGAATATGAATCTGTAGAAAACTTGTAGAGATCTCTCAAAGACATTGCCTCCTCTGTTGTAGACTTTGGTATTTATAGACACAGTTAAGGAAAAACCATAACCTTACCCTTTTGTGTAATTTCACACTCAACTGAGCCAAACCATTCAATATAATGTATAATATGTGATATAAACGTGCTTATAGGTGTTTGGGTTGAACTCAAAGTCATCCAGGTCAACACGGATCAATCGAAGTCAAAATAAGATTTCAATCCGATTCTGAAATTTCCAACTTTTTATACAGGACACCTCTCACTCTTTTGATCATATTTGGAACTACACATATTAGATGGAGGTATGTAATAGCGTTTGGAAAGCTGACTTCAAGATCTTGATGTTAGGCTCAAGAATCACCTCATTTTGACATCTTGTGATTGAGATATGAGCTCCCGAAGTTGACTAAATTGTTTTTTGAAATCACTGTAGCATTCCGTACCTAAGCTTTAGGCTTAGGCGTAGGCTAAGCGTAAAAACTCATTTTCTGGCCACTTTTTAGTTCTGTAAGCGTAGGCTTGAGCATATGCATTTTCATGAAAATCACTTTTCTCTGCTACTATGCCAAAATGACCGTCTTGACTCCACGATACTTTTTTCCTAAAGTGACGGCTTCGGAAAATGGCGTTTTCGCCCTCCGGGAGACATTTTTTCACAATACGCTCACTTATACATTTCACTTGTATTCTTCCGCTTGATTTTGCCTTTGTCGAAGCTTGTAGATGTTATCAATACAAAATCGACTTATCTAACACTCAACATGGTTATTGTCTAGAACATGTCATACATAAACAATTACAATAAATGTTCTTACAATCTTCCCCTTGGCATTTCTGAGACAAAACCAAGTTTTACAATATAGCCTCACAAATAATCAACATAACATCTATACCTATAAACACACACCGACAAACATAGATATAAATTGTCACCTTGCTTTCATGACGGTCTACCAATCCTGTAACCACGACACTGAACAAACCATTAACCGCAAGTGTGAAAAACATATATAAAATGATCATACAAAAAACATAATATCCAATTAAGCATAATGATCATAAAACACACACTCCATCTCCCCCTTACTTAATACTCCTCCCCCCCTAAAACCATTACTCCCCCTTACTCAATATTTATCCCCCTTTTTGTCACTGAAATGACAAGGAACAATAAAAACAATCAAAGCTCATGAGAGAAACAAGGGAAAACCTCAAAATGCACACATAGGGAAAGGATCACTGATGAGACTCTAGAGAATCTAAGTTAAGCACTAAATACTAAGATAAAGTACTCTATACGATTATATCCAGATTCTCGAATAACATAAATCTCTATAATGCATGAACCCAATATTAATGCATGAATGTAAAATGCCCAAAAAAATATTTTTGTTCTTAGAAACATGTGAGCAAGGCAGTAGAGATAACGAGTTGATCATTAACACATCATATTTAACTTAGTTATTATACACATGATAGTGAAGAAAATCAGCAGACGTACCTTGTAGTCATAAGCAGTTACAAGCTAAGCGTTACATAGCATTTGCATATATGAAAAATATTCAAGTGCAAGCAAACAACTAACATGAAAGCAATACGTGTTAATTCTAACAATCTCCTCACTGACCGTTATGATACTTCAGTTCAAAAACCCAAACTAGAAGTCAAATCTTTAGCTCAGACCTTATTGCTAAATAAAGAAAACACAATTTAATCTTTTCAACCTTTTCACCATATCCCTTTTTATTTTTCTAACCTCCGGACTTTCCAGCAATGATTTCTAGTCCCAACCAACTGAGCCCAAGCTTCTTCCATGGGATTTATGTTCATTAGTTTTCTCTCTTTTTTACCCGAACACTCAATGCTTATTGAGGCGAGAGACCCGGTTACTCAAATCGAAGAACTACTTTTTGCATTTCTATATTTTAAACATCTCATTCTTTCCTCTTTTCAACATCACCACAACATTCATAAATATGCAAAAGGTATTTAAAAGCATAGATCAATCTAGCATCGCTTATGAACTTACATATCACTTTGGATTAGATGAGAAAGACTAAACGTTTCAACAAGTATTACAGTCATCTCCAAAGTAAAACAAACACTCAAAGTTAATGAGTTCCAAAAATAATACTTAAACATGTCAAGTGAATAACTCATAACCTCGGGTCAGACTAACACCTCCAATTTCCATAAATATAATAAGAAAATTAAATATTAGAATAGAGTGAAATATAACAACCATTGGTACCCTTAGTCAAACTCAACATGCTAAGAATTTTTTTAAACTTTTTATGGACTTTTTTGTCATAATGATGCATGCATGAATAATCCTAATAGTAGCAAAACATGATGCATACATAAAAAAAATAAAAATAAACATGCAAATAAAAATAAAAATACATGATAATGTATCAATTCTAGGATAAAAGATAATGCAAGATATTCCTAGAATAATACATTTGAAGACATTTATCCTAATGATAACACGCCACTAGATTTTCTAAGATGCACATGCTTTTGAAAATCTAATGGTTTTGTAGAGATATCTGTTGACTGAGAATCTATAGATATATACTCAAGACCTTTATCAGAATTAGAGTCACATGCTAGATATGAAGTATGAGCAACTAAACAATGTAATTCATCTTTTCTAACACACACTTATTTAATTCTCGGTGCTCTTTTTGCTAGCCTTAACAACCTCTTCACCTCTTCACTCAATACCCGAATTTAGTTTTCAATATTTGGTCTTTTTTGAGTTTCATGCTTCCACTCTGATTTCAATGTTCCACTTCTTAATTTTGAACACACGGGTTGAATGTGACCTTTCACTCCACAGTGATGACAAATTGAGATAAACCTTTGACAACCATGATTCGAACCCTTATTGACTCTAGAGGTAAAGGGAGTCTTACTCTCAATATGTTTTCTGACATAAGATTGAGCATTCAGATTTCTATCAGACTTACCTTGAGAAGAACTAGATGCTTCATGGGAACCCCTTACCAAGGTTGTTTTGGAAACTATGTTTGAATCACTCAATGTTCCTTTGAATCCCAACCCCTTTGTATTTCCTGCAGATTTTCCCACACTCAATATATCATTCAGCTTAAGTGTTCCACTAGACCATCTACCTATGGATAGTTGAGTTAACATCCTTCAATTATTTTTCTAAACCCTCAATCCTTGTAGATTTCTCACTCAATTTCAATATTAGAGTTTCTAATTCCTCATTGAGACCATCTACCTTCTTCAAAGCCTGAGTCCTTTCTTGTTCAGACTTGATCAACTCTTTCCCTTAAGGACTGTCTCTCCTTATCAATATTTTTAATTGAACCATAAATTTCAAGTACACTTTGCTAACATGTACGGACTTTTCATACAATTTATTGTATGCATCTTCATACGAGTCCTCACGATCTTCATTATCCTCAGAATCATCATCCTCAGATATTACCCAACTTGCAACAATTTCACCGACCTCCTTACTTTGTGCAGCAAACACAGTAAAATTCTTAGACTCATTAGCCACATCAGACTAAGCAGAGTCACCATTATCATTTGATCCATCACTCCAAGTAACAATTAGACCTTTTATCCTTTTCTTCTTATTGGCACACTCAGCAACTATGTGACCGAACCCTTGACACTTTTGGACTTTTCTATTTTTAGAATCATGAGATTTATCTCCAAATTTTTATCCTTTAATCAATTCTTGACCACAAAAATATTTTAAAAATTTATGTAACTGCTTCATTATCATATCAAACTAACTAGGTCTACTATTACCCTCCTCATCCGACTCACTAGGATCCTCCTTAGTGGTTCTAAAAGCTATGCTCTTCTCTTTTATATCACTCAACTTCTTAGAGGATTAAGCACACATCTCCATCTCATAAGATTTTAGATTCCCTGCCAACTCTTCAAGTTTAATTTTTTGAAACTCATGATTTCAGATATGACAATAACCTTAGACCAAAAATGTTCTGGTAGAGACCTAAGAATTTTTTTCACTATGGTAGTCTCTGGAATGAGCTCTCCTAGATTGTGACAACTTGTTACTATATTAGTCAACCTAGCCTCAAAGTCACTAAAAACTTCATCCTCCTCCATCCTAAGTTGTTCAAATTGTGAATTTAGAATTTGGAGTTTAGATTGCTTAACTTTTGAAGTTCCTTCATGAGTTACTTGGAGAATATCCTAAGCTTCTTTAACAATTTCACAAGTGTCAATTCTCTTAAATTTACTTGTAGTCACAGCGTTATACAACGCATTCAAAACTTTTGAATTCCAACTAGCACTATTTGTTTCAGCAGTAGTCCACTCACTTGACGGTTTTACCCTAGATTCATTAGTAACAACATCTTTCATAGTGGGTGGTGAGTATCCTACCTCTATCGCAAGCCAAGCTCTCTTATCAAGTGATTTTAGAAACGCTCTCATTCTTGCCTTCCAATACGTGTAATTAAAGCCATCAAACAACGGGGACCTAGATATGGAACCTCTTTCACGAGGTGTCTCCATCATCTAAGTTCAGTATCTAACCCTAGGTAGTTAACCTAAATCGAGGCAACCACGCTCTGATATCAATTAAAATTACTTAGACGATCAATGAAAATACACTCGAGGGGGGGGGGGGGGGGGGGGTAAATAGGTTTTTTGTGGATTTATTGACAAATTAATAATAATTGCGGGAAAGTCAATTTTAATCTAATTATCTATCAAGATAAATCATGCAAAGCTTAATCTAAGTGAAGAATATAAAGCAATAGAGACACGTGATATTTTTACGTGGAAAACCTTAGAAAGACTCCAAGTAAAAACCATGGATACTCTCGGGTATCAATGCACTATGAATCAGAGAATTTGTATAGACTCTATGAAAAAGTACTTACAACCGATGTAATATGTTGTTCTTCACTCGACGTCTGAAAGTCTAGATTCACTCGTGCCCCATGAAGTTCTCGCTTTGCTCCGCAATCTAACGGCTCTATTTATGAACATATCAAATAGCCACGAAGCTTCCTGCTCCAATCTCCGCACTCAAACAACTCTATTTCTCAAACAGATCTAAGCAACCACATTGCAATCAACGGTGTGTATATTTTTTTGAATCTAGGTCATTCAATAATGCATAAGATCGTCGATGTAGAAATACAATTGAATTAACCCTAACACAAGAGAGAATTAGAAGATTTAGAATCACTCAATGATTTTCTATCTCTATCTTTATCTCTATAGAAGAATATGAATCTATAGAAAACTTGCAGAGATCTCTCAAAGATGTTGCCTCCTCTGCTGTAGACCTTAGTATTTATAGACAAAGTTAAGGAAAAACCCTAACCTTACCCTTTTGTGTAATTTCCACTCAACAGAGTCAAACCCTTCAATATAATGTATAATATGTGATATACATGTGCTTATAGGTGTTTGGGTCAAACTCAAAGTCCTTGGGGTCAACACGGATCAATCAAAGTCAAAATAAGATTTCAGCCCGATTATGAAATTTCCAGCTTTTTCTGCAGGACACCTCTCACTCTTTTGATCATATCTGGAGCTATATACATTTAATGGAGATTTGTAATAGCTTTTTCGAAAGCTGACTTCAATCTCTTGATGTTAGGCTCAGGAATAACCTCATTTGGACCTGTTTTGACCGAGATATGAGTTCCCAAAATTGACTAAACATTTTGCTAAAATAAATGTAACATTCCGCACCTAAGCTTTAAGCGTAAGCTAAGCGTAGAAACTCACTTTCTGGCCACTTTGTACTTCTGTAAGCGTAGGCTTGAGTGTAAGCATTTTAATGAAAATCACTTTTCTATGCAACTGTGCCAAATGATCGTCTTGACTCCACGATACTTTTAGCCTGAAGTGACGGGTTCGGAAAATGCCGTTTTCGCTCTTCGGGAGATATTTTTTCACAATACGCTCACTTTTGCATTTCACCTGTATTCTTCACTACTTCAATGCTTGATTTTGCCTTCGTCGAAGCTTGTAGATGTTGTTAAGACCAAACCGACCTATCTAACACTCAATATGGTTATTGTCTAGAACATGTCATACATAAACAATTACAATAAATGTTCTTACAGAAGGATTTCGTTAGTATAGACCTTTTCTGTCAAAAGACAATAATTTGGTTCTTTCCCATAAGGACCAAGTTGGCTTTCTCCACTAATGTTATCCTATACAATTTGAACACCTGGCCAAAAAATTTTAAAAAATAATTAGACATTAGCTTTTGTTTTTTTAAAAAAATTATGTTCATTTTCGGTCAAGTATTTACAAGAAGTATATGACCCTCAATGAAAGAAAACTTTCCTCTTATAAATAATCAATTTTATTGGCTAGTGATTCAATTATATTTCAAAATTTAAATATGTAAAGAAATAAAATTATGTTAATATAAAAGTATTACTCCTCCATCCCAATTTAGTTGTTCACGTTTGATTTTAAATAATTTTTTTAATATTTTGTGTTTCCTATTTTGTCCTTCGATAATTTAATATAGTTGTAATTTTTAGTGGAATTCATTCCCTTTTGAAGTTAATGAATATGGATAATTTAAAAAAATATATAATAATATTTTATTAAGATTTAAAACTGAATAATTAATTTAGAGCAAGTAAAATAGACAAACTGAATAACTAAATTGGCACATGGAGTACAAAATTTCTTTTAAGTTATGGCATGTTAATCGTTCAAACAATACTGGTCAACTTTTTCTTTTTAGCTCTAATGTTTCTCTTTCTCTTTTATTATATTTATATATACACACACTTTTATCTCAAACTTTTTCGGATCTTGTACAATACGAATTCTTTATTTAAATGTACAGGAATCTTACTGCACATATTCCTTATTTTTCTTTCAAATTAAACAAATAAATAACAAAGATTGATGTGTCATTATGTGAATTGTCTTATTAGGCACTTGTCTTATGCCCCAGTCCCACAAGTGACAACGGCTGACAACTGTAAGATTATTTCATAGTACGGACAAATGGGTGGGTTTGAGTTGGGTTATTAGGATTAGAAACGGATCATTGACTCATTTTCCCGCTATCAAGGGTCATCTGTGGGTAGGATCAATTCGCAGGTTGAACTCACCCGAATAATTTTAAAAATATATATAAAAGTGCATATAATTTGTCAAATTATATATTTAGACACAGAGAAAAGGTAACATTATAGAAAGAGAAATATTAATGGGTCTTTGATAGTTTTCAAGCAATTAATTTTTAACATATATTCAAATTCTAAAGTTTAACTCTTTTTTTTTTCCATATTCAGTCCACATTTTTTATTAATCTTGTATTTTTTATTATTTCTATAATTATTGTTTAAGCATGTAAGTATAGATTTGGAAACATTAATACCCTTGTACGTGTGGATTTGTGAAGCCCACTAGGCCTGCCAGCCCAGCAACGTCAACTGAAGCCCAGAAGCCCGAGCTCACTCCAGGCCAAAAAATAAGGGCCCAATCCAGGCCCACCTTCCGAAAAATTCAAGAACAACTTGCAAGTCAAGCAAAGAGCATGGGTAAAAAAAGAATTGTTTCTAGGGTAAGTAATGTAGCCCTAATGGGCCAAAGACCCAGAGGACAAATGTATATAAGCAAAGATAAATTTTCAATGAATGGATTCATTCTTGTGTTGTGCACTTTTTGGCATCTACACATTGACGCCGTCTGTGGGAAAGCAAAGATCACTATTAATTATCTTCCCATCTCTCAAAGTTACCTTTCTCGTTCTTCCTTTAGGATTACCTTTCCTCTATTCATCTAACCATGTCGGTAACCCGCTCCCAAGCGGAGGTGCTGACCACCGGTGACAGCAATGTAGGGACTTTTCAAACCATTGAGCAGATCTTGCAACGACTGGTGGCCACCGAAGAGCGAGGTCAAGCCGCGGAAGAACGAATTCAGGCCTTAGAGAAGCAGAACGCCGAAATTGTGGCAAAGATAGCTCACTTACCCACTCTTCTTGCACCGCCTACTCACCCTCATCTCCGGGAAGAAGGCGATGGGTTGGAGAAGCACGTCGAATCCTCACAGCATGTAGGAAAGACCCCCACCACTAACGAGGTCTTGACCTACTAGAAGTTAGAGGAGATGATGATTGTGTTCCAAACGAAGGTCATGAGAGACCTGAGGGTTTAGTCTACTGACAACTTGGCCGTTCAGGCCTCCACCGAGTTAATCCAGTTGTCGTTCACCCCAGAGATCACCCGGGAGCCCTTCCCGAAAAGGTTTGTCATGCCCAAGTTCACCCCCTACGATGGCACAAAGGACCCCGAGGAATATATCTACCAGATCCACCAGAAGATGACCATGTACGCCGAAAATGAGGCCCTACTCTGCAAGGTGTTCGCCATAAGTCTTGCCGATGCCGCCCTATTGTGGTTCACAAAACAGCCGCCCAGATCCATCGGGAGCTGGCAGCAGCTGACTAAACTCTTTGTTGCCCAGTATAAAGGGAACACGAGGCAAAAGAAAACCATATCCAGTCTATTCACGATGATTCAGGAGAAAGGTGAGTCCCTGAAAAGCTTTTTGTCCAGGTTCAATATCGAGTCCTCCTCCATCGACAACTGTGACCAACACTCTATTGTTGAGGTTTTCAGGATGGCTCTGGTACCTGGAATGAAGTTTCATCAATCTCTGGTAAAGCTCCCACCATCGGGAATCGGATAATTGAATTCCCGGGACCAAGGCCACCTACGGATAGAGGAGGAAGAGGTTATTCGACAAAAGAAAACAACCTTGGTAAATGTGGAGGCCCGTGCAAAGGACCGGATAGAGAACCAGATAGCCGATCGTAAGCAACCCCGCTTTTCTGTTCAATCCACCTCTTCAGGCCCTTCCACCCCGTTTCCCGTGAAGCGCCCTCGATTCGAGGAAAAGGTGACCCCACTGAGGGTCAGTCTAGGGAAGCTATACCAAGAGAATAAGGCCATGAGTGTGACACCCTCAATTTCCATACATAGGTTGGCCAGACCCATACACAAAAACTAGGAGTATCTTTAATTGACAAAAATAAGCACAGATGATAAGACATAAAAAGAGATAGGATAATAAGAGTTGATGATAACACTTATACAGAAAAGATCCCACACCCAATACATCCTTGGAATAAATTAATTTTTCAAATTTATACAACTTGGGAATCCCATAACATGGACCCCTAAACCACACAAACTTACATTAACTACAATAAGACTGAAATCCTACCCTGTAGTGGAAGGAAATTGCTGGACCGAGAAGACATGAGAGATAAATCCTCAACCCTGTGGATGCAATTGTCGAGGACCTGAAATATCAACAAAGGTGGGTCAAATCCACGAGCAAGTACATCTCTACATGATCCCAAACAGAGTACTAAAAACCATCCCCTTTCCCAGTGACACCTTTCCCAAAAATATTAATAAATATTAATATACCTTATGATACTTCATATTCCCTAGAATACCACCATGAAAATATAATTAATTTCATAACTTCTATTTATATTTACTAGGATACCACCGTGAAGATATAAAACAAATACCATAAATTCCTTCCATAAGTCCAATTCTCATCATCTCCATTTCTAACCATAACCACGTACCCAACAACCCAGCCATGCCGTGACAACTCATCCATGTCCCGCGGTACTAGTGAGACTGGGTTTATTAGTCAGCCTACTTGTGGTTCCTTTTTAAATTTCCCGACCATAGTCCTTTTAATTAAATCTTGTGATTTTACGAATTTATTAATTCATTTGTATTCTTTGATCGGGAACGTATAACAATTTAAGATGTCGAGTCTGGGGGGTCTAGGGGGCGGCACGACGTTTTCTGAGCGCCCCCCTGGCAGGGTCTGGGGCAGCGCCCCAGCGCCAAGGTATACAGTATTTTGTACGGTCAGAACTATTCATTTATAAGGTCGAAAATACGTAATCCAGTATAATTCGTAGTGAATCATAATAACATATAAATTCATACTCGTTTACACAGAATATAATAAATCTCGTATATATTCATGGACATGAACATGGTAAAACATATCTGTATATATAACTACAAATAAAGGTATATACATATAAACATAATATATACTATCATATGAAATCATGAATCTACAATAACCGATTTATACATGAGTGGTTATATATAACAATTCTATCCATATACACATGATCTATACATATACTCTCGGATCTATACATATATGTATAACATAATATATATCATCATATATATATGTAAATACCAACATATTTTAATAAATCTATACATATGTTTTCACATAATTATGGATATATTCATATATGCTCATATAGCTACTGATCTATACATATAACCATATAGTTACGGATCTATACATACATATTCATATAACTACATATCTACACATATATAGCTATGGATCTACACATACATGTTCATATAACTACATATATACATTGTTGGCCTTGAAATTTATTCTCGGACAATAAATCATATTTTGATATTAACAAAACATTTAAAGCGTGTTTAATACTAATGAATTATCAAGTTCATATTTTCAGCAAAAGACAGGTGAACGACTCGGAAAACAAACACGGAAAGAAAACGACTCGGAAAGCAAGCTCGGAAAGAAAGATTGAATAAAAGCGAAAAGCCATGAAAGAAATTGAAGCGCGAAAATGGAAAATCAAATAATTCAACTGCGAAGGTGAAAGTTGAAGACTCAAGACTTGGGGTAGATAGGTCGGGGAGAGATCATTGTAACAAGGTAATTTTATGCGTCGATTTTATCGTATAAGCTCAAGTATAAAATGAACCGAACTCAAATGGAATGAAAAACGCTTTATCGAACTTAAACGGAAAGAAAAAAATTTTTATTAAATGTTTTTCAAGTTATAGTCGACTAGAAGAATCCTTTGTATTCTCTAGTAGTCGACTAAAACAATCAGTAGCATCAAGTTTTCATCCATTTTTGAAGTAGTCGACTAAAGCTCCAAAGTAGTCAACTAGAACCACCCATCTAGTCGACTAAAACCATTTGAGTCGACTAGACTACATGAAGTAGTCGACTAGAACCAATCTAGTCAACTAGAAGTTCAAAGTAGTCGACTAGAACTAATCTAGTCAACTAGAAGTTCAAAGTAGTCGACTAGAACATCAAAGTAGTCGACTAAAAGCTTCTCAAAACCTGCAGATTTTTCAGGAAACATTTTCCATATTTTGTGGGTTGTGCTTAATGGTGTTCAAACGGCTCTTGTCTTTCAATTACAATATTCATTCTTCAAAACCCTAATGTATTGATATATATAGAATGATATGTGTTCATTGAAGACCAAGAGATTGAAAAACAAAAGAGAAAGAAAAGGAAGAAAAGCTCTCAAAATTCTGCAGAAATTTTCTCTACAAAAGCCATTGAAACCAAGCTTTGAAAATCTGATTTTCTCCAAGTTTCTTTGAAAATCAAAACCTCTAGTATCTCTTCTTATTCTCCAAATATCATTCATTGATTATATCCTTTGAGAATACATTTCTAGAGTTATTATAAAATCACCAAAAACACTTGAGCTTATATTGATTTATCTTCCATAAAAACCTTTGGGTTTTGAGTGTTTTTGTTCTTGAGTGATTTTATTGATTACATACGAATTTGTAATCTCGGACAAGTGAAGTCCACCGATTGTTCAAGAGAGGGTTGTTCTCTTGATTGAGAGACAAGCTCGAGAGGCTTGTGTTGTAAAGGTTTGTCATTCTACCTGTGAAGGAAGGGCCATAGTGAAAGGATCGGGAAAAGTCTCAAGAAGGGGTTCTTGAGCCGAGGAGTAGGAGTTACCGAACCTCGAAAAATCACGGTGTCAATCTCTCTATCTCTCTCTCCTTATTTCATTAATTTGCATGATATATTTACTTGAATATCTTGAATGCTAATTAGTCTTGTGATTAGTTGTTAGATAAATTGAATGGAATTTATTCATTTGACTATTGAAGAAATTGAGTATTGATTATATATTGTTCCAATTTCGAAAATGAGTAGAAATATTTTGAACACCCTATTCACCCCCCCCCCCCCCCTCTAGCGTTATTTAGTGACTAACATACATATATAGCTACGGATCTACACATATGTTCATATAACTACATATCCATACATATAACTACGGATCTACACATACATATCCATATAACTACATATATATATATATAGCTACGGATCTACACATACATATCCATATAACTACATATATACATATATAGTTACGGATCTACACATATGTTCATATAACTACATATCCATACATATAGCTACGGATCTACACATACATATTAATATAACTACATATATACATATATAGTTACAGATCTATACATACATGTTCATATAACTACATATCAATACATAATTAAATATGCTAATACTCATAAGTATACATATACGAAATTAATGTATAATAGTTTATAGGAGCACCAAACAAAGGCTACGAATTTTAGTACAAAGAAGAAGAGTAGAACATATGTCTTGCCTGATTTGAAGAGCTTACTACACCACGGATCCAAATCCGAACCAAATACTTGTTCTCCCTCTAGATCTCTCTCTCTCTCTATATATATATATATATGTATACGTATATAGGTGAGTGACTAAGAAGAGATAAGTCTGAAATTCTTCTTAGTCTTGAGAGAATAGGCTGAATATGTTGGGCTTGTGAGCCATTGATATTATCGAACTGTTATTGGCAGGTTATTCTGTTGTGGTTGTGTCCGGGTGTTTCATTTACAAATGGAACTCTGCCGGATTTTCGTTAGATTCCGCTGCTTTGTTCTATCACTCATTTGGGTATGGAATATACCATTGTTATCATTATTCCATATGTTTTCATGGGTAATGATATCTTAGTTGGCCATTCGTATTAAGGATCACATCCTGGATTCCTTGGATGTCCCAGTTCAGGAGTCGTAGGAATTTAGGGACGTGTCAGTTTGGTATCAGAGGATACTATTGAGTTTCTAGTATTCATTTAGGCATGGAGTATATTTTTCATTGTTATTCCATGTATTTCCTTGTTATTGTTGACTCTAGTGGTCGCTTGACTGACGTCATCCCTTGGAAATTCGTTGATTATCTGGATTAGAGTTTCGAGAATTTTAGGGGCGTGACAATATGGTATCAGAATCCACCACTAGTACCAAGGAATACTCATAACTCACTCCCCGAGAACACAGGAGGAAAAACACTCACGTCCTTGCGTACTAACACAATCGTCATCTATATATATTATATTTATAATATATATATATATATATATATATATAAGAAACATCATCCCATTCCTAGAGAAGATCTATACCTCAAGGATGTAAATCACCTCATCATATCACCATATGAAAACCTCAATGCTATCTCCAGCAAGGTCAATAAATCACCAACACTCTCACTATGGATAAGGAATGCTAAATGGTCGAATCTCGGAGAGTACCTGAACACTACTCTCATGACAATCACATAAGAGTCAAGGAACCAAAGCAAGAGAAAAGAAGTCCCAATACTAAACCAACAGATAACCGAGACAACGTCAATGTTAATAACACCACAAGTGTTTAGTGAAAACACCCAAACAAGGAAACCAATGTAAGAAAAAAGAAGTCCCAATACTAAACCAACATATAACCGAGACAACGTCAAGGTTAAGAACACCACAAGTGTTTAGTGAAAACACCCGAACAACGATGTATAAATTTGAAAACTTAAGTTATTCCAAGGATGTATTAGGTGTGGGATCTTTCCTGTATAAGTGTTATCATCAACTCTTATTATCCTATCTCTTTTTATGTCTTATCAACTGTGCTTATTGTTGTCAATTGAAGATACTCCTAGTTTTTGTGTATGGGCCTGGCTAACCTATGCATGGAAATTGAGGGTGTCACAAATTGGTAGATACACCCAATTTTCGCACGTGAGTTGGCCAGACTCACACACGAAGATCGGGAAATACCATGGAATTGATATATAAAATCACAAAATACAATATGAAATTTGAGAAAATAAAAAAAAATCATAGCAAAAGCAACACTAACGTCAAATCTTACAAAATACTTTAAGATACAACCTGGAAATCCTGTTAAAGAAGGACCCCTAAATAAAAATTACATTTTTAATAACCTTGCCTAATTTACAACAGTTGTACAACCAATATACACTATAAACCGAAAGTAGGAATGGAGTAGACGATCACGAACAAAACACGATGACTCAAAATCTTAACCTGGTGGTTGAACTGTCCCAGACCTGAAATGATAACAACAAGGTGGGTTAAACATACATATCCATATAACTACATATATACATATATAGTTACGGATCTACACATATGTTCATATAACTACATATCCATACATATAGCTACGGATCTACACATACATATTCATATGACTACATATATACATATATAGTTATGGATCTATACATACATGTTCATATAACTACATATCAATACATAATTAAACATGCTAATACTCATAATTATACATATACAAAATTAATGTATAACAGTTTATAGGAGCACCAAACAAAGGCTACAAATTTTAGTACAAAGAGGAAGAGTAGAACATATGTCTTGCCTGATTTGGAGAGTTTACTACACCACGGATCCAAATCCGAACCAAGTACTTGCTCTCCCTCTAGATCTCTCTCTCTTTATATAAATATGTATATGTATATAGGTGAGTGACTAAAAAGAGAGAAGTATGAAATTCTTTTTAGTCTTGAGAGAATAGGCTGAATATCCTTATGGTTATATAGGAGAAGCTAGGTTATGATGAATGACCATAATGCCCCTAGATCTACCACAATAACCATCCTGCCACTCATCTTAAAGACTAATATACCCTTATCAGATCCCATAATAACAAAACTTACCTAGTAGTCATAAAATGACTAGAGTACCCTTACTAAAAAATTTAAATACCCACCATGCCATCCAAAATAAATAAAGCAATAACATAATTACAATAATTTAAATATGGGGTATTACAATGAGAATCTTCCAGATACCACCACCTATCAGGCAGCCCCTAGACCAAAGGGATAAATCAAAACACTGCGCCTTTCACAGTGACTTTGGCCACGTAACCAACGAATGTCAAAGTCTCAAGCGTCAGGTGGAGTCCATGCTAATAAGGGGAGAACTATGAGATTACGTCCAATGCGATGGACCGAGGAGCGAGCATCAGACACCTAATGCCCAACGGAATCCCGCAGCTATGCAGCCCGTCAGAATTATCAACATGATTCATGGTAGCCCCACCTCCAAGAAAGTGGAAGGGGTCAGCAGGTCTTAACTGCATAGGGCCCAGAAAATGAGAAAATTCGGCGAGGTGAATGAGGTCCACCATCGGACAGGTGACACACATATTATTTTCTCCACGACCGACCTCTGTAACATCATCACCCCATATGATGACCCGTTGGTTGTCACCCTGATGGTGGCAAATTGTCTCATCAAGCGAGTAATGATTGACCCGGGGAGCAGCACCAATATCATCACTAAATCGAGCTTCGAGAAACTTGAAATTGACCCCAGGGAGATAGTGACCTCCAGGAGCCCCATAGCGGGATTCGACGGGAGGCAGGTCGAGCCAATCGAAGAGGTTCAGTTGCTAGTATTTACTTCCCAAAGAACCCTTCTAGAAACTTTCATTATAGTGGATGTGAAGCCTTCATACAACTTACTCATGGTAAGGGGTTGGATCCACAGAATGTATGGAGTACCGTCAACCCTGTATCAAATGATGAGGTGTGTGGGCCCAAACGGGTTTGACGTCATTGACATTAAAGGGGATCAGGTAGCTGCTAAGGAGTGTTATGCTGTTACCTTGAAGAGAATGAAGAAAAGGCAGGACCAAGGGGAGATCCGCGATAGGGATCGGGACCCCGAACCCAAATAGCAATTAAAGAAAGGGGACTCGGGTCCCCCAATCATGGTAGAACCTTTATAGGAGATATCCATCATACCCGATCAACCTGAGAAAATTTCCTATGCAAGTACAAATCTTATTCTTTGTGAGTTGAAGGAACTGACCAAATTCTTGCACGACAACGCTGACATCTTCGTATGGGGGCACAAAGACATGCCCGGTATTGATCCCATTGTTGCCCAACATTCCCTCAATGTGGACCCGAACGTGAAGCCCATCAGGCAGAAGTAGAGATGCATAGGGACCCATAGGAACCAAATCATTGCCGATGAGGTGTCCCGCTTGCTTCAGGCATGGTTCATTATGGAGGTAAGGTATCCTAAATGGCTTGCTAATGTTGTTGTGGTCCAGAAAAAGAATGGAAAATGAAGAGTCTGCGTGGACTTCACCGACCTCAACAAAGAGTGCCCCAAAGACAGCTCTCCATTGCTGAAAATTGATTAGATGGTGGACACCACGGCTGGATACGAACAACTAACTTTCCTTGATGCATATTCAAGCTACAATCAAATACATATGAACCCAACCAATGAGGAAAAAACTTCCTTCATAACCGAGATAGGTACTTATTGCTTTAAAGTGATGTCTTTCGGACTAAAGAATGCAGGTGCCACCTTTCAGAGATTAGTAAACAAGATCTTGAAGGGGATGATGGGCATAGTGATCGAGGCCTATATCGATGACACAATAGTAAAAAGCACGGAAAAGAGGAATCATATGGGGCATTTACAACAAGTGTTTGACACCCTGAGAAGACATGACATGAAAGTTAACCCGACCAAATATTCTTTCGGTGTGTCATTTGGACAATTCTTGGGGCATATTGTGGATCAGAATGGAATACAATCCAGCCCGACATAGGTCTAAGCCCTACTGGAAATGAAAGAACCCCGAACACATAAGGAGGTTCAAGTATTGACCGGGAGAGTGGTCGCTCTTAGTAGGTTCATTGCAAAACTTACCGATCGTTACAGACCCTTATTCCAAGTAATCAAGGCAAAAAGAGGTGAAGTCTGGGGTCTTGAGAAGACCAAAGCCCTCTCCAGACTAAAGGAATACATGGCCAGACCCCCGATCCTAGTTACTCCGGAACCCGATGAGGTCCTGTACCTGTACTTAGCAATTTATGCAGTTTCAACCAGCGCAACCTTTATTAGGGAAGACAAAAATCTATAGATGTCCATCTTTTACACCAGCAAGTCCTTAGCCGAGGCTGAGACCCGCTACAACAAGTAGAAGAAGCTGATTCTATCTTTGGAAAATGTGAAACAATGCCTCAGGCACTACTTTAAAGTTCACCTAATCATTGTCCCGACCTCTACTCCCATCCGGATCATTATGTCAAAACCTAACCTTTCGGGCATGATCTCAAAGTGGGTCATCGAGTTAGGCATCTATGACATCACCTATGTCCCCCGGGTCTCTGTCAAAGTCAAGCAGTGGCAGAATTTTTGCTAGAAAAAGACTAAAGACGCCAATCAGACATGAGTATGTGGAAGTTATTCGTGGATGGTTCAGCCAATTCGCACAGGTCCGAGGTTGGTATAGAGGTTTAGACGCCTGATGTAACCCGTCTCCAGATGTCTATACGGCTGCATTCTCGGCAACCACTAATGAAGCCAAATACGAAACAATCATATCTGGCCTACAGCTGGCCAAAAGCCTTCAGATCCAGGCCATTTCGGTGTACAGTGACTTCCAGCTTGTCATCCGAAAAATTACTGGGGGTACAAGACCAAGGATCCAAAAATGGAATCTTATTGAGCACTTGTACTCAAAGAGGCCGGGGGATTCCAAAGGCTAAACTTCAATCAAATTCCACTGAGTGAGAACACAACAGCGAACCATTTGGCCAACCAGGCATTATCGGCTGGGGAGGACCTTACCCGAGTGGTGTTTGTTGATTTCCTTCCAAACTCAGCATTCAGGAGCCCGAGCAAGTGATGCTCATCCCATGGGAACCCAATTAGATGGACCCCCTGATGGATTATCTGAGGAACGGGACTCTCCCGGAAGACAAACCTGAAGCTCATAATATCCGAATAAAGTAGGCTAGATACTCCATCATCGGGGGGCAACTGTACCGAAAGTAATTTTCAGGACTGTACCAAAAGTCATTTTCAAGCAATAATGGAAGAGATCCACAGCGGGGACTGCGGAAATCATTCCGGGGGTAGTCTCTTGCTCACAAGATCCTTTCCCAAGGGTACCTTTAGCCATACCTATCACGGGATACTCAAGCCTATGTCTGAAGGTGCAAAGCATGCCAGATGCACGAGGACGCTATCCATCAACCACCAGAGTTCCTGCACCCGACCGTGATCCCTCATCCTTTCACCCGATTGGCGATGGATATTGTAGGTCCTCTCTAGAAGGAAGTACGATCAACCACCCACGTGTTGCTGGATACTGATTACTTTAGTAAATGGGTAGAGGCTTAAGCTTATCCAACAATCAAAATCAGCAACATCATCAAATTCATCTAGAGCCACATAATATGCAGGTTCGGGTTGCCTATAAGAATTATGATGGACAATGGAAGAAATTTGGATAACAAGAAAGTAAGAGCATTCTTTGTCGAGAATGGTATCAATCAAAACACTTCATCAGTGGGGTACCTACAAGGAAACAACCAGGCTGAGAGAACTAACCGAATGATCTTTGACACTCTCGGGAAGAAGCTTGAAGAAGCTAAGGGTGCCTGGTTGGAAAAGCTACCCGAGGTATTGTGGTGGTACAAAACAACTCCCAGGAAAACCACCAGGGAGACTCCTTTCTCCATGGCCTAGGTGCAGAGGATGTGATCCCCACGGAGGTCAAAGTACCAACCCTAAGAAGTTAGGCCTTGGAGGAGGTACCGAATAACCAACATCTGGCTCATGACCTAGATCTGGTGGATGAAAGGAGGTAAGCAACAGGGATCAGGTTAGCAGCTTACTAGCAACGCGTCTGAAATCACTTCAACCAAAAGGTTAAAATAAGAGAATTTCAGGTGGTAGACATGGTCCTTGGGCGAAATATCGGGTTGCTGGGAAAACTTAGAGAACCTTGGGAAGGCCCATACACCGTCACCTAAGTCATCGGGCGCGGGGCATACCGCCTCCAAAAAAATGAGGATGTACGGATGGAACTAAACTCCCAGAACGCCTTCCGACTGAAGAGGTACTACCTGTAGCCGAGCCGCTTAGTTTCATTTATTTATTTATGTAAAAAGGCACCAGTGTTTGACGGAATATGTTCGCATCAGTACAAATGTCTCTTCTTGGCAAATAAAGATTGCAGTGGGTTATGGTTCCAATGGAAACTAAGTGTTGGGACATCTTTCCCGAGGCCACAAGAGCCCGAAAGACCTAACACCAATCCATAAGTGATCGAGTTATCAATATTTTTATTCAAAAATAAACTAAGTGTTGGGACATCTTTCCCGAGACTACAAGAGCCCGAAAGACCCAATACCGATCCACAAGTGATCGAGCTATCAATATTTTTTCAAAAATGGCACATCTTTTCCGAGGCCACAAGAGCCCGAAAGACCCAACATGGATCCACAAGTGATCGAGTTATCAATATTTTTATTCAAAAACAAACCAACTGTTGGGACATCTTTCCTGGGGCCACAAGAGCCCAAAAGACCCAACACCGATCCACAAATGATCGAGTTATCAATATTTTTATTCAAAAATAAACCAAGTGTTAGGACATCTTTCTCGAGGCCACAAGAGCCCAAAAGACCCAACACCAATCCACAAGTGATCAAGTTATCAATATTTTTATTCAAAAATAAACTAAGTGTTGTGACATCTTTTTTCGAGGCCACAAGAGCCCGAAGGATCCAACACCGATCCACGAGTGACCAAGTTACCAGGATTTTTATTTAAAAATAAACCAAGTAATGGGGCATTTTTCTCAAGGCCACAAGAGCTTGAAGAATTCAGCACTGATCCATATGTGATCAGGACATCCAACTCTTACAGAATGATCTAAGTGTTGGCACTACAATTAGATCAACAAATTCAGGTTTTTCATTAAAATTTGGGCCTTGGTGGCCAAGGCTTACAAAATTTGTCACAAAACAAAATCAAAATCTAGCACAAAACAAATCTAAATCTAAGTCTTACGACGCTGATTGTTGAGCTCAGGATCAAATATATCTATTATTCTAGTGCCATCCTCTATGCCCATTAGCTCTACACTTGCAGGATCATGATTCTGTTCAGGAGTCTGGCAACAAGGCATGATCAGGAACAGAGATAGGGAACGACTTGGAAAGGAAATCACTGAAGAGAAGTTTGTTAGGGCCCTCTGTTGGATTAGTATATGGCGGGGCTATGCCAAGGAATTCATCCAACTCTTCTACAGATTTGAACTTCCATTCCTCAATAGGGAGCTGGGAATCTTGGAAGCACGTCCTCCAGCTAAATCCAACCCGATATTTAGAGGTCTTGGAGAAATGATGATACATCTGTTTGCCACCCCGATGGCACATCTCTACTGTAGACCTCTCCACAACCAGAAGGTTCTCAGTCTCAACCTTCTCCTCCAGAAGCTTTTGACGTGAAGCCTCCAGACCTTTATTCTGAGCCAACAACTCCTAGTTCTGAGCTGTCAAGGGTCGATGGCTCTCCTCCATTGCCTTAAGCTTCTTCTAAGCCTCTTGAAGCTTCTTCTCTGTAGCTATAGCCCGAGTAGTCTGAGTTGTCAACTCTTTATTGCAGGCAACCAACCTAGCCTACACCTTCTTCGTGGCTTCCTCCTTCAACTAGAGGATCTCAGCCTGACTTCAGAGAGCCCTATTGTCCTTCTCAAGCTTTGAATTTTAAGCCTTAGTGTAGTATATCATCTGCCAGAAAATCACAAGTGTCACGCAGTCAGTTAAAAAAAAGGAAAGAAATAAGGAAAGAAGACAAGTAAAGAACAAGATCGGGATACAAATGTCTGACCTTCATAGCTAGCTCAGGGCCAGTCATGGCCAGCTCCTCCCGATCTATCTGAGCAATGGCATTCCGGTCGGTCGGGGTTCAGACTTGGAGGCCTATCTCTGAAGTGCATCAGGGTTTAGGATAGTCTCCTGTCCCCTGACTAGTATTTTATTTTTGGGAAGAATTATGTTCGGGTGCTAGGCAATGGCCTCAACATCCGCGTCAGACTCCCCAAGCATGCTTAGTTAAACTATTGTCCTCAAACGAGGCCGGACCACTTGATCAGACTAATTGTCATCCGATCGGTGCCTTGAGCTACCTGTTAGTGGAGAATATGGTGGAACAACCCCATCACCAGTTGGTGGAGTAGGATCAACAAGAATTCCCCCAGAAGGATAAAGTGAATGAGCTACAGCAGTGTCCCCCAAGAAAGTGGAGGAGGGAGGATGACTGCCCCCCCCCCCAAAGGAGGTGGTCATGAAATCTCCTTGACAGAAGGGGAATTGGTGTTAGAAGGACCGGGAGAACCTGCATTAGAGCTCGATCGGGCTGCCCGGTTCCTCCTCATGTTAATCTGTGGGATCCTCAACATGAGTTTTGCTCCGACTGATAATATTTTTTACAAAGCATCACTAGTCAAGTAGTCAGGGCACATCATCAAGGGCTTACCCCAGACTCTGGATTTGAGGATATTAAAGCGAGACTTAATATAAATGGGGGATCTATGATTATCAGGCACTCCCAAAAACTTGAGCAGATGTTTCCCCAACATATCATTACACAGCTCGCAAAAGCAGGCCCCTTTATGGTAGGGCCTGAAGGGAGGAATATAGTGCTTATTAAACACTTTGGGGACTCGGATACTAATTGAGTGAGGGTACCTCCAGTTCCCACTCACCAGGATCATCCTCTCTTTCCAACCATTGTTGGATTTTTCTGTGCCATCACACAGTTTTGTCCCCTGAAAAGGAAAAAGATTATAATGCCCCCTACAGTGTTTTTAGTCTTGCAATTTATAGGAAAAAAATTGAGCAGAAGGGTCATGGCCAAGATCCTGAAGAAGTTTGGCCCAACTTGAAGTGTGGCTAGACCAAGAGCAGATAGAGCCACGAGGAAGAACGAATGGATAGGTGGTAGGCAGAAAGTAGGATTTGGTCATCCCTAAGGGTCTGTTTGGGAAACCGGTTTTGGTCTTCGTTTTGGATTTTAAGACCAAACCATGTTTGGTTGGCTGGTTTTGGAGTTGGTTTTGGGCTTTTTAAAACCAACCACTAAAACCTGGTTTTGACCCACCAATTTTGACTTTTCTTTCTCTCAATATATATATATGGCCAAAAATATGAATTATTTTGAATTTTTTTTTATATTTTTTGGAAAAAATATTTTTCGGTAAAATTATTTTTTGGAAAAAAAAAATTTCGGGAAAAAACATTTTAAAAAAAAAATATTTTTCGGAAGAAATTAATTTTCGGCAAATAATTATTTTTTGGAAAAAAAATCATATTTTCAGAAAAAAAAAATTCGAAAAACAATTAATTTTCGGAAAATAATTATTTTTTCGGGAAAAAATTATTTTTTGGAAAAAAATCATATTTTCGGAAAATAATTATTTTTTTGAAGAAATTTATTTTTCGGAAAAAAATTAATTTTCGGAAAAATAAAAATTTTCGGAAAATAATTAGTTTTTGGAAAAAAAATCATATTTTCGGAAAAAAATTAATTTTCATAAAAAAAAAATTTGGAAAATAATAATTTTTCGGAAAAAATTTATTTTTCAGAAAGTATTTATATTTTGGAAAATAATTACTTTTTCGGGAAGAAATTATTTTTTCGACAAAAATTATTTTTTGGAAAAAAATTAATTATTTATTTTTCCGAAAATTAATTATTTTCCGAAAAATTATTTTTTCCCGAAAATTAAATTTTTTCAAATTTTTTATATATATATTTTTCATATTTATATATTTTTAATACATATTAGTATATATATATATAATTATACCAAAACCAACTCCTTACCAAACATTATATATTGGTTTTAGACTTACTAAAACCACCCAAGACCAAAACCAAGTTCCCAAACGGGCCCTAATTCCCTCATCCGTCCTAAAATTCGAATTTCTAGGATAGTGCTCAATGGTCACGTCATCGGGGACCTTAAGTTTCTTCAAAAATACATCTACCCTAAGTCGGGAAAGGAGAGGGACAACATAGAATTGCTCTCTCAAGCTCCCATCATCCTAACCCCCAACCAAAATAGGGTCAGTAGGGGTCCCACCGGTCCTGACATTCTTGGTGACCTTAGGGGGACTAGATACAACAGTTCTGATCACCTCAATAGATGGGGAGCTAAGGGAGGTATAAGGTTTAATAGAAATAGGGAGATAATCACTAATCGATCGAGTATCATCACTATCAGACATTTTTGGCAGAGAGATAGAAGAGTTAGAAGTAAGAACTCACACTAGAGTGGACTCTGGAAAAGGATTAAGAGTTTTCTAGCGAATGATTGTAGATTTCGATGAAGGATTTTTTAAATGGAATAATTTTGCAGAGAGCTTTAAAGAGAGAAAACTAATTTGCAGAGAAGCCTTTGAAAATAAGGAGATATAAAATACAAAGAACTGTTCTGCGTATAAATGTTTGAGTATATATAGGGAGTACCGAGGGAGGCTAAAGGTCACATGCGTAATGAATCGAGCATCAAGTCGTCTCCTCATCCCACTTCGCGAGAATCTAGTCCATGTGGGCCATGTATTTGAATTTGAAATAATGAGGGATGATGTCTGTCGGGGTGTGCTAAAAATATGTGTTAATAATGCACCCTTATGATAACACTAGGTTTTACCCTACGAAAGCGCACATATCAATTGTAGAATAGTAAAGCTTGAGTAAGGGATATCGATCCCACAGAGACTAAGATTGTTCACTTTAATAGTCCAAAAACAATGAGTTCTTTTTTTGAAAAGTTGTTTGGTTTTGAGTGGTCCAAGACCAAATTATCTAAATTAACTAAATTATTCTAGAAAGCAGAGTAAATTGGTTTTTGATTCAAGAGAGAGAAAAAACTAGGGGTTTCATCGCTCCACCACTAACCACATAATATAGTTTTATCAATGTAACAATTGTAAGACGACAATCTGTAAATTATGAATCAGGTCGTACCGCAAATAGCTAAATACGACCCTAAAAAAGGATTACCATCAACTGGATCGCGACAACCCATCTCATGACTGAATTGATTAGTACATGCCAATTAAATTACTCTAATCTAGTCCTAATGCATGAAAATAAACTAAAGCATGTCTATTCCAATTCGCCAAGGCATAGCCTGTGTCAACCTAGGGTTTCAAGTTTTATTACAACCATTGTGTAGAAATCACAGATTAAGCATCCGAGTTCTAGCCCATAGTGAATAATAGTGATTGTGTAAGATAAACATATTTATCTAGTCTATGACAAGAATTAAAATAAATATGTAAACTTGTTTCAAGAATAAAATTGATCTCTTATCTATTATAATCATCACAGTACGGTCACAGTTTCCCCTCGTTACAATTGAAAACAATATAAAATCTACATTACTTGGCTAGAGTTTTGCTTGATAACCACAGATACCGAGTTAGTTGGCCATGGAAGATGAAGACTGCATCTTCGGTGTAGAATCGATCTCCATGTCCTTTTTCTCCAAATCTCTAGGTATGAATATAGCTCTCCTTCTCAACAACAACACTTCTGAATATAAACGTGAGAGAACTCAACGAACAAACCCCCTCATCTGATATGAAGCTCTGTATTTATAGACAACTGAGGGAAACCCTAGTGGTATCCCTTTTTGGTAATTTCACACTAAACCTAATAAAGACCCTAAAATCTGATATATATGAGTGTATATATAAAGGTCTAGAGTCGCAGCCACAAACGGGGGTAACACAGGCAAAAACCATAGAAAATTACAAAATTAGGTTTAAGTGTAGGGTTAGGCGTAGCTTGGAGCATAGCTTTAAACGTAGAAATGTTTTTTGGGCACTTTTGTATTTTGAAAGCGTAGGTTTAGGCGTAGGGATTTTCATGAAAACCACTTTTCTCTGTAAATGCATCAAAATTAGAGCTGGCAAAATTGGACACGACACGAAAACCCGACACGACCCGACACGAACACGAACACGACACGACACGACACGGTTTAAGGCCTTAAATGAGTCGACACGAAAATATATGGGTCAACCCGAACACGACACGTTTGACACGATTACTGTTCACATTTATCTTTATTTTTATATTTTTCTCTTCTCTAATTGGTCATGAATTGAAATATATCAATAAAATAATATTGGATCGTGTCAAAATAAATTTAATTATGTTGATAATAGGTTAAATAATTTACCTCTAAAATGGATTATGTCAAATTTAATTTAAAATATTATAATAAATAGGCTAAATGAATTAGCATTTGTATGGCTGAGGCCTTTGTTTATTTTTATATCATCTTACCATTAAAAAAAAAAACAAAATTACATAATTTACATGGGTCGACCCGAACACGACACGACACAAACACGACACGTATAGTAACGACACGATTTCGACCCGACACGATATCGACCCGACACGAACACGACCCGTTGACACGAATTTCCACACCTAATCAAAATGACCACCTTGAACCCACAATACTTTTTTCTTGAAGTGACGGCTTCGGAAAATGCCATTTTTGCCCTCCGAGAGCCATTTTTATCTCGAAATCACCCCTTTGACTCTCCTCTTGGATAGAAACGAACATGAACTTGGTTAATTCACCGAAGTTAGCTATGTTTCTTCATTAAGCTTCTGAAACATGCTTAGACATACAAACGACATAAAAATACCATATAATATAATGGAAAGACATAACAAATGCAAGATAGGAGCTTAAAATATACAATATTTAGCACCTATTGCACCCTCAAACTTACATATTGCTAGTCCCTTAGCAATGTACTCAGGAAACTTCCTTGTGATGATTTTTATTTTAACTAATCTAACCTAATCCCTTTCTTTCATAAGGGTCGACGATTACACTTAGCACGTGTAACAAGCCTTTTAAACCCCCAGGTTACCCCTAGTGGACGAGTGAAGTCTCGTGAGGGTTAGTTATATTACCTACAACTTCTCCATTCTTCATAGTCACGCAGTCATAATTTCATACACGCATCAACTAAGTTATAATACAATGCATAAAACAATATAGATGCAAATATTCCCACTCACTACCGAACAACAACCATCTCGAGCTTTGTGTCATGAATGGTTCCCACTTAAGTGAATGACTTTGTTACTCTCTACTCCCAATCCAAACAACCCCCCATGTTTATATGAACATTCTACCATAGTACTTCAATTCCTCTTCTCTTACTTTAGTGATCAAATTTTGCCATTTTTCATAAAAATTCATCTTTCTACCTTACCACTTACCATCCCTTTTTGTCTTTCTAAACTCCCAACTTTTCAACTAGGATTTTTAATTCTGACCAACTGGGCCCGAGTTTCTTTATGGGATTTATGCTCATTAGTCTTCTCCCCTGTTTATGCGAATAATGATATTGGTAATACCAATGTCCGGTTACTCATATTGAAGAACTACTTTTTGCATTTTTATTTTTCACAATATATTTTTAACTTACTCCATTTCAACCATAACATCTTCCTTTTTCCCCTTTTATTATGGAAAAATTATTATTTCAACTACATAGTTAAAGATTCACTATTTTTACCATAGTAAATGTGTGTTTCTTCTTTTAGGTTAGGGTAGTCATTCTCGGTTTCAATTTTACTAATCTATTCACCCATGTAAAACCACATCACTTTCACTCAGCTCAATCTAATCATTACTCTCATGAATGAGAATATCACAACATATACTTCTCATGCATTGTAAATACAAACTCAGTCAACTCGTAATGCAAAACAATCATGCGTGAAAGCAAAGAATTTCATTCCAAAAAATTTCAATTTTTAATTTTTTTTCAAAAATTTGCATTCTTAAACTATACCTTTACCCCCAAACTTAAAACAAACCATGTCCCCATGGTTCATCATTTAAAGGAAAGAGTACAATTACCCTCGAAACGTGATTCCGAATCTCCATAATAAAACACTTGATCTCCTCCCCCAAACTTGCTTTGGATCACCTGTAGATATGTTCAACAAAATACACATATCCAATATCATAGCAAGGGAAAATAAATTGCATCAAAACTATCCGGAAATCATCAACATATTTCTCAAGGAATGAATTTTTTTTTATTAATAAAATAACAAAGATTTGGCCTTGAGGGTCTACAATCTCTACGAATTGAAATTACAAAGACGTGGCCTTAAGGGACTACCGTCTTTAGAAATTTAAAATACAAAGATGTGGCCTTAAGGATCTACTGTCTCTAAAAACAAAAGAAAAGTCTAATCCTAAACCCTAGTCCTACTCCAAATCTATCTCCTAATCTCATCACTCTTCATCTCTTTTCAAATATATCCGGATATCTGCAGATTTTTTAAGCTTAACAAACTTCTCCTCCGGATATTGCTTATGGAATATCCAACATGCTACATCCATCTCGTCTAGCCTATCACCCAATTGTTGTGCAATGATCTTCGATATCAGAAACGGGTATGGAAGATAATACTCAAAAGCATCACCACCCGACATCTCTCTACGCACAATCGCTCGGATAATCAACATCTCCGCTATTATCACCATCGGGATACACAACCAATACCCATGAGTCAGGGCATATAGTGTTTTGAGAATCGTGTGTTCCCTTTCACTGGTCCTATTATTTTGTCGAACTTGAGCTGCAAGGACACATTCCAAATATAAAATATCCGATTTCAACCACCAATTTTTGCAACTCCTATCTCCCAGATCTGACATGGCACACAACTCTCTAACCATCTCTTCATTCGTATGTGGCCATACAACAGGGTATTCCATCAATTTGGCCTTCAAACGTGCTGGACAACCAATTGGTATATTCCATGCATCGTTAATATTTTTTCGATCTATCACTATCGGAGCACTCCACTTACTCACTTGAGCCTTTATAACCTCAAACCCTGGCGGTCATGTAATCTTCATATTTGCATAGAATCTTTGAACCAAATCGGGATACACCTTTCCTCATGCCGGGCACTTTAAATTTAGTAATCCATGTTGCTTAAGGATTCTCCTCCCGAGTGTAGTCAATATGCGGCTCAAGTTTTTTGGATAAAACTCTACTTCAAATTGCAGCCTACACATCATAAACGAGGTTGGTGTGGTTCTTTTTCGCTTTTGGCTCGTAGCTCCTTTATTCGTACTTTCCTCCCCAATCTCTTCTCCCATATCACCATCTTCAGGTAAGACCTTAATCAATTCTTCAGGATCAAATTCGATCTCATAATCACTCTCACCCTTGGGATTATTCAAAGAAAGGGAAGAAGGAATAGAATTAGAAGAACTTGCCATCTGGCTTAACTCTTGTAAATTATGAATTATGTCTTCTCAATGGGTGTATTTATAGATGGATATCTCAGATTCAAATAGAAAAAGGATTTGGAGAAGGAAACAAATAACAATCCATATTGGGATTGTAATTGCATTCTAATTCCTACTTGGACTAGGACTCTACTAAAACTTCCTAACTAGAACCTAAAATTACCTAGAAATACATCTAAATAAATCCTAGTATACGTACAGATACAAACCAGGCCAAAACACCCCGCAAACGGGTCAAATTTCCAAAATTCAAAAACTTCCCTTATAATACCCTAGGCTTCAAGCGTAGGATTGGCTTGAAGAATTTTTTTTTCAATGACACACTTTCGCAATCAATTCATATACTTGTGGTAAACACGCGCACCCCCAAACTTATATGAACACATGTCCTCAGAGTGCGATTTAAAAGCTCGAAAGAACTTAAAATATCAACACACTCAATGTAAGAGTAAAAATCTCGGGACACATATAACTTGATTAAACTGATCACAAAAATTGTCATTTTGTAAAACAAAATCAAAATATCATAACATTTAGAGAATGATCGTTAAAGCGGTCACATAAAACACTATCACAATCTATCCACTTTACGATTTATCTCTAATGTGAAATAACTAAAACAAAGTAAAAATCTAAACTATAACTATGCCTCATCATCCGAGGGTGGTGGTGTGGGTGGAAGGTGTACGCCCATGTGCTGCCTAATGCCATCAATCCTCTGGTATAATCGCCTGTGATCTCGCCAACGGACCTGTCTCTCTTGAGTGAGCAGCTGCTCTAACCCTGCATCCGTGTAATAATAGTATCGAACTGCGCCTGAGATAGAGTAACAGTACCACCCGTAGGGGCCTGTGGCATAACAACATCCTCCTTAGCGGCCGACATCTGTGGCATATCAACATCATCCTCCGCAACCTGTCCATCCCCGTCCTATAGGGGAAACTCACCCGTATCAACCTGTCCTGCAGCCTCAGCCTAGGCATCCTAAGCCGATAGTGGACCAAACCTCAATCTATGCACTAAAACATCATCACCATACAATCAGCTCCAGCCACCTAACCACATCCCTGCTGAATATGGGGAAACATTCTTGAACTTATTCAGATCACCCACCTCCATCTCGATCCCGGCATCAAACATCAACTTCATCACTAGGCAGGGAAACCGGATACAAAATTTACGTTGCTTTACCTTGGTCTCCTTGCGCAAATGAATGTAGTGCACAAACAAGCCCTGCCACAAGATCTGTGGAACAGAAATCCACCTCTTGAACTCAAAAGCAAAATGGAGGGCTGGAAATGATGCATAACACATAATAGTATGGCCGTGGGGCAGAATCCGTGAGCGAACTATCACATCCCAAAACCAAAGTATTGGGTGATAGTTCGACTTTCTCGTGCAGTTCCTCCGTGTATCAACCCACTTCCCCCAGTCTGTAGTATGAAAGTGTCCGCAAGAGGTGGGACAACCTCTAGTATAGGCTGAAACTCAGCAGCCAACTCAGATGGACACTCATCCGGAATACCCCAAGCAACAAAAATGGACTGGGGCATGATCTCAAATTTAGTACCTCTGACCACAGTCTCTAGTCTCATCCCCATGTTATAAACTATTTCATTGGAAGACCTAGTGACGTTACTTCTATAATTCATGATCAACTTAGTAACTTTAGATGTCCTTCACTGAGTGATTTTAGATGGTACAAAGATACTTTCTTGTCACGAGTCATGTTAAGAGAAGATAGTAATAAGCCATTTTGGAAAGAAAAATTTATAAATGGATTACCTAGTCTTTTCTCTCATAAAATACGTACATAACTGAGTAATACTACTGGCGTTATTGAATATGATAATCTAACTTATGGTAATATTATTAATCTAATCCAGGAAGTTGGACTCAAAATGTGTACAGATATGAAGATTAATAACCAACTCAGTAAAGATAAAAAGAAGGCTAAATATGAAATGAGAACATTATGTGAATAATTCTAATGGTTACAAACCATCACCGAACGATCTGTTTTAATTGTTTTAATTGATATATGTTATATGCTGCAATTACTTGAATCTAATTTAATTTAGTTCTAATTACTCTGATCTGTTCATGCTCATCTTCCCCCTCTTACCTGCTTCCCCCTTTTGGTATCAGAGCTATCAGTATTGTTTTTAGAGTTAAACTTAAGAACTGTAAGTGATGTTTCATACAAAAGGGGGAATCAGGTGAGAGGGGGAAAATTAGTAGGAACATATCAAAGTAATTATAACTAAATTAAACTAGATTCAAGCAATTGCAGCATATAACATATATCAATTAAAACAATTAAAATAGATCGTTCGATGACGGTTTGTAACCATTAGAATGATTCATAGGGACCTTCACTAAATATCTTTGACAGAAAATAAAATTAATCAAGAAATATATTATAATTAATATGAAATTACAATTGACTAAAAAGATAACTAGATATTACAAAGATAGATTCAAAATTACAATAGACATAGATAAACGAACTTACAAGTGGACATGTAACAATCCATCTGGGTTCGGAGGTTTAGTGATTCAGAAGAGGGGAAAGAGAGATTACAAAGTGAAAGGGAAAGCTAAAACCTGTCTTAGACAATTACAATTGATTGCTTATATGGAAAATACAACGAAATTACTGTGTGATTTATACTGTTGAACTTTTGAGTTTCTGGGTAGAATACTATTTACTTTTACTATTGTAATAGTAGTCTGTCGGGTACTATTGAGTACTGTTCTTGTCTTTTGTGCTGACGATTTACTGTTATTGAGTACTATTCACTATTTTTGTTTATTGTTCACAGAATGTTCCCATTTCATATTTAGCCTTCTTTTTATCTTTACAGAGTTAGTTATTAATCTTCATATCTATACACATTTTGAGTCCAACTTTCTGGATTAGACTAATAATATTACCATAAGTTAGATTATCATATTCAATAGCGCCAGTAGTATTACTCAGTTCTGTACTTATTTTATGAGAGAAAAGACTAGGTAATCCATTTATAAGTTTTTCTTTCCAAAATGGTTTATTATTATCTTCTCTTAACATGACTCGTGATATTACTCCAGATGAACTTGATGGCATGGCTACTTTTAATGGTCGGGTATACCTCAGCCTCTACCCATTTGGTGAAGTAATTTGTGGCTAATATGACATGAGTTATGGATCAGATGGTTTGTAGGAGAAGACCAACAATGTCTATTCCCCATCAGGAAAATGGGTGAGGGACAATCGTTGGGTTGAACAGTTTTGGAGGTGGATGAATGACATCTCCATGGAACTGACACTTCTTGCATCTTCGGACACATATCTCAGTATCTCTTGACAAATAGGGCCAGAAGTATCCTTAAGTGAGGACTTTATGGGCCATAGATCTTCCACCAGAGTGATTTCTGCAGGACCCTGTATGTATTCCTTCCATGACCAAGGAAGCTTCTGAGGGCATGAGACATTTCAGATAAGGTCTAGAGAAATATTTTTGATATAATTGGCTGTTGTAGAGCACATATCTTGCAGCTTTCATTCTGACCTTCCTAGCTTCTGGCTTTGACTCGGGCAAGGCACCCGTTCTCAGATAATCTATAATGGGGTCCATCCAACTGGGCTCCCATAGAATGATCATCACTTCCTTGGGGGTCTCAAGGCTTGATTTGATGACGAAGTCGATCGGCACCACGCGAGTCATACTTTCCCCTATAGCGGAGGCTTGATTAGCCAGATGATCAGCGTTTGCATTATCACTCCTTGGGATCTGTTCAAAGGTCAGCTGTTGGAATCCTTCGACTTCTTTTATCACCAACTCCTTGTATGCTTCCATTTTTGGCTCTCGGGTTTCATATTCACCATTTATTTGCCTGATGACTAGTTTAGAATCACTCATCACTTCTGCTCTATGTACTTGCAAGCAACAGGCAAGGTGAATACTAGCTAATAGAACTTCATACTCAGCTTCATAATTGGAGGCTGGGAACTCCAAATGGATAGATTGTTGAAGTCTGGTGCCATCAGGCGTTAAGAGTTCTATACCGGCTCATGCTCCGCTGACTTTTGATGAACCATCCACATAACTATCCATAAACCAGGCTCTCCTTCTTTGGTATAGTCTGCATGTTAGGTTATGTCATAAAGTCCCAACTCTATTGCCCATTTGGATACTCTTCTTGATTGCCCATTTGCCATTATTGATCTGATTGGTGTGGTAGTAGGCACTACGATCGGGTGTGCTTTGAAGTAATGCCGAAGGCGGCGTTTCATATTGATCAATGATAGTACCAACTTCTCGTGCCTACTGTATCTGGTTTCTGCCTCAGCCAGCGCTTTGCTGGGGTAAAAGATTGGCATCTGACACCCCTTGCCCCCTTTACCAAAGCGATGTTGGTGGATGTGGTAGAGGCTGCTGCTAAGTATAGATACAACGGTTTGTTTGCTTCTGGGGTAACTAGTATGGGAGGCCTTTTCATATAGTCTTTCAATTTCTTTAAGGATCCTAACTGCTGGGGCCCCTAGACTTCTCCTTTCCCTGCTTTTATGGACTGGAAGAAAGGCCAGCATTGATTGGTCAGGCAAGAAAAAAAATTGCATGAGGGTTGCCACTTTTCCTATCAATATCTGAACCTCCTTTCGGGACCTGGGCTCCTCCATTTTGATGAGGGTTCTGACCTACACTGGACTTTCCTGGATGCCCGTCCAATCTACTATGTGCCCTTGGAATTGTCCGGAGGATATGCCAAATGAGCACTTGGATGGGTTAAGCTTCATCCCGTACTTTCTGAGGGTGTCGAACACCTACTACAAGTTCGCTAGGTGGTTTCCCTTCATCCTGCTTTTGACCACGGTATCGTTGATGTATGCCTCTATGGTAGACCCCAACATGCCTTGGAAGACTTTACTAACTAACCTCTGAAAGGTTGCACTTGTATTTTTCAGTCCGAAAGGCATAACTTTGTAATAGTAGGTACCTGATTCAGTGATGAAGAACATTTTCTCCTCGTCTGAGGGATCCATACGTATCTAATTATAACCGGAGTATGTGTTAAGGAAACTCAGGTGTTCGAACCCCGCCGTGGCATCCACCATCTGATTAATCTTTGGTTGCGGGAAATAGTCCTTCAGGCATGCTTTATTAAGGTCTGTGAAGTCCACACACACTCTCCATTTCCCATTCTTTTACTGGACCACCACCACGTTGGCCAGCCAGGATGGGTATTGTACCTCTCTGATGAACCCGGTTTGGAAATTTTGACTGACTTCTTAAGCTATAATTTGACTTCAGTGGGCTCCCATACACCGCTGCTTCTGTCTGACAGGCTTTAAGCTGGGGTCCACATTGAGAGAGTGTCAGGTTACAGAAGGGTCAATGCTGGGCATGTTCAGATGGCTCTATGCGAAGACATCGGCGTTGAAACGTAGGAGGGCTTCCATCTCATTCGTTTCCTGACATGTTAGGAACAAACCGATATAGGTTATCTTCTCGGACTGCTTAGTAATGATTGGTACCTCCATAAGTGGTTTTACCGCTATGGGGGATCTCACTCCCCCCTTCTATAATTTTTATTGATTACTAGGGGTCAAGTCAACTTTTGAAGTCCATTTGGGCTCCGCTCCTTTCTTTAGTCCCTTTAGAGTAACCGCGTAACATTCTTTGGCTGCCACCTGATCTTCCTTGATGTCAATTACATCTTCACCGTAGGATTAGTCTTCTCCCTTTCAACCATAACCTGATTTTCCCAAGTAGGCTTGTGGTGGAGTTCCCAACAGTGACCAACAAAATAGTAGTCCCGACCATAGTGTGTACATGTCTGGCCACTATGAGCTCTCTCCCGGTACAACTGGTTAATCTAAGAAATATTTTTTTCCTAATTTTCCAACCATTATAGAAGAAACGAGATAATTGGATTACAATATTCAAGAAAAACAAATTACTGTATACTTTTAACATGTGATCAACCCTGTAACTATTGAACATGAAAGAAACCAAAATAGTGATGTTTGTTTTGTGTTAGGTCATCATCTCTACATAGACAAGGACCCTATTATGTCTCTTTGGGTTTTTCTCATTGTTATTTTTGAAAACTAGGATACTAAATCATCCATGTTCAAATAATATAAAAAATGAAATGAAAATAATAACAAAAAGATAAGAAGTAGATGATACAAGGAATTGAAAGAAACTAAAAAGAATAGAAAGAAAGAAGAAGATGACAAAACCTACTTTAGGTCTCCAACTTTACTCTTTTTACTATAGGAACATTTATTTGTAATGGCGTGTTTCTGATCAAAATTGTGTTGAGTGTTGTGAGTATTGGATTTAGTTAATCAGAAGCGGTGTAACAAAGAAAAAAACAGAAGTTGAAGTTTCTGAAGCTGCCGAGTACTCGAGATTTTGAGTTACCGAGTACTCAAAATGCTCATCACCGAGTACTCGAGAATGCGCGAATGATAACGTGATAATAGTGGGTTTGAAGCGCCATGGTGCGCTATTCTGCGCTATCAAGACATTTACTGAGTACTCAAGATTGGATAATAGAGTACTCAAAGTTCATTTACTGAGTACTCGAAGTTGCCGACTTCAGTTTTTAAATATGGGTTATTCTGATGCCTTATTGACTCCTATTCATTTAAGGACATGATTATGAGTTATTATTGGTAAGTTGGTTTATATTTGGAAACTTTATGAAGACTTGGAGGATAAGAGAAAGACTTGGAGATTAAGAAATCTTTTTCCATAATTAAAGATTCTTATTCCAAAATTAAAGACTTCTCTCTTTATAAATATAAGGAGTTATTGAGAAGAGAAGATATGGTTTAAGAGCTCTGCAATTCTTCTACATAAAACATCTTCCTGCAGAGAGCGAGAAAGAGAGAAAATTATGGAGTGATTAGTCATCTTCTAGTTCTCTTGTTTTTGGGGTTCTCCAATTGTGCTACAACACATGTGAACTTTATGAACAATTGTGTGTGCATTGATCCGTGAAGCGGAGCCATCAGAGTGTGGAGATCGGAGCAAGAAGCTTCGTAGTAAACTGATCCATTGACAAATGGACCGTCAGAGTACGGAGGGGAGCGAAGGCTTCGTGGAGCGCGAGTGATTCAAGACTTTCAGAACTCTGTGTACTTCTTGATTCATAGTGCATCGATACCAAATGGTATCCGTGGTTTTACTTGGAGCGTCTCCAAGGTTTTCCATGTAAAAATATCGGCGTTATCTTTGCTTTATTTTCTGCACTTATATTTATTATTGCGTGGTTTGTGATCGGTGGTCAAACCTTGAATAGTTTAACCTACTAGGCTTGGGTAATAGATAATAATAATAATAATGATAATGATAATAGTGTATGCAAATAAGCCTTTAAAGTTGACCTGGTTTTACCTATCGCAAGTGCACGAATCAATTTATAGTATAATGCCAATAAGATAGGGTATATTGAATCCATAGAGACTAATAATTCTTCAACTCTTTTATAATTATTCTAACTAAATTATTAAGGATAGTTTGTTTGTTTGGTTTTCTATAACTAATGAACATAAAATAAATATGATACATAATTGGTTTTGGTTGTGAATAATGAAGATAAAGATTTAGGGTATTTCTAACTCCACCACTAACCATATAACATATCCTCTAATTCATTCAATTATAAAGGGCGGCCCATCATATGTGAATCAGATATAGGGTCGCTAATATTGGCAAAACCCTAATCCCCGAAAAGGAACAACTCATCCATCATTGGCACAAGCCATCTCTAATCAAGCATAACTAGTACATGCATCTACTCTAAACTATTCCTACTAACATAAATTAAAAGCACGTCACTAGTTATCCCTTTCAAGCATGGTCTGTCTAAATTAAGATTACATGTTAATAACCACTATTGTGTAGAAAATCATGAGTTAAGCATCCTAGTTCTAGCCCATATTGAATAACCGTGATTGTGTAAGATAAAACATTCATTCAAACAAAGACAACACATAGAATAAATATAGAATCTTATATATAATCAAACGTAATCACTCATCTTCACAATCATCACATACGTATCATTCAGTTTCCCCTTATACAATTGAAAATAAGAAAGCGTCTACAATACTTAGCTAGTATGATACCCCCTAATTTTCATGCATAGGTTGGCCAGACCTATACCAAAAACTATGGTGCATCAACACTCAATAATAAACAAGCACATAAGCGAAAGACATATTTAAGAAATAACAGAGTCTCAAAAGTTTAATTCTCATGAATAAATAAATTCAGAAATCCAAATCCCCAAATGGTACAACTCGGGAATCCCATATCTATGGACCCCTAAAACCATAAACGAAAATATAAATCCGGAAGAAAATATTAATATAGAGTCCCTACATTGAAACAAAGTGAAAAACTGAATAACTCAAGAAGAAACGAGATGAACCCTCAACCCTGTGACTAGAACTGCCGAGGACCTGAAATGTTAACAATGGTGGGTCAGACTCATGAACAAAGTAGACTCTACATGATCCCAAACAGAGTACCAATAATCCCATCATCTACCCAACCAAAAATAAAGGTAATACTATAATTTCTATAACTTTAAATACCACTCCTAAATAAATATCATCCAAACAAAATAAAAATAAACAAATAAATAACACATAAACAAACAAAGTGCAACCACAAGACATAAAACAAAACAAATAAAGTGCAACCAAAATTAAATCACATGTCAGTAAGCAACTTAACCATGCATTACCATAACAACGTACCCGACAACTTATCCATGACTAGTCGACTATGCTACAGATGAGACCGACTTATTAGTCAGCTCATCGTGGTTTCCTCCATTCCACAATAAAATACTAATAATAATAAAAATAAATAAATAAATTAATAAACACCATTTATGTCGCGTGTGAGAGGATTTATTAATTCTTTCACATTATACACTAGATCACCATCTCAATATCTCAATATTTTATCTTTGAGACATGAACCAATTTCACCCATCAAAAGAAATATATGCATGTCATATATATATACCCACGCATTTTATAAAAGATCGATTTACAGAACATGTCCACGTTTAATAATAAATATCTATCATACTTAATTGATCTGCCAACAATAATTCCAATTGCCTTTTCGTAACAAATTTATTCAAAGGTAATCCAAGGAAATCAAACTATTCATTGTGGTTACTATTGACTCCTATTAGATGAAAAGTTAAGGGATTTTCCATTTTCCATTTTATTCTATCTTGTTTTTATTTTATAATTATATTATAATTTATTTATTTATTATCATTATATATCTATATAACTTCCTGTTATTACTTCTATTATTATCATCTCACCTTTAATAAACTACTAGATATATATGTATATTACTATATACAGAAGCATTCCTATATACATAATAACAATATGAATACAACTAGGTGTATATGACAATGTTATACCACGTGAAAGTCCATTATCCATCACCAAGCCAAACTCAGCCTCCACTCTCAGGTTATATTCTTATTATATGATTTAATTTCTTTATAACTTTGGTTAGAAAATTCAAAGTCAACAACCCTTTCACACACCTAGAGATATGAACGTGCATATATCTATAAACTAATCTGATCATTGAAATTAAAAGTAGGAGCATATCAATTCATCACAGAACCAACATATCAATCCATCACCTAGCAGTAACAAGTCGATTGCACAAAATACAAATATGGCATACAAGAAAGACTACAGCGACACAATTTTATGAAACATACATATTCGCAGACAACATATTTATATATTACCGCACAATTCTATACATATATGAGCGCTTAAACACTGATTCGAATATATCATATATATATATAAATATGTATACACACAAATTTAACAGGATTGCAATATATAGAAGATGTGATTGCAGGTTCAAAGGGGAAGAGAAAAACATTCTACTTGCCTAATTTAAGAACCAAATCACACGGAACTGTAGATCAATCTTTATTTCCCCTCCTCTTTCACGCAGCTCTCTCTCTACTCTCCCTCTATAGAATCGGCTGATAGAAAACGTAGGACTATCTTAGGGTTTTATTTTGGTTATATAAATACATATAAAAAAAAAAATATATATATATATATATATATATATATATATATATTTAATCCTTCCGATGGGCCCAAAAATATATTATAGTCCATTAGCTAATAAACCCAACTAATTAACTCAAAAATATATTATAGCTCATTAGCTAATAAGCCCAACTAATTAAATTATAATTAATTAATTAATTAAATTAAATATATCCAATATAAATAAATAAAAATTATGGGGTATTACAGCTAGGGATTTGTGAAAAACCCTAGATATTGGTTTAGTTGTTCATGGTAGTGGTTGTCTACATTATTGATGTAGACACGCCCTCCATGGTTGTTCTTTTATCAATCTCTTCCTCTTCAATATCTCTGCTCCAAAATATCAAAACTTTCTATCAACCAAAGACTCTTCACTGTAAGGGAGACCCCTCTTTTTTATAGAAAAAATGACGTCTTGTTTGGTAATCTCATTACTTCACCGTTAAGTCAGGAATGTGTATCATGATATATCATGAAGAATGGTATATAATCTCATAAAATATAGTCAATAATTCATCTAAAATAGCCTAGAGATCATTCCTTGCTGATTCTGGTCGAAACGGGTCCAACCGGTGCATATACAAATTGTTGACTTGGCTGGCCAATTTTGGTCTCATCTAGTACTCAGTGAAGTTTTACCGAGTACTTGTAGCTCCAGGGTTGTGCGTAAGTTCGCAAAAGCTCTCGGGTGATTTTTCCCTCCGCGCAAGTTCACGGACTTTCGCATTCACTCTACTGAGTACTCAGTGAAGGGTCTACCGAGTACTCAATAGTTCTTCACCTTAAATTCTACATTTCATCATCTTTCGTTCCGTTTCTCTTCTTGGCTTCATTCCTTTTGCATTCTTGACTTGTTTTTGGTCTTTTATAGGTCTTTTATTCATGATTTCGGCTCTCGAACAATCTTGATTTACAAATCCCGTTAATTCACCGAATTAAACGAGTTTTACATACCATTGCCTGAAATGTCTTAAAACACGAAAACCATATAAAAGCACCAATATAATGATATTCATAGAAATAACAATGTATAATTAGGAGCCTTAGATATATGATATTTGGCTCCTATCAAGCCCCCAAACTTCAACTTTGCTAGTCCCTTAGCAATCAATTAAATAGAATTTTTTTAAAATTCGATATGATTGTGTGTTTAGTACAATAAATTAAAACTAACTAACTAACTAATTAATTAACTAACTAACATTTTCTTTCGTGAAGGTGTACGATTACACTTAGCACGTGTAACAAGCCTTTTAAACCCCTCGGCAATACAGAGTGGACGAGTGAAGTCTCGTGAGGGTTAAATATACTACCCATAAATTATTTCATTCTTCATTCTTGTATGCTCATGAAATCACGCAATGCTATAATGTAGTCAGAATAAAATGCATAAAAGTTATCCCCACTCACTCATACATAATAATTTTCATGAATTAAATTTAAAAGAATGGTCCCCACAGTAGTGAAATAAACTTGTTAATCTTTACAGTCAATCCACATAGTCTTACATATTTTTGTGAACATTCTCTATGGTAGACTAATCTCCCTTCTTCTACTTCATTGATCAATCTTTGCCATGACACAACTTCAATATACTTTTTTCATTTTTACCCCTTTTAATGTTTTTAAGTCTCCGAACTTTTTAGGGGGGATTTTTAGTCCCGACCAATTGGGCCCGAGCTTCTTCCATGGGATTCTAAGCTCATCAGTTTTCTCCCCTTTTTTGGTTGAAGAACTGCTTTTTGCATTTTAATTATTTTTTTCATCTTTTCATCATACTTATTTATTTTTCATCTTTACTTATCCCCTTGTCGTTAAAAAAAAATCTATTTTTTCATCTACATAGTCAAAGATCAATAGTTGTCGCATAGAGAATATGTGCATGTGTTTATCGGTCAAAACTATCCTTTTTTATTTCAATTTCACTTATCTATTCACTCATGTGGACCACGAATTAAAAATTCAATTTAATCAAACTATTACATACTTATGAGTGGGGTAGTTGTATACACAATATCTTTCTAGTCATAACATGTACACAAATCAACTCATACTTGACATCAATCACATATTTCGAATGAATAACTTAATAAAAAATATTCAAAATTTTCAATATTTTTTTATTTTTCTTATTCCCTTAAAACATTAGCAAATAACTAATTTCTCCCCCCCCCCCCCCCCCCCCCCTCCAAACTTAAAGTGAACCATGTCCTCATGAAAATAAATAAAGGAAGAAATTGTTACCGCCCTTGAACTGTAATTCCGTTCTTTGCATTGTAGTGTTTGTATCTCCCCCAAACTTGTTTTGAATGATCTATTTAAAACATAAAACATTATGCAATACCTAACATCATATAAAGTAGAGAGATAATATTAAGTAAACTGAAATATTAAACATGGAACTTTATTTCAAGGGAATAGAATTTTATAAATAAAAGCACACATGATTTGTAGGGGTGTTCAGTTCGGTTCCATAGGGGTTCGGTTCCAGTTCCAGTACCAAAATTCCAAGAACCAAAAATTTTGGTTCGGTTCCGGTTCCGACCCAGCGAAACAGAACAGGAACCGGAACGAGAACCGTTTTTTTTTTTTTAATGAAGGTTGGAAGGTTGAGTGGGTTCATTTCACTTCATAATTATGAATTTTATGATGGAATGGTTGAAGCTTAAGATGTTAATTTTCCTTATGCTCAAATAGTTAGAAAATATTAAGTCAATGACTATGCAACTTTAATTGAAAAGTATAAAGAACCCAAAAACAATTTTAATAAGTAGAAGGATAGATAGAGGTGGAGGGTTTTGAAAAATGGAGCTTTCAAGTAAAATAAGTCTCCCCCTTCTCAAGTCTCAAGCCTCCTTACACACACACACACACACAAAAATCAAAATAAAATATTTATATATATACATATATACATATCACCTCACATATTCCATGAATTCTTATGTTGACTGACTTTCTCGGTCTAAGGCACAACAAGCAATAACAATGTTCTCTGATTGAATTACAATAATAATCACCACAATTATAACTTTAGGGATGTAATATTTTGATATAACTATTTTCATTATGCTAATTATACATTTGATTTTGGGTTTGTAATATTTCAAATACTCTAATTTATAATTATATTATCATTTAATATTTGGTATTTTTATTAATAAAAAAAAAAAGATAAAAGGAACCGGAAACAAATCGGAACCGAACCGATTTTTCGGTTCCGATTCTGGTTCGGTTCCATACACTTTTGGTTCCAGTTCCGGTTTTTCAGGAACCGAAAAAACCGGTTTGGTTCCGGTTCCGTCCGGAACTGGTTTGAACACCCCTAATGATTTGGCCTTAGGGGCCTACAATCCTATTAAACTCAAAATTGCAGAAAAAATAAAATAAAATCAAAAGATAAAACCAATCCTAAACGAATTTAGTGGGAAAAATAATAAAACAAAATAATAATGCTTAAAATAAATTTTACATCCATTCTCTTATTCTTACGAATTTTTCTTATTCCTTTCTAGCCACATTTAGCAAGATCATTGGTCAATGTGTTAAACCCCTTCTCCCACCACTTTATGAGCTCATAAATGGATGATTTACCAAATAACTTATCATAATCAATTTTCTTCCGAGTTGTATGCATTGGTTTTTCAATAACATCCAAAAATTCATCTAATTGATCCTCAATTAATGCCATGATAAGAGACATAAACAATAACTTAACATCCATATGTATCGAGGCACATGAATTTTGCTCATAAATCAATTTTGGTATCAAAACCTTTCTTAAAGCAATAAAGCACATATACCATCTCTCGATAAATATTCACATCTTTATCCCTAGGACATGCTTGTGCATTCAAAATCCCATCAATATACTAAAACTCTGGATTTAAATCTGTCTTTTGAATCCAAAACTTAGTTAGTGGATTTTCAAGTCCATCTCAAATTTCTTTCACCATATCATGAAAATAAGGAACCGAATGTGGAATAAGGCAAAACATACCTTCAAGCTTGGATAGTAATTCATGGGGGATTCCCCATGCTTTTGCAATAGCCTCAGGAGTGACATTAACAGATCTCGAATTATAGCGTATAGTCATTCGAGCAATTAAGCCTCATTCACCCTTAACATCATACCTCATATTATAGTAGAAATTACACACAATGTTAGGAAAAGCTCGTATGCTCACTGCTTTGTAAAGACTCTCCAATTTACGCTCCTTGAATGCTTGATCCATCATGATTTCCAAAGAATCATTCGAAACATGCTTATTGAAGACGTGCTCATACTTGATCTTGTAGTCTGCACGGGGGTCACCTTTTGGGGTAGCCTCATTTATTCCCTCCTTTGTCAGACTTCCAATAGCCATAATAGCTTTGCTTAATGATTTTCTAAGAATAATGAATAAGGTGTGGAAGAATGAATGAAGGAAACCTATATTTATAGATTTAGATCCAAGTCATTTATAGAAGAGGAATGATTCAATTTATTGCAGAAATCTAGAATAGGAATTGTGAGAAATGAAATAAGATTTAATGAAAAATTGTCCATAATTGAAAAGGATTTCATATTTATGGAATTTTTTTATAAAACTCTTTCTCTTTATTATAACTTACTAAAACTATATATTATATTGTATAGGTCAGTCAAAATCCTATTTTGAAAATAAAATCAAAATTTCATAATTATAGAAATTGATTTTTGATTTTTAGAAAAATATAGTTTTTCCAGGACTCACCGAGTACTCGATGAGAAAACTACCGAGTACTCGGTAGTTCGTGTACCACAAAAATAAATGTTTTTCTAAAACTCTTTTTATTTTTCAAAATATCCTAATTAAAAATTATACATAAAATATATATAATAGTCAGTATAAATATATATATATTTTTGAAATATTATTTTTATAAAAAGTAAACTAAATATTTATTATAAAATAATACATAAATAATTATAAAGTTAGTGAAACGTAAATATAAATAAGAAATTTGTATATAAAAATAGTTTTTATATAAGTCATACATTTCCCCCAAACTTATTACTTTATATCTCATAATGAAAATAGATAATACAAATAATTTGTTTGTATTCAACAAAATATCCATTCTCATTAATTTTCGAAAGTCATGGGGAAATGGAATTTCCAAACAAAATTAAAAAGAAAAGAAGTCAAAATGCAAATTACAAAATATCGATTCACAGCTTTGCCTAAGGCAATATATAGAATGAAAATCTATGCCATCTTGTGATCGTACTCTCTAGATCTCTAAGACGGTGGTGGTGGTGGATGAGAAGTAGAGCATGTGCCTAGTCAATCCATAATGGCCTGAAATCCATGAGTTATCTCTGCTCGGATCTCTGTCTGCTCTTTCTCGATCCTCTCCTGATGAGTTACTATATCGTCAAATCGCTCCTCCACTTTTTTCATTATTACTTCTTGATTTTCCACGAGTCTCAAATATTGTTCCTTAGTCATCAGCATTTTCTCTCCTTCCATATCCTCCTTGTGTAGCTTATATATCATGTTATGCCAACTCGAGAGCTTGAAATATTTTGGTTTGTACTCGTTCTTTCCTACCCTCTCCATCAACACATTATGATCCTTCATTAATTTCATAGCTAAGGTTGGGAATGGAACCGCATATGATAGAGCATCAATTTTGGTAGAATCGCTCATATCGACCCATGCTTCATAGATGTTCGTCCAAATAACTTTTGGAATTGAAATCCATTAGTCTTTAGCAAAAGCATATAAAGCTTGTTGGAAAATCCCACGACACTCACTACTATGGCCTTGTGGATGTGTTTGCCAACGAAGAATAGTATCAATTATCCTCATCTTTGGCGCATAATGTTTCTTTACCATACATGTCTTGTACTTATTCATAAACCTCTCATTAGTGACATCCTCTACAATTAACTTAGTTTCCGGAAAAGGTCGGGGCAACGCCAAAAATGTATCTTTAAGATGGTCAGGGCAGACATGGCGAATACCCCATGTTTTACTAAATGATGCTAACATGATTTAAATAACCATTCGTCTCCATTATTTTACCCCGCTCTCCGCCCACATCCACATGTTAAGCCAAAATTCATACAATAACGGTTTACTTATATGTGTTGATGCGGGTCATAACAATGACTCTAACCCCATTGTCTTAATACACCCTATCCCCCAATAAGCTACTTCATCATTCTCAAAATCATATATTTTTAAAACTCGCTCAACATTGAACCCTTTTTCAATGACCTTCTTTACTAGTTCTTTAATTAGTGCTTCATTCTTGGCTTTGTCGGACAACAAATGTGATGAAGTAGGAGAATATTCAAAGAGATGAAGAGAAACTTGCAAAAAGATGTTTCACAAATTTTGAAGGTGTAATCGAGTGATGATTAATCTTGTGTCGTGTCTAGTATCGAGGTTTATGATGGATAAGGAAATATCACAACATGTTTCTAGAAATTTCCCCCATCCACTAATTCAAGTGTGGAGTAATGAGAGTTTTTGGTTTGGGAGAGAAAGAAAAAAAGTGAGAAGAATGAAGTTTGTCTCGTTTTTATCACTGCTGCTCCACCGAGTACTCGGTGGGGATCTTACCTAGTACTCAATAGTTCTTCCCTGCCGAATTTGAATGCTTTCGAATATCTTCTAGTTGTACCGTGATCTTAAAATTAAAGTAAATAGCTATAAAAACAAATATAATATTCTTTTTTTAAAAAAATCCTAATGATACATACTCATTCAAGAGAACACGAACTCTCCTAAATGGTGCCTCTTTTTAACGTCATTGGCCCGACATTCATAGTTTCTATTAACCGTTATCATAAGTGGGTTCTATCAAATTGATAGAATCGACACCTCCTAATTGATGATTAAAGTCTACGAAACATTCCAACTGTTGACCATATTTCTTATATTGCATTCTTTTTCTAGGACCTTTAAATTTTAGCGTATTAATACTAAATAATTGTTCGTCCGGAAAATTATTTATTAACGAAGTATTATCCATTGTATTTTCTACCACTATTCTTAATATATGATCTGCCATTACATTTTTCGTACCCTTTTTATCGCGTATTTTAATGTCAAATTCTCGTAACAATAATATCCATCGAGAAAGTGTGGGTTTGGAATCTATTTTTATTAATAAATATTTTAAAGTTGCGTGATCAGAGAAAACAACTACCTTGGTTCCTAGTAAGTATGATCTAAATTTTTCCAAGGCAAATACTGTAGCTAGTAATTCTTTTTCGGTAGTAATGTAATTAATTTGAGCATCAGCAAGTGTTTTACTAACGTAATATACTACATGTGGTAGCTTATCTTTTCTTTGTCCTAATACTGCTCCTATGGCATAGTCGGATGCATCACACATTAATTCAAATGGTAAAGACCAATATGGTGGTTGCATTATTGGGGCAGTTGAGAGTAACTTTCACAAATTCACAAAACAATTAAGACATTCTTTATTGAAGTCAAAAGTTGCGTCTTTAGCTAAGAGGTTACATAATGGCTGTGATATTTTACTAAAATCTTTAATGAATCGTCTCTAAAATCCGGCATGACCTAGGAATGAAAGTATCTGCTTGACAAATGTAGGAGGGGGTAAATTCAAAATTAAATATACTTTCACTTTATTGACCTCTATCCCTCGCTTAGAAATTATATGTCCTAGGACTATACCCTTTTGAACCATAAAGTGACTCTTTTCCTAACTTAAGATAAGATTTGTTTCCTTACATCTTTGAAGTATGAGTGCTAGATGTTTTAAACAATCCTCAAATGTAGTTCCAAACACCGAAAAACCATCCATAAATACCTCAAGGAACTTTTCTTCCTTATCTGAAAAGATTGACATCATACATCTTTAAAATGTTGTGGGTGCATTGCATAAGACAAAGGGCATTCTTCTATATGAAAACTTACCGTGAGGACAAGTAAATGTGGTTTTTTCTTGGTCAGCTAGATCAATTGCGACCTGATTATAACCAGAATATCCATCTAGAAAACAGTAATAACTTTGTCGAGCTAAACGTTCTAAGATTTGATCAATGAACAGTAAGGGAAAGTGATATTTCCGTGTATGTGAGTTTAACTTTCTATAATCAATACACACTTGCCACCCCATTGTGGTTCATTGTGAAATTAACTCACATTTTAAGTTTGGCACAATTGTGATACCGGATTTCTTTGGTACCACTTGTGTAGGACTAACCCATGAGCTATCTGAAATCAGATATATTATACCTGCATCAAGTAATTTAACTACTTTGCCTTTTACCACCTCTTTCATATTGGGATTTAATATGTGTTGCATTTCTTGAGATGGTTTCACATTCTCCTCTAAATGTATACGATGCATACAAATTGCGGGGTCAATTCCATTTAGATAAGCCAGCTCCACCCGATTGCTTTTTTATGGTCAGTAAGCACTTTTACTAATTGCTCTTCTTGTTGGCATATAAATTGATGGTGTATTCGAGGTGATCGGTAACAACTCTGTTGGTTTCTGCCATGATTCTCTGTATACTGCTCTTTTTATAGCCGCGATGTCGTCAAGATTAGATTGTAATTATTTATCCTAGTCAATTTTAATGAAATCTTCTCTTTCTTTAGACAATTCATCCTTTAAATCCTCAATTTGTTCTTCTGTTATTTGATCAAGACTAAAGAAATCGTCAATGGTTGGATGGTCATCATAAGATCACAAGTATATATTTCTTTGGACTATGGATAGGTTTTGTGTCTAAGATTATGAAATCGACAGGAAAATATAATTTATCCACTTGAACTATCACATCTTCAACTATCCCTCTTGGTCGTTTGATTGATCTATCAACTAATTGAAGTACAATCGACATGGGGTTTAATTCTCCTAATCCCAGTTGTTGGTAAACTGAATAAGGTAATAAGTTATCACTAGCACCTAAATCAAGGAAAGCTCTTCTTACTTCTTGGTCTCCAATTATGAATGATATTGTTGGCACTCATGGATCTTTATACTTTGGTGGTGTATCATTTATTAATAACAAACTTACTTGTTTAGTCAACACTATCTTTTTGGGTACCTTAGCTCTACTTCTATGTTTTTGCGTACATAAATCTTTTAAGAATTTAGCGTAAGGTGGGATTTGAGATATGGAATCTAACAAAGGTAAATTGATCTTTACTTGTTTAAGCACTTCTAAGATTTCGTTCATTTTATCACCCAATTTTCCATAATAGTTGGATCCACGGAGACGTTGAGGAAATAGTGCTTTTGGTTCATATTCCTTCTCCGTAGGTTTCTCAAGTGTTTATTTAACTGGTTCATCTTCTTTTGGAAGTGATGCTTCTTTTGTTTCCAAAACTTTTTCACGTTCTAATTGTTCCTCAAATCTTTCCTCCACTATATTATCCACTGTCCTACCACTCCTTAAGGTTGTAATTGCTTGCACGGTTTCATGAGTTGGTTCTTGTAAAGTTCCTAACTCAATCATATGATATCCTTTAGGATTGATCACTGGTTGACTTGGTAATTTACCCTCTTCTCTTTTGTTAAGCGTATTAGCTATTTGACCCATCCGTGTTTCTAATTTTGAAATAGCTTGAGAATGCGTATGTAACAGTTGGGTATTAGCTTCAAGATTTCCAAGGGCTTCTAAAACTTTATCTTCAAAACTAGTTGATCTTTGTGGTGGATTAGTGTTTTGGAATTGATTTTGAAATTGAGGTTGATTTGATTGGGATGATCGAAATCCTTGTCTATTATTTTGGAATTTTTGAGTATTATTGAATTGTCTTGGGATTTGGTTGAGATTATGACTACTATTATTGAATTATCTTGGAATTTTATTGAAATTTTGAGTTCGAACATGATTTTTGACATTTTGAAATCGATATGATAATAAAGGATGATTACGCCAGCCTTGATTAAAAGAATTTGAGTATGGATTATTATTTGTAAAGGTTGCGTTAATATCACATGGCGTTATATCTTCTTGAAACATTAATGGAGATCTGCTAGCTAAGTGAGAGGGATCAGAACAAATCGAACAGACTTCAATAGGAATATTTTGAGTGATATTCAAAAAATTGTGTCTAATTTTCTACTTATCTCAGCCATTTGAGTCGTCACATCGTCAGTTGTATTTATTTCTTTAGCAGTTTTCATCCTTCTAAGGTTATTAATCATTGATCAAGCCCTAGCTTTTGACTTATTTTGTTGTGAATTTTCACGCAATCGTTCGAATATTTTCCAAACATCTTTGACTGGTTCTAATGCAAACGTTCCTCCACATGCGACATCTATACGATGTTGTTGTATTTCCCCTAGGCCATGATAAAAATCACGCACCAAGTCATATTTTGTAAATTTATGATGAGGACATTTATCCAAGAGTTTTTTAAAACGTTCCCAAATTTCATGTAATTGTTTATCCGAAATTTGGGTAAAATTCATTATGGTTGTTTGGGCTTCGTGTGTTTTTCCCATTGGGTAATATTTATGTAAGAATTCTAAACTAGTGTACCATTTTTTATCTTTCTTTGAGTGAGAATGGAAATAATCGCACACGTACGACATTAGTGGGCATCCTATTCATTTTAGTTGTTGAACTAATTTCTATTAACTCCGTAATGTGTTCATAGGGATTTTCATGTTTATGTCCATAGAATTTAGGCAACATATTTAAAATACTAGCTTTAATTTCATAATGAGATGTTGTTTCTCCAAGTAAAACAATGTCCGCTAGTGATTCAAAATTCGAATGTGTGTAATAATATTTTAAAGAACCTAGTGGTTGTACTTGATGGTCGTCCATATCGTTAAAATTTAATGTATCTTTATCAAATCTTTATTTATTAGTTCTTAAGTTTTTACGATAAGTTCTATCAACTTCAGGATCAAAATGAGCAAGTTCTTTAGATATGGAACGCAAACCACTCATACAATGATGGAACAATTTTATGTAAAAATAATAAACTAACTAAAAATAAATTAAAAAATAAATAAAACAAATAAAAGAGAAATTAAATAAGAAAATTAAAGATGAGACTTGTGCAATAATTTAAAGTACGATAAAACTCACAAACGGTCCAGCCAAGCAATCGTCACCGCTTTTCTGGTTCCCTCTGCTAATCTCACTTTACGTGTCAAAAATCACAAAGTTTTGTCTTTTAAAATAAGAAAATAAAAATAAAACAAATAAAATAAGCTAGCTATAATAATTATGCAAAAGTATAGAAAATCGTTTAATCCCCTACAACGGCGCCAAGAACTTGATCAGTGGTCAAACCTTGATTACCTTAATCTCCTAGGCTTGGGTAATAGATATAATAATGATAATGATAATGATAATAGTATGTGAAAATAAGCCCTTAAAGTTGACATATTTTTACCTATCGCAAGTACCAATGAGATAGGGTATATAGAATACACAGAGACTAATGATTCTTCATATCTTATATAATTATTCTAATTAAATTATTAAGGATAGTTTGTTTGTTTGGTTTTCTATAACTAATGAATATAAAATAAATATGATAGATAATTGGTTTTGGTTATGAACAATGGAGATAAAGATCTAGGGTATTTCTAACTCCACCACTAACCATATAATATATCCTCTAATTCATTCAATTGTAAAGGGCGGTCCATCATATGTGAATCAGATATAGAGTCGCAAACATTGGAAACAGCCCAATACCAAAAACGGAACAATTCATCCATCTTTGACACAAACCATCTCTAATCAAGCATAACTAGTACATGAATCTACTCTAAACTACTCATACTAATATAAATTAAAAGCACGTCACTAGTTATCCTTTTCAAGCATGGTCTGTCTAAATCAAGATTACATGTTAATAACCATTATTATGTTTAAAATCATGAGTTAAGCATCCGAGTTCTAGACCATATTGAATAACCATGATTGTGTAAAATAAAACATTCATTCAAGCAAAGACAAGACAAGACATAAAATAAACGTAGAATCTTAAATAAAATAAAATGTAATCACTCATCGACACAATCATCACATACGTGTCCTTCAATTTCCCCTTATACAATTGAAAATAAGAAAGAGTCTACATTACTTGGCTAGGGTTTTGTTAAAAACCCTGGATACCGGTTTAGTTGTTCATGGTAGTGGTTGTCTGCATTGTTGATGGAGACACGCTCTCCATGGTTGTTCTTTTATCGATCTCTTCCTCTTCAATATCTCTGCTCCAAAATATCAAAACTATCTTCCAACCAAACACTATTCACTATAAGGGAGACCCCTCTTTTATAGAAAACGATGCGTCTTTGTTTGGTAATCTAAGTGCTTCACCGTTAAGTCAGGAATGTGTATCGTGATATATCATGAAGAATGGTATATAATCTCATCAAATATAGTCAATATTGTATCCAAAATAGCCTAAAGATCATTCTTTATTAATTCTGGTCAAAACGGGTCCCACCAGTGCATATACAAATTGCTGACTTGGCTAGACGATTTTGGTCTCACCAAGTACTCGGTGAAGTTTCCACCGAGTAGTCAGTAGCTCCAGGGTTGTGCACAAATGCGCGTAAGTTCGCTAAAGCTCTCGGGTGAGTTTTCCTTCCTCCGCGCAAGTTCGCGGACTTTCGCACTCACTCTACCGAGTACTCGGTGAAGGGTCTACCAAGTACTCGGTAGTTCTTCACCTTGAATTCTACATTTCATCCTCTTTTGCTCTGTTTCTCTTCTCGGCTTCATTCATATTTATTCATTTTCCGTCTTTGACTTGTTTTTGGTCCTTTATCCATGATTTTAGCTCTCGAACAATCTTGAGTTACAAATCCCGTTAATTCACCAAATTAAACTAGTTTTACATACCATCGCCTAAAATGTCTTAAAACACGAAAACCGTATAAAAGCACCAATATAATGATATTCATAGATATAACAATGTATAACTAAGAGCTTTAATTGTATGATATTTAGCTCCTATTAGTTTGGATTATTACATAATTGAATTAAAATTAACTATTCCGCAATTAATATTTTAATTTATCGATTAATTCATAAAAAACCTATTCACCACCCCCCTTCTAGGCTTAGTTCACTATCTTCTAGGTAATTTCAATTGGTGTCAAAGCAAGGTTTGCCCAGATTTAGGTTAAATGACCCAGGGTTAGATCTTGAACTTAGAAGATGTACGTACCTCGAGAAGGAGGTTCCGTTACTAGGTACCCTTTATTTGATTGTTCAAATTACACCTATTGAAAAGCTCGGATGAGAGCATTCTTGAAAGATTTAGATGAGAGAGCTTGGTTTGTCGTAGAGGTAGGATAGTCACCTCCCACTGTGATGGATGAGACTAATAATATATTTTAGAAAAAACCGTCTAACGAGTGGACTCCTGCTGAGACTAACAGTATGAATTGGAACTCCAAAGCTTTGAATGCTTTATTCATTGTTGTGATTGTGAATGAGTTTATGAGAATTACACGTGCAAAATTGCCAAAGAAGCTTGGGATATTCTCCAAGTTACTACTTATGAGGGAACTTCAAAAGTTAAACCATCGAAACTTCAAATTTTAAACTCACAATTTTAACAGCTTCAGATGGAAGAGGATGAAGTTTATGCAGACTTTGAGGCTAGACTAACTGACATAGTAACTGGCTGTCACAATCTTGGAGAGCCCATTCTTGAGACTACTATAGGAAAAGTCTCAGGCTATTAAGACTACTATAGGAGAACCCATTCAAGACTAACTGACTTTGGGATTCTCCCTGAAAATTTCGATCTAAGGTTACTATCATCTCGAAAGTAATGAACCTTAAATCTTATGAGATGGAGATGTTCAAAAATCCCCCTAAGAAGTCTAGTAGTGTAAAAGAGAAAAACATAGCTTTTAAAACAACTAAGGAGGATCCCATTAAGTCTGATGAGGAGGATGATAGAAGTATAAGATAGGTTGACGTACTCATGAAACAGTTTTATAAGTTTTTAAAATCTTCTTGTGGTCAACAAGTGATTGAAGGACAAAAATTTGAAGATAAATCATATGATTTTAAAAATAAAAACAAAGTCCGAAATCAGAATGACAAGTTTGACCTTAAGTAGAAGAAATCTCAATGTTTTGAGTGTCAAGGTTTTGGTCACATAACAGCGGAGTGCGCTAATAAGTTAAAAAAGAAAAAAGTTATAGCTGTCACTTGGGATGATAGATCAGATGATGATACATCTAGTGATTCTGCTGAGTCTAAATTGGGAGATGGGTATAAGAATTTAACTATGTTAGCAGTGCAAAGTAAGGAGCTTGAAGAAGTTGTTACAAGATGGAAAATGTCCGAAGATGAAGATTCTGAGGATAATGAAGATCGTGGGGACTAGTATGAAGATGCATACAATAAACTTTATGGAAAGTCCACACATCTTAGTAAAGTCTTCTCAAAATATATAGTTAACTTTAATAGTATTAACAAGGAAATACAGTACTTAAGGGAAGATTTAACCAATACTACCCTTTCCCTAAATCAACTTCAGAGACAAAGAACTTAATGGTCTGAAGAATTGATTAAGTCTAAAAAAGATTGGAAGCAAACTTTGAAGAGTATAGATGATCTCGATAAGGAGTTAGCCACTCTAAGATTGGAAGTGATTAAGAAATCTATGAGAATTAAGGTTTTGGAAAAAGAGCTGAAGGATGCTAACTCAACTATCTCTAAATGGTCTAGTGGAACTCTTAAGCTTGATCATATGTTGAGTATAGGAAAATCTGCAGGGAATGCAAATGGGTTGGGATTCAAAGGAACAACGACTAAATCTAACATCATTCCCAAAACTATCTTTGTTAGGGCATCTCAAGTAGCATCTTGTTCTTATAAAGTTAATTCTGATAGGAATCCTAATGTTCAAACTTATGTCAGAAAACCGGTTGAGAGTAAACATCGATTTACCTCTAAGTATAATAAGAGTTTTAATAATATTTTTTAAAGGTTTGTTCCTGGATGTCATCACTGTGGAGTGAAAGGTGACATTCGACCCTACTATTCAAACTTAAAAGGAAATACTTTGAAATTAAAAAGGAAACAAAGAACTAAAAAAGAACCCAATGTTCATGATCAAATTCGGGTGTTAAGTGAAGAGGTAAAGAATTTTGTCTAATCTAACAAGTAGAACACCAAAAATTAGATGATGTAAAATTTAGAGTAACCCAAAAGATAGATTAACCCAAATCAAATTTTACTCGCAAGTATATGAATCATAGTAGTAAAGAGTACAAGTATTGCGAGGTCATTCCCATGAGGATTGATTAGACAAATAACATCTAAAAATTACTATCTAACTAATTCAACCAAATATTGATGATTTTGATAAAAGAATAATTGTAAAAGAGATGAAAGAACAATGATAAAGAAAATACCAAGGCTTTGATTCCACCACTAATCAATACAATTCCAATTTTCAATTGAAGTTATTAAATAGCCAAATAATCTTCACACATCCAATAAAAAATAATTATAATCAAACATATAGATGGCCTATCCGGGTTAGGGCATAGGTTCAATTAAATATTTATTATCTTGATCATGAATAATAAACAAATAATTGAAAGAATAACATAAATCACAACTAACTATCCATGGTCAGACATAAATAATTATGATTTACTTTCTTCTTCTTAAATCGCCAAATAAGATTACATGTTCATGGTCAGACACAAGTAACTTATATGCTAAAGTTCCAATAAATTCAATTAAAGTCTTGGTTAAAGCACATAAAATTGAAAGTATAGGAAAACATTAAAATAATAAGAAGAATAATTTAAATGAAAGATTCAACTACTTATTTCAATTGAAATAATAGAATTGTAAATGAAAAGGGTTTCCTCTCAGCCCTGGCCGAGAGAATTAGTTACACATGAAGAAAAAATAATAAAACAACAACCAAACCGAAATTGAAGATGGAAGAACGTCTTTGCTTTCTCCATGAATTGCACCAGTCTTCTCTTCTGTTCCTTTGGCTCCTGATCCTCCTTTGTGCATCCATATATGCCCTATTTATAGGGGTCCTCAAGGTTTCATCTAGGAAAGTAAATAAGAGAATACAATATTCCCATATTTCTTTTCCTAATTGGTGATATCTTGCAGCCCACTTTTGACCAATTTGGAGAGTAAATTTGGAAGATATTGGTGAGATACTCTTTTCTTTTTAATCAAGTCCTCTTCCCACAGCCCTTGATTTCATTTCATTCTAATCGTTCCTTCAAAATTTGTGATTATATTACCAAGTTGATGCTGATTTTCGCACAAAATAGTATGCCAGATTTAAAATGTCTTTTTCGCCCTCTAAACTTCAGAATTAGGGTTTCTATGTGAAATACCAATATTCTTTAAATTGAATCAGATTTCTAAGACCACTGGGATCACACAAATCCGAACAACGGGCTGAAATATATGGCCCAAATATTAAGACGTGGTCTAAACAGATTTTGGACTTGTTTAGATGGATTTAACCCATTTGTACCAGAAATCACCAATAACCTATAAAAATATAAAAACACAAATATTAATTAAAATAATTTAAAATAAATGACTAAAAAATATATTTTTGGAGGTTAATCGTGTATGAATTATGCACTTATCAAATACCTCCAAACTTATATTTTGCTAGTCCTCGAGCAAAACAAAAATAAAAAATAAAAAAAACCTAACTATACCACTTTCGCAGGAACTCTCGATTGCATTTAGCATATGCAATAAGTCTTTGAACCCCTAGGTTACCCCTAGTGGACGAGTTATAGTCTCGTGAGGGTTTCCAGTGATGATACCCACAAACATCCGAAAAATAAGTTTCAAAGCAATATACAATCACATATGTAACCTTGAATAGTAAATTGTCATCAACTTGAGATTTTTGAATCATTAATTTATTTGAGATGTCAAACCTATATTCTCCGTCTAAATTAAATTTAAGCTAAGTCTATTTCACTTATCAAAATTTAGTTGAAGACCCAAATTGTCCATCCTTGTTGTAAAGTGCAACAACTAAACACTAATTCAGAATTGGTCAAAACCTCATGACATAACTCCAAAATCTCAAAAATCATCGGGTTTCCAGAATAAGAACAATTTTACATTGGTAACTCAAGTGATTATTTTTTTTTCTTTGACATACTTCCACAAGGTATTGTTTACCCAAGAGGAGCTTAATTTACTCCCAACCTCAAGCCAACCCTTTGGATTTTTTTTTTTTTCATCACAAGAGTCCTGATTGAATCTCATCCTGGTTTACCGATTTTGTTTCTAAGATAATAGAACGATATCACTAAATTTTAGACCTTTTCTAAAAAAATGTAAGCTGACAGTGCTCGTGAAATATGTTTCAAGGTTTAACTATGAGGGTCATCAACTAAATAATGATAAGTATAAAAGACTAAGAACTATCATTCATTCTGACTAGATTAAGTATTTTAGTCTGAAATATACTAATGATTTTCAAATCTCAACCAAACTGATGACAATTCAATACTCAAAGATATAGAAATACTGAACATATTGCATAGGCTTTGAAACCTTTTTTTTTTTAATTTTTTTTTAATTTTTTAATATGAAAATATATACATATATCTATAAAAAAAAATATTCCCTTTACCCCCAAACTTAGATCAAATATTGTCCTCAATAGTTAAAAATGAAAGTCACAAGGGCAAGTTTGAGAATTACCTTGGATGACGTACTATCCAACTTCGAGCAAGAATAAGGAGAAAAATAATAATAATAAAAAAATGGATCAGAAAGAATTACAAGTATGCCACCCCTAAACTTGGATTATAAACATCCACAAAAATCTTGTTTTTTTTTTTTTTTTTTTTTTTTTTAAACTCAACAATTTTGATAAATGTGGTCCTCTAGACGAATACACTCCACATCTCTATCTACCAACCCATCTAAGTATGGTTTCAACCTCTTCCCATTCACTTTGAAAATACTATCATCCTTAGGGTTTTGAATCTCGACTGCCCCATGAGAAAAAACATTTGTCACAGTGAATGGACCAGTCCATCTAGAACGCAACTTCCCTGGAAAGAGACGTAATCTAGAGTTGAATAACAAAACTTTTTGGTTGGGCTCGAAGGACTTCCTAAGAATACATTCGTCATGAAACATTTTAGTCCGCTCTTTATAAATCTTGGCATTCTCATATGCATCCTTACGAATCTCTTCTAACTCATTGAGTTGGAGTTTACGATGTGACCCAGCCTTACCCATATCAAAGTTGAAAGTTTTTATAGCCCAATAAGCACGATGTTCTAATTCTACAGGCAAGTGACATGCTTTTCCAAAGACAAGTCGATAAGGGGACATTCCAATCGGGGTTTTAAATGCAGTCCGATAAGCCCAAAGAGCGTCGTTCAACCGTTGCGACAAGTCCTTACGATCTGGTCGAACCGTTTTTTCTAAAATAGTTTTGATCTCCCGATTAGAAATTTCCACTTGTCCACTTGTCTGTGGGTGATAAGAGGTGCCAACTTTATGAGTGATGAGGTACTTTTTCAAGACAGTTTCAAATGGTTTATTGCAAAAATGTTTACCACCATCACTTATAATTGCACGAGGCGACCCAAAACGAGAAAATATGTTATCTTTTAAGAATTGAATCACGATCCTATGATCATTTTTCCTATAAGGTATAGCCTCCACCCAATTGGACACATAGTCAACAGCTACAAGTATGTATAGGTAACCAAATGAGGGAGGAAATGGACCCATGAAATCAATACCCCAAACATCAAAAATTTCTACGATAAGGATGTTAGTGAGGGGCATTATGTTCCTACGAGAAATACTACCCATACGTTGGCACCGATCACAAGTGGAGCAAAATGCATGTGTATCACGAAAGAGTGTTGGCCAATAGAATCCACATTGTAAAATCTTTGCAGCTGTTTTCTTAGAACCAAAATGACCACCACATGCATGGTCATGACAAAAGGAGATAATACTATGAAACTCATTTTCAGGAACACATCTCCTAATGAATTGATCGGGGCAGTACTTGAACAAATAAGGATCATCCCAGAAAAAATGTTTAACCTCAGCAAGGAACCAAGATCTATCCTGTTTTGTCCAGTGTTCAGGGAGTTGGCCAGTAACAAGATAACTGACAATGTCAGCATACCAAGGTAACTGGGAGACAACTAAAAGTTGTTCATCAGGAAAAGATTCATTCAAGGGTGATAAATCCTTAGTGCATTCAGAGACAATCCTAGACAAGTGATCAGCTACGACATTCTCGGAACCTTTCTTATCACGAACCTCAATATCAAACTCTTGTAATAGTAAGACCCAACGAATCAAAGGAGGTTTAGCATCTTTCTTTGAGAAAAGGTATCTCAAAGCAGCATGGTCAGAGAACACAATAATCTTGGACCCTAAGAGGTATGATCTAAAGTTATCTACAGCAAATACAATGGCCAGTAGTTCTTTTTCTGTGGTGGAGTAATTGAGTTGGGCATCATTCAGAGTCCTACTAGCATAATAGATGACATGGGGCATCTTATCTACTCGTTGCCCTAAGACAGCTCCAACAGCATAGTCAGATGCATCACACATAAGCTCGAAAGGTAGAGACCAATTAGGGGGTTGTATGATGGGAGCAGAAGTCAATAAGAGTTTGAGCTTTTCAAATGCTTGTGAACATTCATCATTAAAGACAAAAGTGGCTTCCTTAGCAAGTAGGTTGCATAAGGGACAGGAGATTTTGCTAAAGTCTTTAATGAATCTCCTATAAAATCCAGCATAACCAAGGAAATATCAAATTTCCTTCACTGTTCGTGGTGGAGGAAGGTGTGAAATCAGATCAATTTTAGCCTTATCGACTTCTATTCCCCTATGAGAAATGAGGTGCCCAAGTACAATGCCTTGTTGTACCATAAAATGACACTTCTCCCAATTTAACACGAGATTTGTTTCTTGACATCTTTCCAATACAAGGGATAAGTGGTGTAAACACTCATCGAAAGAAGACCCAAATATTGACAAATCATCCATGAATACCTCAATAAAACGCTCAACCATATCAGAAAAGATGCTCAACATACACCGCTGAAAGGTAGCAGGTGCATTGCATAGCCCAAAAGGCATGCGTCTATAAGCATAGGTACCGAAGGAACATGTAAATGTGGTTTTTTCTTGATCTTCAGGAGCAATAGGAATCTGGTTGTAACCAAAATAACCATCCAAAAAGCAATAATGGTTATGTCCGTCTAGTCTTTCAAGCATTTGATCTATGAAAGGAAGAGGAAAATGGTCCTTCCTTGGGACTAGATTCAGTTTACGATAATCAATGCACACACGCCACCCAGTCGTCATTCTCGTAGATATTAACTCATCATTAGTATTTTTAACAACCGTAATCCCAGACTTTTTAGGCACTACTTGGATAGGACTAACCCAAGTACTATCAAAAATAGGATAGATGATTCCCGCATCTAACAATTTGAGCACTTCGGCTCGGACAACTTCTCTCATGTTAGGGTTAAACCTACGTTGCATTTCACGAGTTGCCTTTGAGTTTTCCTCAAGATGAATACGATGCATACACCTAGTGGGGCTTATACCCTTGATATCTGCTATTGGCCACCCTAAAGCTGTTTTATGTTCTCTGAGAACATTAAGCAACTTTTGCTCTTGTGCACTATCAAGATTAGAGGCAATAATGACAGGTAACTTATTAGAAGGACCTAAGAATGCATACTTGAGATGCTCGGGCAAAGGTTTAAGATCAAGTTCGGGTGACTCTTCAATAGATGGGACAAGTTTAGACTTGGATGGTAAAAGAGGTTCTACCATGGCTTTCCATTTAGTTGTGTCCATAATAGGGGTAGAATCAAGCAATGAATTGACTTCAGTGATGGATCTATCTATGTTAAAATCTAAGCCAAAATGGGCTAGACAAGTCTCGAGTGGGTCATGAGAAGATAATTGTGGAAATGTGTCATGAACAAGGCTTTCAATCATGTTAATCTCAAAATTATCCTCTAAATATGGAGGTTGTTTTTCCACATTAAACACATTGAGTTTAACATTCATGTTGCCAAAAGATAGTTGCATAACCCCATTTCTACAATTTATGACAGCATTGGATGTGGCTAAAAATGGGCGACCTAAGATGACCGGAATGTGGTTACTAGGATTTTGGACATGTTGGGTATCTAAGACGACAAAGTCCACTGGAAAAATAAACTATTCAACCTTGATTAGAACATCTTCAATTACACCACGAGGAATTTTCATAGATCTATCAGCCAATTGCAGTGTTATAGGGGTCAATTTTAACTCACCAAGACCTAATTGCACATACACAGAATATGGCAATAGATTCACACTAGACCCTAAGTCGAGTAATGCCTTCTCAATCATATGATCACCAATGACACAAGAAATGGTAGGGAATCCAGGATCTTTAAACTTAGGTGGGGTGTTGTGACGGATGACTGAGCTTACTTGCTCTGTGAGGAAGACTTTCTTGTGCACATTTAACTTTCGTTTCTGAGTGCAAAGATCTTTCAAAAATTTGGCATAGGCGGGAACTTGATCAACAAGAGTGAGTACGGGAATGTTTACTTGGACTCGCCTAAACAAGTCCATCATTTCACTATAATTCGTCCCTTTCTTGACTGGGGTCAAACGTTGAGGAAAAGGGGCCTTGGGTATATAAACTTCCATAGGATTGGACTCAGAAGAGGTGGATGATTTTTGACACTCTGGTGAAGCATCATTTTCTTTGAATTGCTTATTGTTCCCTTCTTCTACATCACACTCTTTGGACACAACTTTTGGTTCATGCCTAGGTATTTCTACCTTGTTATCAATTTGTTTGCCATTTCTAAGGGTAGTGATGGACTTCACTTCCTCGTATTGTTCATTCTTAGAACTAGAGCTCACCTCATGTTGACCCTTTGGATTAGTTATTGGTTGATTAGGAAACCTTCCCTTCTCTCTCTCAGTTAAGGTAGAGGCAATTTGACCCATTTGAACTTCTAATTTAGCAATGGATTGAGAATTAGAATGCAAGCTTTGTTGGGTATCTTTTTGGAATTGAAGTGAACTTTGCATGAAAAGATGGAGATTGTCCTCAATGGATGGCTTCCTAGTTTGTGTAGGATATGGTGAAAACTGTTGAGTTGATGACTGACCGGAAGCTTGAGGATAAGAATGAGTGTTGGAATTCCCATATGGAACTCCTTGATTTGACCCTTTGGACCATGATAAATTTGGATGTCTAGCCCAACCAGAATTATAAGTCTGTGAATAAGGATCATTGTCTGGTCTCCTAAAAGCATTCAAGGCATGGGCTTACTCAGATGCATGTTCAGAAAATGTCATATTAGATGGACAAGACATTGTGAGGTGGGTTGGGCTTGAATAGATGGAACACACCTCAGATTTAGGTGTCAATGGGGGCCCACTAGCTAACATCAAAGCATCGACTTTTCGAGCCAAGGAATCAATTTTTGCATTAAGGTCTACAGTACTTCCTATCTTATATATGCCACCCTTCTGTTGAAGATGAGTATTCCTTTCCACCCTAGTTGAATAATCCCATTGTTGGGAATTTTCACACAAAGTTTCAAAGAAGTCCCAAGCTTTGATGTCACTTTTATCCATAAATGTTCCTCCACTAGTGGCATCAACCATGCGACGGTTTTTGGGTGTTAAACCATCGTAGAAATATTGAACTAGTCGCCACTTCTCATATCCATGGTGGGGACACTTAAGAAGTAAATCTTTTCATCTCTCCCAACATTCATAAAATTGTTCAACCTCTTTTGTGTAAAATTTGAAATTTCTCTCCGAAGGGAATTGGTTTTATGAACAGGGAAGAACTTGTTCAAGAATTTTTTTGACAAAACATCCCAAGTAGAGATAGATCCTGATTCTAAAGAATTCAACCATGCCTTCGCCTTATCTTTTAAAGAAAATGGAAAGAGACGTAGACGAATGGACTCATCAGAGAAGTTTTGGAACTTGAATGTGGAACAAATGTCTAGAAAGTCCTTGACATGATAATATGGATCCTCACTATTTAGACCATGGAATGTGGGCAGAAGTTGGATGACACTTGGTTTAAGCTCAAAGTGTGTGGCCTTTGTGGCTGGCAACACTATACATGAAGGTGTACTACATTGGACAGGGGTAGAGTATTCCCTAAGTGTTTTAGGCGTAACCTCTTCTCCCATCTCAACCAAAGGTTTATCCAATTTATTTTTACCTTTAGATCTTTTCCTAAATGTTCTTTCAATTTCTAGATCAAATGATACTAATTTTGGATTTTGAGATCGACAACCTTGCATATACTAGACACACACTCCAGAAAGTTAACAAGGATATACCAAGCAACCAAACAAGCCAAACAAGTATTTTTTTATTATTATTTTTTTAATTTGTTTTTCTAATTTTCTTTGTGAGAATTAATTCAAGGGCAATGTTGATGTTTATTTTCTAATCTTGGAGAGAATTATCAGGAATAGCCACAATAATTATCTCCTAATTAGAGCTCCTACTCTCTTCCAAAGTATATCAAAGGATGACCAGTTAAGGCCTGCCAACTAAAAAACCAGGTGGGTTCCCAGGTAGGTGGAGAGGCACTAGGCCTGCTTAATGACGGGACGTCCACATAACCTTAAGCAACAGAGTTGCCGTTTGACAGAACCTTTCTAGACATTGTTTAGTTGGAAGGTGCTCACTAGAGTTACCAAAGATTATCTTTTTCCAAGAGGGTCCTATGAGCTATATGAAAATCCTAGGGCCAACGTCTACTTGATTTTAGATTAAAAAAATTTAGGCTTGGGTTTGACAAATGTAAGGAGATTTTTAACCTAGGTGGGCAAGGAATTGGTGATGAAATCCAATCCTTATCTTGTTAGGGGTTAGTGCCCTTACTAAAATTTTATGCAAAATGCTAAATTAAAATGCACAAATAAAACAAGTAAGCAATAAAGGAGAGAAAAAAAAACAAAACAAAAGAATAAATAAATACAACGGAGTGAGTGTGTGAACTTTCTCTTCTTTTTTTTTTTCAAAAATAAGTGTACTAACAATAATAAAAGAAAAGAAGAGAAAAACAAAATTAAAAATAAATATAAATGAAGGAAGTTTGATCCTAGAAAAAAACATCCTATGTTATTCTAACCTAAACAAAAAATAATAAATAATAATAAAAAATAAAAAAAAAAGGTTAGAGTCACTTACCTGATTTGCAAAATTATGCACTAGTGCGATTTTTTTTTTTTTTTTTCTTTTTTCTTTTTTCTTTTTATTTTTTTCTTTACGACCCTTTTCTGTACCAAGCATCTTGCAGTTGAGGAAGCAGCAATATCAAACCTGTAAAAAGATGATAATGACTTGGATGTTGCTTGGAATTAAAGGAATCACAGAAATTTGGAATGAAAAAAATAAAAATAAATAAAATAAACCTAAACTAAGAATTATGATAAATAATAATCTTCAAATTTAATTGTATCAAATACAATCCCCGGCAGTAGCGCCAAAAACTTGATGTAAAATTTAGAGTAACCCAAAAGATAGATTAGACAAATTTTACACGCAAGTATACGAATCATAGTAGTAAAGAGTACAAGTATTGCGAGGTCATTCCCACGAGGATTGATTAGACAAATTACATCTAAAAATTACTATCTAACTAATTCAACCAAATATTGATGATTTTGATAAAAGAATAATTGTAAAAGAGATGAAAGAACAATGATAAAGAAAATACCAAGGCTTTGATTCCACCACTAATCAATACAATTCCAATTTTCAATTGAAGTTATTAAATAACCAAATAATCTTCACACATCCAATAAAAAATAATTATAATCAAACATATAGATGGCCTATCCGGGTTAGGGCATAGGTTCAATTAAATATTTATTATCTTGATCATGAATAATAAACAAATAATTGAAAGAATAACATAAATCACAACTAACTATCCATGGTCAGGCATAAATAATTATGATTTACTTTATTCTTCTTAAATCGCCAAATAAGATTACATGTTCATGGTCAGACACAAGTAACCTATATGCTAAAGTTCCAATAAATTCAATTAAAAATAATAAAACAACAACCAAACCGAAATTGAAGATGGAAGAACGTCTTTGCTTTCTCCGTGAATTGCACTAGTCTTCTCTTTTGTTCCTTTGGCTCCTGATCCTCCTTTGTGCATCCATATATGCCCTATTTATAGGGGTCCTCAAGGTTTCATCTAGGAAAGTAAATAAGAGAATACAATATTCCCATATTTCTTTTCCTAATTGGTGATATCTTGCAGCCCACTTTTGACCAATTTGGAGAGTAAATTTGGAAGATATTAGTGAGATACTCTTTTTTTGTTAATCAAGTCTTCTTCCCACAGCCCTTGATTTCATTCCATTCTGATCGTTCCTTCAAAATCTGTGATTATATTACCAAGTTGATGCTGATTTTCGCACAAAATAGTATGCCAGATTTAAAATGTCTTTTTCGCCCTCTAAACTTCAGAATTAGGGTTTCTATGTGAAATACCAATATTCTTTAAATTGAATCAGCTTTCTAGGAACACTGGGCTCACACAAATACGAACAACGGGCTGAAATATATGGCCCAAATACTAAGATGTGGTCTAAATAGATTTTGGGCTTGTTTAGATGGATTTAACTCATTTGTACCAGAAATCACCAATAACCTATAAAAATATAAAAACACAAATATTAATTAAAATAATCTAAAATAAATGACTAAAAAATATATTTTTGGAGGTTAATCGTGTATGAATTATGCACTTATCATTAGACAAGCATGGATTAAGAAAGGTGAGCTACATTGTTTTGCTGTCAATACTGCCCATAGAGCACGTGACTCTAGTTCCTGGTGTTTTTATAGTGGATGCTCTAGACACATGAGTGGAAATAAGTCATTGCTTGGATATTTCAAGGACAGTAATGTTGGAACTGCTACGTTCGGTAATGGGAAAACGTCTGAAGTTTTAGGAAAGGGCACCATTGTTGCTTCCGATCTACCTAGATTAGAATATGTTTATTATGTTAACCAGATATGCGATAATGGGTCTCAGGGCTAATTTCCTTAGCATTAACCAGATATGCGATAATCACCATAATGTCAATTTCACTTCCGATAAAAGTTCAATTATTAATTCTTTTGGAAATTGTGTTATGGAAGGTGTACGTACATTTGATAATTATTATTGCATTTTTCCTAAATTTGTTATGAGAAAGGTCTAAAGTTTATATCCACAGATTCTCACTTGACAGATGTAAATTCCCAAAAATGCACAACACAAATCATCCTTTTTTATTAACTTTTGACTTTCCTTATATACATTTCTTTTTGGGCTTGAGGCCCATTAGAGCAATACCACCTCGATTACATCAGCATGACATCACTACTTCTACTTCCCAAAGAAATACAGAAAGGAAATGGGCCTAGTTATAGGACTTATAAAAATCTTATTGGGCCAACAGCCTGATGGGTCTGGTGTTTGATGGACTTAAGTGGGCTTGGATATTTCCACTCTTACAACAGACATCTCTGCAAAACCATTAGATTTTCAAAAGCATGTGAGTCTTAGAAAATCGAGTGGCATGTTCTCATTAGAATAGATGTCTTCATATGTATCATTTTAGGAATATCTTGCATTATTTTTTTATCCTAGAGTTGGTACATTATCATGCATTTTTATGCATGCATTATGTTTATTGTAATGCATTTTTATTTTGTTTATTATTATGCATGCATTATGTTTTGATATTATTAGTATTATTCATGCAAGCATCATTATGACAAAAATAATAAAAATTATAAAATAAAATTTTTTAGCATTTTGAGCTTGGCTAAAGGTACATATGGTTGTCATATCTCACTCTATTCTCATATTTACTTATTTTATTATGCTTATGGGAATTGGAGTTGTTAGCTTGACCTGAGAGTTTGAGTTATTCACTTGGGATATTTAAGTATTATTTTTAAAACTCATTAACCTTGGGTGTTTTTTTTACTTGGGAGATGATTATAATTTTTACTCGAACTTTTAGTCTTTTTCATCTACCCTGAAGCAATATGTAGGTTCATGAGCTAGGCTAGATTGGTCGATGCTTTTGAATACCTATTGCATGCTCATGAATGTTGGGGGAATGTTTTGAAAAAAAATAAAGAATGAATTTTTTTTATTATATATATGATTGTCTCTTTAAGCCCCCTAGGGAAATGATCCTTTTTTATGAGTAATCGGGTCTCAGTGTTTCAAGAAGCATTGAGTATTCGCGTAAAAGGCGGAAATGATTATCTCAAATTTTCAACCCGAGTAATTGGGCATCTTTCCACAAAGTAGTGAGTGTTCGAGTAAAAAGGGAAAACAAAAGAAAAAATATATATGAAGGGGTGCAAAAGAAAAAATTCGAGACAAAAACAAAAAATAAATTTTGTGTTCCCCTTAATTAGCAATAAGGTCCGAGTTAAATATTTGACTTCTAGATTAGGTTTTGGACTGAATTATCATCACAGTTAGTGTGTAGATTATTATAATTAGTGCGTATTGCTTTCATCTTATTTGTTTGCTTCCACTTGAATATTTTCCATATATAAAAATGTTATGTAAAGCTTGTCTTGTGACTGATTGTGTCTATAAGGTATGTGTGCTGATTTTCTTCAGTACCGTGAGTATAATAGCTAAGTCAAATTTTTGAATATGATATGTTAATTATTAGCTCATTGTATCCACCGCCCTGCTCACATGTTTCTAAAAACAAAAATATTTTTTTATAATAAGTTGAGCATTTTGCATTCATGCATTAGTATTAAGTTCCTGCATTGTAGAGTTATTTTGTTACCTGAGAATCTGGATATATCCTTTAGAGTCCTATGTGTTAATATAAGCTTTGCTTAGATTATTTGGTCTTCCCTTATATTTTTATTGTTATTTATTTCCTTATCATTTCAGTGACAAAAAAGGGGAGAAGTATTTAGAAAGGGGGAGAAGTATTTGGAAATGGGGAGCGATACAGAGTTAAGGGGGAAAGAGTTGTTTAAATGAGGGGGAGAAGTATTTGTTGTCTATTAATGATCATTATGTTACCTATTGATATTGTTCGTTTTATTATGGTCATTTAATATTGATAATGTCTGCTAGTTGTTTTCCACACTTGCTTTTCACAAGTATGTTTGTGTAAGTGTTGTGGTTGCAGGATTGGTAGATCGTCATGAGATCAAAGAAAAAGTCTATGTCTATGTTTATCGGTGTGTTCACAGGTATAGATTTTATTTTGTTTATCGTGAGGATATATTTGTAAAACATGATTTTGTCTCAGAAATACCAAGGGGGAGATTGTAGGAACATTTATTTGTAATGGCATGTTTTTGATAAAAAAAACCGTGTTGAGTGCTGTGGGTATTGGATTTAGTTAATCAAAAGTTGATCGGAAGTTGTGCTGCAAAAAAATAAACAGAAGTTGAAGTTTCTGAAGCTGCCGAGTACTTACCGAGTACTCAAAATGTTCATCATCGAGTACTTGAGAATTTGCGCCTTGGCGCGTATGATAGTGTGAAAACAGTGGGTTTGAAGCGCCATGGTGCGATATGCTGCGCTAACAAGACATTTACCGAGTACTCGAAGAATTCCCTACCGAGTACTCGGATTGGATTGTCGAGTACTCGAATTTCATTTACCGAGTACTCGAAGTTGCCGAATTCAATTTTTAAATATGGGTTATTCTAATGCCTTATCGACTCCTATTGATTTAAGGACATGATTATGAGTTATTATTGGTAAATTGGTCTATGTTTGGAGACTTTATGAAGACTTGGAGGATAAGATAAAGACTTGGAGATTAAGAAATCTTTTTCCATTATTAAAGATTCTTATTCCATAATTGAAGACTTCTTTCTATATAAATATGAGGAGTTATTGAGAAGAGAAGACTTGGTTTGAGAGCTCTGCAATTCTTCTACATAAAAGATTTTCCTGCAGAGAGAGAAAATTATTGAGTCATTAGTCATCTTCTAGTTCTCTCTTATTTTTGGGATTCTCCAATTGTGTTACAACACATATGAACTTTATGCACAATTTGATGACCTAGATATTGAAATAATCTACACAACATATGTTGCACTGTTTGCATTGATCTGTGAAAATCTGAGTCGTCAGAGTACGGAGATCGAAGCGAGAAGCTTCGTAGTAAATTGATTCATTGAGAAGCGGAGCCGTCAGAGTACGGAGCGGAGCGAAGGCTTCATGGAGCGCGAGTGATTCATGACTTTCAGACGTCTATGTACTTCTTGATTTATAGTGCATAGATACCAGAGGGTATCCATGGTTTTTACTTGTAATGTTTCCTAGGTTTTCTATGTCAAAATATTAGTGTCGTCTCTGCTTTATTTTCTGCACTTATATTTATTATTGTGTGATTCGGATTATTAAAATATTGAATTAAAATTGATTATTCCACAATTAATATTTTAATTTGTCAATTAATTAATAAAAAGCCTATTCACCCCCCCCCCCCCCCCCCCCCCCCCCCCCCCCCCACCCTTCCTTTAGGCTTAGTTCACCATCTTCTAGGTAATTTCACTTACTCTGATACCATGTTGAAAATGTAAGTAAAACTATAGTGTAAAGAGAAGAAAAGACTATGTTATTATATTCTCAAAGAGTGATTACAAGATATATATATAGTGTTCTCAGGGAAACAATTTAAGGACAACCCATATTTTGCCCCTAATCAACAAATATCAAATCACAGATTCTGTATTTAATCAAGAGATTAGGAATATCAATCTCTTGATTAAGGGTAAGATGACTACAAGATTGAATCACTTGATTAACGAAAGTTGACTACGAGTTGTCTATCAACACTTATATATTTATGTGTAAATCTGTATATATATATATATATATATATATATATATATATATATATATATATATATATATAACTGTGATGTTATTACAATACATATATATGTTTGTAGATTTATGAATCATTGTTGATTAGGTATTATACTTGCGTGCTAGATCTATATAATCATAGGTGATATAATCTGGACATCTGCAACTATTTGTATGAACTGTATATAGTCTGACCTTTCTCAGGTCATTCCGTCGACCGATAGGAAGGTTTGATCAACCAGTAGAGTTGTTTCAGCCGACCAATATCATTTCAATAGTGAATTTCAATTATGAGTATGCTTCGGTCGACCAATAAGAGGTTTTAGTCAATCGATTAGGTCATGTTTCATGAAAAATTATATTGGAACTTGATTTTTCTATAATTGGATTTTTAGCGTATTTCTTAGCTCCGTAGACCCCAGGATCTACCTATTAATTAGTCCGCATACCCGAGGAATTTAATGTGAAAGAATTAATTAATTTTGTAATACTTAACAGAAGTTGTAATACCCCGTGTTATTTTCCCTTTTTTCTAAAATTATTTCCGATTTATTTTCAGTTGTGATGTCACTTGTTCATGACGTCTTGGTTATTCTTGGTATTTTCCTTATAAATTTCCCGCGTTTACGTTTAAAGTCGATTGAACAACTTTACGATTTCCCCTCGGCGACTTAGTATACTTTCTTATTGTCGACTACGCGGTTTCGTTTCGATGTTAATGTTTCGTACTTCGAATGGACAGCGACACATTTTGGTTGCCCAACATTGAAGGGTTTCGATGTTTGAGTTCTTACCCAGGCATATTTATTTTAGACTGTTTTAGTTATTTGGTGTCCCATGGATTTTACGGGTTTGCGTGATCACATTTGGGAGTCGATCCGATATTTTTCATGATTTATTATATATATGGGTATTTGCATTTGAAATATATATATGTCTGGAATTATATATATATATATATTATCGGTATAGAGATAAAAGAACGATCGATGACCACTACCCATCTTCTTTTTCCCCCTTTTCGTGATCAGACCTCTTCCCTTCCTTCTTCACACAGCATCACGCAACCATGATGTTTCTTCTCCTTCTCTGCAGCAGCCGCGACCTTCTTTTCCACCATCATCGTCATCTCCGGCGAGGAGAGAGAGAGAGAAGCCGGACTAAGGGAAGAGAGAGTAGCGACTTGGAGTTCGCGACTGACCTGGGGTTTGCTGGTTGGAACAGGGTGGTGACGGCGGTGGATTTTAGAGGTGGCGGCATTGCAAGGAGGTGGTCGCGGAGCAGTTCGCGCGACAGGGGCAGAACACTTTCGGCCAAATCTTCGACCTGTGATTTGGATAACTTTCCATGCTCCGTTGGGATTAATTTTCGGAGGGTAGCTGCGCCTCAGTTTCTTGTACGACGTGTAAACGTTTTTGATTTTTTGGTTGACCGGTTGTCGAAAAATCGCGATTTTAGGTATGAATTTTTGTTTGGGTTATGTTAGTTTTGTCCAAATTCGTTAACCTATCATTAATGGGCTTTTTATATATTGTATAGGTTGTCGAGGTAGACGTTTCAGTGTATTCAAAATTTTATTTGGATGACATTGGTTGGCGAGCCCCATATTCGGGGCATCAACACTATTCACGATGAGTCCCATTTCGATCAAAAATTATTTTGGGGCAGAATTGAGCATGCAGCTTTGGCGACATGTCGGTGTATCCGGTTCAGTTGCGGACGTGATGGTTTAACGCATGACATGCATTTTGAGGTGGGAAAAAATATTCTCACTTCCGTATCATTTGCTATGGTTTGGGTATGTGAAACCCGTACTAGTTTCTATATTATTTTAGAAATATATATATATATTTGTGAATATAAAATGTCTATAGGATGGATAGAAATGAAGCAGGAGATAGAAATTAATTTGAGAAATTAAATAAATATTTTTCCTGCTAAATTAGTACCTATTTGAACTGAATGAGAATAGGTGGCCTAGTAACCCCTTGAGATTTAAAGCGGGTTAGTGAAATTATAAAGTTGGGACTTGAACTTAGAACGTGATATTAGTTTCCCATGTTGCTTATGTTTTACGGATTTTAAAACATGTTAGGGGATATGTGAAAGTGAGGGACGTGAACCTATAACGTTATTCTAGCTCCCCTATCTATGTGGATTATTGTTTAATAAATTTGAAAGCATGTAAAAAAAAAAGATATGTGATTATATGCATGTGGATATTTTCTTTAATTGCATTAAAAACATGTTAAGAGAAATGAAAATATTTTCCTAGTGAATTAAAGAAAACATATTTTTTAGAACATGAATTGTGTGTAAGATTATACCCCTATGAATTATTTTCTTTATTGTGATTTAAAAGCATGTTAAGAGGTTTATGATATTTATGTTGGTATTTTGAGAATATTGTTCATAAATATGATGTAGTACATATTTATGTTGATGCATGGTTCATTTGGGACATAGTTGCATATTGAGTACACCGTGTCGTGTTGAGTACATGGTCGTTTGTATATGTGGGTTGTGTAACCATGGGTGAGCTTGACTTGCGTCGAATAGTCAAATATTTTTATAAATATGATGAAATACATATTTGTGTTGGTGCATGGGTCATTGATACACAGTGCATATGGAGTTTGATAAGTGTCAAATATTAGTCATTTTGACCCCTTAACTCGCTATTGTTACGTCCTTTCATTCCATTATTTGGTATTTTTATGTTGTTTGCGTGTTAAAGCATGTTTCAGGAGCTTAATGAAGAAATGAAGCTAACTTCAGTGAATTAACTGAAGAGTGTGTTCTTTCTATCCAAGAGGATAGTCAAGAAGGCAGTCCGAGACAAAAATGGCTCCTAGAGGGCAAAAATGGCATTTCTAGAAGCCATCATCTTCAGCAAAAATTATCGTGGGTTCAAGATTTTTGTTTTAGTGCATTCATGGAGAAAAGTGGTTTTCCATAAAATACCTATACTTTTACCTACGCTTTCAGTTTCAAAAAGTGGATGGAAATCACAATTCTACGCTTGGACCTACGCTTGAAGCGTATCTGTGGCAAGTTTTATGGTTTTAAGATGGTTTCTGCCTGTTCTACCCCCGGTTCGACTCAAGACTTCTGTATACATGTATACATTTATATATATCAATTTTAGGGTTTGCATGAGGGAAGTGAAAAGACTGTAAAGGACCTCTTTACATTATTGCCTATATATACACGATCATATATCAGTGTGAACGTCTGTTTGATTTTGGAGGAGACGTTCATTAGGGTTGTTCAGTTATGGAGGTTCACGTTCATTTAGAAAGGTTCATTCAAACGTACTGCTGCGGAGAGCCATATTCAAACCTAGAGATCCGGAGAAGAAGACTATGGATATCATTTCTACATCACAGATGCAGTCACATGCAGTCACCTTCGACCATGGCCAACCAACTCGTTATCTAGGGTTTTCTAGCAAAACACTAGCCAAGTAATATAGGTTTTTCATTATTTTTAATTATAACGAGGGGAAACTGTTGACCATACTATGATGATTGTAGTAGTTAAGAGACCGTACTAATTTGTAATATAAAATTATATGTTTGTTCTAAATTCTTGTCTTAGATGGAATAAATGTATTATTTTGCACAACTATGATTATTCGATATGAGCAAGAACTCGGATGCTTAATTATGATTTTCTACACAATGGTGGTAATGAAACTTGAAACCCTAGGTTGACACAAGTCGTGCCTTGGCGACTTAATATAGACATGCTTTAGTTTATTTTCATGCAGTAGGAGTAGATTAGAGTAATATAATTGACATGTACTAGTTAGGTCAGTCATGAGACGAGTTGTCACAATCCGGATGATGATACTCTTTTTTGGGGTCGTATTTAGCTATTTGCAGTACGACTTGATTCACAGTTGTGGATCGCCCTCTTACAGTTGATACAGTGAGGAACTGTATTATACGGTTAGTGGTGGAGTGATGAAAACCATAGTTTTATCTCTCATCTGAATCACAACCAATTTAATTTGCTTTCTAGATAATTTTAGTTAAAATAGATAATTTGGTCTTTGACCACCCAAACAAGCCATTTTTAGAAAATATAATTTAGTATTTTTGAATTGCTAAAGTTAACAATCTAAGTATCTGTGGGATCGATATCCCTTACTCAAGCTATTTGTTATTCTACAATTGATACGTGCGCTTGCGTAGGGTAACATCTAGAGTCGTTAAGGTGTTATTTTTAACCACATATTTTTACACACCTGACGTCTCATCAAGTTTTTGGTACCGTTACCGGGGACTTAACATTTTTCAAGTAGCTTTAGTAATTTATTTGTATTATGTTATTATAGTTGTAGCTAAAGATAGATTTTTGTGTGATTGATAGGTATTCTGAAGAATATAAAAGGGAAAAGCGGAGCTTCTAAAGTTGCATCTAGAACTATTATGAGTTTTAGTGTTACCTTGATTTTTGAATTTAATTCTAGCTTGATTTTCTGTTCATAGTTAAAGTAATTTAGAAGTAGTTAATTTAGTTGTTTGAGTAACATATGACCGATAGATCGACCCATTCTAATTTTAGCATTGCGTTAGTCGAATACGATCTTGAGATCGAAAAGACTCTCCGTTGTTTACGTCGAACTATTGAAGAGTGACAACGTCAGTCAGAAGAAGAAGCGATGGTTAACCAAAGAGCCAACCAACAAAGGGCACCAGAGACATCACTCAAAGGACATTACGCGCCCGATGCGTACGACTCCTATGCTGATTTTTCGGAGGAAGAAGAAGTGAAGTACTTCGAGATCAAGACAAGTATGATTTATATGATTACAAAATTTTCAAGTCTTAGAATAGAGGACCCATACCAGCACATCAATGATTTCCTAGAGGTAACCTCTACTGTTAGGTATGACAATTTGCTAAAAATGACTTGCGAGTGAGATTATTCCCTTGGTCATTGAAAGAGAGAGCTAAAGGATGGTACATCAAATTAGCAAAAGAAATTAAAATTGATTGGGAAGCCCTTAAGAGAGAATTCATAGAAAAACATTATCCCATAGGAAAGACCTCTGAAGCACAAGATGCAATCAAAAGCTTTAGGCAGTTACCTGGTGAACATTTTCGTGATGCTTGGGAGAGATATAATGAAATTTTGTATAAGTGTCCCCACCATAGGTTTTCTGAACAAGATATTGCTAAAAGTTTCTACATGGGACTTGGAGAGGTGCATAAGACTTTAATAGATGCGGCAACACAAGCTCAGTTTATCTTGAAGCCAGCTAAAGAACTTTTGGAGATATTTGATAATATAAGTGAAAACACAATTCAGTATCACTCTGAGCTGAGGTTTAGAGGTGGACAACATATAAGGGATCTGACAAATCTTATATTATAGAGCATGATGATCTGAGAGATACCATGACATTTTTTGGAAAGAAATTATAGAGAATTGAAAAGTTTATGCAGCGAAGTCATTCCCCTCCTAGAGAGACGTTTGAAGTCGAAGCGGAGTATTCCCAAAATGATTGACAAGAGATAATGGCTGTTGATGCCAACGCATCGTGGAACTATTCCAATAATGCTCCTTTCACCAATTCATACACCTCCAATGCTAGAAATCACCCATTCTTGTTCTATAAATCTACAAATGTTGAGAATCCGCCATCAAGGTCCCAACAAGGACAATCATCAAATCAACAACCAAGATTCACAGACAGACAGCAGTCATATAACCCACAACCAAGGTTGACTGAGAGACAACAATCATATAACCAATAACCAAGGTTCCAACAGAGTCAACAATCATTCGACTCACAACCAACAATCATGGCTAGAAATTCTCAATCCAATTACCAACCCAGAACATCCAATAATTCCCAAGCTCTTCAATCATTCAATAATTACCATGCTCTTCAGTCATTCAATAATTCCAAAGATCTTTAGTCATTCAATAACAATCAGGCTGTGCAACCATATAACTACCAAACCCAGACTCAAAGAAGCCAAACTTCTCCACCTGATTTTTAGATTAATAGGTTAGAGCAAGTTATTATGGACATTCATAACAAGTTAGGCATTCATACCCAATCGTTACATATGTAGATGGGCCAAATGGCTAATGAGAGGAATGTAAGAGAACCAGGAAGATTGCCTAGCCAGTCGGTCGCTAACCCAAGGCCACAATAAGCATTGGAGCTCCGGTCATTTGTTAATGAACCTAATAAAATGGTTCAAACAATCATGACTCTGAGAAGTGGAAGGGAAGTGGAGAGTAGAGTTGTGGTGGAGCATGAAGAGATGTTGTAGAAAAGAAAGGAAGCCGAACAAGCACAAAAGTAGGAAGCTGAAGAAGAGCAAAGAAAAGAGGCTGAAAGAGTTCAGAAGGATCAACCATCAATAGAAGACAATTTCGATCAGACATTACTTGAAGAGCCAGACATGGCAAGTTACGAGGAGGCAGCGCCATTACCTCAGCGTCTTAGAGAGCCGATCAAGTACGGGAAGCTGAAAGAATCGGATATGTTGGAAATATTCTGACAAATCAAGATTAATTTACCTCTCTTAGATGTAATCGCCCAGATACCGCCTTACTCTAAGTTTTTCAAGGATTTTGCAACCAGAAACAAAAGAGCAGAGCGAAGAATCCAACAAAAATACTCTTAACTGAGCAAGTTAGTTCATTTCTTGTAAGCGATACTCCACCTAAGAGGAAAGATCCCTGTGCTCCCACTATTCCATGAGTCATTTGTGACTAGGAAATTGGTAGAGCTCTTCTTGATCTAGGTGCGAGTATTAACTTGTTTCCTTATTCAGTCTACCAACAACTAGGGTTGGGTGAGCTCAGTCCCACTGAGGTCATACATCAATTTGTTCATCGATCAGTTAAGAAGGTAAGAGGAGTTCTTGAAGATGTCATTGTTCAAGTGGACAAGTTTTATTTTTCGGTTAATTTTGTAGTCCTGGATACAGAACCTGTCCCTGACTCAAAGAAACACATTCCATTAATATTAGGAAGACCATTCTTGGGCACCCCAAATGCATGCATTAACTACAGAACCGGAGCCATAGATCTGATATTTGAAAATATAAAGGTTAGGATGAATGTGTTCGAAGAAAGCCACCAATTACATGAATCGGGGGAATGTTTCCAGATTAATGAGTGTAATGAGCTGGATGATATCATAGCAGACTTTGTGACTCAAATCCTTTAGAAGGATAAGCTAGAGTCATTTATGACTAGAGAATGGCTAGATGAAGAAGTGATTGATTGGGAATCATATTGAAAGCTACAAAATACAGAGATGGATAAGATGGTGACTGCATTATACACTCAACCATGGCATGAGCCGGTTGAACCACTTCTGATAGTTTCAAATACTCCACCCATTCCCTCCTTAACTAATCCTCCTACCTTGGAACTCAAGGAACTGTCTGAAAAGCTGAAATATGTTTTCTTGGGACCCGATAAGACTCTTCATGTAATTATTTCTTCAAAATTGACAGAAAAATAGGAATCGAATTTAGTCGAAGTCTTAAGTGAGAATAAAGAGGTAATAGGATGGAGTGTTTCTTACTTGAAAGACATAGCCCCTCGATTTACATGAATCGAATACATCTTGAGGAAGATGCAAAGCCATCAAGAGAAATGCAACGAAGGCTGAATCTGAATATGAAAGAAGAGGTGATGAAAGAAGTGGTAAAATTGCTAGATGCGGGTATCATTTACCCCATTTCTAATAGCACATGGGTAAGTCCAACTCAGGTGGTGCCGAAGAAGTCAAGCATCACAATGGTGTCAAACTCAAAAGGTGAGCTAATTCCACAGCGCATGACCACAGGATGGCATGTGTGTATTGATTACAGAAAGCTCAACCTAAACACCAGGAAAGATCATTTTCCTTTGCCATTCATTGATTAAATCCTAGAAAGTTTAGCCGGGCAGATCTATTACTGTTTTCTGGATGGGTATTCCGGCTATAACCAAGTGGCGATCGATCCTGTTGATCAGGAGAAAACAAATTTTACTTGTCCATATGGCACTTTTGCATATAGGCGGATGCCTTTCGATTAATGTAATGCGCCAGCAACGTTCCAAAGGTGTATGATGTCTTGGTAGAGAAATTTCTTGAAGTATTCGTGGATGACTTCTTAGTTTTTGGGGAAACCTTTGAAGACTCTTTAAAACATCTAGAACTAGTACTTGAGAGATGCAAGGAGACGAATATGATCCTAAGTTGGGAAAAGCGTCATTTTATGGTTCAAAAGGAGATAGTACTGAGCTATAGTGTATCAAAGCGAGGGATAGAGGTAGATAAAGCAAAAGTTGAATTAATTTCAAAATTGCCTCCTCCCACATCTGTTAAGAAGATATGCTCTTTTCTGGGCCATTTCGGGTTTTACCGAAGGTTTATTAAAGATTTAAGCAAAATCGCTCGGCCGTTATGCAATTTATTGGCTAAGGATGCGTCTTTGATGAAAAGTATCTTAAAGCCTTTGAGGAGCTACGTACTCAACTCTCAACAACCCCAATTATTCATCCCTTAGATTGGTCTCTACCATTTGAGCTCATGTGTGACACTTCTGACAATGTCATAGGAGTTGCGTTAGGTTAGAGAAAAGATAAGCTGCCATATGCAATTTACTATGCCAGTAGGACTCTGAATGAAGCTCAAATGAACTATAAAATTACCGAGAAGGAGTTGCTGGCAGTTGTCTTTGCCTTGGATAAATTTTGATCATATCTATTGGGAGCCAAGGTTGTTGTTTACTTGGATCATGCCGCGTTGAGGCATTTTCTAACCAAGAAGGACTCTAAACCCAGACTGATCTGGTGGATTTTGTTGTTACGAGAATTCGACCTGGAAATCAAAGATAAAAAGGGTTCAAAAAATGTTGTGGCAGATCATTTATCGAGAATTATAGTAGAGTCCCCAAAGGAAACTACTCCTCTTAAGGATTCATTCCCGGATGAATAGTTGTTCAATGTGGCTACTGTGGAACAAATATTGTGGTATGCTGATATTGTCAATTATAAAGTCACAGGTCGAATTCTAAAAGGATGGCTAAAAATGAAAAGGACCGATTCTTCAGCCAAGTCAAATTCTATATCTGAGATAATCCGCGTTTGTACAAGTACTGCTTTGATCAAATTATCAAAAAATGCGTCCCCGAGAGTGAGTTTCAAAGCATACTGACATTTTGTCACACATTAGAGTGTGGAGGGCATTTCGGAGCTCAAAAGACAGCCTACAAGGTGTTGTAGAGTGGATTTTACTAGCCTTCCATATTCAAGTATGCTTTCGAGTTTTGCAAGGAATGTCTGCGATGTCAAAAGCTTGGATCCATAGCTCGATGAGACATGATGCCTTTAACCCCAATTCTGATTATAGAATTATTTGATGTATGGGTATTGATTTCATGAGACCATTTCCAAAAGCAAATAAGAAGGATTATATACTTATAGGGGTTGATTATGTTTCAAAATGGGTAGAAGCTATAGCCACTAAACGTGCTGACCATGACATGGTGGAATAATTTGTAAAGTTAAACATTTTCTCAAGATTTGGTAGGCCAAGAGTTTTGATCAGTGATGGTGGAAGCCATTTTGACAACTAGTTTCTTCCTACTATGTGACGAGTACGGTGTCACTCGTAGAATTGGTACGCCATATCACCCCCAATCATAAGGTCAAGTGGAGGTTTCTAATAGGGAGATTAAAAATATCTTGGGAAAGACTGTGCGTCCGGATTTGAAGGATTGGCCACGAAGGCTAAATTATGCACTTTAGGTATACAGGATTGTGTTTAGGACACCGATTGGTATGTCACCATATCCTTTTGTGTATGGTAAAATGTTTCATCTTCCTATAGAGATGGAACACCGAGCATATTGGATGGTTAGAAGACTGAATTTTGATATAAAGAAAGTCGGTGCACATCGGAAACTCCAACTTCAAGGCTCGAACAAAAGCATTTAATGATAAGCATATTATAAAGAAATTCTTTGAGCCCGGCAAGATGGTTTGGCTGTTTAATTTGAGACTCAAGTTATTTCCTGGTTAGCTCCAATCGAGATGGGATGGGCCATACAAGATTACGAAGGTTTTCCCCCATGGAGCTGTGGAGCTCGATGATCCTGACATAGGAAAGAAATTTGTCTTGAATGGACAAATATTAGAGCACTACATAGAAGTTCAACTAGCCGAGTATGTGGTAAAATGATTGATCTAACTGAACCACTACCTGAGCTGGATAAACTTGATCCGGAGTATTAAGAGGCAGCAATGTCGCACCAACGACGTTAAATATTGGTACTAGGTGATAAGGATAGCTTTTGATCCTAGTTTATAGTTGTAGACGGTAATTTAGTCATTTCCGTATTTAAGATTGAGTCTGTAAAATCAAGTCACGAGGCCATTATCATTTGAGTATGAAGTGTAAATTGAGCCAAGAAGATGAGCTAGGGGTGTGTAGGAAGCATTCAGAGTGGAAAGGGTTAAAGACGAAAAACAAATTCGGCTATGTGGACCTACGCTTCGAGCATAGGCCCAGCTACGCGTCAAGCATAGCGACAGGCCCGTTATAAAACAGACCACTCAGGCCATTTCCCCCCAATTTCATTCAAACATCTCTCTCTCCCTCATTTCTTCACCAATCTTTATAAGGTTTGTTTCTATCATCGATTCATCCGGTTCCTCATCATCCTTCAACGGTGGATCGTCAGATTAGTTTGTGATTGATCCGGATTCACGTGAAGAACTCAAAAAATCTCCGAAACTCAATTTTTGGAAAATCATCGTTTCTCTCGATTCGATGAGTTTTGTTCCATTATTTTGATTTAATATGACTTATTTAACTATTCTAAACTATTATTGACAAACGAGTCTGATCAAAATCGTGTTTTGATCTATTTTCCAAAAAGTTGAGTTTTTCGACTTCGAAAGCGGATTGAATATCGAATTTTTGGGATGACGGCTTGTTTAATCATCGTATTGGATATATTTAGATTAGTTTTAGTTTGATTTGGTATCCGAAACAATATTGCTTACTTTTTGAAAATTCAATATTATAGGTATGGCAAGGGTTAAGGGCGCAACGAGGCGAGTGGCCGAGGCGGCTAGACTAGTAGAGCATGATGTACGACAGAGGTTAAGATCATCGTCTCCAGACTGAGCACCTATTCACCACCGGAGTACACGCACCGCGAGACCACAGTATGTCGACTCGACATCCTAATCTTCCTCATCTTTTGAGGCGGAGGTACCAGAGAGTCTCCACAGGGACGCGAGATCCTGTTGCCACATGGTTGACTTATTGTTGATCCAGTTGCTCCACAAGCACCATCACCGCCACTTGTTCCTAAGCCGCAGGCTGAGGAGATGGAGGAGGATACTGAGAGTGATAGTGTCGAGCAGGAGGATGATGCTGAGCAGAAGGATGAAGGCGATGATACTGATCATGTGGATGAGGGGGGTACCTGAGCCACCTATAGAGGGTGACCCTAAAGTTTTGACTACATTTTTACCTGTGCCCCGGACAACATTGGTTGAGGATTTACTGGATCAGGCAATCCGGAATGGGTATCAGCAGGAGCGTACATATTTATTGAGGATCCCAAACTATTGTTGATGCATGGGGTATTCCGGACGAGTGTCCGCCCGAGTTAGCTACTAAATTCCCACCTATACCCGAGGTACTACCATCTATTTCCGATCTTGTTGTACTTCAGAACGCAGGGCAGTGGGCTGATAAGCATAGGAACTACACGAAGAAGGCGAACTATCACCCGATGCTCTAGTTTTGGGATGTGATAGTCTGGTCCCAGATTATTCCTCATAGTCATACTACCATGTGTTATGCGTCATTTATGGCCCTCCACTATGCTTTCAATTTAGGGCGGTGGATTTCTATTCCCCGGATTTTTTGGGAGGGCCTGTATACACATTATATCCATTTACGCAAGGAGACCAAGGTTCGGTAGCGTCTATCTCTCATTCGATTCCCGTGTTTAGTGATGAAGTTAATGATGGATATCGGGATTGAGATTGATGTGGGTGAACGAGATAGATTCAGAGATGTTTCCCTGGATGCTAGAGGGATGTGGACGTGTGTCTGGACCCGGTTGCATAGGGATGTTATTATGAGACGGAGACCAAGGTTCGATTTATTACTAGTACCGAATGCACAGGCGCAGGTTGATGATGTTGGTTAGGCTGATGCGGGTGTGGCTCAGGATGCTCAGACCGCTGATGACGATGTTGTTATGCCACAGATGTAAGTTGCTGAGTAGGAGGTTGTGTTGCCAAAGGCACCTGCGGGTGGTACTGTTACTCTATCTCAGGCATAGTTTGATGCTCTTGTTGCACAGATGCAGGGGTTAGAGCAGACATTGGCAGAGGAGAGACAGGCTCGGCAGCGTGAGACAGTGCGCCGTCTGCGAGATTAGAGGCAGTTATTTAATAGGATTGATTGTATGAGTTAGCATATGGTTGTGCAGATTCCACCCACACACCTCTAATGATGAGGCTTAGTTTAGTTTTAGTTAGGTTTTTGTTTTTAATTTTGTTTCATTTTTTTTACATTGGAAATAAATAGTCGAGCGGATAGTTTCATATAAGGATTTATGTGACCACTTCGACGATTATTTTCTAAATTTTTTTGTTATTTTCTTAGGGTATAAAATAGTAGTTTTTATGATCAATCGTATTGCGTTAGATATATCCCCGGATTTTTACGCTTATTTTACATGTGCTGATAGTTTGAATTATTTTTAAATTTTATATCACACTATGCAGACATTTGTGCGTTTGATTTTGGGGGTGTATGTGGTTTATTACGAGGTGAATTTTGAAAATTGAAAATTTGACCCGTCTGAGAGGTGTTTTGGCCTGATTTGTATATGTATTTGTATTAGGTGTTATGTAAGATAATTTTAGGATTTTTTATAGAATTTTTGTAGAGATTTTAGAGTAATCCTAGTCCTAGTCTGACAAGCAAGTGGAATGGAAATACAAGTTGGAGTTGGATTATTCATTGCTTCCACTTTCCTATTCAGCCAATGGTTTTAAATCATTTTCCTCTTCGATTCTACTACATCTATCTATAAATACATCCATAGAGTCGACACAATTCACAATTTACAATTCTCAAGAGTTAAGCATTAAAGTTAGATATAATTCTTCTATTTTTCTTTTATTCTTTCTATTGCGAGAGTGTGAGGATGGATGGTGATAATGAGAATTATTTTGACCCGAAGGAGTTCATAGAGGGAGAAGAACCATATGTAGAGGCCGAAAGTTTGTGTAATGGAGCAATGAGCCAGAAAGAAAAAGACCCACCCCGAGATCGTTTCTGCAGTGCAGGTTGCAATTTGAAGAAATATTTCATCCGGAGAGGATGAACCGAGTATTAATCAAACCTGGAAGAAAAATCCTTAAGGAACGAGGATTACAAAGTTTAGAGCAACCGGCAGGGGAAAAGGTGTATCCGGGCTTGGTCCGAAAGTTTTATGAAAATATGATGATTTTGGGACCGCCAGGATTTGAGGTCATGTCGGCTAAAGTGACTCAGTGGAGTACTTCTATTATGATTGGAAAAAAAAAGTATTGCCGATGCGTGGAATATACCAATTGGTAGTTCGGAAAACTTATAAAGAAGACTGATGGAACATCCTCAGGTATGGCCACATACAGATGAGGAGATGGTAAGAGAATTGTGTGTAGTGTCAGATCCAGGTGATAAGGCATGTGAAAATTAGTGGTTGGATTGTATAATTTCGGCTCAAATTCGGCCAAATAATCGGACTAGTGTAAAGGATCACACGATGCTTAAAATGTTCTATGACCTAACTCATGGGTATAAAGTATGTATTTCGACAGTGATCATGGCTGAGATGTCAATTATCCGAGAAATTGTGAGTAGACAAGGGGCAGGTGCAGATAAATTTGATCATTATCTTCCATACCCGTTTATGTTATCGAAGATCATTGCAGAGCAATTGGGTGATAGGATGAACGAGCTGGATGAGACGCGGTGGACAATTATGAAGATATATCCGGAGGAAGACTTGGATAAATTGAAAGAGACAGCAGACTTCCGGATATGGTTAAAAAGCGTCGTGACTAGTGATGATGAAGAGGGGGATGGTTAAGATTAGGGTTTTGTTTTAGTATTAGGATTTTTGGTTCTGTTTTATTTTGTTTTTAGGGACAGTAGACCCTTAAGGTCATGTCTTTATTTTTATTTTATTTTGTACGATTGTAGGCCCGTAAGTCCAAATCATTTTTTTATTATTATTATTAATATTTTTAATTAAAAAAACAAAAAAAATAATTCCTTGAAAATTTGGTGTGATTTCTGAATAGTTATGATGAATTTTATTTTCATTTGTTATGATTGGGTATTTGTGCTTTGTTAATTATATCTATAGGTGATCCAAATCAAGTTTGGGGAAGGGGATTCATGTTTTGCTTTGAAATCCATAATTGAGCGTCAAGGGTAACTATATATGTTCTCCTATATTATTTTTTATCATGGGGACATGGTCTGAGTTAAGTTTGGGGTGAGGGTATAGAATTACAAGGAATGAAAAAAATTCGGAAAATTTTGAAATTTTAAAATTTTGGAATAGTTCTTTGTTTTCACGCATGAGTGTTTTGTATTACAATTTGATTGAGTTTGTGTATATGATGCATGAGTAGTATGTAATGTAATATTCTCATTCATGAGAGTAAGTGTTAGATCGAGTTAGTGAAGTGATGTGGTTTTACATGGGTGAGTGAATGAGTGAAATTGAAATCTAAAAGGACGACTTTGACCTATAAGCACAAGCACACATTCACTATGAGAAATAGGTTGATCTTTGACTATGAAGTTGAAAAAATAATTTTGCCACAATAAAAGGGGAGATGTTATGGTTAAAATGGAGAAAAGTTAAAAATTATTTTGAGAAAATAAAATACAAAAAGTAGTTCTTTGATCTAAGTAACCGGGCATTGGTATCACCAATATCACTGTTCACATTTAAAGGGGAGAAAACTAAATAGTATAAATCTCATGAAAGAAGCTCGGGCCCAGTTGGTCGGGACTAAAAATCCTCGCTGGAAACTCCGGAGACTTAGAAAGATAAAAAGGGATAAAAGGGGAAAGATGGAAAGATGAGTTTTTATTAAAAATGGCAAAGTTTGATCAACGAAGTAGGAGAAGATTAACTGAAATATCATAGTCGAGTGTTCACAAAATCACGTAAGGTTGTCTGTACTTATAGTAGAAAGTAGCAAAATCATTCACTTTAGTGGGAACCATTCGTGACACGAAGCTTGATATAATTGTTGGTCGATAGTGAGTGGAAGTATTTGCATCCATACTATCTTTTGTATTATATCATGATTTAATTAACTTATGTGTGAACTCATGACTGCATGATTATAGAGAACTGAGATGTTGTAGGTACCATCACTGGAAACCTTCACATGACTTCACTCGTCTACTAAGGGTAACCTAGGGGTTTAAAAGGCTTGTTACACATGCTAAGTGTAATCGTTGACCGTCATGAAAGCAAGGGATTAGGTTAGGTTAGTTAGAATAGATAGATTAAAATTCATCATAAGAAAGTTCCTTGAGTTTATTGCTAAGGGTCTAGAAATATGTAAGTTTGGGGGTGTGATAGGTGTCAAATATTAGTCATTTTGACCCCTTAACTCGTTATTGTTACGTTCTTTCATTCCATTATCTGGTATTTTTAAGTTGTTTGTGTGTTAAAGCATGTTTCAGGAGCTTAATGAAGAAATGGAGCTAACTTCGGTGAATTAATTGAAGAGTGTGTTCTTTCTATCCAAGAGGAGAGTCAATGAGGCAATTCGAGACAAAAATGGCTCCCGGAGGGCAAAACCGACATTTCCAGACGTTGTCATCTTCAGCAAAAATTATCGTGGGTTCAAGATGGTCGTTTTGGTGCATTCATGGAGAAAAATGGTTTTCCATAACATACCTACACTTTCAGTTTCAAAAAGTGGCTGGAAATCACATTTCTACGCTTGGACCTACGCTTGGAGATATACTTGGACCTACGCTTGAAGCGTATCTGTGGCAAGTTTTATGGTTTTTCTATGATTTCTGCTTGTTCTACCCGCGGTTCGACTCCAGACCTCTGTAAACATGTATATACATTTATATATATATCAGTTTAGGGTTTGCATGAGGAAAGTGAAAAGACTATAAATGACCACTTTACATCATTGCCTATATATACACGATCATATATCAGTGTGAAGGTGTGTTTGATTTTGGAGGAGACGTTCATTAGAGTTGTTCAGTTGTGGAGGTTCACGTTCATTCAGACGTACTGCTGTGGAGAGCCATATTTAAACCTAGACATCGGGAGAAGAAGACTATGGATATTATTTCTTCATCACAGATGCAGTCACCTTCGACCATGGCTAACTAACTCGTTATCTAAGGTTTTCTAGCAAAACCTTAGCCAAGTAATATAGTTTTTTCATTATTTTTAATTATAACGAGGGGAAACTGTTGACCAAACTATGATGATTGTAGTAGTTAAGAGACCATTCTGATTTATAATATAAAATTATATGTTTGTTCTAAATTCTTGTCTTAGATGGAATGAATGTATTATTTTTCATAACTATGATTATTCGATATGAGCAAGAACTCGGATGCTTAATTATGGTTTTCTACATAATGGTGGTAATGAAACTTGAAACCCTAAGTTGACACAAGTCATGCCTTGGCGACTTAATATAGACATGTTTTAGTTTATTTCCATGCAGTAGGAGTAGATTAGAGTAATATAATTGGCATCTACTAGTTAAGTCAGTCATGAGACGGGTTGTCGCAATCTGGTTGATGGTACTCCTTTTTGGGATCGTATTTAGCTATTTGCAATACGACATGATTCACAGTTATGGATCACCCTCTTACAGTTGATACAGTGAGGAACTATATTATGCGGTTAGTGGTGGAGTGATGAAAACCCTAATTTTCTCTCTCATTTGAATCACAACCAATTTAATTTTCTTTCTCGATAATTTGGTCTTTGGCCACCCAAACAAGCCATTTTCAAAAAATATAATTTAGTGTTTTTGAATTGCTAAAGTGAACAATCTTAGTCTTTGTGAGATTGATATCCCTTACTCAAGCCATTTTCTATTCTAAATTTGATACGTGCGCTTACGTAGGGTAAAACCTAGAGTCATTAAGGTGTTATTTTCAACCACATATTTTTACACACCTAACATCGCATTGGAGTTCCCCTTTTGTATTGGGAATTCAATTGGTGTTGGTCTATGTCCGTTTGTGTATTTATGCATGAGTAGACTTGTTTCGGATTGTCGCAACAATTGACCAGGGGGTGTTCCGAACCTACGGAACTAGTATGTCCGAGAATTGGGTATAGGGTGGGTCGTCTCATCCTCAAAATTGCGGGTCGTCTCATGCATTCGATCTTCAGATCTATAGTCACGGGTTATCTCGTGCAACCGCTCTTCCATGTTGAGAGTGAAAGAGAGAGAAATCACTTGGGAAGAATCGGTGCGGTACTTTTTCTAAGTATGAATGGTTAGAGTATGTGTCCGTTAACCTGTATTGGGTGAAATGTGTAACTTGTGTTGTGTTGAGACTTTTTCCTTGTCATGGATCATCTCGTGAATGGTTAGAGGAGTGTTATCTACCTTCCCACTTGAGCCAGGTATCCTCAGGGGAATGGTTAGAGGAGTGTTATCTACCTTCCCTCTTGAGCCAGGTATCCTCGGGGAATGGTTAGAGGAATGTTTTCATAAATATGGTGAGATAGATATTTATGTTTGTTATCTACCTTCCCTCTTGAGCCAGGTATCCTTAGGGGAATGGTTAGAGGAGTGTTATCTACCTTCCCTCTTGAGCCAGGTATCCTCGGGGGAATGGTTAGAGGAGTGTTATCTACCTTCCCCCATGAGCCAGGTATCCTTAGGGGAATGGTTAAAGCAATTATCCGTTGACCCTTAGAGTCAGGGTGTGTGGTCGTCTGTGTACCATGAGGTGTATCAGTCACATTGCATTCATGTAGCATTTATATGATTCCATTTGACATCTAGATCATGTTATTATTACATGTGGATTTTGGAGCAGGTTTATTATGAATGTTGCTAAATGAATTTATATTTTAATATAATGCTCAACTAAAAGTGGATAATGTAAAAATATGATTTACATGCCTCATTTTAAAGTATAATAAAATGTAAATTCTTATACTTGTGATTATGTATTTTTCTGCCCTTTAAGGATTGAGTATAGGGGATTAGTGACCTCTTTGGGGAGTTGAGGTCAGTGGTGGATTTTAGTATCAACTATGAGTTGAGGCCTTAGAGAAGGCGGGGGATGAGATTGTAAATCTAGTTGATTGTGTAGTATCAACAGTGAGTTGAGGCCTTTGAGAAGGCGGGTGATAGTCTTGCGGTCTTGGTTGATTGCGTAGTACTAACCAAATAGATGTTTCTTTCGCACTTAGAGGAATGTATCATTTATCGTACTTTTGAGGTTTTGAGTCTAGTTAGATGAGGTTATGATTGAACCTGTCTCTTTGCGTGGCAATGGTCTCTTGATTCTGTTAGTAATCTAGAGAGTTAGTATCAAATGTGAATTTGAGGTTTGAATGAATTGGAAGAAGTATTGATTGAAACTAGTTACTTCCGTGGTATCGGCCACTAGTTTTCCCTTGTTATGATCTTAAGGGATCTGAGTGATTTTATTAAGTACTCGAGGTACTATAGTTTTGTAGCCTTGTTTCTTGTGCTTAGTCATTTCCCCTAAGCATTTCTTTTATTGTCCTTTGTATACTAGTATATATTTTTGACTTATATGTCACTCCTTGAGCCGTCGGTTACGGCGTGGTGCCAAACCTCTTCCTCGTGCTGTCATTCAATTTTGTGGAGTTGGAAACGGAGGGTTGTGTTCTGTGAGTCCAATGCATTACCCTTCCTTCATTGTCCTCTTGGACAATACAGGAATCCTTGGAGTAGTAGTTACTCTTATCTGGCTATCTTTCGGAAACGGCGTTTTTCAAGTTTTGAAAACAAACTCTTTCTTATTTAAAGGAAAAACCCATTTTCGCCTACCCCCGTAGCCACGACATGTTTTTTACTTTAAAAAGTGATCTTAGCATCTCCTTTAAAAATATTTTTAACTTCTAAAAGTCGGTGATGGTGACTGAAGGAGACCGGGGGCAAGACAGTCATTTTTACTATGTGAATTCTGATAGGTGTCATATATTAGACATTTTGACCCCTTAACTCACTATTGTTACGTTCTTTCATTCCATTATTTGGTATTTTTATTACGTTTGCGTGTTAAGGCATGTTTCAGGAGCTTAATGAACATATAGAGCTAACTTCTGTGAATTAAATGAAAAATATGTTCTTTCTATCCAAGAGGAGAGTCAAAGAGGCAGTCTAAGACAAAAATGGTTCCCGGAGGGCAAAAATGGCATTTCCAGAAGCCATCATCTTCAACAAAGAGTATCGTGGATTCAAGATGGTCATTTTGGTGCATTCACGGAGAAAAGTGATTTTCCACAAAATACCTACGCTTTTGCCTACGCTTTCAGTTTCAAAAATTTGTTGTAAATAACATTTCTATGCTTGGACCTACGCTTGGAGGTAAGCTTAGGACCTACGCTTATAGCATAGGACATCTACGCTTGAAGCGTAAGTGCGGCAACTTTTGGTGGTTTTTCGTTGATTTTTTCTATTTCACCCCCGGCTTAATTGGAAGACGTGCCTGCAACTCCAAACCTCTATATACATGTATATACACTTATATATATAAGAAGTTAGGGTTTGCATGAGTTTTAGAGTGAAAAGACTAAATAGGGCCTCTCTATACCATTGCCTATAGATACACGAAAAGAATTCTAATTTAGGGATTCAGAAGGTTAGTTTTGGTGAGACGTTCATTCAAAGAGGTTCATTCATTCAGACTTGCTGCAGTTGAGAGCCATATTCAAACCTAGAGATCCAGAGAAGAAGACTATGGAGAGCATTTCTACATCAACGATGCAGTCACCATCTTCCATGGCTAACTAACTCGATATCTAGGGTTTTCTAGCAAAATCCTAACCAAGTAATGTAATTCTTTCATTGTTTTTAATTGTAAAGAGGGGAAACTGTTGACCATACTATGATGATTGTAGTAGTTAAGAGACCGTACTGATTTGCAATATAAAATTCTATGTTTGTTCTAAATTATTGTCTTAGATGTAATGAATATATTATTTTGCACAACAATAATTATTCAATATGATCAGGAACTCGGATGTTTAATTATGGTTTTCTACACAATGGTGGTAATGAAACTTGAAACCCTAGGTTGACACAGGTCGTGCCTTGGAGATTTAATATAGACATGCTTTAGTTATTTTCATGCATTAGGAGTAGATTAAAGTAACATAATTGGGATGTACTAGTTAGGTCAGTCATGAGACGAGTTTTCGCGATCCGGTTGATGGTACTCCTTTTTGGGGTCGTATTTAGGTATTTGCGGTACAACCTGATTCACAGTTATGGATCACCCTCGTATAATTGATATAGTGAGGAACTATATTATGTGGTTAGTGGTGGAGTGATGAAAACCTTAGTTTTCTCTCTCATCTGAATCACAACCAATTTAATTTGCTTTCTAGATAATTTTAGTTAAAATAGATAATTTGGTCTTTGACCATCCAAAACAAACAATTTTAAGAAATATAATTCAGTGTTTTTGAATTGCTAAAGTGAACAATCATAGTCTCAGTGGGATCGATATCCCTTACACAATCCATTTGTTATTCTACAATTGATATGTGCGCTTGCTTAGGGTAAAACCTAGAGTCGTTAAGGTGTCGTTTTTAACCACATATTTTTATACACCTACGTCGCAACAAGTTTTTGGCACCGTTGTCAGGGACTTTGCATTGTTCAATAGCTTTAGTAGTTTATTTGCATTGCGTTATTATAGTTGTAGCTAAAGTTAAATTTTTGTGTGATTGACAGGTACTCTGAGCATAAAAGGGAAAAGCGGAGCTTCTAAAGTTGAGTTTAGAACTTTTGTGAGTTTTAGTTACTTAGATTTCCGCAAATGAATTCTTGCTTTATTTTCTGTAATTTAGAAGTAGTTAATTTAGTTCATTTTTATTTCACAAAAAAAAATTCAAAAAAAAAATAGTTGTTTGAGTAGCATATGACCGATAGACCGGCCCATTCTAATTAAGCTCTGCGTTAGTCGAGTACGATCCTGAGATCAAAAAGACTCTCCGTCATTTACATCGATCTATTGAAGAGCGTCATCGTCAGCAAAAAGAAGCAATGGATGATCAAAGAGCCAACCAACAAAGGGCATCAGAGACATCACTTAAAGGATATTACACGCCCGATGCGTACGACGCCTATACTGATTTTCCGGAGGAAGAAGGAACGAAGCACTTTGAGATCAAGACAAACATGATCAACATGCTTCCAAAATTTTCAGGCCTTAGGATAGAGGACCCATACCAGCACATCAATTATTTCCAAGAGGTAGCCTCTACTGTTAGGTTTGATAATTTGCCTGAAAATTACTTGCGAGTGAGATTATTCCCTTGGTCATTGAAAGAGATAGCTAAAATATGGTACATCAAATTACCAAAAGAAATTAAAATTGATTGGGAAACCCTTAAGAGAGAATTCATATAAAAGCATTATCCCATAGGAAAGACCTAGAAAGCACAAGATGCAATCAAAAGCTTTAGGCAGTTACCTGGTGAGCATTTTCATGATGCATGAGAAAGGTATAATGAAATTTTGTATAAATGTCCCCACCATAGATTTTCTGAACAAGATATTGCTAAAAATTTCTACATGGGACTTGGAGAGGCGCATAAGACTTTGATAGATACGGCCACACAAAGTTAGTTTATCTTGAAAACAGCTAAAGAAATTTTGGAGATATTTGATAATATCAGTGAAAACATAATTCAATATCAATCTGAGTTGAGGTTTAGAGGTGGACAACAGAATAGGAGATCTGAGAAATCATATGTTGTATAGCATGATGATGTGAGAGATACTATGGCATTATTTGGAGACAAATTAGAAAGAATTGAAAATTTTATGCAGCGAAGTCATTCCCCTCCTACAGAGACATTTGAAGTTGAAGCTGAGTATTCCCAACATCAGTGTCAGGAGATAATGGTCGCTGATACCAACACATCGTGGAACTATTCCAATAATGCTCCTTTCACCAATTCATACACCTCTAATCCTATAAATCACCAACTCATGTCTTACAAATCTACCAATGTAGGGAATCCACCACCAAAGTTTCAAAAAGGGCAATCATCCAATCAATAGCCAAGATTCACAGAAAGACAGCAATCATATAACCCACAACCAAGGTTCACTGAGAGACAACAATCATATAACCAACAACCAAGGTTCCAACAAAGTCAACAATCATTTGACTCACAACCAACAATCATGACTAGAAATTCTCAGTCCAATTACCAACCCAGAATATCCAATAATTCCCAAGCTCTTCAATGATTCAATAATTCCCAAGATATTCAGTCATTCAATAACAATCAAGTTGTGAAGCCATATAATTACCAAACCCAGCCTCCAAGAAACCAAACTCCTCCACCCGGTTTCCAGACTAATAAGTTAAAACAAGTTATACTGGATATTCATAACAAGCTAGGTATTCATACCTAATCATTGGCACAACTACATATGCAGATGGGTCAAATGGCTAATGAGAGGAATGTGAGAGAGCCAGGGAGATTACCTAGTCAGCAAGTCACTAACCCAAGGTCACAACAAGCACTGGAGCTCAGGTCATTTGTCAATAAACCTAATGAAATGGTTCGAGCAATCACGACTCTGAGAATTGGACGGGAAGTGGAGAGTCGAGTTGAGGCGGAGCATGGAGAGAGGTTGCAAAGAAGAAAGGAGGCAAAACATGAACAGAGGAATGAAGCGGAAGAATAGCAGAGGAAAGAAGTTGCAAGGAAATAGGGTGAAAGAGTGCAAAAAGACCAACCATCAGTAGGAGATAATGTCGATCAGATATTACATAAAGAGCTAGACAGGGCAAGTTACGAGGAGGCAACACCATTTCCTCAATGTCTTAGAGAGCCGGCAAAGTACGAAAAGTTGAAAGAATCTGATATGTTGGAAACATTCTGACAAATTCAAGATAAATTTACCTCTCTTAGATGTAATCGCCCAAATACTGCATTACGCTAAGTTTTTCAAGGATCTTTGCACCCATAAGTGAAAGAGCAGAGCGAAGAATCCAACAAAAATACTCTTGACTGAGTAAGTGAGTTCATTACTTTTAAGCGATACTCCACCTAAGAGGAAAGATCCCGGTGCTCCCACTATTCTATGTGTCATCGGTGACCAGGAAATTGGTAGAGCTCTTTTTTATCTAGGTGCGAGTATTAACTTGTTTCCTTATTCAGTCTACCAACAATTAGGGTTAGGTGAGCTCAGCCCCACTAAGGTCTTACTTCAATTTGATGATCGATCAATCAAACAGACAATAGCAGTGCTTGAAGATGTCATTGTTCAAGTGGGCAAGTTTTATTTTCTAGTTGATTTTGTAGTACTAGATACAGAACTTGTTCCTGATTGAAAAAACATATTCCAGTAATACTGGGAAGACAATTCTTAGTTATGGCAAATGCATGCATCAATTGCAGAACCGGAGCCATGGATCTGACCTTTAGAAATATAAAGGTCAGGATGAATGTGTTCGAAGGAAGCCATCAATTTCCTGAATCTGGGGAATGTGTTTAGATTAATGAGTGCGATGAACTGGATGATATTATAGCAGATTTTTCAACTCAAATCCTGGAGAAGGATGAGCTAAAGTCATTTATGACTAGCGAATGGCAAGATGAGGAAGTTGTTGATTGGGAGACATACTGGAGGCTTCAAAGTAAACATCCGGATGTGATGGAGACTGCTTTATATACTCAACCATGGAGGGAACCAGTTGAACCGCTCCCGATAGTTTCAAAAATTCCACCAATTCCCTCCTTAACTACTCCTCCTACCTTGGAACTCAAGGCACTGCCTGAAAAATTGAATATGTTTTGTTAGGACCCGGTGAGACTCTTCTAGTGATTATATCTTCAAAGTTGATAGAAAAACAGGAATCGAGTCTAGTCGCATTTCTGAGTGAGAACAAAGAGGCAATAGGATGGAGCGTTGCTGATTTGAAAGGCATAGACCCCTCAATTTGCATGCATCGCATACATCTTGAGGAGGATGCAAAGCCATCAAGGGAAATTCAACGAAGGCTAAATCTAAATATGAAATAGGTGGTGATGAAAGAAGTAGTAAAATTGCTGGATGCGGGTATCATTTACCCCATTTCTGATAACACATGGGTAGGTCCAACTCAGGTGGTGCCGAATAAGTCGGGCATCACAGTGGTGCCAAACTCAAAAGGTGAGATAATTCCACAATACATGACCACAGGGTGGCGTGTGTGTATTAATTACAGAAATCTCAACCTGAACACTAGGAAGGATCATTTTCCGTAACCATTTATTGATCAAATCCTGGAGAGGTTAGCCGGGCAGAGCTACTACTATTTTCTAGATGATATTCCGGCTATAATCAGGTGGCGATTGATCATGTTGATCAAGAGAAAACCACATTTACTTGTCTGTATGGCACGTTTACTTATAAGCGAGGGATAGAGGTAGATAAAGCAAAAGTTGAATTAATTTCAAAACTGCCTCCTCCCACATTTGTTAAGCAGATACGCTCTTTTCTGGGTCACGCCGGGTTTTACCAAAGGTTTATTAAAGATTTCAGCAAATTTGCTCGGCTGTTATGCAACTTATTGGCTAAGGACACTACTTTTGTCTTTGACGAAGAGTGCCTTCATGATTTTGAGGAATTGCGTATTCAACTTTCATCAGCCCCGATTATTCATCCGCCAGATTGGTCTCTACCATTTGATCTCATGTGTGATGCTTCTGACTATGCCATAGGAGTTGTGTTTGGTCAAAGAAAAGATAAGTTGTCGTATGCTATTTATTATGCCAGTAGGATTCTGAATGAAGCTCAGATGAACTACACAACTACCAAGAAGGAGTTGCAGGTAGTCGTCTTCACCTTGGATAAATTCCAATCATATCTATTGGGCACCAAGGTCGTTGTTTACTCGGATCATGCCACTCTGAGGCATTTGCTGACAAAGAAAGACTCTAAGCCCCGACTGATTTGGTGGATTCTGCTGTTACAATAATTTAACTTGGAAATCAAAGATAAAAACGGTTCAGAGAATGTTGTTGCGGAGCATTTGTCAAGGATTATTGTCGAATCCACAAAGGAAATTACTCATCTTAAGGATTGTTTCCCGGATGAACATTTTTTCAATGTGGTTGTGGTGGAACAAATACCGTGGTATGCTGACATTATCAATTATAAAGCCACAGGTCGAATCCTAAAAGGATGGTCTAAGAATGAGAAAGACCGATTCTTCAGCCAAGTCAAATTTTATATCTGCGATAATCTGCGTTTGTACAAGTATTGCTCTGATCAAATAATTAAAAAATGCATCCCTGAGAGTGAGGTGCAAAGCATACTGACATTTTGTCACACGTTGGAGTGTGGAGGGCATTTCGGAGCTCAGAAAATAGCCCATAAAGTGCTGCAGAGTAGATTTTTCTGGCATTCCATATTCAGAGATGCTTTTGAATTTTGCAAGACATGTCTGCGATGTCAAAAGCTTGGATCCATATCTTGACGAGACATGATGCCTTTAACCCCGATTCTGATTGTAGAATTATTTGATGTGTGGGGTATTGATTTTATAGGACCATTTCCGAAAGCAGATAAGAAGAAGTATATACTTATGGGGGTTGATTATGTTTTTAAATGGGTAGAAGCTATAGCCACCAAATGTACTGACCATAACGTGGTGGAAGAATTTATAAAGTCGAATTTTTTTTCACGATTTGGTATGCCAAGAGTTTTGATCAGTGATGGTGGAAGCCATTTTGACAACCAGTTTCTTCCTGCTCTGTGTAAGAAGTATGGTGTCACTCATAGGTTTCTAATAGGGAGATTAAAAATATTTTGGAAAATACTGTGCGTCCGAATTTGAAGGATTGGCCTCGAAGGCTAAATAATGCACTTTGGGCATACAGGACTACGCTTAAAACACCAATTGGTATGTCACCATATCGTCTTGTGTATGGTAAAGCATGTCATCTCCCTGTAGAGCTGGAACACCGAGCATATTGGGTTATTCAAAAACTGAATTTCGATATAAAGAAAGTCGTTGCGTAGCAGAAACTCCAACTTCAAGAGCTTGAGGAGTTGAGAAATAATGCGTATGAAAACTCTCAGATTTACAAGGCCTGAACAAAATCGTTTCATGATAAACATATTAGAAAGAAAATTTTTGAGCCCGGCCAAAAAATCTAGCTGTTTAATTCGAGATGGGATGGGCCATACAAGATTACGAAGGTTTTCCCCCATGGAGCCGTGGAGCTCGATGATCCTGACATTGGAAAGAAATTTATAGTGAATGGACAAGAATTGAAGAATTATATAGAGGTGCAACCAGCTAAGTGTGTGGAAGAAACGATCTATCTAACTGAACCACCACCCGAGCTGGATAAGCTTGATCCGGAGTATTGAGAAGTAGCAACGTCGTACCAACGATGTTAAATATTGGTACTAGGTGAAGAAGAGTAGCTTTTACGCCTAGTTTGTAGTTGTAGACGTTAATTTAGTTATTTTAGTATTTAAGATCGAGTATGGAAAAATGAGTCGCGAGGCCATCATCATTTGAGTAGGGAGTGTAAATTGAGCCTAGGAAGTATTGAGAATGCATGGGGTTAAAGACGGGATGAGAAGACGGCAAAAGAAAAGAAAAAAAAATTGGGCCATAGGGGCTTACGCTTCAAGCGTAGGTCTAGCTACGCTTGGCTGCAGGCCTGTTATAAACAGGACCCGTTGTTAGTTCCCCCCCCCCCCCCCCCTCTCCTGCCCCCTCCCCATTCCGTTCAAACTCTTCTTTCTCTCTCAATTCTCCACCAATCTTTACGAGGTTTGATTCTACCATTTATTCGTCTGATTCCTCATCATTCTTTGCAAGCGGATTGCCAGATTAGTTAGTGATTTGTCCGGACTCACGTGAAGTACTCGAAAAGTCTCCGAAACTCAATTTTTGGAAAATCATCGTTTCTTTCAATTTAGTGAGTTTTGTTCCATTATTTTGATTTCATATGACTTATTTAACTATTCTAAACTAGTATTGACAAACAAGTCCGATCAAAATCGTGTTTTGATCCGTTTTCTAAACATTGAGTTTTTCGACTTCAAAAATGGATTAAATATCATATTTTTTTGGGACGACGACTTGTTTAATCGTCATATTGGATATATTTAGATATAGTTTGAGTTTGATTCATCGTCCGGTTCATTATGGCTTACTTTTCAAAAATTCCCTATTATAGGCATGGCACGGACCAAGTTGTTAACGAGACGAGTGGCTCAGGCTGCAGTTACGGTTGATCCACCGGTGCGATAGAGGTCGTTATCGTCATCTCCTATACCATCCCCGATTCGACGTTGGAGTACACGCGCTAGGAGACCACAGTATGTCGACTCGGCATCCTTGTCTTCCTCGTTTGTTGAGGCAAAGATGCCAGAGAGTTCCACATAGGAACGTGACATCCTATTGACACATGGTCACCTAGTAGTTGACCCAGTTGCTCCACGGGCACCACCACCGCCACTTATGATGGAGCAGCAGGCTGAGGAGATGGAGGAGGATGCAGAGGGTGATGACGTTGAGCAGGAAGAGGACGCCGCTCAGGGTGATGATCGAGCAGATCAGAGGGTACTGGAGCTACCGGTGGAGGGTGACCCCAGAGTTTTGACTACATATTTACCTGTGCCTCGGACAGCATCAGTAGAGGATTTACTAGACCAGGAGATCCAGAATGACTATTAGCAGGAGCGGACATACCTGATGAGGATACTCGAGGATTTATAGCCAGTACCTGCCTGGATGATCGACCGATTGAGGGCTCAACGTCTACTGCCTATTCTTGCCCTGGTTACTCCACATATTTGCGAGGATATGATCCGGATTTCTGGCTACACATGCGTCATTTCAGCAGGGGGCTGAGACTACGGATAGTGGTCCGAGGTACTAAGATTGAGATTACTCCCCAAACTATTGCTGAGGCATGGGGTATTCCGAATTAGTGTCCACCCGAGCTAGCTGCCGTGTTCCCACCTATGCTCGAGATACTCCCATCTATTTATGAGATTATTGCACTTCAGACTGTGGGGCAGTGGGCTGATACACATTGGAACTGCATAAAGAAGGCGAACTATCACCCGATGCTTTGGTTTTGGGATGTGATAGTCCAATCCCAGATTCTGCCGCACAGCCATACCACCATGTGTTATGCGCCATTTTTGGCCCTCCACTATGCTTTCGAGTTCGGGTGATAGATTTCTATCCCACGAATTTTGTGGGAAGGCCTATATACACATTATATTCATCTGCGCAAGGAAACCAAGGATGGTCAGCATCTATTTCTCATTCGATTCCCATGCTTGGTGATGAAGATTATGCTAGATGCCGGGATTGAGATAGATGCGGGTAAGCGGAACAGATTCAGAGAGGGTACCCTGTATCCCAGAGGGATGTGGACTAGTGTCTAGACCCGTTTTCATGGAGATGTTATTATGAGGCAGATACCAGTGTTCGGTGTATTACCAACACCAGATACACAGGCCCAAGAGTAGGCTGATGATGCTGGTCAGGCTGATGCAGGTATGGCTCAGAAGGCTAAGGCTGTTGATGATGCGGAGATGCCACAGATGTCGACTGCTGAGCAGGAGGTTGTGTTTCCAAAGGTTTTTGTGGGTGGTATTGTTACTCTGTCTCAAGCACAGTTTGATGATATGATTGCACGGATACAGGGGATAGAACGGACTTTGGCAGAAGAGAGACAGGCCCGACGGAGAGATCAGAGGCGGTTATTTCATCAATTTGACTATATGAGTCAGCATATGGGTGTGCATATTCCACCTACACCACCGACCTCTGATGATGAGACTTAGCTTAGTTTTAGTTAGGTTTTTGTTTTAGATTTATTTTTGCTTCATTGTTTTTATTACATTAGAGATAAATTGTCCAACAGATAATTTCATATAGGGCTTGATGTGACCACTTGAACGATTATCTTCTAAATGTTTTTGATATTTTCATAGTTTATAAAATTGCAGTTTTGATGATTCAATCAAATTGTTTGATGTATCCCCGAAATTTTATACTAATTTTACATGTGTGAATAGTTTGAATTCTTTCAAAATGTTATATCGCATATGCATAAATTTATGCGTTTAAGTTTGGGGGTGTATCAGTGGTGGATTGATCGGGAGATTGTTCTTTGAAGAAAAACAATTATTTGGGCCAAGCTTACGCTTGAATATGGGGTACAACGAGGGAGTTTTTGAAAAATTATAAATTTGACCCGTTTATGGGGTGTTTTGGCCTAGATTGTATCAATACTTGTATTAGGACTTGTTTAAGTTATTTTTAGGATCTTTTATAGAATTTTTGTAGATTTTTTAGAGTAATCCTAATCTGACAAGGAAAAGGAATGCAAATACAAGTTGGAGTTGGATTAATCATTGTTTCCCCTTTCCTAGTCAGCTAAGGGTTTTAAATCCTTTTTCTTTTCTGATTCTACTACATCCATCTATAAATACAGCCATAGAGTAGACACAATTCATAATTCTCAAGGATTGAGCAATAAAGTTAGATATTATTCTTCTGTTCTTCTTCTATTCTGTCTATCTCAAGGGGGGTTAGTATGGATAATGTTAATGAAGATTATTCTGACCCGGAGGAATTTATAGAAGGTACAGAACCGATGTGGATATGAAGAGCTCGAATGAAGGAGCTACGAGTCGGAATGGAAGTCGAACCACACCAAAATCGTTTATGCAGTATAGGTTGCAATTTGAAGAGATATTTTATCCAGAGGGGATGAACCTAGTATTAATTGCACCCGAAAGGAAAATCCTTAAAGAACGAGGATTGTAAAGTTTAGAAAAACCAGCGAGTGAAAAGGTGTATCCGGGCTTGGTCCAAAAATTCTATGAAAATATGACAATTTCGGGACCGACAGGATTTGAGGTTACAAAGGCTAAAGTGACTCAGTGGAGTGTTTCTATTGTGATTGGAAGAAGAAGTATTACCGATGCGTGGAATATACCAATCGGTGCTCCGGCAAACTTACAAGAAATATTAAAGGAACATCTTCAACTATGGCCACATACAGATGAGGTGATGGTTCGGGAATTGTGTGTAGTATCAGATCCAAGAGATAGGTTGTGTGATAATTGGTTGTTGAAGTCGGATCTGCTTTATTTGGATTGTGTCGTTTCGACTCAACTTCGGCCCAATAATTGGACTAGTGCAAGGGATCACACTATGATTAGAACTTTGTATGCCCTAACTCATGGGTATGAAGTGTGTGTTCCAACATTGATCATGGCTGAGATGTCAATTGCCCAAGCAATTGTGAGTAGAGAATGGGCAGGTGCTGATAAATTTGAACTTTATCTTCCGTACCCGTTTTTATTGAAGATCACTGCAGAAAAATTGGGCAATAGGATGAAGAAGCTAGATGTGATGCGGTGGATAATTATGAAAGTTTATCCAAAGGAAGATTTGGAAAAGTTGAAAAAGACTACACACTGTCGGATATGGTTGAAATGCCTCGTGTCAAGTGATGAAGAAGAGGAGGAAGATTAGGGTTTAGATTTAGGTTTAGGATTTTTGTTTATTTTTTATTTTTTTTTTAGGGACGGTAGACCCTTAAGGCCACGTCTTTGTTTATTTTATTTTATTTTAGGATTGTAGGCCTTAAGGCCAAATTATTATTTTTTTAATTATTATTATTTTTGTTCTAAAAAAAAAGAGAGAATCTTTGATTCCTTGAAAACATGTGTTGATTTTTAGATATTTATGATAAAATTACTTTTCCTTTTCTATGATTGGGTATTTGTGTTTTGTTGATGATATCTACAGGTGATCAAAATCAAGTTTGGGGGAGGGGATTCGTGTTTTGCTTTGGAATCCAAAATTAAGCTTCAAGGGTAACTATGTATGTTCTCCTATATTATTTTTGACCATGAGGACATGGTCTGATTTAAGTTTGAGGGTGAGGGTATAGTATTACAAAGAATGAAAATTTTTGAAAAAAAATTGAAATTTTTAAAATTTTTGAGCAATTCTTTGTTTTCACGCATGAATGTTTTGCATTACAATTCGATTGAATTTTTGTATATGATGCATGAGTAGTATGTAATGTGATATTCCCATTCATGAGAGTAATGATTAGATTGAGTTAGTGAAGTGATGTAGTTTTACATGGGTGAGTGAATGAGTGAAATTGAAATCAAGAAGGACGACTTTGACCTATAAGCACAAGCACGCATTCACTATGAGAAATAGGTTGATTTTTTACTATGTAGTGGAAAATTAATTTTGCCACAATAAAAGGGAAGATGGGGAGTTGTTTTGGTTGAAATGGAGAAAATTTAAAAAATATATATTCATTGAAAAAAAAAACTGCAAAAAAAAGTTCTTTGATTTGAGTAACCGGGCCTTAGTATCATCAAAATTATTGTTTGCATTTAAAGGGAAGAGACTGGTGAGCATAAATCCCATGGAAGAAGCTCGAGCCCAGTTAGTCGGGACTAAAAATCCCCGTTGGAAAGTCCGAAGACTTAGAAAGACAAAAAGGAATGAAAAGTGGGAAGATGGAAAGATATGTTTTTATTAAAAATGGAAAAGTTTTATCAATGAAGTAGGAGAAGAAAAACTGAAATATCATAGACAAGTGTTCACAAAATCACAGAAGGTTGTCTGAATTTAGAGTAGAAAGTAACGAAATCATTCACTATTAGTGGGAACCATTCATGACATGAAGCTTGATATAATTGTTGTTTGGTAGTGAGTGGGAGTATTTGCATCAATGTTGTCTTTTGTATTATATCATGATTTAATTGAACTTGTGTGTGAACTCATGACTGCGTGATTAATAGAGAACTGAGATGTTTGTAGGCACCATCACTGGAAACCTTCACGAGACTCCACTTGTCCACTAGGGGTAACCTAGGGGTTTAAAATGCTTGTTACACGTGCTAAGTGTAATCGTTGACCCTCACGAAAGCAAGGGATTAGGTTAGATTAGTTAGAATAGTTAGAGTAGTTAGATTAAGAAGATCATCATAAGAAAAGTTCCCTGAGTTTATTGCTAAGGGACTAGCAATATGTAAGTTTAGGGGTGTGATAGGTGTCAAATAATATACATTTTGATCCCTTAACTCACTATTGTTACGTTTTTTCATTCCATTATTTAGTATTTTTATTGCGTTTGCGTGTTAAGGCATATTTCAGGAGCTTAATGAAGAAATGGAGCTAACTTAAGTGAATTAACCGAATAGTATGTTTTTTCTATCCAAGAGGAGAGTAAAAGAGGCAGTCCAAGAAAAAAATGGTTCCCGTAGGGCAAAAATGACATTTCCATAAGCCATCATCTTCAGCAAAGAGTATCATGGGTTCAAGATAATCGTTTTTGTGCATTCATGGAGAAAAGTGATTTTCCACAAAATACCTACATTTTTTCCTACACTTTCAGTTTCAAAAAGTGGCTGGAAATCACATTTCTACACTTGGACCTATGCTTGGAGGTACGCTTGGGACCTACGCTTGAAGTGTAGGCCTACTACGCTTGAAGCGTACGACATCTACGCTTGAAGCATAAGTGCGGCAACTTTTGGTGGTTTTTTGTCGATTTTTCCTGTTTCACCCCGACTTAATTGGAAGACATGTCTGCGAATCCAGGCTTCTATATACATGTATATACACTTATATATATGAGAAGTTAAGGTTTGCATGAGTTTTAGAGTGAAAATACTGAAAAGGGCCTCTCTATACCATTGTCTATATATACACGAGAAGAGTTCTGATTTAGGGATTCAGAAGGTTGGTTTTGGTGAGACGTTCATACAAAGAGGTTCATTCATTCAGACTTGCTATTATTGAGAGCCATATTCAAACCTAGAGATCCAGATAAGAAGACTATGGAGAGCGTTTCCGCATCAACGATGCAGTCACCATCTTCCATGGCTAACTAACTCGATATCTAGGGTTTTCTAGCAAAACCCTAACCAAGTAATGTAGTTCTTTCATTGTTTTTAATTGTAAAGAGGAGAAACTATTGACCATACTGTGATGATTGTAGTAGTTAAGAGACCGTACTGATTTGCAATATAAAATTCTATGTTTGTTCTAAATTCTTGTCTTAGATGGAATGAATATATTATTTTGCACAACTATGATTATTCAATATGAGCAGGAATTTGGATGCTTAATTATGGTTTTCTACACAATGGTGGTAATGGAACTTAAAACCCTAGGTTGACACAGGTTGTGCCTTGATGATTTAATATAGACATGCTTTAGTTTATTTTCATGCATCAAGAGTATATTAGAGTAACATAATTGGTATGTACTAGTTAGGTCAGTCATGAGACGGGTTCTCGCGATCCGGTTGATGGTACTCCTTTTTGAGGTCGTATTTAGCTATTTGCGGTATGAGGATTCATAGTTATGGATCGCCCTCGTACAATTGATACAGTGAGGAACTATATTATGTGGTTAGTGGTGGAATGATGAAAACCCTAATTTTCTCTCTCATCTGAATCATAACCAATTTAATTTGCTTTCTAGATAATTTGGTCTTTGACCACCCAAAACAAATAATTTTCATAAATATAATTCAGTATTTTTGAATTACTAAAGTGAACAATCATAGTCTCTGTGGGATCGATATCCCTTACATGAGCCATTTGCTATTCTACAATTGATACGTGCGCTTGCGTAGGGTAAAACCTAGAGTCGTTAATGTGTTGTTTTTAACCACATTTTTATACACCTAACGTCGTAATTGAAACCCTACTTTTTAACATTTCTCGAGATTCCGAGGCTTCTTTCTCAAGATCTCGACCTACAGTGTTTTGAAAGGTGTATTCTTATTTCACCTTTGCTTTCGATCATTTTTAAGTCTCGGGTATGAGGCTTGTTGTTAAGTGCACACACGTAATGTGGCCTTTCCTCTTCTTTTGGTTTCTTTGTCCAGGTGTTTTCTCTAAACCCGTATGGTTGTTCTTAACCTTGACATTGATGTCCCGGTTATCTATTAGTTTAGCATTGGAAACTTTTTTCCCTTGCTTTGTTTCTTGACCCTTATGTGATTGTTAATGAGAGTAGCGTTCATGTACTCTCCATGATTTGATCGGTTAGCTTTCCTTATTCATAGTGAGAGTGTTGGTGATTTATTGATCATATTGGAGATAGTGTTATGAGATTCATATGGTGATATAATTGAGGTGATTTAGTCCTTGAAAGGTAGATCTCCTCTAGGAATGGGATGATGGTTCATATTATATATATATATATATATATATATATATATATATATATATATTGATGATGGTTATGTTAATACGCAAGGATGTGAATGTTTTCCCTCCTGTGTTCTCGGGGAGTGGGTTGTGAGCCTTCCTTGTTACTAGTTGTGGATTTATCTTCTTTTGGATATTAGAGGTGATTGTGATTCTCTCTTTTTAGATATTCTGGTTAGCGTTGAGAACGCTTGGTGATTAGTCAGTTTGGACTGGGTTATTGTGTACTTGGCGTACATTTGTGAGAGTAGTGTAGACTACTAAAGTTGGTACTTAGAGTACGAGTCTTAGTTATACTTTGTGAGACTCATGTTGTGTACTTATACATATATATATATATATATATATATATATATATATATGTATGTATGTATGTATCCCCTATATACCTACATACGGTAGTATATGAGTCAGTGCCTTGTGATTCGTAGCCGGGATTTGTAGTGTACTATATATCTTGCTGGATGGTTTAGCGTTACCTAAACAGTTAGAGGATGTAGTAGTTAGGATTTTATTTTTCCCACTGAACTTCTTTACTCACAAGGTGTTTTATACCCCCTGGTATTCTACGCCAGTTTGCAAGAAATGTTTCGACTACAGACAACATGTGGTGCAACGACACTTTTCTTTTGTTTTTCTCGTTACAGGCTTTAGAGTTGCACAGGGTGATGCGGTTACGGATGCAGTGCGACTGGATTTGGGACGATAGTTATCTACTGTCTTCATCATTTAGTTTATTTACCCATGTTGTATGAGATTGCCATGTATTTCTCTTGGGAGCCAGTCTGTTGGCATATTCCCTATCAGTGTATCTTTTATTTCATGTGTTTATTATTTCAGAATGTCATTATATCTCTTCGGCACCGCCATGTGTCTTTGTGTATTTCTATTCGAGTATTGTTGCTCAGTTGATTATGGAGGGTTGTGTATAGGTAGCTATGGTTTCTTTCCACTACCTCAGCCCTAGTAGATCTATCGAATGTTAAGCTGTGAGCCATTGATATTATAAAAATTGTTATTGGCAGATTATTCTGTGAGTTTATGTTCCCGGTATGTTCCATTTACAAACGGAACTCTGTCGAATTTTCATTGGATTCCGCAGTTGTATTTCTACCATTCAATTGGGTATGGAATATATCATTTTTTATCAGTATTCCATACGTTTTGTGGTTATTGGTATTCTTAGTTGGTCGCTCTTTGTATGGATCACATCCTGGATTCCTCAGATGTCCCGGTTCAGGAGTCTTTGGTATTTTGGGGCGTGATATAAGTAGTACTCCCTCCGTCCCAAAATAAGTGTCCACTTTTACTCTTTTCTTTGTCCCAAAATAAGTGTCCCATTTGAAAAGTCAAAGCACTTTATCATACCATTTTACTAATTTACCCTTCATGCATTGAAATTATAAATCATCTACACAATAAACCATCATATCACTATGATGGGACCAAGGGTAAAGTTGGTATTTTATTCATTACCAATACAACATTTTAAAAAGTTGGATTCCCCAAAAAGGACTTATAAATTGAGACAGATGGAGTATTTACTATTTTGTTTTTGTAATTATGGAATGGTATAGTGAACCACGATGCTCTAACTATTAACGCAGGCTTAACTGTACCATGGGCATGGTTGCCTTATCACAATATGGATGATTTGTCAGATACGTGGTAAGGGTGATGCATGGTTGAGTTTCCTACTGACTTGAGATTATTTATAGGTATTCATACGAGGCATGATTTATTTGTCTACTTACTGGAGGTGTGTATTAAGTGACTATATTTATAGTTACACCACTACAACAAATCTGTGATTTTGCAACCAAATAATTTGCGACCGAACCAAAATAGTCGCAAATACCTTATTATTTGCAACCAAAATTAATTGGTTGTTGAATGTACGATATTTACGAGTATGAAAAATTTTGGTTGCTATTGATCACGATATTAACGACCAAATACTTTTGGTTTGCTACCTTGGTATTATAGGTATCGAAGCTTTTTTTCCCATATGTTTCCGCGGGGTTGACATTGGGAGATGGTATGACTATTGGTATTCTTTAGTAAGGCTGCACAAATAACTGAAAGAACCGAACCGAATTTGGTTTGGTTCCAAGGTAGTTCGGTTCTATTTCGTTTCTGAAAATTAAAGAAGATAATATTTAGGTTTACTTCTAGTTCTTAACCTTGTGGAACTGGACCGAACCGGAACCAAACCGATTTTTTTATTACTATTATAGGAACATTTATTTGTAATGACATGATTCTGATAAAAAACCATGTTGAGAGTTGGGAGTTTTGGTTGGGTTAATCAAGTTGACAAGTCAATGAAGATCAACGAATGGTTCAAATCAATTTTAAAGTGACAAACATAAAAGTTGTGAAGAAAAGTTGATCGGAAGTAGTGTTGCAAAGAAATAAACAGAAGTTTATGTTTTTGAAGCTACCGAGTACTCGAGATTTAAAGCTACCGAGTACTCGAACTTCCTATTACCAAGTACTAGAAGTTTTGCACCTTGGTGCGGATAATGGCGTAGTTCCAGTGACTTTGGCACGCAATGAGTGCGCTATGTTACGTTATCAGACATTTATCGAGTACTCGAAGATTTCCCTACCGAGTACTCGAGATTGGATTTTCAAGTACTCAAAGTCAGAACTCGATGTTGCCGACTTCAGTTTTTAATTAAGGATTATTCTGATGCCTTAATGATTCCTATTCACTTAAGGATATGGTTAGGAGTTATTATTGGTATATTAGACTATCATTGGTATATTAGCCTATATTGGGAAGACTTAATGGTGGAAATACGAATCCTGAAAGGAAAATAATTCTTACCATTAATTGGACAACTCTTCTATATTCATATGAGTTAAACTAAAGAGAAGGGTATGACTTTTGTGAGATCTCTGTAATACTTTTATAGATCAGATCCGTCTGCAGATAGAGAGAAAAAGAGATCGTTTGATCATTCTATATCAATGGTTTCTCTAGTTTTTGGTGATTATTCAATTATGCCCCTACACGTGAGATCTTTATGCACAATTAGATGATTCGTTGCTGAAAAATCATCACACCGCATATTGCAACGTGGTTGCATCGATCCGTTGAGAAACGGAGCCGTCAGAGTACGGAGATCGAAGTAGGAGGCTTCGTGGTTCTTTGATTCGTTGAGAAGTGAAGCCGTCAGAGTACGGAGATCGGAGCGAGAGTTTTGTGGTAGTGCAAGTGATTCAAGACTTTCAGACGTCGAGTGATAAGAGACAAGTCAGAGTGATTTTGTAAGTCCTAACTTCATAGAGTCAGTGTACTTCTTGATTCATAGTGCATCGATACCAGAGGGTATCCGTGGTTTTTACTTGGAACGTTTTCAAGATTTTTCACGTAAAAATATTGGTGTCGTCTCTACTTTATTTTTCGCACTTATATTTATTATTGTGTGGTTTGGATAATTAAAAATTGAATATTCCATAATTAATATTTTAATTTGTCAATTAATTCATAAAAAGTCTATTCATCACTCCCCATCTAGGCTTAATTCACTGTATTCTAGATAATTTCAACTATTATTATTTGTTATTACTATATTCTTATTTATGTATATTCTTACTCATTGTGCAATTTAAGGAAAATAATATAAAACAAAGTTTTTCCGCTTTGCAAAATCTGCATTTAACAAATGAGAAAGTAAAACCTTTCCTACTATGAAGAATACAACATATCCTGAATCTACGTATATATATATATAATTAAAATACAAAGAACAACAATTTACAATATGCCAGCTTACCGGTTAATGGTAGGAAGAGCACCATCAGTCATACAGGTGACAATATCAATAGCACATATAAATCCATTTGATATGGGTCTTTGATTGACTTTCTATGTATAAGAATACAATAATTAAATGGACGAGAGAGTAGAATAAGGCCCTGTTCGGTAGGTGGTCTGGTCTCAGGTGGTCTGGTCTGGTCTTGTGTTTTATGGGACCAGACCGTGTTTGGTAGCATTGGTCCCAAATTTTTGGTTAGACCAAGTAAGACCAAATGAGACCAAAATGGCCTCATTTCAGACCAAAAAAAAAAGTGGTTCCTGGTGGTCCGGTCTGGTCTTATTAATAAAATATATTCATAAATAATTAAAAATTAATAAATAATAATAAAAATTATTAATAATAATAATAAATTAAATAAAACATATTTTAAAAATAAAATATAAATAATAAATAATAAACAAAATGAAAAAAATAATACCTAATAATAAAAAAATTGAATATAATAATAATAAATAAATGAATAAATAATAAAATATATTTATAAATAATTAAAAATGAATAATTAATAATATAAATAATAAATTAAATAAAACATAATAATAATAATAAGTGAATACAATAATAATAAATAAATATAATAATAATAATAAATAGACTAAATAATAAATAATAAAAATAAATAATAAATTACATAAAACATATTTAAAAATATAATAAAAATAATAAATAATAAACAAAATGAAATAAATAATAACAATAAATAAATATAATAATAAATAATAAATAGATATAATAATAAATAATAAGTAAATATGATAATGAATAAATACTTCATAATAATAATAAAAAATGAGTATAATAATAATAAATTAATATTAAATTAATAAAATATATTTTTAAATAATTAAAAATGAATAAATAATTTATAAATAAAATGAATTAAATAATTAAATAATAAATTAATAGAATATATTTATAAATTAATAAATAATAATTTAATAATATAAATAATAAAATATATTATAAAGTGAAGAAATAATAAATAAAGAAATAAATAATACATAAATAAATAATAAATAGATAGTAAGACCAGACTGCTTACCAAACAGACTTTTCCAGATCAGATTAGACCAGACTAGACCGGACCAGACCAGACCGGACCAGATCAAACCAGACCATACCAGAAAGACCGTCTGCCAAACATGGCCTAAATGTTATCTAATTGTACTATCTAATGCACTGTATTAATGGCGTTTTAATTTTTTTGAAAGGTGATAGTAAGAAGGTTTCTTGCACAATGATTTTAGTTATATTTTTTATTTTCAAGGAATCGAAAAAAATGATTCGTGTCCAATTTCGATCAAAACTAAACCGAACCAAGCCATGTGCACCCCTATTCTTTAAAATATAGTAGAGTTTATAAATTACTCTTGGGATTGACCCACATTTGTTATTATTTCAAGTCTATGGCGTTCCAACCACATGGTTGAGAGCTCATTAATTCTGTAACACCCCGTGTTATTTTCCTTTTTCCTGAAATTAATTCTAATTTAATTTCGGTAATGACGTCACTTGTTATGACGTATTGTTTATTCTTGGTATTTAATACCTGTAAATTTTTCGCGTTTAGTTTTAAAAGTCGACTGGATGACTTTACAGTTTCTTTTTGGACGACTACGCGGTTTCGATTCGACGTTAAATGATTAGTGTCTCGATTGGAGGACGACACATTTTAATTGGTCGAGCTTGTTTAAGTGTTCCGACATTTGGGTTTCTACCCCGATATAATTTTAATTGGACGTTCCGTTATTATTTCGGGCTTACGAGATTATGTTCGGACGTTCCCGATAATTATTGGGGTTTATTGTATATATATATATATTTAATTATATATATATATAGTTTTGGGGTCATTTCGCAATTACGAATACTTGAAGGGTCAATTTTGCAATTATTGACATGTAGAGGGTTGCTTTTGCAAATAGTACATAAATATGTATATACATGTATGCAGACCTTCAGCTTCTCCTTCACGCCAACATCAGACGAGCTGCTCCTTCTTCCTTCTCCTAGACGACGAACGGCTGAACCACCTCTCTCCACCTCCATGGTCGTCAGTCAGGCGAGAGAGAGAGAGAGAGAATCGCCGGTCATGGCGAGATAGGAAGAACGGCCGGCTGGAGCGGGAGCAAGGACGGACGCGGCGGCTGTCCAGAGGAGCGGTGGTGCTGGGCGGTGGACGGCAGCGGCGACCTTGGCAGACGGCGGCGCAGGGGCGTGTAGCTGCGGCTGGTGCACGCAGCAGGGACGGCCATCACTGGTTCGCGCGTGGACGCGTGGACAGGGACGATCCGGCTGGGCTTCGGCCAATTTTTCGGCGACCTTCCGGTGATCGGTTTGAGCCGATTTTCGGTGAGTAGCTCCGTATATACATGGTATTCGATATATATTAATTTCGTGATTTTAGGATAAACGGTTTGCCCGGAAATCGCATTTATAGGTTGTAGTTTCCGTTTGGGGTATTTTAGATTTAACCCAATTAATTAACCAAATATTAATGGGCTTCATATATATCGTATAGGTTGTCAAGACGGACATTTCGATATATTCGAAATAATTATCGGACGATTTTGGTCGGCGGGCTTCATATTCGGGCGCCGGTACTGTGTTGTTCGGGCTGTTCGGTAACGTATAAATTAGGTGGGAAATTATATTTCTCACTCTGCATTATTGAAGTAGTTTAGGGGTGCAAAACCCTTATTTAATTTAATATAGATATATTAAATTGTTAATTTAAATATCTATGATTCGTTTAGAATCGGAATTGGACTTAGGAATTAATTTAAGAAAATTAATTAAATTATTTCCTACGAGATTAAATATATTCCTAATTGAATTGAATAGGAATAGGCGGTTTAGAAATTCCCTTGAGAATTAAATGATTTAGTAGAGATTCGTGGAAACTTAGACGTTGTGCTAGGTTCCCTTGCGAGACGTGAATTAATTGCTTTAATTATTTTAAAGGCATGATAAGGGAATTTGAAATATTTTCTAAAGAATTAAAGAAAATATATATTTGAAAACATGAGTTGTATATGAAATTGTTTTCATATGATTTAAATGTTTTATTGTATTTTAAAAGCATGTTAGAAAGAGATTTCGAGAATTATATTGGATTCATGTGGATATTATATATAAATATGATGCGTTACATATTTATATTGAGAGATGATTGTCATTGAAACCTAGATGCATATAGTGTTGGTATATGCGGTTTATGAAATCATATTTATGTTGATGCATGATTGTCATTTGGACCTGGATGCATATTGAGAATATCATGTAGTGTTAAATCATGGTATTGGTATATGTGGGTTGTGAAATCATGTGGGGTGTCTTTGTGTCGAATCGTCGCAACAACTGGCCAGGGGGTGTTCCCATCCTACAGAATAATGAGCTGTGAATGGGGTATAGGGTGAGTCGTCTCATTCTCGAAGTCGCGGGTCGTCTCGTGCATTCGTGTTGACGAATCTTTGGTCACGGGTCGTCTCGTGCAAACCGTCTTCCTTGTTGAAGTGAGAAGTTTCAAAATCACTTGGGAAGTACCGGTGCGACCCTCTGTTAGCTCATATTTATGGGTAGAGTGCGTATTCGTTAACCTATGATAGGGCAAAGTGTGGTGTTGAGTCACATTATATTTGCTTGGCATTTATGTGATTTCTTTTGACATGTATACGTGAGATTATTACATGTGTTGTTGGAACATGTTTAATATGTGTTATTATTGCCTGTTGGATTTTTGGAGCATGTTATGTGTGAATATTGCGAATTTAAATTCATATCTTTGTAAAATGCTCAGTTGATAATGATTAACGTGAAAGAAAATGATTACATGTGGTAATAGATCAAGTATAATGAAATGCTTATTTTATACTTGTGAGTATATATATACTTTCGTACCCTTGGGGGATGTTAAGTATATTGGCATAGTGACCTTTGTGGTTAGTTGTGGTTAGTGATTAACTGCAGAGATGATTTGGAGTTGATGCCTTAGAGAAGGCGGGGTTAATAGTTTGGTGATTGTGGTTGGCTGTGTGACCTTGTTAGAGATTGGAGGTTAGAGATTGATTTTAGTATCAGTTATGAATTGGGGCCTTCGAGAAGGCGGGTGATGAGATTGTGAGTTGTAGTATGGACCTTTAGGTGTCTTTCACTTTTGAGGAATAGACTATCAACTGTAGTCGAGATTTTGATTGGTGAGAAGAGGTTATGGTTGAGTGACTTTATTAAGTACTCGAGGTACTGTAGTTTGACAGACTTGGTTCTAGTGCTTAGTCCCTTCCCTTAAGCATTCCTGGTACTGTGTTTTGTACACTAGTACGTGGTCGTTGACTTGTATGTCATTCCTTGAGTTGTCGGTTACGGTGTGGTGCCGAACCTCTTCCTCGTGGTGTCATTTGAATTGGTGGAGTTGGAACGGATGGTTGTCTTCCGTGAGTCCAACGTGTTGCTCTTCCTTTACTGTCCTTTCGGACATTACAGGAATTCATAGAGTTGTGTTTCTCTTATTTGACTGTCATTTCGAAAACGGTGTTTTCTAAACTCTTTGTATTTAAAAGGAAAAACTCGTTTTCGCCTACCCCCGTAGCAACTAAAAGTTTTAACACTTTATAAAATGATCTTAGGATCTTCTTTAAACAAAGATTTTAACTTCTAAAAGTCGGTGATGGCAACTGACGGAGACCGGGGGCAAGACGGTCATTTTTACTATGTGGTTTCTTAAAAGGAAAACTATTTTATTACTTTTCTTGGGATTCTGAGATTTCGAGACCTCTTTCTCAATATCTCATCCTGTAGAGTTTCGAAAGGTGTTCCATTGTTTCACCTTTACTTCCTATCATTTCTAAGTCTCGGGTATGAGGCTTGGTGTTGTTCAGTGCACACATATAGTGTTGCCCTTCCTTTCTTCTTGGTTTTTGACGTCACTACTTAGGTGATTCGAGTTGTTCCACATGTTGTGGGCATGGATACCGAGTGGATTGGGTTCCTTGTCCAAGTGTTCTCCTTAAACACTTGTGGTGTTTTAACCTTGACATTGTTGTCTCGGTTATCTGTTGGTTTAGCATTGGGAAGTCTTTTCCTTTGCTTTGTTTCGGTGACCATTGGGTGGTCGTTCTTGTGAGTTGAGTTCGCGTACTCTTAGTGATTTGATTGGTGGTTTTCCCTCGCCTACAGTGAGAGCGTTAGTGATGTGATTGAACCTATCGATGATAGTATTATGAGGTCGATGTGATTTATGGTATGGTGATATGATTGAGGTGATCTAGCCTTTGAGAGGTAGATTTTCCTTAGGAATGGGATGAGGTTTGTATTATATATATATAGACGATGATTGTGTTAGTACGCAAGGACGTGAGTACTTTTCCTCCTGTGTTCTCGGGGAGTGAGTTATGAGTATTCCTTGGTACTAGTGGTGGATTTTGATCCTTGTGGATGTTAGAGGTGAGTGTGATTCCCTCTGTTTAGATTTTCTGGTTAGCGTTGTGAGCGCTGGATGATTGGTTAGATTTGACATTAGTGTCGTGTACCTAGTGTACGCTGGTGAGAGTAGTGTAAACTACTGGTGTTGGTACTTGGAGTACGAGTCTTAGTTGTACATTACAGACTCATGCTGTGTGTTTATTCTTATATATATATATGTGTATATGTATGTATATCCCCGTTATATACTTACGTACGGTAGTATATGAGTGTGTGCCTTGGGTTTTGCGTGGATGAGATTAGTTGGGCTATATATATATCTTGCTAGATAGTTTAGCATTACCTAAACTGCCAGAGGATGTGGTAGTTAGAGTATCTTTTCCCACTGAGCTTATTTGCTCACAGGGGAATTTCATTCGCCCCCTGGTATTCCACGCCAGGTTGCAGGAAATATACGGCTATGAGCAGGATGCAGTGCAACGGAAGCTTTCTTTTGTTTCCTTGTTACAGGTTTTGGAGTTGCGTTGGGTGATGCGGTTACGGTTGCAGCACGACTGGGTTTGGGGACGATAGGTATCCGCTTTCAGCTTCTTTACCCATTGTTATGGGATTATTATGTATCTTTTTTGGGAGCCAGTCTGTTGGCACATCCCTACTGATGTATTCTTTATTTCCTGTATTTATTCTTTCAGGATGTATTGTATCTATTCCGTACAGTTATGTGCTCTTCTGTATTTTTATTCGAGCATTTGTGGCTCTGTTGGTGTTAGAGGGTTTGGAGGGGTTTTGGTTCCTTTCCACTACCTCGGCCCTATTAGGATTGATGAATGTGGGGCTTGGAAGCCATTATTATTATCGAACTGTTATTGGCAGGTTCTTTGTGTTGTGTTGGTTGTCCGGATGTTCCATTTACAAACGGAACTCTGCCGGATTTTCGTTAGATTCCGCTGCTTTGTTTATTATTCATTTGGGTATTAAATATACCATTTCTATCATTAACCCATATGTTTTCTTGGTTAATGATGTCTTAGTTGGTCATTCATGTTAAGGATCACATCCTGGATTCCTTGGATATCCCAGTTCGGGAGTCTTAGGGATTTAGGAGCGTGTCTGTTGGTATCTAAGGATACTATTGTGTTCTAGTATTCTACTTGACATGGAGTATATTTTTATTGTTATTCCATGTGTCTTTTCGTTGTTGTTGACTCTAGTAGTCGCTTGACTAGCGTCATCCCTTGGAGATTCGCTGATTCTCTATAATTGAGTTTCGAGAATCTTAGGGGCGTGACAACGTGGTATCAGATCATTTTACCCTTTCGTGGGTATTTGATGATTGAATGTCGTTGGTTCTTATTTATTTTTACTTCCGCAATCACTCCCTTAGCTCTTAGGCTCGGGTTTGGAGTCCTAGGAATTCGGGGCGTGACAAATTCATTCTTGAGTTTATCAGCTTTGCGTCGGTTAAGTGTAAGAACTTAGCTTAGTATTGGTGGTGTTTACTAACAGAAAATATTTCTTATTTCTTGTTTTTACTTCCTGAAATTAAGAAGTAAAAGTAAAATCTTGTTTACCAATTTATTTTTACTTTTGCCCTTCAAGAAACGTTTCCTCTAATTGTAAACAAAAGAGGAAACAAGAAAAATGGTACTTCCTCTTTTTGTTTCCTCTCGCCTTCAAAATGACCAAATTTCAAAGTTGTAAAATTGGGACTTTCATGTCTTTTGCACTAATAAATTTCAATATTATATATAAATAATAAATAATAATAATAAATTAAATATTTTTATAAATTAAAAAAAATTTAATAAAAAAAAAATTTATAAATAAAATAAAAGTAAATGAATAAATAATAATATAATAGATTAAATAATACATAATAATAATAATAAATAAAAAATAATTATGATAAATAAAAAATAAAAATAATAAGAAATACAAATAATAAATAAATTATATATTTTTATAAATTAAATAAAAATATAATAAATAATAAATTAAACAAAATATATTTATAAATTAAATAAAAATAATGAATTAATAATAATAAAAATAATAAATAATAAATTAAATAATATACAAAATTAATAATAAATAAATAAAACTTATGATAAATAATAAATATAAATAATAAATAATAAGAAATACAAATAATAAATAAATGAAATATTTTTATAAATTAAACAAAATATATTTATAAATTAAATAAAAATAATGAATTAATAATAATAAATATAATAAATATATTTATAAATTAAATAAAAATAATTAAATAATAAATAATAATTTAAATAATATACAAAATTAATAATAAATAAATAAAACTTATAATAAATAATAAATATAAATAAAAAATAATAAGAAATACATATAATAAATGAATAAAATGTAAGAACAAAAAATTTTTAGTAAACATAATTTCTGTTTTTTATTTTTGTTTCTGAAAAAAATCAAAATTTAGTAAACAAGATTTTACTTTCTGTTTTTCTTAAAGAATCAAAAATATAATTCTACTTCTTCAGGAAACGGAAACATAAAATATTTCCTGTTAGTAAACATGCCCATTATCTTTCAAACTATTATTTTCATTTATCACTATTTGAGGCTCATTAATTTCTTATCTCTTATTCTGCATTTGTAACTTCGTTATGCCTACTGTTCCGCATTTTTTTGTTTTTTTTGTTTTAATAAAGTGTTGATATTCTTTGATTTTGTACATAGGTCTGACCAACCTTTATATAATTTAGGAGGTATCACAAAAACTTTGCGACCTATAAAGATAGACTATCTCCCATCCACATGCTTTATTTAAAGAAAAATAAATAAAAAATTCCAACTCTCTTTAAGTTAATGGCCTTTCATTTCCACCTCTGATCCTTCTACAGAGAGTGATTTTGTAAATTCACATTCCCAAAGATTTAGGTGAAGTTGGGCATGAAAGTGAACCCTACAACAAACTCTGCATTTTTCATTGAAAAGGAAAAAAGGAAACAAAAAATAACACATTAGATAAAAGTGAAATAGTCGGAAGGATAATTCAATTATATTAAGTTGCCCAAATGATTTTACACCAACTTGTGACAACATCTACAAACTTCAATCGTAGTTATACAACCTTGATTTCAATATAACAAGGCTATAATCCAGAACCTTTCCCCTCTCTCTCTCTATTTATATATATATATATATATATATAGGCGTAAGCGGGTGCTAACTGAACCACCACTGCAATAGACACCACATTCCTTGAGTCTTCCTACAGATATTCAACCCTCCATACAGTACAATATACAAATTTCAATCGGGCTTGGATCATGTTCCCCTACGTGTCTAGTGAGAATCCAACGAATCAGATCTGATGTGATATGAATCGAGTCCCACCAATCCATTAACTCCGAACACTTAGAACTGACTACCCTCAAATGTTTGTCCGAATTGCCAACCAGAGGGTGCCACGTTGTAGCTAGTGACAGTCCGTCCGTCACTGGTGGTGACTTGGAAGGAGAGGGTCTGGCCATTCATGTAGTTGTTGCTCTGCCAGTTTTGGCCCCAATTTCTTGACATGGGTTGCCACCCAGTGTTAGAGCCCTTGATGGACACAGAATGAACATCCCCAGCACCACCAACATTGCTCACCAATACCAAGTTAAAGTATGAGTGACCATTCACTGTAAACCTAATGCCTCCTTTCTTCACACATGGCACTCTGTCAATACCAACACAATCATATCAGTGAAATGAGTTTCAAAAAATAGAAAATTATTTTCAAAAAATATTGAAGGCTATTATCTTAAAGCATTAGCAAATAACATTTTATTTTCAGTATAGACAAACAGGTAAAAAATAGACGTTCCTTAGACTAAAAAGTTTTTTTTTGGTTATAGTGGCATTAAAACCTACAATTATACCTTAAATTTGCTAAATGGAAATTTCAATTTTTTTAGTTTATACTTGATATATTTTTTTGTACCGAGAAAATAATAAAGTGGAATTTTTTATTTTAAATTCAACGTTCATTTTCACTTGTTTTGAAAAGGGAGGATTAATTTTACCTTTGAAAGGAGACGGGGACAATTCCAGCGCGGTATTGGGCGATTTGCAAGAAGGCAGGCTCGGCCAAGTCGAAATGTTGGAGGGGAGGGTTGCACCACCCACCGTTGTCATTTGACAAACCGGGGTTAGGAGGGCAGAAGTTGGTGGCAGTGACGATGATGGACCCTGGGAGGCACCATTTCGGATCATCATTGCATTTGATCTCGTAACATGCTCCGCAGCTCAGACCATTGTTGAATAGTGCAGTGCTAAGTGCTGCAGTGCTGGTCCCATACCCCTGGCTGTACAAGTTCCCATATCCACAAGCACCCCCTGCAATACCAAAGAAAAAAGCCCAATTTTTACTACTTAAGATTCAGAGATTAATTTTATTAAAAAATAAGTACAAGATATAAAAGTAGCAAATCCTACGTGGCACATATTTCATTCGAATAATATTATAAGTTGAGTCCAAACCGCTTTGAGTATGAGGATGGCTTCTAAAAGTAGAATCGATCCAATCTAGCTAGTGATCAATATTTTTGCAATTGTCTATTACATTTCCGTGATGTTACATTTTTTAATAGTTCAAAATTAATCGACCATTAGGGTCTGTGGAAAACGAGTGTGTTTGCTTTAAAGTCTAGAAGTAAAAAACGCCACAATGTTAAAAAGGACGGTTTTATACAACTTACCCATTGTTCCTGTTGCATCGCCTCCACCGTAGAAAGTAGCATGACCAAAGTCGCCATAAACGCCCCGAAGGCAGAAGTTGAAGAGGAAGAACATAAGAGACAGGGTTGAGAATGTTGGAATAGCCATAGGATGAGATAGAGGGAGGGAGATTTCTTAGCACAAGGAGGGAGAGAGAGCTCGGTTATACCAGGTTGAGGAATATGGGGCTTTACTTATATAGAAAATGGAGGCAAAGGTGGTTGCTGTATAGTAGAAAGTGACAATTTAGCAATGGGGACACTAATTTGAGAGAAATATTCTAAAAGCCACAAATATTGTATTTATGTATATTTTGAGATCATATACAAGGACCAAAGTGCACATGCAAATGTTCCAATTGAACAACCAACTGCTAATCTCAGAGACCCCACTTGCACATGCATTTCTCAACTGTTTCTTCATCCAATTATATATATATATATATATATATATATTTGAACTTTTTTTTCTTTGATGCTTCTTTCATTGTCATGTGGAAGTTTGTATTTTTTCTCTAATTGCCTAAGATAACGCATTGGCTTGCGTCCCTACATTAATGGGTAATTGGAGATTTGCGACCCCTACACCTTCAAACTATGCTATATATTCGCATCTATGTATATCGACTTCGTTCACACTTGAACACATAACTAAACAGTAAACATATAGTATTATACTTTTTGTTACACCAGTGCAGTACATATCATATGAATTTTATTTTGTGTATACCATGTGTTACAATAAATTTAACTTTTTCATTTTTAAGTAGTTAATAATATAATATGTCCTTTAAGATTTTTTAATGTAGGTGGGTCCTCTAAAATACTGTGGCAAATTGGCAACGCATTCGATCACATTATTTTGGTATGCATTGAAGAAGGTAAAATTGAAGATTAGTCAACTTAAATTTATTTTACTAGCAATGGGTCAATTAGTCAATGAATAAACGATGCCTTCTAGAAATATTAGATATGTCTCGTATTAGTTATGTACTATTGTAATTTTATTTATCCCAAAATACTGAACTTTAAATATTTTATTTTCCCTAACTACCATTATTTCACTAATTTTAAATAAATATGGGACTCCACTATAATATTATATCATTAAAAACAAAATTAAAAATTATACATTAGTCAATTCAAATTAATAAAATATTAAAAAATTTAAATTAAACAACTATTATGGCACGGGAGGACTAACAAACTTCATTTGAAATTAAGAGCCGAATGTTCATTTGTCTACCATGTGTCCACTTGAAGTGTTTTAATTTGAAGAGCTTTTTGAGATCTGCTTAAGCTCGACATCCCTAGCATAATTTTTGTATTGAAAAACTTACATATAAATTTAAGGGTAAATTATACTTTCACCCCTATTGATTGGATATATTATAGTTTGACTTCCTTTAGTTCGGATAATTACACTTTCACCTCCTCAAACCCATTAGAGTTAAATTTAAGTCACTGTGAATAGTAAATTACTTTAATACCCCTATCATTTTAATCAATTTGAACACCAAAATTTGCTGATTTTGTATATTACTAGTTTACCCTTTCATTGGGGATCTAGGGTTTTGGGGTGGACTATGGTGGCGGCGGCGGCTGCTATGGTGGTGGTAGCTGATGTGGTGGTGATGGCTGTTGATATAGTGGTGGTGGCGAGTGAAATTATATACATATATGTATGTATGTGTTTGCACAAATCTTCTCCAAATTTAGTAAAGTGCGGGCGTGCCAGATTTATGTTAAATCAAAGAGAAATTCCTAGGAAACTGGAGACTATTCGCTTGGAAGATGAGAATTATCAAGCGATTGTTTTTGGGTTATTTTTGCCTTAGTCAAAAAGACTTAAATGTTAAAGTTGAAAGAAAAGAGATAAGAAATCGAGAGTGAAAATTTGCAGAAATATATTTAAGCTGGAAGAAACACAAATGGAAGAAAGTAAATTGTTGCTAGAATTTAAGTGCTAGAAGATAAATGACTGGAAGAAAGTAAACTGCTGAAATTTGAATGCTGAAAGATACGTAAATGGCAGAATTGAAAGTGCACAAAGTAAATTTCATGAATTTAAAGTGCATGAAGGTAAAGGAGTTGAAAAGAAATGGCTTGTATTGAAATTACATGAATTGAAATATAAGGAATTGAAAATACATGATAAAGTAAATGATAATTTAAGGAAATTGTATTGTAATGATTTGTGTTATGCCTTGGGGGGATTAAAGTTACATAATGTGTTCAATTTAGAGTCTTAGTGTGCATGTGTGTGTAGTCTTCAACCTTGTTCCAGAATGTGCCAAGTGTCCATGAAACTACCAATTTCTTTGCTTTATTATCTCATATTCTACCATGTGTAGGAAGATGTTACATCTTTCATTGGTGGTTACAACTGTCATCTTCCAGCTGTCTCTCTTCTAGACTGCCACATGTCGGTGGAAGTTACATCTTCCATTGGCGGTTACAACTGTCATCTTCCAACTGTCTCTCTTACAGACTGCCACGTGTCGGTGGAAGTTACATCTTCCATTGGCGGTTACAACTGTCATCTTCCAACTGCCACGTGTCGGTGGAAGTTACATCTTCCATTGGCGGCTACAACTGCCATCTTCTAGCTGTCTCTCTTCCAGATTGTCACTTGTCAGAAGAGGTTACATCTTTCATTGGCGATTACAACTGCCATCTTTCAGCTGTTTTTCTTTCAGATTCCCACATGTCCCATGATCTTTTGTTTGTTTTACACTTCGTTGTTCATATTCAAATGACTTGATGAATCTAGCCTTAATTTATGCCAAATTATTATCCTTATTCTTAGCTTAGTGTCCTCCTTTAAAAGTGCAACCAACTCCCATTAACTCTTTTAAAGGTCATCAGAAATCTTTTCTTCCACGTAACTTCCACAACCGTCATCTTCTAGGTTATCAAAAACCGCTTCTTCCATATAGCTAACTTCTGCAATTGCCATCTTCCATCTTCCATCTTCCATGTAACTTTAGCAGTTGCCTTCTTCCATCTTCCAGGTCATTAGGAACTGTTTTCTTCCACTTAGCTAACTTCAATTCTGCCAAGTGCATGCCATGTGGCCCACCCTTGCATTGCCACGTGGACTATAATTTTTGGGTACCAACAGTATGTATGTATACAAGTGTATATATATGTATCATGGCTAGATCCCCACCTCTCTTCTTCAACTTGATTTTTCATGGCTAGAGATATGAAAGCGATGAACTGACAACCCCACATTCAAATAATGCCCACTGATTTTCGATTTTGAACACTCAAAACAATTGTTCTCTATTTATGTGTGTGTGTGTAATGTGTATATATATATAAATTTGTAGCAATATATAATGGCGGTTTTGGTGGGGTTGTGGTGGTGGTGGCGGCGTCGACGGAGAGAGGCGGGTATGTGGTGGTGGTAGTGATGTTTGACGGTGGAGAGAGGCGGTAGGGTTAGGGTTTGTTGGAGGTGGAGAGAGGCGGAGCAGACCCTTAACCCTCAATCAGTTTGAAATTATTATTATTTTTTAAAAAAATAAAATAAAATTTCTGATGGTGGTGGTGGTTATAGAGGGTATGGTGGTGATTGTAGAAACGAAGTCCAAATTGAGAGCATTGATTTTTGCCTCACAATTGAGAGCAGACCTTCAACCCTTAATCAGTTTGAATTTTTTTTTATATATAAAAAAATTCTCTAATTTGGAAAAAAAAAAAAAAATTGAGGGCAGAAAGATAATTTCATTAATTCAAGGGTAAAATAGTTATTTCTTACCTTAAAAAGGATGACATCATCTTTGACCGGCATTGACCTTGCCGGAAGTGTGTTGGAGGGGGGAAAGTGTTACAAAAACCAAGCTAGAGGGGTGAAAGTGTAATTATCCAAACTAGAGAGGGTTAAACTATAATATATCCAATTAACAGGGGTGAAAGTATAATTTATCCTAAATTTAAAGCAATACGTACATACTTACATACACGCAAATATATTATCCATACAAATGTTATATAGATGCTTGCATGACCTTATACCAAGCATACTTTGTATTTTGCGGATATCAACTATTGTTAATTCTAGTCAATATTATATAATGAACAATACTATGATTACCTACCCAAAAACAAATCAAATTACATATCAAACCCTACCTTCTCGCTGACTGCCACATGGCATGGTTAAATACACATTGTTACTCCTGAAAATATGTTAATTAGCTTAGATTACCACCGACTAATAAGGATAGGTGGAATAATGGTTTTATAATTAGTAGTTTAATTTTAGAAGTGAATTAATGAGCAATGACTGACTACTTGTTCTAATACCCAGCATTACCATATATTGCCATGTGGAGGTAGCCAAGATGGTTAGAAGGATGAACTTTCGATGTCTGGACGAAGGCATCCAGTGTACCGAGTATGAGTTTGAATTTTCGTCTCTTCGCAATTTGAGACTTAGGCTCTGTTTGGATCGGCTTTTCAGAAGGTACTTTTGACTTCTTAGAGCGAAAAATTATTTTAAACGGCGTTTGACAAAATTATAAAAGAGATTCTGAGCATTGAAAGAGCATTTAGAAGAAATTAGGGGGTACGAGCTTCTCAAAACGGTTTTTGCTTCTTTTTTTCTTCTAAAAAGATAAGCCGGAAACAAAATCTCTATCAAACGGGACCTTAACATTATACGGGTTGCGGAATCGAGACTTGGAGCACTCTCAAATGACAATCTCCCAGTGACCTAGTGTCCAAAGCGGCCTCCTTGGAGGTTATATTTTTAAAAAATATATATATCTGTATATGTATATATATATACATATATATATAATATAAGGACCTACCATATTCGAAGCACATGCAAGTCCCGGACATTACGGCCCCTTGTATGCATGTATCATTGTCATAATATTTGAAGAATTGATATTCAAATCTGATCCAAAAAAAATAGAATTGACTTGTCCGAAATTAATCTATGTAAAAAGAACAAATTGACATGTTTGGTTAGCAATTTATCTTAATTTCATTTGAAAACATCTTTCCTAACCTAGTGCCCAATATATAAAATTTTCTCACCATATCTTCATATTTGTCTCTTCTGTGTGAGAATATTTAGAAGGTGGAGCTCAGGGTCTACTTAATTAGCCCATTGAGATCTGCATAATTAACAATTTCCCTGTGCTGCATCTTTCATATGATCTTTGATTACTGAACAAGCATCTCTCTCACACACACAAACAAACTGATTTTGACTAAAAGATGATCTTGGGAAACTAAATATTGCTCCTAATTTAGATACCAATATGATTTATGGAAATTAAATTTTGTTACTAGACAAAATTATTTTGACTTAAAAGTAAAAAATAACTGCTTAATCAGCTTGCACTCTATTGTGGACCGTATTACTAGCCCTAAGTTATTGGTCCATCATATTTTAATGTAACTCGTGAGTAGGGATGTCAACTTGTATAGTCATGCCCGAGCCCCATCCCATTCCGCCCCTCTATTTTAAGTATCATAGGTTAGGGAGTGGCTTTGGTCTTGGTAGAAACCCGCTTCCCCCCCCCCCCCCCCCCCCCCCGTGCTCCGTTTACATTAATTTACTCTTTTGTTATTTGTGTATATATATATATATATATACACATATACAAAAATAATAATTTAAATATGTTATTAGTTATTATTCATTCTTTTTTTCATGGGACACGACATCCAAACTAAGGAGAACAAGTAGCCGAATATATCCAAAGAAAAAAAAGAAATAGATAGTGAGTTAGTTTGTTGGATGATTAGAGTAATAGGAAGTGAGTTCGTGGGTAATTAAAAAGAAGTTTATAGGTTGATTTTATTAATTAATTTTTAATTTTCTATCCACTGAACTATTTGTCCATGATGAAGATGACATCAACCATCAACTTTTAGAGGAGCGAAACGGGGCGGGCATGGGTATCATGAGATGTTAATGGGGCGGGTATGATTTATAAAAAAATAATTCATGAAAGATATAATATTTTAAAATATTAAATGAGATAAAAATAAATATAGGCAAATCCGTTTCGTACACGCCCCATTATCATATCTGCTTGCGAGGGATAATTAAAAAATACATTAAGTAGCTAATGTATTCTCAGTATCTTATTTAACATGTTCAAATATCATTGTAGTAACTAGTAGGTACTCAATGGCGAGGACCTACATATTTATAATTTTCCTTCCAAAAGTATTCGAACATTAATACTTATTTCTCATTGGTGAGAATTCATTTTGTGATTTAATATCATTTCTTTCATTGGATGTCAGAAGAAAAAGTTTTGTATTAATTCTGAGAATATTAATGACATATAAAAGGGGCAAAGGGCATAAAACACTCATGTAATTTCATAAATAGGCACTAAATCCCCCTTATCCTTTATTTTGGGTGAAAAAATGCATTAATTATTTAAAAGTTGGTCAAACATCCCCCTATCGCCAATGATCCGTTAAATATGACCATTAGTTGGTCATGTGAGTAGCAACTACCCTTACATATATAGGGTAAAAAAGCCCCTATGGTTTCAATTTTGGGCAAATAACAGCCCTCTACTTCATTAAGGGCAAAATGCTTTAACTATTCAAAAATATTGCAAACACACCCTTATCATCAATGAACCGTATAATTTAATTATTTTATATATTTTTTTAATTTTCATTCTATATTTTAACTCCAAACTTGTTTTACTTATTTTATTTTTTGAAATTTTATATTTTTGTAGATTTTACTTAAAACTTTATTAATACAATTCAATTGTAATAAGCTTAATTGTATTCAAAATCCATCACTAAATCCTAATACTAATTTGGATTATATTAAATACAAATAAGTTAAAAATGTAATATTAGTAGAAAACTAGAAGTCTTCATTTTTTTTATTTTTTTAAATTTTAAGTTAAATACAGTTAGTCTTATTATAATTGTATTGTATTAATAGTGTTTTAAGTAAAATCTAAAATAATATAAAATTTTAAAGAATAAAAGAAGTAAAACAAGTTTGGAGTTAAAGTGTAATATGAAAATAAAAATAAAAATAAAATTATAATTATAATTAAGGAATTGACAAATTAGTTTAATTTCACTTCTCAAAAAATTAGTTTAGTTTCTTTTTATATTTTTTATATTTTATTTAAAACTTTATAAATACAATTCAATTGCAATAAGATTAATTGTATTCAAACTCCATCACTAAAACCTAATACTAGTTTGGATTATATTAAATACAAATAAGTTAAAAATGTAATATTAGTAGAATGGGAGAAGTCTCCATTTTTTTTTTAATTTTTTAATATTTAGGTTATAAATACAATTAGTCTTATTAGTTTAATTTTACTTCTCAAAAAAAATTAGTTTAGTTTTTTTGATTTTTTATTTAGTTATTAAGGATAAGTGAATAAATGCATAAATGAGTTAAGGGAGTAAAGTGTTAAAGGGATAAATGAGCAAATGCAAAATTAGTGACTTTAGGGGGTATTTTGATCTTATTGAAAACCTTAGGGGTGTTAAATGCCCTTTTCCCTTTTGCCTATTAAATAGTCAGGGGGTAACGTAGTCATTTCACCGATCAATTAACGAATACTTGTCCCTTTGAGCAAAAAGTGAATTATAGGGATCTATTTGAACATGTAGATTTTTTTTTTTTTGCCTGAATGGAACTACAGGGGTGTTTTATGTCCTTTGCCCTGTATAAAATGATATCTATGTAGATATTTTCAATGAAAGTTTTATAAATAATGTAATTTGCGAATTAATGGATTTTTTTTAGCATTTGTCAAATAGTTTTTGTTGAGTCTAACTTTTTAGCACTGTAACTTGTTTTATTAGGACTAGTATTGATTTCTAGGTGGTCAAGTATTGAACTCAACTTGTCATTATTGTACATTCAAATTTAGTAGACACATCTTTTGTATGTAGCATGAGCATATATTACAATTTAAAGTTAAAAAAAGGCAGATTAATAATGTTTTTACTTTCTTATTAAAGAAAAATGAGATCGAAACATGGTTGATCAACCTTGGAATGACATCCACAAAAGGCATGTGCATTTAATCCAAATGTTGGAACAAATGAAAATGCCCTTCACAAGGGATTGTCTGTTAGTCCCACTTCTGATAGGGATTAAAACTAAAAGGACTCTTCCATGTTGGAAATGGTCCCTAAGCAAGAGGGTGTTGAGGGGTTACTATCTAGATCTAGTTAATAAAATGGTCACACATATAGCAGCCACAGACAGCCCCACATGAGCTTCCAGGGAGGTGCAGCTCAAATCAAGGGGCTCCATGCACGTCCGCCAGGTGCCCACCTTTTACTGGTGGTTTGAGGTGGTAGGCCACCCTGTGGGTAGCTACAAAGCCTACAAGGCCGCATTTAGTTATGTTTTGAGGTCGGAAGCCCAAGCTTTACTTTTGTATCATGATTCCCGGTATGTATCCGACACGTATAGTTTGGTTCGTAATAAATTTGTAAGGTGATAATATCGTTATTTAATATAGTTCTTTATCTGATATATATTTTTAAATTTAATATTATCAGAATTTGTTATATCGATACTGCAACCGTTAACGAAACCGATCCTGGGCGAACCATGATTTGTTTATGATGGAAGGGTACTCCTACTATGGGTGAGGTAAAAAAGTTAGCTGTCTCAAATAAATGAGTGTTGGGTTTCGGTGTGTAGGGAGAAACAGAATGCTTTTGATTGTTTCACAGTTTGAAAGGGCTTGATGATTACATGCATGTGATGGCATTATATGCAAAAGAAAGAGCAGTTGTATTGGATGTGATGTAATACTTTTATCTTGGGGAAATGTTATTTTATATGAGAGTGAGATTGAATATGCTTGATTTATTTTAATTTGTTGTTAACTACTCATTAAAAGTTACTGTTTTGGGAAGGATTTGTTTGATTAGCTTGAAGTGGGCAGAAAACAAAAGAAACGGAAAAGGTTCATTTCTCTTTTTTTCTTCTGTTTTTTCGAATTCAATTGCAAATATTAAAATTACAGTTATTATTTTTTATAATCCAACATTTCACTTCTTTTTTGGCCAAAAATCATCATGAACAGTTAAGATGATAAGTCAAATACCAATTCAGATATTTATTGTATTATTTCGCATTATAAAAGTAGTTTTTGTAGGTAGAATTATTATTACTTTTTTCCTTTCATTCTATCCAGATCCAAAAATAATAATTTTTCGCAATTTTTTTTCTGAAAGAAAAGAAAAGAAAAGAAACATTGCTAATCAAATACATGCTGATAGTCAATTTTTCTTTCTGTTTCACTTTCAATCATATCTCCATTACAAATTGGATCACTATCACGAGTCGTGAATTGCATAGCTATAGATTAACAGAAATAAGTATGTTCTGATACATGACAATAGATAACCACGAAGGTGCAAGAAAAAAAAAAAAATTTGAATTAAAGAATTAAAAATGAACAATTTAGAGAAAGAATTAAAATATAACAAATGGTGAAACAGGTTTCAGTCATAACTGATATCAGTAGTAAGCAGAAGAAATTTGGCTCCCCAACAAGAATTAAGAGTACAATTTAACAGTAAGAAGATAAGCATTGCATAAAAGATGCAACTCTTTAGTCTCTAGACTCCCGGGAACAACTTTAAATTGCCACATAACAAGAAATGATACACGAATCAAATAAATCAACACAAGACTTACTAAAGCCAGTAAGTGCCTCTGAAAATCCTAATACCAAATTTAAACAAAAGAATTAGATGAAAAAAATTAAAATAAATATTGGTTACCGATGCTAAACGAGGTGTTAGTCTATAAACAATTTAACAAACAGGGTAGGGCCGTGTGAAGATGAGCAGAGGTTGAATCAAAATGTACTGCTACTTTCACTGGCAGAAATTGAGGGACCTTCAGACTTAACAAAGTGAGAGCCTCTGCCATTGATATCAAGCCCTTGCAATTGCCCTAGGGGATCCTGCTGCAACATCTCTGAGAAACCTTGTGTATGGTTTGTAGCGAAAAGAGGACGTTGAAGGGTTGACATGTTAGACTGGAAGGGATGAAACTGTGGTGTTTGCAGCTTCTGGGGGTCGTTGGACCGTAGTTGGGGCTGTTGTGAAAAGAAGGATGACTGATTATATTGAAAATGGTGCATTCCCAAATTGTATGCATCTGAAGCCGATGGCATTTCTCCGGTGGCAATTTTGAGCCTTTCTACTTCCTGCCTCAGTGCTTCATTTAGAGCTGTGTTCAAACAGAACGGTCCCATTATACATGTAGTTAAGAAATTCTCATTGTGCATTTTAAGAAAAGAAGCGCAATACAAGATTGCTAATTGCTAAATCTGAAATGAGAGGAACAAGAGGTGACAAAACTTGTGAGATTGATGAACAAAATGTTGTTATCTGAAAGATCCACAATTAGTACTAAATTTCAAAACATCACCATAAAGTATGTTTTTGTGCATCTTAGGAAAATATCGTTCGTGTAATTAGATGGGATAAACATAATGTTCCGGTATCCAAACTACTAGATAGAGCCAAAATTGTACTTCCCTGACATGTCTTCTAAACATGCTGAAGAAAGACCATGAAACAACAAGGACATATTTAACAATGAATTGAACAATGTATAATAGTTCAAAAACCAGGGTGGGTTTGAATCGTACCATCGCGTAGCTGAGCTTGTTGTTCCATAGCTTGTAATCGAAGTTTTAGCTCAGCATTTTCAGTACTTAGACCTGTTGTATCTCTCTGTTAAAAAAAATAAAATAAAAAAATAAAAACAACAAGGAAAAAAGAACGCATAAAAAATAAATAAAATAGAAAGAAAAGAAAATGGGGGTCAAAAACTCTGGATTGCAGTATAATGCAGAAGCAATAAGTGATAGGAAAGTAGAAAGTATGTTTACACATGGAAATTTCATAACATCAAAAGTTCTTAAGGTAACCTATTAAGCTTATATAACCGATTAAAGATCAAATACCACTAAAAGAAAATAATCTAGTTCCCAAGCAATTAAGCAGTAGATTAGGGTGGACTCTACTTTCTTATACATCATATGAAAACCAATTAGGGTGGACTTACCCTATCGACCAAGTTAAGAGGGTCCAGGTTTCTCGAAGTCTAACAAGGAAAAGGTTATAACATGTTAACAATTTCTATAATCAAGGAAAAAGCCATTTTGGACTATCTCGAAGTGCTTCGTGATAGAAGAGAACATTGTAAGATATAAGAGGTGGGAATACAAGTAGAAGCACTGACTAACCAGGGGGAAGAACTAGTAAACCAACTTGGTCAGGTGATCAGCACAAAGTATACCTTCACTTACCAGACATATTCCGCCAGACCAAGAAAGAGAGAGGGGGGCTAATGGGATGAGAAAGGAATTTGGGAAATGGATTTGGGCCGGGATGGGCCTTGGCAATTGTCAAATTATCAGGTTATATAGAGCATGTTTGCACAAGATAAAACCCAAATCATACCGGTAGGAATCCTAGGATTCATATGATCCGATGTGGATTGGTATTCATATGAAATCCCCTCCAGATTCACAAGATTGTTTGTTGTTTGTACTTTACTGAGAACAACGAGAAGAAGGAAAAAAAACAAACTATTTTTGGTAGCAAATCAAGTACTTATCATTCAAATATTAAAAGCTTAATAAATTTAGTCGATTCGATGATCAAACATCGAGTATCACTTTAAAAAAAAATTCAATTAGAAGGGGGGCTACATGCTAAGTTAGAGCAACCTGGATGTTACTGAATGCAGAATGTGCAAACTCAAAAGTTATTGTTTTTTCTGGATTTTACAATTTCCAAAGCAACACAATCAACTCTCAAAATTTAAGTACTACTGATTTGTTATTAGATTTTTGCAATACCTAAATTTACTTCAATAATATACGAAAAAGGAAAACATCATAAGGCGAACCACAAGAATAATCCAGGAATCACCTGGAACAATGTGAGTTGTGCAGAAAGAGTGGTTGCTTCTGTTTGCAGGGTCTGAACTTTTCTCTCAAGTTCGGTGATGTAACGCGCCTTTCTCTCTTTCGAACGAGCAGCTGACTGCCGGTTAGCCAGAATCCTGTATATTAAATCTGTAATGTCAGATAATATAATAAATACAGGAAAGCCAAAGGCAGGTTATTTGACCTGAGAATTTGTTCTCAGTTCAATCTGAACATGACCAGCAAAATGCGTAACAATGTAAGATTAGCTACTGCCATTAGGCCAAAAAAATTAAATCTTTTTCCCTTTTTAGCTTTGTTTTACTGATTTCGACCAGAATATGAGGTGTGGCCATACAAATAGAATTAATCAGCAATAGAAGCATGTAAGAGCCTACAATTGTCCTTAAGAAATCAGATATCACATCTAACAGGGGATGCAACCAAACACTGATTAGTCAAGTAGTCGTCAATCAAGATCATGCTTTTAAATAGGGCACCATACTGATTAATCAAGCAGTCATGAATCAAAATTATGCTTAGATAGGGCACAATACTGATTAGTCAACTAGTCACAATCAAGAGTATGTTTTACATAGGGCACGGACGCAATATAGATGATACAAACTTCGTAAAGACACTGTAACGCCGAAATGACTAACCACAAAAGTTTCATTTTCCAATCTACCAGGAGAAAATAAACGTATCAATATATATGGAGTACCAATATGGTTGCCAAAACCAATACCAACCGGATATTCTTTTTTGCAGTTGGTTGCAATAATTCAATGCCGATCGGTAAGTGTCTTCTTAACCGTTACACAAAAAAGAAAAATTCTCTTGCATAAATGTAGAACAAACTTTTGTTTATTTTATTACTAACAAACCACTTGCAAGAATCCCAATATACCCACAAAATTTAAACATGAATTTGCTTGATCATTTCAGAAGGAAACAAACTTGTGTCAAATGGCTTGATCCTGAGCAAACTTTTGGCACTTGGTCAAAAGCCAGTTGTCTCAAATCACCCAGTTAATCTAATGTTTTCGAGCTCACGAAAACATTCTAGTCATTGCAGATTCGCTAGAACCACTTTGGCACTGTAAATGACAGCCAGGAAGCTCAGCCCCTCAGTTCACAGACATATCTCAAATTCACACAAAGTTTATATATAGGAATGAATCTACCTATATTCTGATGTATAACATCAAAATCCAACATTTTTACTTCCCAACTTACCGGAATATAATTCGTGATGAAGCATCTATTATCTCGTCTGTAAGGCATCAAGATGCCAAACTTAGAGTGAAATTGATGTCAGTCAATGCAAAGCTAAAAAAAATATACTTAGAAACAATAAATTTGCCTCGAACAAGCTCTTGATTCTCGCAAATCTGCTTATATTAAATTCATCACATTCCAGTATCATAACAAACAAAAACATTGAATTCCATAAATTATCACAACGATCTTCAGATATTACTTCAAATCGCAATATACATGTATACACACATTTATATTTGTATTTGTGTGTGGGTGGGTGTGTGGGTGTGGGTGTGTGAAAAGTGAGGAGAGTGAGAGTAGTAGCACCTCTTGGCTCTCTTGGGATCTACTGTCCACAATTCAGCGAGCTTATCAGGAGCCATTGCTTTCTTGGCCTCTATAGACTCACTCATCAGCATCGATCCATCAACCGAATTGCTGTGCCGGTGCCGTGGCCTCACCGGCTTTTCATCGTCGCCGGTCTCCGCCTCCACTCCACCACCACCGCCACCGCCACTTCCGGCGGCGGCATTGTCGAAATGTGAGTCGTTCAAGTTGGATCCGAGCTTCTCAATGTCCATGTAAGTGCAGAACAGATCGTCCTCCGAACCGATCTCGTCGAAGCTTCCGGAGGGCACATCGAAGGGGTCAGAGACGAGATCTAGGTCGTCCGGCAGCCGGAAATTGACCTCTGAGTGGGCTCGACGGTGGTGGGAGGGCCGGAAGGTGGTGGCAAACGACGTCGTCGTGGTGGTGGCTGGTGGTGGTGGCTTCGGAGCATTTTGGGACCTAGGGTTAGGGTTTGGATTTGTTGGATCTTGCATTTCACTGCTTTTCTCTCACTCTCTGAATCCGTGGCTCTTTGCCTTTAGTCACTCCTCTCTCTCTCACACACACACGAAGTTCAGACACTATTGTGAATAATGTAAAGGTTGGTGTTTTTGGAATTTCAATTTACTGTTGTGAATAATGTAAAGGTCGGTGTTTTTGGAATTTCCATTTAGCAATGTGCCAATGACATTCGATTAAGCTATAAAATTGATCGGGTCGCCCGAAACATGATCCTGCCTCTGTTATTCAAATTCGAATGGAAAAATTATACAAATCTTCCCAGAAATAAGGTATAATTGCATGTCATTTTTCTAATGTTTAAATAATATCAGAATATTTGTCCGACAATAAATAATAGTGAAATAATATATATATCCTCTTACTTTTAAAAATATTTAAATAATTTTCTAAAGAATGATGAGTTTAATATATTTCCCTCAAATATAAAAATATAATAATAATATAACAATAACAACAACAACATGAGACGAACTTGCAGTAAAACAAAAATAATACTAAATGACACCCTAACAATTCAATAAGAGCTTTATTAGATTTTCGTAATCAATTGTTGTAAGTGTGAAATTTTTCAAAGCCCAACAGGCCTTTGGCCTTCAAGCCTGATGACCTAGTAAGGATAACTAGAGCCTGAAGTTAAGGGTCCATTCCTAGCCCAAACATTCCAGAACAACTTAGGGATCAAGATAGTGACGTAAGAAAAAAAAATGATGATGTAAGCAGGAGAATGTTGCCCTAATGGGCTCAAAGCCCAAAAAGGGAATGTATATACATAAAGAAAAATGATCAATGAAACTCTATTCTTATGTTGTGCATTTTTTGGCATCTACACATTAGCGCAGTGGGAATTGTTTAAAGATCACAATTGATTATTTTCCTATCTCTCAAAGTTGAGCTTACCTTTCCTATTTCCCCTTTAAGCTTACCTCTCCACTCCTCACCCAACCATGCCGGTAACCCGTTCCTAAACGGAGCTATTGACCACCGGCGACAGCCATGCGGGGGCTTCTCAAACCATTGAGCAGATCCTACAACGACTGGTGGCCGCAGAAGAGCGGGATCAAGCCGCGGAGGAACGAAGTCAGGCCCTAGAGAAGTGGAATGCCGAACTTTTGGTGAGGATGGCTCACCTACTCACTCCTCCTGCAGCACCTACTCACCCTCATCTCCGGGAAGAAGGCGATGGGCTGGAAGAGCACGCCGAATCTTCGCACAATCTGGACAAGACCCCTACCACTAACAGGGTCCTGAACTCCCAGAAGCTGGAAGAAATGATGGTTGTGTTCTAGAAAAAGGTCATGAAGGACCTGAGGGCCTAGTCTACCAATGACTTGGTTGTTCAGGCTTCCACCGAGTCAATCCAGTCGTTGTTCACCCCAGAAATCACCCGAGAGCCTTTCCCGAAGAAGTTCGTCATGCCTAGATTCACCCTCTACGATGGCACAAAGGATCCCGATGAGCATATCTACCAGATTCACCAGAAGATGACCATGTATGCTGAAAATGAAGCCTTGCTTTGCACGGTATTCTCCACAAGTCTTGCCGATGCCGCTCTATTGTGGTTCAGGAAACAATCACCCAGATCCATCGGGAGCTAGTAGCAGCTAACCAAACTCTTTGTTGCCCAATACTACGGGAACAAAAGACAAAAGAAAACCATATCATGTCTATTCACGATGATTCAAGAGAAGGGTGAGTCTCTAAAAAGCTTTATGTCCAGGTTCAACATCTAGTCCTCCTCCATCGACAACTATGACCAACATTTTGTTGTTGAGGCCTTCCAGATGGCCCTGATACCTGGGACGAAGTTCCATCAGTCCTTGGTAAAGCGACCACCATCAGGAGGTGGGGAGTTAAACTCCAGAGCCCAAGGCCACGTACGGATAGAGGAGGAAGAAGTTATACAACAAAAGAGGGTGGCCTTGGTGAATGAAGAGGCCCGTATCAAGGATCCAGTAGCCGATCGTAAACGACAAAATTCTTCGGGTCCTTCTACCTCGTCGGGACCTTTCACACCCTTTCCCGTGAAGCGCCCAAGATTTGAAAAAAGAGTGACACCCCTAAGGGTCAGTCTAGCCAAGTTGTACCAGGAGAATAAGGCCAGAGAAATCTTTCAAATACCACCCCCTATCAGGTAGCCCCTAGACCAAAGGGACAAATCAAAACACTGCACCTTTCACAGTGAATTTGGTCACATAACCAATGAATGTCGAAGTCTTAGGCGTCAGGTGGAATCCATGATGATGAGGGGAGAACTTCGGGACTACGTCCAGCACGATGGGTCAAAGACCGTGCAACAGTCACCTAATGCCCAATGGAATTCCGTAGTTGCACAACCCATCAAAATCATCAACATGATTCATGATGGTCCCACCTCTAAGGAAGGGGAAAGAGTCAGCAGGTCTCAGCTGCGCAGAGCCCAAAAAATGTGGAGAGTTGACGAGGTGAATGAGGTCCACCATCGAATAGGTAACGCACAAATCATTTTCTCTGCAGACGACCTCCATAACATCCTGACCTCCCCATGACGATCCGTTGGTTGTCACCCTGATGGTGGTAAACTGCCTCATCAAGCGAGTCATGATTGACCCGGGGAACAGTGCCAACATCATCACTAAATGGGCCTTCAAGAAGCTTGAAATTGACCCGAGGGAAATAGTGACCTCCCGAAACCCATAGCAGGATTCGACGGGAAGTAAGTCGAACCGATCGAAGAGGTTCAGTTGCCTGTATCTGCTGCCCAAAGAATTCTTTCAGAGACTTTCATTATAGTGGATGTGAAGCCATCATACAACTTGCTCATGGGAAGGGGTTGGATCCACCGAATACATGGGGTGTCACCAACCCTGCATCAAATGATAAGGTGTCTGGGCCCTAACGGGTTTGACATTATTGACATTAAAGGGGATTAGGTGGTTGTCAATGAGTGTTATGCTATTACCTTAAGGGGAATGAAGAAAAGCCAAGACCAAAGGGAGATCCGCAACAGGGATCAGGACCCCGAATCCAAATAGCAATTAAAGGAAGGGGAGTCGGGTCCCCCGATCGTGGTAGAACCTTTATAGGAGATATCCGTCATACCCGATCAGCCTGAAAAAATTACCTATGCAGGTATAAATCTTACCCCTTATGAGTTAAAAAAACTGACCAAATTCCTACAAGACAGCTCTGACGTCTTCGTATGGGGGCACATGGACATGCCCGGTATTGATCCCACTATTGCCCAACACTCCTTTCATGTGGACTCGAACGTGAAGCCCATCAGGTAGAAGCAAAGATGCATGGGGGCCCATAGAAATCAGATCATTACCGAGGAGTTGTCCCGTCTGCTTCAAGTAGGGTTCATCAGGGAGGTAAGGTATCCTGAATGGCTTGTTAATGTTGTCGTAGTTCATAAAAAAAATGGTAAGGGTATGTGTGGATTTCACTGATCTTGACAAAGCATGTCCCAAAGATAGCTTCCCCGTGCCAAAGATTGATCAGATGGTAGATGAAACGGTTGGATATGAGCGCTTAACTTTCCTCGATGCCTACTCGGGTTATAATCAGATAAGGATGAATCAAGCCGATGAGGAGAAGACATCTTTCATCATAAAGACATGTACTTATTGCTTTAAATTTATGCATTTCAGACTAAAGAATGCAGGTGCCACCTTCCAAAGACTGGTCAACAAGATCTTCAAAGGAATGATGGGAACCGTGATTGAGGCATACATTGATGATACTGTGGTAAAGAGCAAAAGAAAGGAAAGCCATTTGTGGCATCTACAATAAGTGTTTGACACCCTGAGAAAGCATGACATGAAACTCAACCCGACCAAATGTTCTTTCGGCGTGTCATCTGGCCAGTTCTTGTGGCATATTGTGGATCGAATAGGAATACAAGCCATCCTAACCCAGGTTAAAGCCCTGCTAGAGATGATAGAACCCCGAATGCATAAAGAGCTCCAGGTCCTGACAGAAAGAGTGGTCGCTCTCAGTAGATTCATTGCAAAACTTATCGATCGTTGCAGACCCTTCTTCCAAGCAATCAAGGCAAAGAAATGTGAAGTCTGGGGCCCTGAACAGACTGAAGCCCTATCTAGACTGAAATAATACATGACAGACCCCCGATCCTAGCCAATCCAGAACCCGATGAGGTCTTGTACTTGTACTTAGCAATTTCAGCAGTGTCAACCAACGCAACCCTCAGTAGGGAGGACAAGAATCTCCAGATGCCTATCTTTTACACCAGCAAGTTCCTGGCCGAGGCTGAGACCCATTACAACAAGCAGGATAAACTGATACTATCTCTGGTAAATGCAAAATGACGCCTCAGGCACTATTTTAAAGCTCACCCAATCGTTGTCCCGACCGTAACTCCAATTCGGGTCATTATGTCAAAACCTGACCTTTCGGGTAGAATCTCAAAGTGGCCCATCGAGTTAGGCATCAATGACATCACCTATATCCCTCGAGTCTCCATCAAAGGTTAGGCAGTGGCAAACTTTTTGCTGGAGGAAAAGATTGAGGACATTGATCATGCTGGCACGCCAATCATATGGAAGCTATTTGTGGATGGTTTAGCTAGTTCAAATGGGTTCGAGGTTGGGATAGAGATTCAACATCCGATGGAACTCGTCTCCAGATGTTGGTAAGGCTACAGTTCCCCGCAACCAACAATGAAACATAATACAAAACAATCATATTCGGTCTACAATTAGCCAAAAGCCTTCATATCTAAAGCCTTTCTGTGTACAACGACTCCCAGATGATCATCTGAAAAATCACTGGGGAGTACGGGACCAAGGACATGAAAATGGAATCTTATCGGGCACTTGTGCTTAAAGAATTCGAGGGTTTCCAAAGGTTGAACTTCAATCAAATTCTAAGAAGTGAAAACACCACAGTTGACCATTTGGCCAATCAAGCATCATCGACTAATGAGGACTCACCCCGGGTAGTGCTGGTAGATCTCTTGGCAAGACCTAGCATTTAGGAGCTCGAACAGGTAATGTTAATCTCATGGGAGCCTAGCTGGGTGGATCCCTTGGTGGACTACTTAAGGAATGGGACGCTCCCTAAGTCCAAATCAGAAGCTCGTAAGATCCGCATGAAGTCAGCCAGATACTCTATCCTTAGGAGGCAACTCTACCGAAAGTCATTTTTGGGACCATACCTGAAATGTGTAACTTCCACCAAAGCTCAGGCAGTGATGGAAGAGATCCACAGTGGGGCCTGCAGGAATCATTCTGGGGGCAAGTCTCTTGCTCACAAGATCCTATCTCAAGGGTACTTTTGGCCGTACCTATCTCAGGATGCTGAAGCCTATGTCCGGAGGTACAAAGCATGCCAGATGCATGGGGATGTTATCCATCAGCCGCCAGATTCCTGCACCTGACTGTGGTCCCACATCCTTTCGCCCGATGGGGAATGGATATTATTGGTCATCTCCCAAATGCAGTACAATCAACCACCCACATGTTGCTGGCAACCGATTACTTCACTAAATGGGTAGAGGCTGATGCTTACCCCTCAATCAAGAGTAGCCACGTCATCAAGTTCATCTAGAATCACATAATATGCAGGTTTGGGTTGTCCAAAACAATTATGATGGATAATGGAAGAAATTTGGATAACAAGAAAGTAAGAGCATTATTTACCGAGCATGGTATCAATCAAAACACTTCATCTGTGGGGTACCCTCAAGGAAATGTCCAGGATGAGAGAATTACCCGAATGATCTTTGACACTCTCAAGAAGAAGCTGGAAGAAGCTAAAGGTGCCTGGCTGGAAAAGCTACCCGAGGTACTGTGGTCGTATAAGTTAACTCCTAGGCAGCCCACCAGGGAGAAACCTTTCGCCATGGCATATGATGCTGAGGCTGTGATCCCCACAGAGGTCAAAGTACCAACCTTAAGGAGTGAGACCTTCAAGGAGAGCCCGAAAAACCAGCATCTGGCTCATGACCTAGATCTGCTGGATGAAATGAGGGAAACAATAGGGAACAGGTTGGCAGCTTACCAGTACCGCATTAGGAATCACTTCAACCAAAAAGTTAAAAGAAGGGAATTCCAGGTTGGGGACATGGTCCTTAGGCAAAACATTAGGCTGGTTGGCAAGCTTAAAGAACCTTGGGAAGGCCTGTACACCGTCACCGAAGTCATCGGGAGTGGGGCATACCGCCTCCGTAAAAATGCGGATGGATGGATGGAGCCAAAATCCCAAAATGCTTCCCAACTGAAGAGGTACTACCTGTAGCCGGGCCACTCATTTTCATTCATCTAGTTTCTTTATTTCTGTAAAAGAGGAACCAGTGCCCGACAAACTATATTTCCATCAGTAATATCTCTTCTTGACAAAGGAAGCTTGTAGAGGACTATGGTAACAAAAGAAAAGTGTTGTGAGTCTTTCTCAAGTTATCAATACTTCTATTAAAAAATAAACTAAGTGCTGGGACATCTACCTCGAGGCTACAAGAGTCCAAAAGGCCTAACATCGATCCACAAGTGGTCAAGTTCTCAGAACTTTTACTCAAAAATAAACTAAGTGTTGTGACGTCTCTCGCACGACCTCAAGAGCCTGAAAGACACAACACCGATCCACAAGCGATCAAAATTATACAAAAAATAGCTAAGTGTTGTGACCTCAAGAGCTCGAAAGACACAACACTGATCCACAAGTAATCAAAATTTTACAAAAAATAAACTAAGTGTTGTGACGTCTCTCGCACGGCCTCAAGAGCCCGAAAGACACAATACCGATCCACAAGTGATCAAAATTTTACAAAAATTAGCCAAGTGTTGTGACGTCTCTCGTATGGCCTCAAGAGCCCGAAAGACACAACACCGATTCATAAGTGATCAAAATTTTACAAAAAATTATCTAAGTGTTATGACGTCTCTCGTATGGCCTCAAGAGCCCTAAAGACAGAACACCAATCCACAAGTGATCAAAATTTTACAAAATATTATCTAAGTATTGTGATGTCTCTCGCATGGTCTCAAGAGCCCGAAAGACACAACACCGATCCACAAGTGATCAAAATTTTATAAAAATTATCTAAGTATTGTGACATCTCTCGCATGGCCTCAAAAGCCCAAAAGACACAACACCGATCCACAAATGACCAAGTTATCAAAATTTTATGAAATAAACTAAGTGTTACAACATCTTTCTCAAGGCCACAAGAGCCCGAAAGAAATAAAAGTGACCACAATATAAAAAAATGAAGCGATTATTCATTGATTCTATTATTCATATATCAAACTTTCTATTAAATATGGACCCCCAGTGGCCAAGGCTTATAAATATAAAAGGAACAAAGCAAAGAAAAAAGTCAATTTTTCTGCCCCTAGTATCTGAACTGAGGCCCAAAACTCTCTTCAACCCCGTCACCGACCCTGCTAACGGCCCCCTCTTGAACACATGCCTCATCCTGGACACTTGCATTCTCTGTCCGAGCAAGATCGGGTAAAACAGTAGAATCGGGAACCTAGGCCAATTCATATGGAGCTGAGTCAGAAGCAGGGATAGACTCGGGAAGAGGTTTAGACAGTCACTGATTTGAACTCCCGTTCCTCTACAGGGAGCTGGGAATCCTAAAAGTATGTCCTCCAACTGAATTTGACCCGGTATTTGGAAGTGATGGAGAAGCACTGGTACATCTGATTGCCACCCCGATGGCACATCTCTACTATAGACCTCTCCACTGCCAAAAGGTTCTCAGTCCCAACCTTCTCCTCCAGAAGCTTCTGACTTGAAACCTTCAAGCTCTCATTCTTGATTTTGAGCTGTCAGGACTCGTTGACCCTCCTTTAGGACTTTGAGCCTCTTCTCAGCCTCCCAAAGCTTATGCTCGGCAGTTTTAGCCCAACGGGTGTGGGTTTCCAGCTTCTCTTTGCAAGTCACCAACCTGGCCTGCACCTTCTTCATGGCCTCCTCCTTCAACCTGAGGAGATAAACCTGATTGTGGAGAGCCCTACTATCACTCTCAAGCTTTGAGTTATGGGCTTGGGTGTAGTACAACATCTGACAGAAAACAAAAGTGTTACATGGTCAGTTAGTGAGACCAAGAAAGAAAGAAAAGTCATGCAATAAGATCATGATGCATATGACTAACCTTCATGGCTAGCTCGGGGCCAGTAAGAGCCAACTTATCCCTATCCATCTTTTTGATGGTATTTCGATTAGCTAGGGTCCAAATTTGAAGGCCCATCATCCGAAGGTCCTCAGGCCTATCGATGGTCACCTGCCTACTGACCAACATTTGGTTTTCGGGAAGTACGATGGTCGGATGCCAGGCGATGGCCTCAGCAGCCACACCAGACTCCCTCTGCAAACTCGATGAGGCTATTGTTCTCATGCGGGGCCGGACCAACCTATCGGTTTGATCATCCCCCGATTGAGGTCGAGTGTTACCGACCGGTGGATCGATCGAAGATTGAGAGGTTGGAGGAATGACAACATCTACCTTGGGAGACGTTTGAATAGGAGTAACGATGGTCTCCCCTGAAGGAAAAGGATAAGGAATGACAGTAGTGTTCCCCATGAAGAGGGAGGGAGAAGAATAATAGGAGGACTTCCCGAAGGAGGTAGAGGAGGCAAATCACCCCCAACAGGAAGTATGGGGTTGGTTGGATTAGATGATCTGGATGAGGTTCCAGATCCTTCTTTTTGGGGCCTCCTCAAGCTGACTTGTGGAATCCTCAACATGATTTCTACTCCAGCTGCTAATATTCCCTGCAAAGCATCATCAGTCAGGTAGTCAGGGCACATCCTTAAGGGCTTACCCCAGACTTTAGATTTGAGGAGATCAAAGCGTGACTTAATATAAGTAGGGGATGTATTGGGGGATCCTGTAAACTCAAGCACATGCCTCCCCAACTTGTCATTGCACATATCATAAAAGCAAGCCCCTTTATGATAAAACCTGATGGAGGGAAGAAGTTGTTTACTAAAGGATTTTGGGATCCGGATACTAGCTGCCTGAGGGTGCCTCCAATTCCCACTTAGTATCATCATCTCTTTCCAACCCTTGTTAGATTTATCTGTGTCATCACATAATTTTCTCCCCTGAAGGGGGAAAAGATTATAACGCCCCCTACAGTCCTTCAGGTCTTGCAATTTGTAGAAAAAAGTACCTCACCCAAGCTCCAATTCAGACCAAAATCCTTATTAAGCAGAAGAATCATGGCTAAGATCCTGAACAAATTTGGCCCAACTTAAAGTGGGGCCAGACCAAAGGTAGACAAAACTATGAGGAAGAATGGATGGATAGGAAAACGCAGAACCTGCAAGTGATAAGCAAAAAGCAGGACCTGGTCATCTCTCACTCCCTCACATTTCCTAAACTCATATTTCCTAAGGTAGTGCTCAATGGCCACGTCATCGGGAACCTTGAGCATTTTCAATACTACATCTACCCTACATCGGGAAGGGAGATGATCAACAAAGAATTGCATTCCCGAATTCTCATCATCCTGACCCCTGACCGAAACTGGGTCAACAGGGATCACATGGGTATTGACAGCATGAGTGACCTCCGGGGAGCTAGATCTAACGGTCCTGACCACCTCAACAGAGGGAGAGCTAAGTGAGACATCATGATCAACAGAAGAAGGAAGACAATCACTAATTGGTCGGGTGTCATCACTATTAGACATATTGACAGAAAGGTAGAAGAATTAGATGAAAGAACTTATTCTAAGGTGGATTCCGGTGAATGTTTGTGAGTTTTTCGGGAAATAAGTGCAGATTCCGGCGATAACAAGTGAAGAAGTTAAGTTGCAGAGAGTTTTTGAGAACCAAGAGTTTTGAAATGCAAGAAGTGTTTCGTGTATAAACCTTTGGGTATTTATAGAGGGCACCGAGGGAGGCTAAAGGTCGTGCTTACAAGAAACGGAGCATAAAGCCGTCTTCTCAGCCCCCATCGTGCAAATCAAGGCCACTTGAGCCATCAATTTGAAATACTAATGATGGGTACAATTGTCCTATTTAATGGTCTTGCCACGTCACCCAACAGGGTAGCTGTACATCATAGCCACACTCTATTATTGACTATGGACCATTAAATCTAAAAGCCCATAAACAAGAAGGGGCCTGTGTAAGTGTGGAATTTTCCAAAGCCCAACAAGCCTTTGGCCCGCAAGCCAGATGACCCAGTAAGGATAACTAGAGCTCGAAGATAAGGGTCCATTCTAAGCCCAATAGCCAAAACATTCAATAACAACTTGGGGATCAAGTTAGTGACGTAAGAAAGAGAAAAAATGATGATGTAAGAAGAAGAATGTTGCCATAATGTGCTCAAAGCCCAAAAAGGGAATGCATATATACAAAGAAAAATGATCAATGAAACCCTATTCTCGTGTTGTGCATTTTTTGGCATCTACAACTGTATATGATATTTTGAACTTTTTTCCTTTAAATGAAGTAAAAACTGGAAAAATTAATTGTTTTATAAATTTTCTTTTACTAAACACTTATATTCGGATATAGTTAGGTTTAGTGGAAATCTGAAAATATAAAAAGTACTGCATGTATATGAGACTCCTAATTGGGGTATCATTGTGGTGTGATGATGAAGGAGTCCTCATACATGATCACTACTTGGTCACTAGTAGTACTCGTTGTGGAACATGGAAACTTGTGACGAGTTCAATGATAAGGACTTTCATATACATAACTAGCCATTTAGTCACTTTCATGAATCGAGATGCGTTTCAAGTAAAAGCACTCATGCACTTTCTTAAATTGATTTTGGTTTAAATGATTATAGAAGAGGGAAAAGAATAAGTAATTAAATAAATGGTAACAATATAGGTTAATTAGAAATATTTAAGCTACAATCTCAAATATTTAGGTTCATCTTATATTTAAGACTTGTGTGGTTGTTGCATGTGGTAGAGAATGATGTGATTTACTTTCACATCCTTTTTAGACATTACCTTTTTGATCGTGGTCAAGTATGTTAGTTGGTCTATGTTTGCCCTGTGTAAGAGAAATTACATGATTTTAATTTGAGGTAAATTACATTGACCTTTTATTTTTTTTGTTTGAGATTTAGACAAATCTCGTGATGATGTAACATTTGAGGTTAATTATAATTACTTTCTCTCAATAGTTTTTCTAATAAAAATAAAAAAAATAAAAAAATGATAATATATATATATATATATATACACACATTCTCTTGTATGAATAAATAATAAGAACTTTCAATGTATCTCTTATTAAATGTATTGAAATGGCTTAAAAATAAAGAAATATGAACTTTAAAGCATATGTAATATGCCAAGAAAAATAAAATATCATTTTATTATTAATATGACTATTGAAATTAGTTTCCTTGCATTCATCATTTTTAATACGTTAATGGTTACATATAAAATTAGTGTTCCAAGTTAAAAAGACGCCTAGTTTATCCTACGATGTGTTGGGGTGTGTGTCATTTAGCTACCATAGAGTTAGAGAAAAGACTAGGGTTTGGGAGGTATGAAAATATATATATATATATATATATATATATATATATATGTATATATATATATGGGCTATGTTTGTAATATGTCAAATATATAAAGTTAGTTCAGTAAATAATCAATTAAGCGGGGCGGGGCGGGTCAGTTAATCGGGGCGGGGTGGGGGTGACCCATACCCGCCCCGTTTATAATCGGGTAATTGTTTTTTGCCCCATACCCGCCCCAATTAGTTTAATGGGGCGGGACGGGGGCAGGATAAATGGGGCGGGGCGGGGCGGGTTTTTTTGCCATCCATATTCCAATCCATGGAAGTGAAGATATTAAGACCTAAGAGAGTCATCTTTTAATTGATTTTTTTTTTCTTTATATAATGTGTTGTGGTCAGTCGATGGTTTAGAAAATATGTTTAAAAAGTAAAATTAATCGCGACCAAAAGTTTTACCACTCACAAGCGCATATCAATTGTAGAATAGTTAGCTTGAGAAAGTTATCGTTTCCCATAAAGACTAAGACTCTGTTTGGCATGGCTTCTATTTCTGGCTTTCCGCATAAGAGAAAGAGAAGCAGAAGCTGTTTTGAGAAGCCGATACCTCCTAGCTTCTTTAAAATGCTCTTACAAGGCCTAGAAACTCTTCTAAATTTTTTGTCAAACATCGTTCAAAACAAATTTTCCCTTCAGGAAGCCAAAAACATCGTTTGAAAAACCAATCCAAACAGGGCCTAAGTCGTATTATGAAATTCTATGAAATAATGATCTTGAATTGAAAGAGAAATTTATTTGATTTGAATTTTTAATTGAAGAAAAATAAATAAACAACTAAATCAAAATAAAGAAATTAAAGATAGTGGAGAAAAACAATAAAGATAAAGTTTAGGGTATTTTAACTCCACCACTAATCTTGTAATGAGAAATTATATCTTTAATTGCGAAGGGAGATACATCACCTAATAATGAAATTAGTACTGTTACAAGAAAGTGCCTAATCCCAAAACTCAAACAATCAATCCGGCTAAGCTACAAGCCATCTTCGGATTGAGCGTGCACAAGTTGTGCATGCAACTACTCTACTCTAAATTATTCCTAAATTAAAGCATGTCAACTTCACATCTCCTTAGCTTGGTCTGTCAAAACATAAAAATCATGTTCATAAAACACCATTGTGTAGAAACCATAGTAAAAACTTTCGAGTTCCATCTCATAGTGAGAAAACATGGTTGGGTAAGAAAATACTTTTATTCAATCTAAGACAAGAATATAATAAATAATAAATTCTTATATAAAATAACTTTTATTTTTATTTCAAAACACTTCGATCAATCACTAACTACACAATCATCGTACATGTGTTCTTTAGCTTCCCCTTTACATTTAAATAAAATAAAGTTTACATTACTTGGCTAATAAAACCCTATAAACCATTTAGCCTCTTATGGTAGATGGAATCCGCATCGTTGATGTAGGATTCATCTTCTTGTTCTTTGTGACTTTTTTTTGTCTCTTTATTCTTTTTTTTTGGCTCTGAACTTTTGTTCTTGAATGGAAGATCACAAATCAAGACAGAAAACTCTTCATTCTTGAACGTGAGTTCTCTTTTATAAAGAGAAACATCTTCTTTTGGTTGGATCTACTTTTTTTTTTTTAGTTTGAAATCCTTCCTTGTGTAGGTTTCTTGTGAAAAGAGTTAAATCTAGTCAATACAGTCCAAAAATACATAGATACAACTGCTAAACAGGTTTTGGTGTGCTCAACAAGTCAAGAAGTAGACCCTTTTTTTTGGCCCTACCGACCCATGTGCGATCTATTGCTTGGGAGCTGCAATAGATCGCAAGGCCTGGGTTCAGGTCTTGTGTTGATCGTCTCTATTCAGTCTTTGCTTCATCTTGACTCACTTTCTTTCATCTTTTATTCAGAATGGCCTCTTTCTTTTTGTGGGTTCATCAATTTTGATCTTTATGAATCCATCTTCTGGTTAATTCGCCAAAATTAACTCATTTTCCTATTAATGTCATGCCCCAAAAATCCAAAGACTTCGAAATTGAAAATCCATGGAATTTCGAGGGTAACGAAAGTAAAAGAAAAATGACCAAAAAAGAAACTAGCTGAACTAGAGACATCCAAACTTGCTCTGAAATCGAAGCCTAAGAACCCCGGAGGTGACGTGAGAAGGAGAAACCCGGTTCAAAACAGAGTAACGCTTTCCAAAACCGTAACGAAAGCGGGAAATAAAAGATATCGACTATGCATTATCTAAACACGTCAAAACTCGTACCATCACCATAAACATCATTAGAGTACATTAAAATAGGTTTAAGAGACATGGGAAACTAAGATAAGGCGAGAAAAATATCACCAATGGGAGTTGGGCTGGGCAACATGTCGTCGGCTCTGCATTCAGGGTGAAAGTATAATTGAATACATGCTCCGTACTCATGGGTGCTCAAAATGTAGAGAAATGTTTCTCTAATCAACAAATATGCAAAACATTGAATATAAAATACATAAATAACATGTACATGAGAAAATCTCTCCAAGAATTGAGAGTTTTGATTGTGGACAAATGAGATGAGAATAAGAATTTGAAACCCAAATTAGGGTGCAAGTAGAGAGAGTAGTGCTAGGAAAATGAAGATAAGCCTGTAGAGAGATCCATTTCAAAGTGAGTTAGGGTTGTGTGTTAATTAGTGAGTGACAACTACACTAAGCATCAAAATAACACAAATAACATCAAGTGTACACATAAATAGCCCTTCATGGCATTCACTTGTGATCCCAAACCCCATCTCTACAATGCTCTAGAGTTCATTGTCTATAGTCCATCAAATAAGTGGCATGTAGCAAGAATGCTTCGTTACTACTCAAATCAATTCTATGGAATATATTTAGGTGTGTTGGTTGATTTTAGATTATGCATGTAAGGCCCATCTGTCCTTGCCAATAATAATCAATTAATTTTAACATTCATCTGATAAACATAATCAAATAAAGCAATATTGAACAATAAACATGTAGAAAATGTAAATATGATTGAGTGTGACTAATGTCCCTCTTAAAGGATACTAGAGAAGAGGAGATGAAGGTTCACATGCATGCATAGTGGTTAGAGTCAGTTACCTCCAAAGTAGAACAAACCCCTTTTTTGTTTTCTTGAAATTTCAACTTTAATATAGTGTGTTGGCGAGCATATTCGAGTCCCTTAGCTTGCTCCCAAATTTTTGCTGATTTTTCTAGTGGTAGATCTTGAAGGGGAAAAAAACTTTGATGTTTTTGACCGAAGCTTATTTTTGCATGGTTTGAGAGATATGGTGTTTTGAAGATCACTGGTCATAATTGCAAAATTGCTCAAAAATAGTGTGTTTTTGGAGTTCCTAGGCAAAGTAGGTGAAGAAACTCACCAAATAGAAAAATACTGGGTTATTTTATAAGAAATCAGTGATATAAAAAATAAAATAAAAAAACAAAAAAAACTAGGCTCCATTTGAGGTAGGGAAGTCTGAGTTAGAAAAATGACAAAAATGTTGTGCAGATTGGGTGTTTTGGATAAAAAATCACAAAGTAATGTTTGGTTAGCGAGAAAATTTTGAAAAATATTGGAACTTCTCAAAATTATATGTATTGCAAACCGAGGCAGAGTGAGAGAGGAGAGTAGTGAGGGGTAGTCGAACAACCCTTTGGGTTGGTTGGTTTGACTAGGTTAGTTTGGGTCAGTTTGGTCCTTTTCCGGGACTCCCATCGGCATGAAATTTGAAGGATAGTTGACATATAACCTTGTTTCCATCATATCCTCAAATTGGATGAATCCAACGAGCGGTTTTACATAGATCTGAATTTGAATGTGAGTTGACTTTTTCGTCTTTTGTTGATTTGACTATTCAAACATCCATAATTTTAACCAAATTTTAGTATGTTATTCTAGGCGGTGTGGGGATTGTTTTAGTGTATCCCGAGGTCCATTCGGATTAATGGTACGGGAGGCGATATTTGCAAGTTTGTGGTTTAGGAGCTAGATTTGGGATTTTCGTTACTTTTGGACACGAGCTTTGCGTGGTTGGTTTCGGTTTGACCCTAGGCATGGTAGTTCATCGTGGACACGCTTCTAGAGGTAGGGAAGTTGATATTAAATTCGAATGTTTGTTTCGTGAGGCGTGTGAGTGTTTAAATGCTAATTTCTCGCTTTATGTACTTTCAAACTATGTGTTTATTGTCGTTATGGCCTAAATCGCTGGAAGTATTAAGTGAACATCTTTACCTTAAAATATTAGTTTTGTGGTTTCGGTGTTTTATGAGTTAGTGGTTAAATTCATGTCTTATATACTTATGTTGATTACGAGCATGTGTCGTTCTTGATTTAAATGATTATATCATAGATGCCAGTATGCGTACGATGCTAGTTATTGCATGATATCATTTATGTCATGTTCATTGCACAAACATATAGCGGGTAGGACCCAGGAGTGGGTGGTTTCATTTTGATCGGTTCAAGTTGTGTGAAAATAAAAGTGTTTAAAATAAAGAAGTAACATGATCTAGTTTTACCTCTCAGTCGCAAGTACGCTAGTAGTATATAGTATAATTGGGTAGAGAAGGTATCAAACCATAGAGATCAAAGTCGTATTTCAAATAATCGTAAAGTAGAAAATTGAATTATATTATAAACGTTGTTTTGATTGGTTGGTTTTATAAACTATTAAACATAAAGTAAATAAAAAGTTTTTGTTTTTGTTTTAAATCAAGATAAACAAGTCTAGGATTTTGATCCAACTCTGCCACTATTCTCGTAATATAGTCCTTTAATTTTATTATTGTAAGAGGGAGATACATCTTATATGAATCAGATTAGTTACGCTACAAGCAGTTGTCTAATCCCTAAAGAGATGCAATCGGTTCGATTCGCTACAATCCATCTTCGATTAAAGTATGACTAGTGCATGCATTTATACTACAACTACTCCTAAAACATGAAATTAAAAGTATATTTATATCATCTTCTCTTAGTATGGATTGTGTAAACCTAAGACTTTATCATGCCAATTAAGAACCATTATTAAATCTTCGGGGTTCCAGCCCTTAGCAATAAAACATAGTTGTTCAAGATTAATTATTAATTCAATCTAAGACAAGAAGAGAATTAACAAAGAATCTTATTTAGGTTATACGTTCGGTCTCTTACTACATAATCATCATATAAGTGCTCTTTAGCTTCCCCTCTATGCAGTAAAATAAATTAAAGTTCTACATTACTCAAATAGAGTTTTGGTGGAAACCCTAGATACCGACTAGCCGCTCATGGAGGGAGAAGATTGCATCATTGATGTAGCAATCATCTTCATGATTAGTAGTTGTTAATTTATTTAGAAGAGCCTCTCTAAAGAGAGACTTTGTATTATGTATATCTCTCTTTTGAGAGACGGAGGATCAAAGATTAAAGATCAAAGATATTTTCTCTTCATAAAGTCTTCACATATTTATAGACAAAAGTTGGTGTAATCATGGCATGTCTTTGTTTGCACGCCAAGAAGACTTGGTGTGAGGAGCAAGTAAAAGATGTGGATGGAGCAATTTGCCCTCCAATACACTTGCACAAGGAGTCAAAATTTCATCGGTGTATTTTCACACGTATTCGAATGTCGGTGCTACCGATCGATCAAAGAGTCCACCGATCAATCGGTGGTCCCTGAATTTAGATATTTATTTATTCTGTAATTTTGTGCTTCAACTGCTTGTACTCTGCTTCCCTAACTTGTGCTTTACTATGAACTCAATGCTTTCATCTTCTAAATATCATTTTGGATTAGGTATATTTACTAAAAACCCAAAATTAACTCAAATTTGCGTTAAGGCCCTAAAACATACTTAAACATGCAACTCATATAAAAATATCTTATTAACAAAATAAAGAGAATAACAAAGGGTTAATTAATGCTCAAAATATCGAATATTCTGGTCTCATCACATTTGAATACAAGACTTCAGAGTAAGGCCATCCTGGTATAGGGGTTTTGGAGTATGGCCACCCCACTTGATTTTAGGGACCTCAGAGTAAGGCCAACCTGCTTTACTTTAGGGTCTTCAGAGTATGCCTACCTCGTTTGAGTTTGGGACTTCAGAGTATGGCCATCCTGCTCATTCCTAAGACTTCGGAGTATGACCATCCTAGATGAGTCACCGTGCATGTGACTGCGCATTGGTTGACTTCAGGGTAGCAGAGGGGGCTACGCTTGGTAGTGACTTATCATTACTACAATGATGAGAGTCGGGGTTGAGAGTGTAGGTAGATGTATACCTGCACTGCATTTCATATCATTGCATGATATCTATTAAATAGAATATGTGGTTCATGGATTTATTAAATAGAATATGTTGATTATTCTGTGTTGTTGATTTTGTGAGGTCTCTATGGTATGAGGACAAATGTGAGACGTGGGTTGCCTAGGATAGGTGTGGGTATTTCGAAAGGGCCATCTTATCACGTCTGGTTAGGGGCGGAGATAGATGGTGTCTCCTTACGGAGTATTTAAGCTCACTTTCCTTGTGTTTATTATTTTCAGGTTATGAGCTCAGACTGGATCATGTGTAGTTACGAGGACCGTTAGTGGCCATTGTGCCTTCTTTTGGTGTTTTATTGAATAGGCTATGTTAGGGTTGTTTTACGCTTTGCACTTCCTCCCTCCGCATTACTGTATTATTCTTTTGGCACCTAGGGTGCATTGGCTTGTATCTATTTTCATTGTGGCACTTATGTCATTTCATTTTGATACTATGTAGTTGTTTGGACTATAGGATTTTGGTAGGGCTTGGAGGGATATCGGTATTACAAATTACAATGTCGTCTATTCCGGTCCCTTGTAGTTCTATTAGATTGGATTATCATAGTACTTGAAACTGTTAGTGTTGATGCTTTTGAAGGATGTTGTTAGTGGACTATATCCACCAGAAGGTCCTCATATAAATGGGACTCTATCCATTTTTCTGGTGATTTGCCTGAAGTTGCACTCCAGTGATCCTAGACTCCTACTATGGAAATCTCAGGAATTTTGGGGCATGACAACATGGTATCAGAGCTAGGTTCTTTAACCTAGGGACGACTGGTTAGGGTTGATTTCTTGTTTAGTGTTTGAATTTCTGTTGTTTCATATGTTGTGTGTTAGGACTCTCATGTAGTTCGGCATGACTTTTCACTTATTTTAGTGGATTAGAGTGTTGTTTGTCCTACGTGTTAGGTGTTTTATGTCATGACCGTTGTCTGACTTGCTTCCTCTGATTATTATTAGATAAAGTATGCCACTGCGTAGGGCTTCCCTAGAGGGTGTAAAGTCTACACCAGTAGTTCCATTTGAGGGTGGACTGGGTAACCAGAGGTTGATTATTGACATTAAATAGATGACCAGAACTCACTTGGCCATTGAGGATGTGTTGGGACAACATAGGGCACGAAATTGAGAGGATATTCCTCGAGTAACTTTTGTGGATGACCTGGGCACGTTATGGCTAGGTGTCATTGTCGAATGAAGGCTTGGCATTACTTTTATGAGTGACATGGGCATGATGTGATGGGGTGCTGGAGCCATTTTATTGACTGGGGCAAGAGGCCAATAGTCTGCATCTATTGTGGTTTCCAGGGTCATATCCATAGGGATTGTCTCTTATCTGAGGACTTCCTCCATGAAGTGATAGTGTGTATACAATGTCATCGGTTCGGGCATGTGAGGTACTAGTGTCCTTCCATCTAGTCGATTATGGCTGATGAGGAGAGCGTTCTTGTAATTGCATCCGTTGTAGCTAGCGTGGTCATAGTCCGAGGGTGTGTCCTCTTCAGGAAGATGTTTATAGATCTAGTGGAGCTAGATCTTTGCGATGAGCTGTATAGACTCTTACAACTTAGCCTTATCGTGAGAGTCTCTGGTCACCTTGACCTTTTCAGTTTGTCCTGAGTTCTCTTACTGAGATCTCTTTGACGTCTACTCGGCAACCTTCCTTCCAGGAGTTAGGACAGTAGGGTCAGCATACTTATAGACCGTATAACATTGGCCACTATAGCTGAGGCTTCTATGTACCTCCATGGTAGGAGGTGGTATTTCTTACTTCCTATTATGATTTACTTTGGTTTAACGTGAATGTATCTATTTAGTTTACTTACAAGTTACCTTTTCATCCGTGTCGTTGAGGGGTGGTATTGCCTAGGGTAATAGGTGCATTGCGGTATCTTTCTGTAAGTTGTTACTAATTGGTTTAATATGCCAAGTTTGGTGTTAACCTCACCGTCTCAGCATGGTCTGTCCCAGTGTCATCTTGGGTGGGGATTGTTTCTTCCTTTGTGAGGAGTCGTGTGATTCTGGGGGTGTTGGTGATCGCGTATATGCTGACATGTGATGGAAACTGTTCAGGGAGGGATAAAGTTGTTTGCGTTCTCTCCATTTTCTTTTAGGGGCACGTATTGGTTTCTTACATTTCATGTTGTTGTGTCATGCCCTTAAATTCCTATGACTCCTGAACCGGGACATCCGAGGACTCTGAGATGTGATCCATACATAGAACAACCAACTAAGATCATTAATAACAATAAAACGAATGAAATAATATTAATATCAATAATTCTATACACAACTGAGCAGAAGCTAAAACCAAATGATAATAAAGACACATCAAGGCATCGAAAGAATACATCTCTACAACGATGTAAGGATACCAAATACAAGGAAGGAATATGCCAATAGACTAGCTCACAAGAAATACAGTACAGTCCCAAGTCAAGGGGACAAGTAAATGAGAAGCTAATAAAAACAACACTATGCGTAAATGTCCCAGCCCAGCAACAACACCTGTGCCATAAGCCATCCTGCAGAAGAACCTGGAACCTACAACTGGGGGGTTGGGGAAAAGGGGAAAGGGGTGAGCTCACTAGCTCAGCAGGAGAAACCCTAAACTGTCACATCCCCTGATCGTCCAAGTAGTGCTAACCAAACCATGTACATGCATCTATCATAGGTTGGTCAATCATCCCACATGACACTCACGCCAATAGAAACCCCCGAAACACATCCCTCTAGTCCTCTACCATGCATTAATAAATAGGGCAACTAGCACATAGTGAAACCATAACATAAGAACACATGAAAAACGCACACCTATATACATATATGTATATATATATAAAGAGAAAGAGACAATCAAAACAAGTCACGTAGTATTGAACACCTCAAAGATCACTATGACTCGTACCTACCAGTCCAATACTTACAGTCAACACAATGCCTATCACCAAACCATGGGAGAAAGACTCCTACTCATAACACCCCAGGAAGGAGAACAATCACGCTTCCTAGATCTCGTGCATACTAAGCTCCAAATCACCATATCACTACCAATACGTTCATAGAGAGAGACATCCGCTCTCGTATCAATGCTACTAATCACCCCACTTGTCAATTACCACCATCCCTAGGCTCAATACAGGGGTATAACAGTCACTCCAACCTAAGGGAAGTCACAAAGTCATTGGGAAACAAATGGAAGTGAAAAGAATAAAATGACATATCAAACCGACCACTTTAAGGTCACATATTCGCCCAAGGGTAAAAAGGTCATTTCTTGGGCAAAAATGTAATTTCAAACTTTATCTCACATATTTAGAAATAGTTAAAATTATAGAAAGAAACGGGACCTAAATCAAAGTAACGAGGTGAGAGATATGAATTTTTGAAAACCGGATCAGACAACACCGACCAAAACAGAACATTGAAACGCCTCATTTCCACCGAGGGTAAAACAGTCATTTCAGGGGTAAAAATGACAATTCAAATTCTATCACACCAATTCGAACATAGTACAGGCCACATAAACAAATGGGGCCTGAATCGAAGCAATGATGCGAGATATATGAATTTTTGAAAACGATGTTAGACATCGCAGACCAAAACAAAAAGTTGAAGTACCCCACTTTCACTAAGGGTAAAACTTTCATTTCAAGGGTAAAAAAGATATTTCAAATTTTATCTCAAATATTTTTACATAGGACAAACTATAGAAACAAATGGGACCCAATTCGGAGGTGGGAAGTGGAAAATATGATTTTTCGAAAATCGGTTGTCGCGACATCAACTCAGCTCACCCCTTGTCAAACTCAGCCTCATCTGTAATTTCAGCAACTAATGTGAAATTTTAAAAAAATGGAAATATGCCGATTTTGCATACGGACTCCGTTTTTCGCATCGTTAGTCTTGAAAAATCACAAATATTTATAAAGTGAGTTTTTAAAATCTCGTAAATTTATCCGTCTTGCCCCCGGATTTCAAAAATAGTCCCCAAAACCTCGGGAAACGCATAAAACGTAAACTTTGTATAAAAGTGATTCTTTAAAATATCGTAAATTTATCCGTCTTGCCTGGGTCTCCGTTTTAACTACTGCTAGCGTCTAAAATTCAAAATCTTTATAAAAATGAGTTTAAAATTATTTCTAAACAAGATAGTTTACCGGGACTACGGGGGTAGACGGAAACAGGTTTTTTTTAGTTAAAAGCCGAATGGACTTAAATGCAAGTCTTGTGAAAAAAATCCATTTTCGGGTAAGTTAACCGAACAATCAACAGGAACACCAACACAAATTCATGGACGCTCAAATGGAGCAAGGAAATGAAGAACCGAAAGTATATAGTACCTCTAAGGGAAAGGTAAGTGACTTTACAAAAGGACACTAACTCTAACCCAACCACACTTGACTCAACATCCTATTCCATAAAATTTATAACAACTTAATCAAGACTGACCACAACTCGAAAGACACTCCAATCCATAGGTTTCTAACGAGATCAAATGTCCATCAATCCACAATCGACTAGGTTTAATCATAACCTCATCTATCATAACCAAGACCTTCATACCACGATTGATGCCACGTTCCTACACCAATGCTAACTAGCTTAACGAAAAACATTACACTAAGCTTACATATCCATATCAAGGATAAAGGCATAAGTGCAAGAATCTATCAACATTGCACAATATGACCGAAACAAGTGTGTATATAATCACAAGTATAAGAGTTCAAATTCGATTATACTTTAAAGTCAATCATGTAAATGATATTTTTATATTATCCAACTTCATTTGAGCATTTTAATAACATGTGAATTTAAAATATCAAGATCCACATTAAATATGCTCCAAAATCATATGTAATGATATCATAATCTATATGCAGAATGGAATCACATAATGGCAACATGAATGAAATGTGACTCGACACCACTTCATGGTACACACCCTGTCCACTAAGGTTAACGAATACACACTCTAACCATTCATGAGACGAACCGTGACAAAGATAGAGTGCCGCACCGATTATTCCGGAGTGATAATCTCCACTTTCAACAAGGAATATCGGTTGCACGAGACGACCCGCGACTAAAGATCTGAAGATCGAATGCACGAGATGACCCACGACTTTGAGGATGGGACGACTCACTCTATACCACAATTCTCGGACATACTAGTTCCGTAGGTTGGGAATACCTCCTGACCAGTTATTGCAACCATCCGACAAAAGTCTACTCACCCATGGTTACACGACTGAGTGTAGACCAACACCAATTAAATTACAACGCAAAGGTGTACTCCATATACACTATGTCTCAAATGACCCATGCACCAACACAAATATATACTTCATCATATTTATGATAAACATTCCCTAGAATGCCAACATGAATGCCATTAATCCTTTAACATGCTCTTAAATCATAATTAAAGCATTTAAATCACAAGGACAATCTCATGCACAATTCATGTTCTAAGTCATCAAGTTGCCCTTTAATCCACAAGGATAATATTTCCATTCATTTAACATGCTTTTAGCTTAATTAAAGCAATGATATACATTAACTCACTTTCATAAACAAGTTTAATGTTCAAGATAATAACTTCAAAATTAACAAGAGTGAGGAAACTAGAATGACGCTCTAAGTTCATAATCCCACATCACACAAATCATCTACATCCACCTTCCAACTTACTAACCAAAGTAGTTAGCCTAATTGCACTATCAAAGCTACACTACTAATACCCATAATCACATATGTATACTTATACTTATACATATACACAACCATACCCATACATATATACACATATAGGCATACAAACATACTTTTTATATCAAACTCTCAAGAACTATAATTTAACTAGCATACATCATAGTCCTATCCACATAATCATGAAGTATGCTATAAACAAGGGTTATATCACAAAATCTCCTATAAACCATAACTTCACATTTTCAAGTATACACTTTAACATACACATCTAGACTTAAGAACCCTAGAATGAAAATTCGCACACTCACATACCAAAGGATGAGAAAGGCTATAAGTTTCCCCTATCTCAAATGGAGAACTACGCAACACCATAAAGTGAGCTTCATGAAACCCTAGCTTCCACCCAACACCAAAATCAAAGAAATCAATTGGTGGAAAGCTTCACCATAGTCTCCTAACAATGAGTTAAGACTCAAAACAAGATAAAACCAAGAATCAAAGGTGGTTTATCATGAAAAAATAAAACTAGGATTTGAAGTAGAACTTATAAAGAGGGAAGAACACTTACCAATCTTTGGCTTAAATCGAAGAAGAGAACACAATGAACAACTTTCATGTTGAAGGCAACATCAAATTCAAAGCTTAAGGTGATGAAATCAAACCAAAAAGTGGAGAAGAAGTAGACATCAAAGTGGAAGACAAGAGATGAAAATGGAGAAGTCTTGCAAATGAAAGACTTTAAAGTGTAGAGATTTTCCACTCACCAACACCCTACATCCAAGGGTTGAGGTTAAAGCTAGTAAAGGTGGAAAGACATCCAAGGGTTCACATTAAGTCTTTAAAATGGAGGACTAGATACACCACACACAAAACCGATTAATTTTCCAAACAAGGCCTTAACATTTAAGGGTTGAGATTAAAGATGGGATAAATGAGAATGACATCCAAGGGATGAGGTTAAGTCTTGCATTTGGAAGACAAAAGAGGTGTAGAGATTTTCCACTCAAAAGTAACACTCATCCAAGGATTGTAATTAAACATGGGAGGGAAGATATAATGACCAAGAATGTGACAACACCTTAAAGTGAGAAAAGACCAAAACTCTTACAACTTATAATCAATTACAAGAGTGCCATTAAATTATCTTTCCCATTTGACCATAGTCTTCCACTATATTTACCTCTATGCCACTGAAGTACTATTTCAACACTTAGCCAAATTTCTAGAATTCTCCACTATCTCTAGACGAGTGAAATTATCTTTATGCCCCTAGGTCATTTTGTCTTTGAAATTGTTTTTAACTATTTTTATTATTTACAAAATGAAAATACAATAAGAAATTCACACGTTTACACCTATCAAGAAGTACCCGTTAAATATACTAAGCACATCAAGCATAAAATCACATAAGTGCCACACCAGACGTTAAATATTAAAATAAAGTAACACATTCGGGAATGAAACACGATTGCCGAAGCTCCAACAAGAAAATGTTGCAACGAACCCACGTAGTCATCAATGAATAATAAATCACAAAGCCAGAAGCTAAAGTCCAAGAAGTCATCTCGCGAAGTCCGAAATGTAAACGCGATAAATTTACACGTACCGAGATTGAACAAGACGTCATGAATAAGTGACGTCACAAACCATTAACACTTGGAAAAGAATTCCAGAAAAGAGGTAGGAAACGCAGGGCGTTATATGTTGTCTATCTTTATCGGGGATGTGCGACAGTTGTATGCCAGAGAGCGATAGTGTTGGTTATGGGCAGTCGAAACGAAGCCTACCTTATTTCGTGTGACTTGTATAGCCGTAAGCAACCTAGCCTCTTAATCACTATACTATTAGCCAGTAAGAGAGTGGGCAGCTTGACGGGTGGCCCAAGGTTTGTCTGGCGATGGGATTAGGTTAAGTGACTTGTTAGAGACAAGGAGTTCCTTGACTAGGGCTGGCAATTTTGTGTTACAGGTCGTGTTCGTGTCGAACTTGATCTGACACGAACATGAAATGACTAGACACGAACATGACACGATTAATATTCGTGTTGAATATATTAAACACTAACATGACCTATTTTTTAAACAGGTAACACGACATGACCCATGTAACCCGTTTAAAAAATTTGGTCGTGTACACGAAATTTTTGACTTGTTTAGAAAGAAAAAAAAATTAAATATATATACATACAATCACAACAAATATAATCACAACAAATTAATTTCTGACCCATATTTCTTTCTGTTTAGATCTAATTTATGGACTCGTATATTGAGGAATCTTGATTTGGAACAAATATCTTCATCTTCTAGGTTGAGACTAGGTTAAAAAATGAAGGGGACTTTGCAATTGGAAAGTCACACAATCTGGAGTCTATTACAATATGTTCTTTAGCTTGGATTTTGTCCAAGTAAGAACAATAAGTGGGTAGCTTGGTTTCAAGGCAAATACAACTCACAGTGGTGGAGGATGAGCGACGACGGTTATTCGCGAAGTGGCTCCGCTAATGTGCGTGAATGAGGGGCGACGCTTTGGTGGTCGCTAGGTGCGGTGTTGTAGCGGGAGTGATCAGGTGCTACAATGTTGTGGTGGCGTGAATTAGAGATGGTGGTGGTTTGGATTGGTGGTGGTGAAGATGGTGATGGTTTATGATTTGGGTATAGTGAAAACCGTCTGTGAGAGAAAGATTTGAGAGAGATGAGGGAATAAAGATGAATTGAGGAAGTATTTTGGCTTATATTGTAACCTAGGGTTACCTCAAATGACGAATTCACCCCTTATTATTATTATAATATAATTTTTTAAATAGTTTGGATTATTTAAATGGGTCAACATAACCCGACACGGGTTTGACACGACACGACCCCAAATTTTTTGTGTCATGTTCGGGTCTACCCTTATTAAGCCTCGATCCTTTTATACTCAACCCTAATCCATTTAAATGGGGTCGTGTTCATGTCGTGTCCAATTTTGCCAGCTCTATCCTTGACGTTGTGAGCAGTTTTGGTTTGATTCTATAGGTCTACCTGATAGACTTTTAGTGTTCACATGTGTTTTTATCCATTTTGAATGCTGGGTGGTGAACAGGTTTGAGACCCGTGATTAGAGTAAGTCATTTTAGTTTGACTAGGTTGATATGTTGCATACCGAGGTGTTCATGTTTCAGTGTAGTATGTATTTCCATCTTTTTAGTTGCGGCGTTCCTTGTGCCGACTATGACACACTATATTATAGATTGAGACTCGGTATGACTTGGTGTCGCATCACGCCATTTAGAATGATTGCAGAGTGGTAATGGGAGAGCTTAGAGCAGTATTATAATACCCCGTTGTGAGATGTTGTGGGAACCTCGAGTCGTGATTGTATACACTCATGGTAGGTGAGCTAGGGACTTAAAGTAAAACCTTAGTGTTAGGTGTCAAATATTAGTCATTTTGACCCCTTAACTCACTATTGTTATGTTCTTTCATTCCATTATTTGGTATTTTTATGTTGTCTATGTGTTAAAGCATGTTTCAGGTGCTTAATGAAGACATGGAGCTAACTTCGGTGAATTAATTGAATAGTGTGTTCTTTCTATCCAAGAGGAGAGTCAAAGAGGCAGTCCGAGACAACTTTAAAGAAAAAATTATAGGGATTGTCTCAATTGGTATATCATCTTCTCTCTCTATAGATAATGTGCTTTTGGTTGATGGTTTGAAGCATAATCTTTTTAGCATTAGTCAATTGTGTGACAAGGGTTATGATGTTATCTTTAGGTCAAATGCATGCATAGTTGAGAAAGATGGGAAACAACTGTTCAATGCTAAAAGAAATGGAAATTTGTATACTATGTTGCTATGTGAATTGCATGAACAAGATGTTAAATGTTTCGTCACATCTAGTGAAAATAGTTGGTTATGACATAGATGCCTAGGACATGCTAGCATGGACCTCATTCATCGTTTATCTAAAAATGATTTAGTCAAAGGCCTCGCAAAGACTAAATTTTCAAAAGATAAAGTATGTAGCGCATGTCAAATAGGCAAGCAAGTAAAGTCCTCTTTCAAGAGAAAGAAATACATTACCACTTTTAGACCATTAGAGCTACTTCACATGGATCTTTTTGGTCCGGAGAGAATGGCTAGCTTAGCCGGGAAACTCTATGTACTTGTTATAGTCGATGACTTCTCTAGATATACTTGGGTTCACTTTCTTGCTCATAAAAATGAAACTCACTCCATTCTTGATAAATTTTATAGAGTCATTCAAAATGAAAAATATTTGAAAATCAAGAATATTAGAAGTGATAGGGGTAGGGAATTTGAAAATCAAAACTTAGAGAAATTATGTGATGAATTTGGTGTATCTCGTGATCTCTCGGCCCCTAGAATCCTTCAACAAAATGGTGTAGTTGAAAGAAAGAATAGGTCTCTACAAGAAATGGCTAGAACCATGTTAAACAAACACAACCTTCCCCGAAGCCTTTGGGCGGAAGCGGTAAATACCGCTTGCCATATAGTTAATCGAGTCATTATTCGAATGAAATTGGGAAAAACACCTTATGAGTTATGGAATAGTTGAAAACCCAATATTGGGTATTTCAAAGTGTTCGGGTGTAAATGTTTTGTGCTAAATGATAAAGATAACTTAGTCAAATTTGACTCCAAATCGGATGAAGAAATTTTCCTAGGGTACTCTTCAAGAAGTAGAGCATTTCGAGTCTTTAACATGAGGACTCTAACCATGGTTGAGTCAATTCACGTTTTTCATGAATCACCTCCACCACCATCACCTAGAGTTGACCTAGAAGAAGATGAGGTTGTAGCTTATATAATCTAAATACTCTCAATATCTCCAACTCATTAAATAGCCAAAAGGAAAAGAGTGAAGTTGAGCATCAATCCAATGATGACTTGACCAACTCAATGCCTAAATCATCGAGGATTGTACACAATCATCCTCTTGATAAAGTCATAGGTAATCTATCAAAAGAGGTTAGTACTAGATCTCAGCTTAAAGACTTTTGTAATCATGTGGCATTTGTATCTCAAATCGAGCCTAAGAACTTTCACGAAGTTCAATGTGATGATACTTGTATCGTAGCAATGCAAGAGGAACTAAATCAATTTGAACGTAATCAAGTTTGGTATTTAGTTCCTAAACCCTAAAATCAAACTATAATTGGCACAAAATGGGTTTTTCGAAATAAAAAGGATGAGAATGGAGTAATTATTCGAAATAAAGCAAGATTGGTAGCTCAAGGATATAATCAAGAGGAAGGCATCAACTACGATAAGACTTTTGCACCCGTAGCTAGATTAAAAGCAATTAGAATAGTTGTTGCATTTGCATCATATAGAAATTTTACTCTTTATCAAATGGATGTCAAAAATGCCTTCTTAAATGGCGTCATAGAAGAAGAAGTTTTTGTAAAGCAACCACCTGGTTTTGAAAATGACCTTTTTCCAAATCATGTTTTCAAATTGGCTAAGGCTTTATATGGTTTAAATCAAGCTCCTAGAGCTTGGTATGAGAGACCTAGTGGGTTTTTGACACAAAATGGTTTTACAAGAGGGAAAGTTGATAACACACTTTTTACAAAAACCATTAAGAAAAATTTGTTGATTGTCCAAATATATGTTGACGACATATATTCGGCTCAACAAACCATTCTTTATGTAAATAATTCGCTACAAGTATGCAAAATGAATTTGAAATGAGTATGATGGGTGAGTTGAACTTCTTTTTAGGGTTGCAAATCAAGAAAAGCTCGGATGGCTTATTCATTAGCCAATCCAAGTACACTAAAGATTTGCTAAAGCGATTTGGTAGGGAGGTTACCAAACATGCCATAACTCCTATGAGTACCTCTATTAAGCTTGATAGAGATGAAAATGGTAAATGTGTTGACATTACTAAATATAGAGGCATGATCGGTAGTTTGCTTTACTTAACCGCTAGTAGGCCGGATATAATGTTTAGTGTGTGCCTATGTGATCGTTTTCAATTGTGTTCTAAAGAGTCTCACTTACTTGCCGTGAAACATATTTTTCGCTACCTAAGTGGTATAATTAACTTAGGGCTTTGGTATCCACGTGGGACTTCACTCGATCTTATTAGCTATTCGGATGTCGATTTTGTGGGATGTAGAGTGGATCGAAAAAGCACAAGCGGCACTTGTCACTTTCTAGGGCACTCTCTAGTATCTTGGTCAAGTAAAAAGCAAAATTCTGTTACATTGTCAACGGCCGAAGCTGAATACGTTGCAACCAGTAGTAGTTGCGCTCAAACTCTTTACATTAAGCAGTAATTTCTTGATTTCAGTCTTGTTTTCAATCATGTGCCCATTAAATGTGATAATACAAGCGCTATTTGTATATCTAAGAATCCTATTCAACATTCACGAACCAAGCATATTGAGATTAAGCATCATTTCTTACGTGATCATGTTGCTAAAGGAGACGTTGTATTGGTTTTTATTGACACTAAAAATCAATTAGCGGATATTTTCACTAAACCGCTCGCTGACAAATCATTTTCAAAAATTCGTAGAGAAATCGGAATGGCCATGGATATTGATGTTTTAACCTAAATTCTTTCATATTTTTTATGTTTATTTTTATTTATTTTATTTTTATTTTATTTTTATTTATTTTACCTATTTTCACCATTTTTCAAATATTTTTTCAAAAATTCTTTTGCTTTAGTCGACTAAACCAGTGTTCATAGTCGACTACCCACATAATGCATTTCATTCCTTTCTTTCTTCCTCTCTTAGTCGACTAAACCCCTAGCCCTAGTCGACTAAATGGTCTACATAGTCGACTCAACCAACCCTTAGTCGACTATGTCTTCTATTTAACCTAGCCTTCATTTCGTCTTCTTCATTCACTCCCCTTCGCCGCTCACTCCTCCACTCTCTCAGACTATCAACCCCTCAATTCCACATCCATTCCCTCTCAATTTCTCATTCAATTCACATTTTCATCTATTTCCCTATAAATTCTTCACCCAATTTCATTATACCCATTATCTTCCTCTCATATATATATCTATATACACTATTATATATATCAATACACACACACACACACACACACACACACACACATATATATATATATATATATATATATATATATATATATATATATATATATATATATATATTCATACTCTCTTCCTCAAATGGCACCCAAAACTCGTGGCTTGAACCGGAAACGCTCACGAATTAATGGTGGCCAAAGCTCCACCACTCCACGTGTTCCTCCCTCCATACCAGTTGCTGTAGAGGAAGATGACTTAGACGAACCTCTACTTCTTTAGGTTCTTCTTGAAGGTGAAAGTGCTCGCAATCGATTCATCACCATCTTACACCATCGTCCTCCTACCCCGTGCCGAATCGTCAATCGAACTCTCTGCACTGAAATTGGGGCTCAAACTTTCGAATTATTCAGAGCTATTGGTTGGGATTACTTCATTTCCCTCGACATTCCTGTTCTTCCCTGTGTTGTCAAAGCATTTTATGCTTCCCTACAAAATTGTAAGGAATACATTCTCCCACATCTTTGGGTTAATTTGGTGGGTCGCGATGTGACTTTTCAAGACAGGGAAATCAATCGCATATTTTTGCTTCCTGATGACGGAGTCTGCCATTTTTCAAAGCATGATTGGTACACTGCTGATGGGTTTGATTGCCTTAAGGCAATTCAGACAATTTGCATCGACAAAGAGACCACGCAGATAGCCTACCTTCTCGCCTCTATGCTCCTACCCGAGGCAAGGTTAATTCATAATGTCATTACCTATTCTATTTTGCCTAAAATTGGTAGTCGTAGTAGTGTGTCGCGTATGGAGGCGTTTCTTGTTTACTGCATCATGACAGGAAAAAAAGTTGATTTAGCTACTATTTTCAGCTCTGTTATTCTTACCTGTCAGCGCAAGTCATCCGGTCCGCTTTTATTTCCTGCCCATTTTACCTATATACTTCAGAAGGACGGCTTTTCTTTTCGCAATGAGGTGTCCGAGCATCATCCTATTTTTCTCGACCCTACTCATGTCAAACATATGCAAATCACCTCTGATGCCGAAGGAAACTTAATTGCCGATAAAATGTCAAACATATGCAAAACACCTCTTAACATATGCAAATCACCTCTGATGCACTTCTGCACCGCGCCAAGAAGCCTCTTCCTTGGTTCCTCCATTGGACAATGCTTCTGCTCTAACTGGTCTTGAGAATAATGCTCATGCTGCTATTCTTAACCAAATTCTTGGGGTTGTTTAGAGCAATGCGGACATACTTAAGTGACAGGACCAAGTGCTTCAGCGCCTAGATGATATTGTCACCAAGAATACGGAAGCAATTCAAAAGGTCAACGAGCGCCTACATGATTTTGATTAAGAAATATCTATCCGTATCTCTGGTCTCGCCTCTTCCATTAATGATCTTCGTCTTGATCTCGTGGCCCCTCGTCCGCACACCCTTGACATTGACAAAAAGGGGGAGAAATTATGCTATGACAGTATCCAGTGGTTCATTGTCCATCATTAATAATTTCTGTTTTTGTGTGGCTTGTTGTTGTTATTTCCTTTTCATTAGTATAACAGCTTGTACTCAATTCAAATCATCTATGAAACGCTATTTTTATTATCTCAAATATGCCTAAACAATAGTTCTATCCAAATACCCATTAATCTGCAAATTTTATTTACAAAGGGGGAGCATTTGAACAAATAATTTTATGCACATGTTGAGGGGGAGCATCACTTGATGTCTCACCATTATCAAGAAAACACAAAATGTTTTGTCATCATCAAGGGGGAAATTGTTGGCCTTGAAATTTACTTTTGGCAAACAATACCAAAATTGATGATAACAAACCATTAAAGAGTGTTTGAAACTAATGAAAAATCAAGTTACATGTTTTCAGCAAAAGACAGGAGAATAACTCAAAAATTTGCTTGGAAAGAAAGCTTACACAAAAGCAAAAAAGCGAGAAAGAAATTGAAGCACAAGAACGGAAAATGACCAAATATTCAACAAAAAGGCAAAATTCAAAGACTCAAGACTCGGGGTAGATAGGTCGGGGTGCGATCATTGTAACAAGGTATTTTATGTATTGGTAAAATCTTATAAGCTCAAGTAATAAATTAACCGAACTCAAAATGAATGAAAAATGATTTAAAAACCAGTTTTCTTTGAAGTCATAGTCGACTAAGACTTATCATGTAGTCGACTAAACCATGACAAAAGTTAGGGTCTCATTTCAAATTGAGCTATAGTCGACTAAACACATCATCTAGTCGACTAAACCACCATGTAGTCGACTAAACCCTTTGGAGTAGTCGACTAAATCATGACGAAGATTAACTGGAATTTCATCACATCCTTTAGTCGACTAAGGCTTCTTAGTAGTCGACTAAAGACCACCATCTAGTCAACTAAGTCTTCATGTAGTCGACTAAAGACCACCATGTAGTCGACTAAAGACCACCTTGTAGTCGACTAAGACCCTATGTGTAGTCGACTGAAGCAAGACGATGATTTATGAATTGTTTGAAGAGACTGTATAGTCGATTAAGGGCTTCTGTGTAGTCGACTAAAGCAAAATAACTATGAATCTTTGCAAAAAACGTTTTTCCCATCATTTGAGCCACTTTCTCTACCTTTTTGAAACGGCTCTTGTCTTTTTTTAAATGTGAGTTCCAATCTCAAAACCCTAAGGCCTCCATATAAAAAGAAAGAGATGGTTGTTTGTAAGAGTGTGGTTGTACATGTGAGAAAAATACAACTCTTTTATCTTCTCAATACACTCTTTGAAAAAGCCATTGAAGGCAAAGAAGCAAAAATACAGATTTTCTGAAAAATCTTTGAACATTCAAAACTCTAGTATTTCTCCTTATTCTCTAAATATTATTCATTGATTATATCCTTTTGAGAATACATTTCTAGAGCTATTGAGTAATCACCAAAAACACTTGAGCTTATCTTGAGTTTATCTTCCATAAAAACCTTAGGGTTTTTGAGTATTTTTGTTCTTGAGTGATACAATTGATTACATATAATTTTTGTAATCTTGGGCAAGTGAAGTCCAACATTTTTTAAGAGAGGATTGTTCTCTTGATTGAGAGACAAACTTGTGAGCTTATGTTGTAAAGGTTTGCCATTCCACATGTGAAGGAAGGGCCATAGTGAAAGGATCAGGAAAAGTCTCAAGAAGGGGTTCTTGAGCCGAGGAGTAGGAGTTACCGAACCTCGAAAAAATCATGGTGTCAATCTCTCTATCTTTTTCTCTCTACTTCAATATCGTGCATGCTATATTAATCGTGTGATAATTTACTAGATCTCTTAAATTGAATTTATCATTGAAATAATTACTTGTTTTCTTAAAGTAGTTGTTAATTTAATATAGCTTGCTTTAATTTTCAAAAAAATTGAAATAGATTTTTGAACACCCTATTCACCTCCCCTCTAGGGTCAATTAGTGACTAACACAATTGATACATGTGCTTGCATAGGGTAAAACCTAGAGTCGTTAATGTGTTATTTTTAACCACATATCTTTGCACACCTGACGTCGTATCAAGTTTTTGGTGTCCATTTAATTATGAACTATGGGTTAAGGCTAACTAGTTGTGTGTTTTTATCCATTAAGATGTGGATCCCGAGGTTGGGATACTTGGGTATCAAATCGTTAAGGTATATGTGTACTAGTCCATTGGAAGGTGAACTATAGAATTGTGCAGCAAGTATGCTGGTCACTGTAGCATGTATAGCATTGACATGGGTGAATTGAGATCCATTGAAGTTCTCGGATCACTATTTTTGAGAGAGGGTCATAGTTTCCAGTGAAGAGTGTCCTTCAGGTTGAGGGAATCACCATAGCTAGTTTGAGACTTAATGTGTAGTAGGGATGGTCTCCTGGTGTGGGGAAGGAAAGTTGAAGGGCCAATTATTGTCATGGGTCGAGCTATGAACTGTGGGTTCAAGTTGCAATGACAAGGACTCATTCCATGACAAATTATGGATTTTAGGTATTATAATAGTACATTCCTCCTAGGTATGACTTCTGGACTCGAGGCATAGAGTAGTGTATTCCCGTGTCAGAGAGACTGTGAAACCGTGGTGTAATATTTTCCATTAAATGGTAAGTGATATGGATTAGACTGAATGTAAGGGTTTTGTTATCATTTGATTGTTGTTGAAGTACAATGATGTTGAGTTCATTGATGCACGACTTATAGCTTTGCGAGTTAGTTAAGGACATTGAATCATGGCTAACCATTGGAATTAAGGTCCAGTGTAGTTATCCATGGAACGATGAATTGTATTAGATGCGTGATTATAGTTAAATCCCAAGGAATAGGAACTTGTGATTTTGGGACTTAGTAAAAGATTGATTATCAACGGTTAAAGTTATGGGTTTGAGGTATGCTTATAGCTAACCTTCATGGTGATAATCAAGGAACAAAGTTAGAGATGTATTACTTTCCTTAAATATGCATAGATAACACGGGCTGGGATTTTGTCCTTTGGTGTGGTCTTATGTTTGAGGTAAGAAATCGTGCTTCCCTCTGCTGCGTGCTAGATGTACTGTCGTGTTCCCTTCTACCGATGGGAGTTTTATGTTTTAGACAGATTGGTGGTTATTTCCACTGGTTGAGGCTTCACGTACTTAGTGCATGGTTGGGATGACTTAGGTTGATTCTCTCTCTATGGGTATATAGACTATGGATGTTGATTAGTGGGGTTTGCTCTTAGTGGATTCGTAGTCGTATACTTGTTGTCTCACGTACTGGTCGTGGTGTGAGGTGTGTACTTGGGGCCTCGTTTTAGCATACGTGCCAGGTTGAGATGAAGGACCTGGCCAAGGTTAACTGTGAGCACCATGGGATGGTTCGCATTACCGTAGGGTCGGAGGACGAGGCAGATGGCAGTTGTGAGGAACCAATCATTCCTCTTGGGTCGTCCTGCTTTTCAGTATATTTATATTTTCATTTATGTATCATTTGACAGCTAACATGTGAGCTGAGTGTGCCACGTTGAAGTATTGTTTTAGACCTTGGGCCGTTGCGTTACATATATGGTTATCAGGTTTGGTTCTGTTGTGGCCTTTTCGCCACATTCTCATCTTCGCCCACCATAGAGGTTACGAGGCTTCGGTTTTTGGAAGTCCTAGAGACCTTGGGGCGTGACAAAGGGTATCATGAATAGTTGAGGTGCAGAGCCAAAAGGAGAGCTACGCGGATAGTATGGGGAGTCCTTGGGCCTACGAGGTGTACGATGTCGTGTTCCTTAAGGTGTTTTTGAGGGAGGATTTGTTGTAGTTTGGGGAGATGTGGAAAGCTATGTCCATATTTATGTGTCTGTTGTGACTCTGAGTCGGGTTGGAGAGGTAATTATTGGTTAGTCTTGCCTCTGGTGTTAGCCAGTACCCATATTGTCCTTCTTTATTTTTTTAATGCTATGGATGTATCAGTCGGATCCTTCACATGTCCTGCGGTAGGTTGTTGTCAATGTGGCTGAGGGTGTGTCTCACGAGAGCGGCCTGTACGGATATTGGAAACTAGGGGCAGGTTCTATGGGGTAAGACTTTTCATTTGGTCAAGGTTTTTTGGTGCGTCGCAGCATCGAGGACATGGGAGGGAGGGAGCTTAAGGTTTTGGCCAAGTGCCCTGTTTTGTTCACTATTATAAGTACGTTGTGATTTTAGGGATGAAATCTACTAAAAAGGGGAGGTTGTAACATCTGGTATTTATTTTAGGCATTTTGTTATTTATTAAGAATTGACAATTTAGTTAGTTGGCACTGTCGTGCACCGAGGTGGCGTAGTTCGGGCAAATCTTATAGTTTTTTGCCAGATGTTATTTTGTTTTAGTTAACGGGTTATTTAAAATATTTAAGAATCGTTGAGGAGTTGCATGGAGAGCGGGCCTTAGTTGGTCCTAAGGCCTATTTGGTCACTTGAGTTATATATATATATATATATATATATATATGTCTTATGTCTTTCAATACACCACATAACACACAAAGATATTACAAAGGTGAGAGAGAGGACAAAGGAGAGAGGCAGCGGTTTTGACATCGGGGGTAATCACCAGAGTTCTCCACCACTCAGATCGAAGCAAAGTGAGAGAGGATAGTGGTGATGGGTGGCCAAACAACCCTTTGGGCTGGCCGGTGTGGCCAGGTTGGTTGGGGGCTAGTTTGGTCCCCGTCCGGGACTCTGATCGACGTGAAAATCGAAGGATAGTTGACCCGTAGCCTTGTGTCCATCATATCCTCAAATTGGACGAATTCATTAGGCTGTTTGCTTAGATCTGAATTTAAAGGTGAGTTGACTTTTTCATCTTTTGTTGATTTGACTAATCAAACGTCCGTAGTTTTTAACAAAATTTTATTATGTTATTCCAGGTGGCGTGGGGGTCATTTTGGTGTATCCCGAGGTCCATTTGGACTAACGGTGTGGGAGGAAATATTTGCGGGTTTATGGCTCGGGAGCTAGATTTGGGATTTTCGCTTCTTTTGGACACGAGCTTTGCGTGGTTGGTTTCGGTTTGACCCTAGCCGTGGTAATTCGCCGTGGGCACGCTTATAGAGGTAGGGAAGTCAATTTGAAATTCACATTTTTGTTACGTGAAGCCTATGAGTGTTTAAATGCTAGTTTCTTGTGTTATGTACTTTCAAACTATATGTTTATTGTTGTTGTGGCCTAAATCGCTGAAAGTATTAAGTGAGCATGTTTACCTAAAAATATTAATTTTGTGGTTTCAATGTTTCATGAGTTAGTGGTTATATTCGTGTCTTATATGCTTATGTTTATTGCAAGCATGTGTTGTTCTTGATTCAAATAATTATATTATAGATGTCAGCATGCGTATGATGCTAGTGATTGCATAATATCATTTATGTCATGTTCATTGCACGAGCATGTAGCTGGTAGGACCCGAGAATGGGTGGTTTCATTTGAATACAAGACTTCGGAGTAAGGCCATCCTGGTGTAGGGGATTTAGAGTAAGGCCACGCCGCTTGATTTTAGGGACCTTGGAATAAGGTCATCCCGCTTGATTTTAAGGGCTTTGGAATAAGGCCACCCCATTTGAGTTAGGGACTTTAGAGTATAGCCATCTCGCTCGGTCCTAGGACTTTAGAGTACGGCCATCCTAGATGAGTCGCCATACGTGTGATTGTTGTAAAGCCCGGTGTATTTGTTTTGTTTTATTTATTTAATTATTATTATAAAGTGTTAGTATTATTATTGGGTATTATAGATTATGTATATATATATGTATTTGATATATAATATTTATATTTACACACACGCACACCACGATGCACACACGCGTACCAATCTCAGCCTCTCCCATCTCTGCACTTCATCTTCTTCGTCAAGAGAAAGAGAGAGAGAGAGTGAGAGAGAGAGAAGGTGGCTGACCGGAGTGGAGAGAAGAAGATGAAGAGGAACCTGGGAAGAGGGAGATAGGGATAGGCAGTAGAGAGATGAGGGAGTTTACCGGAGGGAGGAGACTGCAGCGTGGGGTCACGCGGCAACGTGTGGTGGCGTGGCTACAAGGGGGTGGTGTGAACTGTAGGTGGCAGCCCCTTGGGGTTATGGTGATCGTTTTGGTGCATAGCGGGGACTGATTGGATTCATGGTGCGAAAGGCTATTTTCAGGGTTGTGGTATAGGAACCGGTATTGGTTCGTTGCTATTTTTGTGCACACTTCTATTGGTAGGGAAACCATTATTTTATTTCACGAGTTCACGCACTGTGGAGCGTGTGAAATTATTGTTGAGTTATTTGGAAATTTATATTTATCGTGTTTAAATTCGAAAGGGATGAAAATACTGTGATTTAATGATTATTTGGAAAATAAATAAATAAATAAATTAATTAGGAAAATAAATAAATAAATAAAATAAGTATTATTGAAAGTTGACGTGTTTCATGCTTAAATGATTTTATTTGAGCATGCTGAGTATGTATTTAATTGATTATATCATTTGAAAGATAATTAAATAATAAGTTGGTATTATTGAGAATTGACGATAGGATGATGTGTTACGTGACTATGTGATTTTATTAGAGCATGTTATGTGTGTATTAAATTAAATTGATTATGAAAAACATGCCTGTATGCCTAAGGTGCTACCGATATCATGATATTATTATTATTATAATTCATATTCATCTTACGAGTACGTAGTCTGTGGGAGACTAGAGAGCATGATTGCATTGAACACCGGACGTCGGGGTACGACCATCCTGGTGTAGGGATTCCGGGATACGGAGATTCTGCCTGTTCCTAGGACTCCAGGTTACATACATCCTAAATGAGTCATGTACACAGTTGGTCGTACAAGAGGTGACTGCAGGGTAGCAAAGAGAGCTACGCCTGGGATATGAGTCACATACGTCCAAACAGTGTATCAATTGAACGACATCCAAGCATAAACAATATTTAATAATACTTGAAATAAATAATTTTAAAAAAGCAAATTAAAATAATGATTAATCTGAAATATTTATTTAATTTATTTAAAAATAATTTAATTTATTATTATTTAAAATTATATTATTAACTTTTTTTACTTGAATTATTATATTGGTATGTATACTGATATATAAATATAATTGGTAAATTTATTATTTATATATATAGGTTATATATATAGATAGTATATATAAATATTATAAGGTTTCTGTTTTATTATTTTTCGAAGGAAGTTCACAGTTTTCAGTATAATCGATCAATTGATATTAGTTCGATCGATTAAATACTCATCGCTCGATATCACAGTTTTCTGACTTGTAAGAAAAATAAAAAAAAGAAGAAAAATAAACTGAAATCAATACAATAATTCAAGAAATTGAATTGCAATAATCTAAAATATACGTTTGATCCCTGGCAATGGCGCCAAAAACTTATGATCGGTCCAAATTGTGTGAAAATAAAAGTGTTAAATATAAAGAATTATCACGATATAGTTTTACCTCTAAATCACAAATACGTGAGTAGTATATAGTATAGTTGGGTTGAGAGGGTTATCGAACCATATAGATCAAAGTCGTATTTCAAATAACCACAAACTAGTAAATTGAATTATATTAAAAATAGTTGATTGGTTTGTTGTTTATAATCTACTAAACATAAAAGAAATAAAAAAAATAATTGTTTTGGTGAACTCAAGATAAACAAATCTAGGGTTTTGTTCCAACTCCACCACTAGCCTAATAATATATTCCTTTAATCAGAATATTGTAAGAGGGAGATACAACTCATATAAATCAGATTAGTAACGCTACAAGTAGTTGCCTAATCCCCAAAGAGATTCAATCGGTCCGATTTGCTACAACCCATCTTCGATTAAAGTATGATTAGTGCATGCATCTATTCTACAACTAATCCTAAAATATTAAATTAAAAGCATGTCTATATCATCTTCTCTTAGCATGACCTGTGTAAACCTAAGATTTTATCATGCCAATTAAGAACCATTATGTAGAAACCATTATTAAACCTTCGGAATTCCAGCTCCTAATGATAAAGCATAGTTGTTCAAAATTAATTATTAATTCAATCTAAGACAAGAAAAGACTCAACAAAAAATCTTAGTTAGGCATGTTAACAACCAACTACTCTAAAAACTTAAGTTATTAGAGATGGTATAATTTAAATATTATATCCTTCAACAGACTCCCTCATGTGTGACATTCTTTTTGGTCCGACACGTGACAACAATTTTTTAATATGAGTGATAGTGAGGTTTGAACAAGAAACCTTTGGCTCTGATACCATGTTAACTACCAACTGCTCTAAAAGCTTAAACTTAGTAATATTCTTTAACAAGGTAGTATGTTCGTTCTCTTACTATATAATCATCATGTGAGTGTTCTTTAGCTTCCCCTCTTTGTCATAAAAATAATTAAAGTTTTACATTACTCAGCTAAGGTTTCGTTGGAAACCCTAGATACCGACTTAGCTGCTTATGGAAGGAGAAGACTACATCACTAATGTATAAATTATCTCCATGATTGGGTAGTTTGTTCTTGGGTTCTTAAGAGGAGTACTCTTCCTAGAGTAGGCCTGTAACTTGGGCGGGCTAAGCTCGGCCTAACCCGAGAATTTTCAGGCTTGGGTCATTGTATTTGCAAATAGGGCCTAACTTGGGTTAGGCCATAATGGGTTTTAATATAAATCGGATTGGGTTCGGGTTCGACCCGAACCCAACCCAAAACCCGGTTTTTTAAAAAGTGATTGATCTGAATCGTTGGATTGTGCAATCCAATGGATGAAATGGGTTCAACCAACCTAACCCTAAGAAACCCTTCCATCTTCTTAGTCTCTCGTTCTCTCGCTTCGTCAGTTCTCTATACCTAAGGAAAAACCCTAGTTTCAACACCTCAATTCTCCATACCTCTTTTGTTTGGATCGGGAGTTCAACACCTCAGTTCTCATAGTCTCGACATCATAATTTATTGAGAGGTAGGTTAATTTGAATCGTGTTTTTGCTTTTTTATTACACACACATATGTATATATCTATATATATATGTATAAATGGGTTTATATAGATTTGTTTGATGTGTATTATAAAGTTTAAGTCTTTCTCTTATGCGATTTCATTTTCTTCTAACTAGATTAGATTGTGTTGTTGAATATTGGGTATTTTTGGGTTCTTCAGTTTTGGGGTTTGTTTAGATTTCCCCCCCTTTTTTATTTAGAATTTGATTTTATTATCTTCCTTCCTCAATTGATTTTTGGTCATTGAGATTTTGGGGTTTGCTTTAATATTGGGTTTCATTTTTGGGTTCTTGAATTGGTATTGTTTAAATATCCAAAATCTTTGATTTAGATCCACAACATGTCACTTTTGTTTCCAAATCAAAAGAACCCCCCCAAAAAAATCATTTAAGGTGTGTTATATAGGAAACAATTCTCACCAAGTCCAAAACCGACCCATCTCAGACCACTTCGCCATTTGTTGGGAATAATGTGCAGACAACCATTTTATATTTCTTCAATGTTTTCAGTATCTAAAACAAGGGTTACAATCTGTGTTCCTCGTCATTTTTACCCATTTTCCTCCAAATCTTGAGCTTCCTCACAAACCAAGCAAAACCCATTTCTCTATTTTAGCTAAAAAATGGTATGTTCTTGTTTGTTGTTTCATTTCTTCATATGTTGTTTTTGTGTTTGAGAAAATGCTTTATGGGTTTCTCATTGATATATTTGAATTTTAATTTGTTATCTTCTTTTGGTTGATTAGAAGCTCAATATGGTTATTTAAATTTTTTTCATCACATAACTATTTAGGGTTTTGTGCTATGAGCTATGCAATTGATTTTATTTGTGAAAAAGTAATAATAACTGGGCTTATCAGTAGATGATCGGCAAAAGTGCAAATTACCGTTTGGATTTTTGAAAATTGCAAATTACCTTTTGATGTTCTGAAAAGTTGTAAAAAAATATGTCCACAATTAGATCAACTTATCAGTAGATAATCGGCAAAACTGCAAATTACCTTTTGGAGTTTTGAAAAGTGAAAATTACCTTTTGATGTTTTGAAAAGTTGTAAAAAATTTGTCTGAGATACTTTTTTTCCAATTCACTGCTTACATTTTTTAAGTTGGAAAAATCTTGCCCCGCAGAATTCTGTTTGTTGTGTTTTTGCTGATTGAAGGCTGCTTAGGGATTGAGAGTATGAGGTTAGTGTTCATCCCAATGACTGCAAATTTGGAGCTCTTCAATTAATTTTGCATCCAAATGTGGTTCCTATGTTGTTTGAGATGATATTATTTCTTCTTTCTTACTCCTTGAAAAAAAAAAATATTTTATGAAATAAGGAACTTTGGGTTATAAAGATGAATTAGGGCACATGAACCTCCAAGTTCACATTGCATACACTTTTGTTGATTGTCTGGGACCTAGTTCTTTTAACTGGCAGCTAGTGATTGGGTAACTGATTATGGAGAATTACTTAATTATATAAAAAAATGAAGGACTCACAACTCACATGAAATGGTGAGATAGGTTTTGCGAAAATACACAACTTCGTTTACATTCCATATGTATATGTTATGTACTAGTACATAAACTAATTTTAATTTACCACAAAGATTTATAAATAAACACATACTTTTGTTAATGTATTTAGTTCTTCAAAGCTTTTTAAATAATTAAAACAATAGTAAAATCTCAAAGTCGTATTTACTTTAATGAAATCTTGCGCTTCCTCACAAACCAATCAAAACCCATCTCTATATTTCAACTAAAAAAGGGTATGTTCTTGTTTGTTATTTCATTTCTTCATGTGTTTTTTTTTGCGTTTGAGAAAATGTTTTTGGCTAGAGTAATAGCAAATTCTTCTGGATTTTTTCTTTGAAACAACAGTAACTCCTATGGCCATTCTATTATGCACACTGCTTCTTATTTACAATTGAAGCCATTATCTATATATATATATATATATATATATATATATATGGATATTCTCATAGGAGAAGCAGATCCCTGTCTAAGAGAGAATTCTCATATAATCGTTAACTCTTATACTTCTACTTCTACTTCTTCTTATTACGTTTTTTGTTTTATTTCTTACTACTTCAAAATTAATTCATATAATAACTATTTATTGGACTTGGGTATTATTATTGGAGAGAATAGTGATGTTGAATTCCATCATTTTATTGGTTTAATGATAAAATAAAATTAATTCATATAATAACTATTTGCCATTATCCCAAATACAATATTGCTTTTTATTTTTGAAAATTTCAACGCATTTATTCTACTTTGGTGAACCTCTCTTTGTATCTTAACAATATGCATTAAGGATTGTGATTATTTCACTTATTGGTTATGGAAGGAAGAGAGGATGATACACAAGAAACACGCATAACCTTTGAAACTACTTTTGGTTCAGAGGTAAGCTCTAAACGAAAAAAACAGCCGTATCGAAGTACTTCTCGTGTTTTGGATCATTTTACAAAAATATTAAGGGATGATAGAAAATGCGAGCAAGCCTCGTGTAATTATTGGTTACAACTTTACAGTTGTTCAAGCAATATAGGAACTAGTTCTCTTAATAGGCACATACTAAAATGTCAACAATATCCTTATAATAAGGATAATGGTGGAAAAGATATATTTGTAGACCCAAACCAAAACCAAAATCCGATTTGGAAATTTGATCAAGATATACTTCGCAAAGATCTTGGTAGGATTCTTATTGTCGTTGGGCTGCCATTTAGTTTTGTAGAAAATGAGGGTTTTACAAGGTTTATGAGTTATGCTGAACCAAGATTCAAAATGGTTTCACGAACCACAATCACAAAAGATTGTATTAAAATCTACCATGAGGAAAGAATTAAGTTGAAAACAAGTCTTGAAATCTTAGCCTCACGTGTGTGTCTAACAACAGATTTGTGGACTTCAATTCAAAATCTTGGGTATATGTGTTTAATAGCTTATTTTATTGACGAAGATTGGAAGTTACACAAGAAAATTATTTCTTTTCGTGTGCTTCCAAGTCCACAAATTGGTGATGCTATTGCGCAGGCTATAGCAACATGTTTATTGTGTTGGGGTAGTGAAAACGTGTGCACCCTCACAATAGATAATTGATAGGTGCTCAAAAGTATATATTTTAAGCCCCTATCTTACTGTTGTTATGTCTTTTCATTCCATTATTTAGTATTTTTATGTTGTTTGTGTGTTAAAACATGTTTCAAGAGCTTAAGAAACAAATGGAGCTAACTTCAGTGTATTAACTGAAGAGTGTGTTCTTTCTATTCAAATAGGAGAGTCAAAGAGGCAGTCAGAGACACAAATGGCTTCCGGAGGGCAAAAATGACATTTCCAGAAGCCGTCATCTTCAGTAAAAAGTATCGTGGGTTCAAGACAATCGTTTCAGTGTATTTACAAAGAAAAATGGTTTTCCATAAAATACCTACGCTTTCAGTTTTAAAAAGTGGTTGGAAAACACATTTTTACGCTTTGAGGTACGCTTGAAGCGTAAAAATGTGTTTTCCATTGGTTTCTGCCTGTTCTACCCCCGGTTCGACTCCAGACCTCTGTATACATGTATATACACTAATATATATCAGTTTTAGGGTTTGCATGAGGGAAGTGAAAAGACTGTAAATGACCTCTCTATACCATTGCCTATATACACACGATCATATAAGTGTAAAAGAGACATTCATTAGGATTGTTCAGTTGTGGAGGTTCACATTCATTTAGAGAGGTTCATTTAGACGTACTGCTGTGGAGAGCCATATTCAAACCTAGAGATCCGGAGAAGAAGACTATGGAGATCGTTTCTATATCACCGATGCAGTCACCTTCTTCCATGGCTAACTAACTCGATATCTAGGGTTTTCTAGCAAAATCCTAACCAAGTAATGTAGTTCTTTCATTGTTTTTAATTGTAAAGAGGGGAAATTGTTGACCATACTGTGATGATTGTAGTAGTTAAGAGACCGTACTGATTTGCAATATTAAATTCTATGTTTGTTCTAAATTATTGTCTTAGATGTAATGAATATATTATTTTGCACAACTATAATTATTCAATATGATCAGGAACTCGGATGTTTAATTATGGTTTTCTACACAATGGTGGTAATGAAACTTGAAACCCTAGGTTGACACAGGTCGTGCCTTGGAGATTTAATATAGACATGCTTTAGTTTATTTTCATGCATTAGGAGTAGATTAAAGTAGCATAATTGACATGTACTAGTTAGGTCAGTCATGAGATGGGTTGTCGCAATTCGGTTGATGATACTCCTTTTTGGGGTCGTATTTAGCTATTTGCGGTACGACCTGATTCACAGTCATGGATCGCCCTCTTACAATTGATACAGTGGGGAACTATATTATGCGGTTAGTGGTAGAGCGATGAAAACCCTAGTTTTATTTCTCATCTGAATCACAACAAATTTAATTTATTTTTTAGATAATTTTAGTTACAATAGATAATTTGGTCTTTAACCGCCCAAACAAACTATTTTGAGAAAATATAATTCAGTGTTTTTGAATTACTAAAGTGAACAATCTTAGTCTTTGTGAGATCAATATCCCTTACTCAAGCCATTGTTATACTATAATAGATACATGCGCTTTCGTAGAGTAAAACCTAGCGTCATTAAGGTGTCATTTTTAACAACATATTTATACACACCTGACATCACATCAAGTTTTTGGCGCCGCTGCCGGGGCCTTAACATTGTTCAAATAGCTTTAGTAATTTAATTGCATTGCATTATTGTAGTTGTAGCTAAAGTTAGATTTTTGTGTGATTGACATGTTCTCTGAAGACCATAAAAGGGAAAAGCAGAGCTTCTAAAGTTGCGTCTAGAACTTTTGTGAGTTTTAGTGTTACCTTGATTTTTGCACTTAATTCTAGCTTGATTTTCTATTTATAGTTAAAGTAATTTAGAAGTAGTTACTTTAGTTAATTTTTAAATCACAAAATTTTGAAAAGAAAAAAATAATAATAAATAGTTGTTTGAGTAGCGTATGACTGATAGATTGATCCGTTCTAATTTTACCATTGCGTTAGTTGAGTACGATCCTGAGATCGAAAAGACTCTGAATCGTTTACGTCGAGCTATTGAAGAGAGACAACGTAAGTCAGAAGAAGAAGCGATGGGTGACCAAAGAGCCTACCCGCCAAGGGCACCAGAGATATCCCTAAAAGGATATTACGCGCCCGATGCGTATGATTCCTATGCTGATTTTATAAAGGAAGAAGGAGCGAAACACTTTGATATCAAGAGAAACGTGATTAATATGCTTCCAAAATTTTCAGGCCTTAGAATAGAGGACCCATATCAGCACATTAATGATTTCCTAGTGGTAGCCTCTACTGTTAGGTATGACAATCTGTCCAAAAATGACTTGCGAGTGAGATTATTCCCTTGGTCAATAAAAGAGAGAGCTAAAAGATGGTATATCAAATTAGCAAAAGAAATTAAAATTGATTGGGAAGCCCTTAGGAAGGAATTCATTGAAAAACATTATTCCATAGGAAAGACCTCTGAAGCACAATATGAAATCAAAAGCTTTAGGAAGATACCTGGCGAACATTTTCATGATGCTTGGGAGAGGTATAGTGAAATTTTGTATAAGTGTCCCCACCATAGGTTTTCTGAATAAGATATTGCTAAAAAATTTTACATGAGACTTAGAGAGGCACATAAGACTTTGATAGATGCAGCAACACAAGGTCAGTTTATCTTGAAGCCAATTAAAGAACTTTTAGAGATATTTGATAATATAAGTGAGAACACAATTCAATACTAATCTGAGTTGAGGGCTAGAGGTGGACAACAGGATAGGAGATCTGAGAAATCTTATGTTGTAGAGTATGATGATGTGAGAGATACCATGGAATTGTTTGGAGAGAAATTAAAAGGAATTGAAACATTTATGCAGTGAAGTGATTCCCCTATAAGAGAGATGCTTGAAGTAGAAGTTGAGTTCTCTCAAAATGAGTGTCAGGAGATAATGGTTGCTGATGCCAATGCCTCGTGGAACTATTCCAATAATGCTCCTTTCACCAATTCATACACAATGCCAGAAATCTTTCACTCCTGTCCTAGAAATCTACAAATGTGGAGAATCTACCATCAAGGTCCCAACAAGGACAATCATCCAATCAACAACCAATATTCACAGACAGACAATAGTCATATAACCTATAACCAAGGTTTACTGAGAAACAACAATCATATAACCAACAACCAAGGTTCTAATAGAGTCAACAATTATTCGACTCACAACCAACAATCATGGCTAGAAATTCTCATTCCAATTGCTAACCCAGAACATCCAATAATTCCTAAGCTCTTCAGCCATTCAATAATTCCCATGATCTTCAGTTATTCAATAATAATCAGGCTGTGCAACCATATAATTACCAAACCCAGCCTCAAAGAAGCCAAACTCCTCCACCCGGTTTCCAGACTAATAGGTTAGAGCAAGTTATACTGGATATTCATAATAAGCTAGGAATTCATACCCAATCATTGCGCAATTGCATATGTAGATGGGCCAAATGGCTAATGAAAGGAATATAAGATAACCAGGAAGATTGCCTAGTCATCTGGTCGCTAACCCAAGGCCATAACAAGCACTGGAGCTCGGATCATTTATCAATGAATTTAATGAAATGGTTCAAGCACAAAGGAAAGAAGCTGAAGAAGAGCAAAGAAATGAGGCTGAAAGAATCCAGAAGGATCAACTTTTAGTGGAAGACAATGTCGATCAGACATTACTTGAAGAGCCAGACAGGGCAAGTTACGAGGAGGTCATGCCATTTCCTCAGCATCTTAGAGAGCCGACCAAGTACGGGAAGTTGAAAGAATATGATATATTGGAAACATTCTGACAAATCAAGATTAATTTACCTCTCTTAGATGTAATCACCCAGATACCGCCTTACATTAAGTTTTTCAAGGATCTTTGCACCCAGAAGCGAAAGAGCAGAGCGAAGAATCCAACAAAAATACTCTTAACTGAGCAAGTGAGTTCATTGCTTTTAAGTGATACTCCACCTAAGAGGAAAGATCCCGGTGCTCCCACTATTCCATGTGTCATTGGTGACCAGGAAATTCATAGAGCTCTTATTGATCTAGGTGCGAGTATTAACTTACTTCCTTATTCAATCTACTAATAGCTAGGGTTGGGTGAGCTCAGTCCCACTGAGATCGTACTTCAATTTGCTGATCGATCAGTCAAACAGGCAAAAGGAGTTCTTAAAGATGTCATTGTTCAAGTGGGCAAGTTTTATTTTGAAGTTGATTTTATGGTCTTGGATACAGAACCTATCCCTAAATCAAAGAAACATATTCCAGTGATATTAGGAAAACCATTCTTGATCATGGTGAATGCATGCATTAACTACAGAACTGGAGCCATGGATCTAACATTTGGAAATATGAAGGTTAGGATGAATGTGTTCGAAGGAAGCCACCAATTGTCTAAATCAAGGGAATGTTTCCATATTAATGAGTGCGATGAGCTGGATGATATCATAACAGATTTTGTGACTCAAATCCTGGAGAAGGATAAGTTAGAGTCATTTATGACTAGAGAATGGTCGGATAAGGAAGTGGCTGATTGGGAATCACATTGGAACCTGCAAAATGCAGAGTTGGATGAGATGGAGACTACATTATACACTCAACCATGGTGTGAGCCGGTTGAACCACTTCCGATAGTTTCAAATAGTCCACCCATTCCCTCCTTAACTACTCCTCCTACCTTGGAACTTAAGGAACTTCCTGAAAAGCTGAAATAAGTTTTCTTGGGACCCGATGAGACTCTTCCTATGATTATCTCTTCAAAAGTGACAGAAAAAAAGGAATCGAGTTTAGTCGAAGTCTTGAGTGAGAATAAAGAGGCAATAGGATGGAGTGTTACTGACTTGAAAGGCATAGACCCCTCGATTTGCATGCATCGAATACATCTTGAGGAGGATCCAAAGCCATCAAGAGAAATGCAACGAAGGCTGAATCCAAATATGAAAGAAGTGGTGATGAAAGAAGTGTTGAAATTGCTAGATGGGGGTATCATCTACCCCATTTCTGATAGCACATGGGTAAGTCCAACTCAGGTGGTGCCGAAGAAGTTAGGCATCATAGTGGTGCCAAACTAAAAAGGTGAGCTAATTCCATAGCGCACGACCACGAGATGGCGTGTGTGCATTGACTACAGGAAGCTCAACCTGAACACCAGGAATAATCATTTTCCTTTGCCGTTCATTGATCAAATCCTGAAAAGGTTAACCGGATAGAGCTATTATTGCTTTCTGGATGTATATTCCGGCTATAACCAAGTGGCGATCGATCCTGTTGATCAGGAAAAAACTACTTTTACTTGTCCGTATGACACTTTTGTGTATAGGCGGATGCCTTTCGATTTATGTAATGCGCCAACAACATTCCAAAGGTGCATGATGTCTATCTTTTCTAACATGGTAGAAAACTTTCTTGAATTATTCATGGATGACTTCTCAGTTTTTGGGGAAACCTTTGAAGATTGTTTGAAACATTTAGAACTAGTGCTTAAGAGATGCAAGGAGACGAATATAATCCAAAATTAGGAAAAGATCCATTTTATGGTTCAAGAGGGGATAGTACTGGGCCATATTGTATCAAAGCGAGGGATAGAGGTAGATAAAGCAAAAGTGGAATTGATTTCAAAATTGCCTCCTCCCACATCTATTAAGCAGATACGCTCTTTTCTGGGTCATGCCGGGTTTTATCGAAGTTTTATTAAAGATTTTAGCAAGATTGCCCAGCCGTTATGCAACTTAGTGGCTAAAGATGTGACGTTTATCTTTAATGAAGAGTGTCTTCATGCCTTTGAGGAGCTGCGTACTCAACTCTCAACAGCCCCAATTATTCGTCCGCCAGATTGGTCTCTACCATTTGAGCTCATGTGTGACGCTTCTGACTATGCCATAGGAGTTGTGTCGGGTCAGAGAAAAGATAAGCTACCATATATGATTTACTGTGCCAGTAGGACTCTGAGTGAAGCTTAGATGAACTATACAACTACATAGAAGGAGTTGTTGGCAGTTGTCTTTGCCTTAGATAAATTCCGATCATATTCATTGGGCGCCAAGGTTGTAGTTTACTCGGATCATGCCGCGTTGAGGCATTTGCTAACCAACAAGGACTCTAAACCCAGTTTGATCCGATGGATTTTGTTGTTGCAAGAATTCGACCCGGAAATCAAAGCCAAGAAGGGTTCAGAAAATGTTGTGGAAGATCATTTATCGAGGATTATAGTAGAGTCCACAAAGGAAACTACCCCTTTTAAGGATTCATTCCCGGATGAACATCTGTTCAATATGGCTGTTGTGGAACAAATACCGTGGTATGATGATATTGTCAATTATAAAGCCACGGGTTTAATTCCAAAATGATGGTCTAAGAATGAGAATGACTGATTCTCCAGCCAAGTAAAATTCTATATCTGGGATAATCCGCGATTATACAAGTATTGCTCTGATCAGATTATCAAAAAATGCGTCCCCGAGAGTGGGGTGTAAAGCATATTGACATTTTGTCACACGCTAGAGTGTGGAGAGCATTTCGGAGCTCATAAGACAGCCCACAAGGTGTTGCAGAGGGGATTTTATTAGCCTTCCATATTCAAGGATGCTTTCGAGTTTTGTAAGGCATGTTTGTGATGTCAAAAGCTTGGATCCATATCTCAACGAGAGATGATGCCTTTAACACCGATTCTGATAATAGAATTATTTGATGTGTGGGGTATTGATTTCATGGGACCATTTCCAAAAGCAGATAAGAAGGAGTATATACTTGTGGGGGCTGATTATGTTTCAAAATGGGTAGAAACAATAGCCACCAAACGTGCTAACCATGACGTGGTGGAAGAATTTGTAAATTCGAACATTTTCTCACGATTTGGTATGCCAAGAGTTTTTATCAGTGATGGTAAAAGCCATTTTGACAACCAGTTTCTTCTTGTTATGTGTGAGAAGTATGGTATCACTCATAGAATATGTACACCATATCACCTATAATCACAAGGTTAAGTGGAGGTTTCTAATAGGGAGATTAAAAATATATTGGAAATGACTGTGCGTCCGGATTTGAAGGATTGGCCCCGAAGGCTAAATGATGCACTTTGGGCGTACATGACTGCATTTAAGACACTGATTAGTATGTCACCATATCGTCTTGTGTATGGTAAAGCATGGCATCTCCCTATAGAGATGGAACACCGAGCATATTGGGCTACTCGAAGACTGAATTTTGATGTAAAGAAAGTCGGTGCGCAGCGAAAACTCCAACTTCAAGAGCTTGAGGAGTTGAGAAATGATGCATATGAAAACTCTCGAATTTATAAGGCTCGAACAAAAGCATTTCAAGATAAGCATATTAGAAAAAAAGTCTTTGACCCCGACCAGAAGGTTTGGCTGTTTAATTCGAGACACAAGTTGTTTCCTGGTAAGCTCCAATCAAGATGGGATGGACCATACAAGATTACGAAGGTTTTCCCCCATAGAGCAGTGAAGCTCGATAATCCTGACACTGGAAAGAAGTTTATCATCAATGGTCAAAGATTGAAGCACTACATAGAAGTTCAACCAGCCGAGTATGTGATAGAAATGATCGATCTAATTGAACCACTACCCGAGCTGGATAAGCTTGATTCAGAGTATTAAAAGGTAGCAACGTCGCACCAACAACGTTAAATATTGGTACTAGGTAATAAAGAGTAACTTTTGATCCTAGTTTGTACATGCAGACGTTAATTTAGTCATTTATGTATTTAAGATCGAGATTGTAAAATCGAGTCGCGAGGCCATCATCGTCTGAGTAGAAAGTGTAAATTGATCCAATAAGATAGGTAAGGGTGTGTAGGAAACCTTGAGAGTGAATGGGGTTGAAGATGACATTTGAGGACGAAGAAAATGTTTTGGGCCATGTAGACCTACGGTTCAAGCGTAGGCCTAACAACGCTTCAAGCGTAGTGATGAGCATGTTATAAAAGAGACCCGTCAGGCCATTCCCTCCATTTCCATTCAAATTCCTCTCTCTCCCTCATTTCTCCACCAATCTTTATGAGGTTTATTTCAACCATTTATTCATCTGATTCTTCATCATCCTTTAATGGCAGATCATTAGATTAGTTTGTGATTGATCCAGATTCGCGTGAAAAACTCGAAAAGTCTACGAAACTCAATTTTTGGAAAATCATCATTTCTCTTGATTCGGTGAGTTTTGTTCCATTATTTTGATTTCATATGACTTATTTAACTATTCTAAACTAGTATTGACGAACGATACTAATCAAAATCATGTTTTGATCCGTTTTCCAAAAGTTAAGTTTTTCAACTTCGAAAGCAACTTGGATATCGAGCTTTTGGGATGAAGGCTTGTTTAATCGTCATATTGGGTATATTTAGATTAGTTTGAGTTTGATTCAGTGTCTGGAACAATATTGCTTACTTTTTGAAAATTCCATATTATAGGTATGGCAAGGGTTAGTGGCGCGACTGGGCGAGTGGCCGAGGCGGCTAAACTAGTAGAGCGTGATATTTGGCAGAAGTTGAGATCATCATCTCCTGATTGAGCATCTATTTGCCACTGGAGTACACGTGCCATGACACCATAGTATGTCGATTCCGCATCTTCATCTTCCTCATCCTTTGAGGTGGAAGTGGTAGAGAGCTCTACACAGGGACACAATATCCTTTTGCCACATAGTCAACTTATTGTTGATCCAGTTGCTCCACGGGCACCATCACCGCCACCTTTGCTTAAGCAACAGGATGAGCAGATGGAGGAGGATACTGTGAGTGGTAGTGTTGAGTAGGAGGATTTTGCCGAGCAGGAGGATGATGCCAATGAGGGCGATGATATTGGTCAGCTGGATGAGGGGGTACCTGAGCCACCTATAGAGGGTGACCCCAGAGTTTTGATTACATTTTTACCTATGCCCCGGACAACATCGGTTGAGGATTGACTAGACCGGGCGATCCAGAAGGGGTATCAGCAGGAGCGTATATATTTATTGAGGATATTTGAGGGATTACAACCAATACCTGCTTGGATGATAGGTTCGCTGAGGGCTTGCCGATTATTACCTTTTCTTGCCCCGGCTACCATGTATATTTGCGAGGATATGATCCGGGACTTCTGGCTACACCTGCAGTATTTCAGCAGAGGGATAAGACTACGAACAGTGGTCCGAAGTACTGAGATCAAGATTACTCCCCATACTATTGTTGATGCATGGAGTGTTCAGGACGAATGTCCACCCGAGTTAGCTATTGAGTTCCCACCTATGCCCGAGGTACTCCCATCTATTTCCGATCTTGTTGTACTTCAGACTGCAAGGGTAGTGGGCTGATAGGCATAGGAACTGCAAGAAAAAGGCGAACTATCACCCGATGGTCTAGTTTTGGGATATGATAGTCCGGTCCCAGATTCTTCCTCACAGTCATACTATCATATACTATGCACTATTTCCGGCCCTCTATAGACGAGTATGTGATAGAAATGATTGATCTAACTGAACCACTACCCTAGCTGGATAAACTTGATTCGGAGTATTGAAAGGCAGCAACGTCGCACCAACGACGTTAAATATTGGTACTGGGTAATAAGTGTAGCTTTTGATACTAGTTTGTACGTGTAGACATTAATGTAGTCATTTATGTATTTAAGATCAAGATTGTAAAATTGAGTCACAAGGCCATCATCGTTTGAGTAGGAAGTATAAATTGAGCCAACAAGATAGCTAAGGGTGTGGAGGAAGCCTTGAGAGTGAATGGGGTTAAAGACTAAATTTGAAGACGAATAAAATATTTTGGGCCATGTAGACCTACGCTTCAAGCATAGGCCAAGCTATGCTTCAAGCATAGCGACGACCTTGTTATAAAAGAGACCCGTCAAGCCATTCTCTCAATTTCCATTCAAACTCTTCTCTCTCCCTCATTTCTCCACCAATATTTATGAGGTTTGTTTTTACCGTTTATTCATGTGATTCCTCATCATCCTTTAACGGCGGATCGTCAGATTAGTTTGTGATTGATCCGGATTCGCGTGAAGAACTTGAAAATTCTCCGAAACTTAATTTTTTGAAAATTATCGTTTCTCTCGATTTAGTGAGTTTTGTTCCATTATTTTGATTTCATATGACTTATTTAACTATTCTAAACTAGTATTGATGAACGAGTCTGATCAAAATCGTGTTTTGATCCATTTTCTAAAAATTGAGTTTTTCGACTTCAAAAGCGGCTTGGATATCAAAATTTTGGGATGAAGGCTTGTTAAATCGTCATATTAGGTATATTTAGATTAGTTTGAGTTTGATTTGGTGTTAGGAATAGTATTGCATACTTTTTGAAATTTCCATATTATATAAGGGCACAACGGGGCGAGTGGCCGAGACGACTAGATCAGTAGAGCGTGATATTCGGCAGAGGTCGAGATCATCGTCTTCCGACCGAGCATCTATTTACCGCCGGAGTACATGCTCCACGAGACCTCAATATGTCGATTTCGCATCTTCATCTTCGTCATGTTTTGAGGTGGAGGTACTAGAGAGCTCCATAGAGGGACGCAATATCCTTTTGCCACATGGTTAACTTATTGTTGATCCAGTTACAACACGGGCACCATCACCGCCAGCTTTGCCTAAGCCATAGGCTGAGCAAATGGAGGAGGATACCGTGAGTGATATTTTTTAGTAGGAGGTTGATGCTGAGCAGGAAGATGATGCCGATGAGGGTGATGATATTGATAAGCTGGATAAGGGGGTACCTGAGCCACCTGTAGAGGGTGACCCCGGAGTTTTGACTACATTTTTACCTTTGCCCCGGACAGCATCGGTTGAGGATTTACTAGACTGGGCGATCCGGAAGGGGTATCAGCAGGAGCGTATATGTTTATTGACGATATTTGAGGGATTATAACCAGTACCTTCCTAGAAGATAGGCTGGCTAAGGGCCCGCTGATTATTACCTATTATTGCCCCGGCTACCCCGCATATTTGCGAGGATATGATCCGGGAGTTCTGGCTACAAATGCAGTATTTTAGCAGAGGGATGAGACTAGGGACAATGGTCCGAGGTACTGAGATCAAGATTATTCCCCAGATTAATTCTGATGCATGGGGTATTCCAGACGAGTGTTCACCCGAGCTAGCTGCTGACTTCCCACCTATACCCGATGTACTCCCATCTATTTCTGATCTTGTTGCACTTCAGACTGCAGGGTAGTGGGCTGATAGGTATAGGAACTGCACAAAGAAGGTGAACTATCACCCGATGGTCTGGTATTGGGATGTGATAGTCTGGTCCCAGATTCTTCCTCACAGTTATACTACCATGTTCTATGCGCCATTTTTGACCCTCCACTTCATATTTGAGTTCAAGAGGTGGATTTCCAGAAGCTCCCGGAGTGCAAAAATGGTATTTCCAGAAGCCGTCATCTTCAGCAAAAAGTATCATAGGTTCATGACGGTCGTTTTGGAGTATTCACGGGGAAAAGTGATTTTCCATAAAATACCTACGCTTTTGCCTGGGCTTTTAGTTTCAAAAAGTTGCTAGAAATCACATTTCTGCGCTTGGAGATACGCTTGGGACCTACACTTGTAGTGTAGGCCAGTTACACTTGAAGCGTAAGTACGACAACTTTTTGTGGTTTTTCGGTGGAGATTGCCTGTTTCGCCCCTGGTTCGATTGGAAGACGTGCCTATGACTCTAGAACTCTATATATATGTATATACACTTATATATATGAGAATTTTTGGTTTGCATAAAGTGTAGAGCGAAAAGACTAAAAATGGCCTCTGTATACCATTGCCTATATATACACAATCATATATCAGAGACAAGGGTGTTGAGTTCTAGTTCTGATTCTGCTACACATTACGGTTGGTTTTGGTGAGACGTTCATTCAGAGAGGTTTATTCATTCAGACTTGCTGCTGTTAAGAGCTATATTCAAATCAAGAGATCTGGAGAAGATAACCATGAAGAGCATTTCTACATCAACAATGCAGTCACCTTCTTCCATGGCTGACTAACTCGGTATCTAGGGTTTTCTAGTAAAACCCTAGCCAAGTAATGTAGTTATTTCATTGTTTTCAATTGTAAAAAGGGGAAAATGTTAACCATACTATGATGCTTGTGGTAGTTAAGAGACCGTACTAATTTGCAATATAAAATTATATGTTTGTTCTAAACTCTTGTCTTAGATGGAATGAATATATTATTTTGCACAACTATGATTATTCAATATGAGCAGGAACTGGGATGTTTAATTATGGTTTTCTACACAATGGTGGTAATGAAACTTGAAATCCTAGGTTGACACAGGCCGTACCTTGGCGATTTAATATAGACATCCTTTAGTTTATTTTCATGCATAGGAGTAGATTATAGTAGTATAATTGACATGTACTAGTTAGGTCAGTCATGAGACGGGTTGTCACAATCCGGTTGATGGTACTCCTTTTTGGGGTCGTATTTAATTATTTATGGTACGACCTGATTCACAGTTATGGACCGCCCTTGTACAATTGATAGTGTGATGAGCTATATTATGCGGTTAGTGGTGGAGTGATGAAAACCCTTCTTTTCTCTCTCATCTGAATCACTACCAATTTAATTTGTTTTTTGATAATTATTAGTTAAAATAGATAATCTGGTCTTTCACCAGCCAAACAAACCATTTTTCAGAAAATATAATTCAATGTTTTTTTTAAACTATTAAAGTAAACAATCTCAGTCACTGTGGGATTGATATCCCTTACTCAAACAATTTGTTATTCTACAATTGATACGTGCGCTTGTGTAGGGTAAAACCTAGAGTTGTTAAGGTGTCATTTTTAACCACATATTTTTATACACCTAACGTCGCATCTACTTTTTGGCGCCGTTGCCGGGGACTAAGCATTGTTCAATAGCTTTAGTAGTTTATTTGCATTGCGTTATTGTAGTTGTAGCAAAAGTTAAATTTTTGTGTGATTGACAAGTACTCTGAAAAGCAAAAATGGAAAAAAAAAATGGAGCTTCTAAAGTTGCGTCTAGAACTTTTGTGAGTTTTAGTGACCTAGATTTTCGCATATTAATTCTTGCTTTATTTTCTGTAATTTAGAAATAGTTAATTTAGTTAATTTTTATTTCACAAAAATTTTGAAAAAGAAAATAATTATAGTTGTTTGAGTAGCGTATGACTGATAGAATGACCCGTTCTAATTTATGCACTGCGTTAGTCGAGTACTATTCTGAGATTGAAAAGACTTTCCATCATTTACGTCGATCTATTGAAGGGTGTCATCGTCAAAAGAAGAAACGATGGCTGACCAAAGAGCCTACCAACAAAGGGCACCAGAGACATCACTGAAAGGATATTACGCACCCGATGCGTACGACTCCTATGCTGATTTTCTGGAGGAAGAAAGAGCAAAGCACTTTGAGATTAAGACAAGATGATTAATATGTTTCCAAAATTTTTAGGCCCTAGAATAAAGGACCCATTCCAGCACATCAATGATTTCCTAGAGGTAGTCTCTATTGTTAGGTATGACAATTTGCCCAAAAATGACTTGCGAGTGAGATTATTCCCTTGGTCATTGAAAGAGAAAGCTAAAAGATGGTACATCAAATTAACAAAAGAAATTAAAATTGATTGGGAAGCCCTTAAGAGAGAATTCATAGAAAAGCATTATCCCATAGGAAAGACCTCAGAAGCACAAGATGCAATCAAACGCTTTAGGCAGTTACCTGGTGAACATTTTCGTGATGCTTGGGAAAGATATAATGAAATTTTGTATAAATGTCCCCATCATAGGTTTTCTGAACAAGATATTGCTAAAAATTTCTACATGGAACTTGGAGAGGCGCATAAGACTTTGATAGATGTGGCAACACAAGGTTAGTTTATCTTGAAGCCAGCTAAAGAACTTTTGGAGATATTTGATAATACCAGTGAAAACATAATTCAATATCAATTTGAGTTGAGGTTTAAAGGTGGACAATAGGATAGGAGATATGAGAAATCGTATGTTGTAGAGCATGATGATGTGAGAGATAACATGGCATTGTTTGGAGAGAAATTAGACACAATTGAAAAGTTTATGTTGCGAAGTCATTCACCTCCTAGAGAGACGTTTGAAATCGAAGCAGAGTATTCCCAACATGAGTGTCATGAGATACTGGCTACTAACGGCAAAGTGTCGTGGAACTATTCCAATAATGATCTTTTCACCAATACATACACCTCCAATGCTAGAAATCATCCACTCCTGTCCTACAAATCTACCAATCTAGATAATCGACCACCAAAGTTCCAATAAGGGAAATCATCCAATCAACAACCAAGGTTCACTAAGAGACAACAATCATATAACCAACAACCAAGGTTCCAACAGAGTCAACAATCATTCGACTCACAACCAACAATCATGGCTAGAAATTATCAGTCCAACTACCAACCTAGGACATCCAATAATTCCCAAGCTCTCCAATCATTCAATAATTCCCATGATCTTCAGCCATTCAATAACAATCAAGCTATGCAGCCATATATTTATCAAACCCAGCCTCCAAGAAGCTAAACTCCTCCACCCGATTTCCAGACTAATAGGTTAGAGCAAGTTATAGTGGACATCCATAATAAGTTAGGTCTTCATAACCAATCATTGGCACAACTACATATGAAAATGGGACAAATGGCTTATGAGAGGAATGTAAGAGAGCCAGGGAGATTACATAGTCAGCCGGTCGCTAACCCAAGGCTACAATAAGCACTGGAGCTCAGGTCATTTGTCAATGAACCTAATGAAATGGTTCAACCAATCACGACTCTGAGAAGTGGAAGGGAAGTGGAGAGTCGAGTTGAGGCAGAGCATGAAGAGAGGTTGCAAAGAAGAAAGGAGGCAGAACAAGAGCAGAGGAAGGAGGCTACAAGGAAAGAGGCTAAAAAACTGCAAAAAGACCAATAATCAGTAGAGGACAATGTCGATCAAACATTACTTGAAGAGCCAGACAAGGTAAGTTACGAGGAGGCAGCGTCATTTCCTTAACATCTTAGAGAGCCGGCAAAGTACCAAAATTTGAAAGAATCTGATATGCTGGAAACATTCCGACAAATCAAGATTAATTTAGCTCTCTTAAATGTAATCGCCCAGATACAACCTTACGCTAAGTTTTTCAAGGATCTTTGCACCCAGAAGCAAAAGAGCATAGCGAAGAATCCAATAAAAATACTCTTGACTGAGCAAGTGAGTTCATTACTTTTAAGTGATACTCCACCTAAGAAGAAAGATCCCGGTGCTCCCACTATTCCATGTGTCATCAGTGATCAGGAAATTGGTAGAGCTCTTCTTGATCTAGGTGCGAGTATTAACTTGCTTCCTTATTCAGTCTACTAACAGCTAGGGTTGGGTGAGCTCAGCCCCACTAAGGTTGTATTGGAATTCGTTGATTGATCAGTCAAACAGGCAAGAGGAGTGCTTGAAGATGTCTTGTTCAAGGGGGCAAGTTTTATTTTCCGGTTGATTTTGTAGTCCTGGATACAAAACCCATCCCTAACTCGAAGAAGCATATTCTAGTAATACTGGGAAGACCATTCTTAGCTACGACAAATGCATACATCAATTGCAGAACCGGAGCCATGGATCTGCCTTTGGAAATATGAAGGTTAGGATGATTGTGTTCGAAGGAAGACACCAATTGCCTAATTCTCTCTAAAGGGCTTCCTAATCAATTTTAATCGCCTTAGCTAATTTAATGTACCATTTTTTAGCTTTGTCTCTCAACGACCAAGGAAATATACGCACTCGCAAATCATTTTTAGTCAAACCCTCAAACCTAACTATAGATGGAACCTCTAAGAAATCATTTATATACTACTATGGGTCCTCTATTTTAAGGCCAGAAAATTTTGGAAGCATATTGGTCGTGCTTGACTTGATCTTGAAGTGCTTCGCGCCTTCTTCTTTTGGGAAATCTGCATAGGAATCGTACGCCTCTGGTGTGTAGTATCCTTTCAGCGACATCTCTGGTGCCCTTTGTTGATTCACTCTTTGGTCACCCATCACGCTTTCTTCTATCCGACGACGACGCTCTTCAATATCTCGATGTAAGCGACTTAGAGTTCTTTCGATCTCAGGGTCGTAAACAACTAACGTTGTACTTGAATTAGAACGGGTCAATCTATCGGTCATACACTGAGCTCACAAAAAGTTTTTTTTTTAATAATCACAAAATCGCAGTTTTGAGATTCTAAACAACGTTTTTCAGCCAAATATTGACTGAGCTCACTACAAAAGTGAGTCTTGTTCAATGGCCCTTTTCCATTCAAAAACCTCACCTCATTTGCAAAAATCGGAATATATGTTTTTCAGGACATAAAATTAACTACTTCTAAACTCTTCTAACTATAAACAAAAATAAAGCTAAAATTATGTCCAAAATTAAGATAAACTAAAACTCACAAGAGGTCCAACGACGCAACTTTCACTGCTCCGCCAAATCCCCTTATGTTTCTCAGAATACCTCGCAAAAACACATAAATTTCAACTTTAGATACAATACAATAATGCAATGAAAATAAACTACTAAAGTTATTGAACAATGCCAAGTCCTCGACAATGGCGCCAAAAACTTGGTGGGCGTCAGGTGTGCGCAAAATATGTGGTTAAAAATGACACCTTAATGACACTTTAGGTTTTACCCTTCTACAATCTCACAGATCAATTGTAGACAGTTTTGCATGAGTAGGGGAATATCGATCCCACAGAGACGAGGATTGTTCACTTCAATAGTCTATAAACACTGAATTATATTTTTCGGAAAAGAGTTTGGTTTTGTGAATTATCTAATACTAATGAAAATAAACAGAAAGCAATAATAAATAATAGTTGTGATTCAGAGAGAGAGAAAATTAGCGTTTCCTCACTCCACCACTAACCGCATAATATAGTCCAAATTTTATTTCAATTGCATGAGGGCGATCCATTGACTGTGAATCAGGTCGTACCTCACCAACAGTTTGACCCCAAAAAGGATTACTCTCAACCGGATCGCAACAACCCATCTCAAGACTAAACTAATTAGTGCATGCTAACTACTAATAGAAATTAAATGCAGAAAAGTAAATTAAAGCATGAAAATAAACTAAAGCATGTCTATATCAGTTTGTCAAAGCATGGCATGTGTCAACCTATGACCACCATTGTGTAAAAAATCACCGATTAAGCATCCGAGTTCCAGCCCATAGTGAATAATTGTGATTGTGTAAGATAAATATATTCGAAAAGTCTAAGACAAGAATCAATACAAATATATAAACTTGTATCACGAATAAAAACGGTCTCTCATCTAACACAATCATCACAGTATAGTCACAGTTTCCCCTCTCTACAATTGAACATAAAATTAGAACTACATTACTTGGCTAGGATTTTGCGAGAAAACCCTAGATAACGAATTAGTTGATCATGGCTGAGAGAATTTGCATTATCGATGTAGAAACGCTCTCCATGGCTTTCTTCTCCAGATCTCTAGGTCTTTAATGGTGGTTCTCTTCAATGGAAGAACTCTACCAATGAACGTGTGTGAAAATCAGAACCAGAACTAGCCTCCAAAAACAACACACCTCTCTAAACCTAACCCTATCATATTTATAGACAAGTGAGGGAAACCCTAATGGTTGCCCTTTTTTGTAATTTTATAATACATGAATAATCTCTTTAAAATCTCATCAAAACATGTGTATAAGCCTGTATGTAGAGGTATGGAATCACCGATCACTTAAAATATCGAAGTAGGGATAAAACTGGAAAATTCTGAAATAACTCCGAAACAACTTCAGCACGTAAAGGGATCACGTGGCCACAAGGTGGCACCTACGCTCCTGACCTACGCTTGAGCATAGACTATGCTTTTAACCTACACTTGGGCGTTGGCATAAGTCAAGGGTCTAAGGTCCAAACCAAAGCGTAGCTCAAGTCCAATCTGCCTTTTTTTCTCTCTGGCGACGTAGGGTATTATCGATCTTTTACTGTAAAAACTCATTTTTTCATATTTGAGCTAGATTGGTCGCCTTTGACTCCCGATGCTTTTGAGTAAAGTAATAATGTCTGAAAATGACATTTTTGTCCTTCAGTGAAATAATGATGTCGGGAAATACCATTTTGCCCTCTGGTAGCTCTTCTTTACTCTGACACACCTCTTGATTCCTTTCTCGATATAGAAACGAACACGAACTCAATTAATTCACCAAGATTTGCTTTGTTTCTTCATTAAGCTCCTGAAACATGCTTACAAACACAAACAGAATAAAAATACCAAGTAATGGAATGTAAAGACATAACAAACACAAGATAGGGGTGAAAAATGACAAATATTGAGCACCTATCACTTGGTTCAAAAGTATCCATTTTAAGCTCCTTTATTACGATTGTTATGTTTTTTCATTCCATTATTTGGTATTTTTATGTTATTTGTGTGTTAAAACATGTTTCATGAGCTTAGGGAAAAATGAAGCTAACTTCGGTTAATTAACTGAAGAGTGTGTTCTTTCTGTTCAAAAAGGAGAGTCAAATAGGCAGTCGGAGACAAAAATGGCTCCCGGAGTACAAAAACAGCATTTCCAGAAGCCGTCATCTTCAGTAAAAAGTATCGTGGGTTTAAGACGATCGTTTCGGTGTATTTACAAAGAAAAGTGGTTTTCCATAATATACCTACGCTTGTGCCTACGCTTTTAGTTTCAAAAAGTGGCTGGAAAACACATTTTTATGCTTGGAGGTACGCTTGAAGTGTAGGCCAACTACGCTTAAAGCGTATCTGCGACAAGTTTTGTGATTTTTCGATGGTTTCTGCCTATTCTACCCCCGGTTCGACTCTAGACCTCTGTATACATGTATATATACTTATATATATCAGTTTTAGGGTTTGCATGAGGGAAGTGAAAAGATTGTAAAGGACTTCTCTATACCATTGCCTATATAAACACGATCATATCAGTGTAGAAGAGACGTTCATTAGGGTTGTTTAGTTGTGGAGGTTAATTTCATTCAGAGAGGTTCATTCAGACGTACTGTTATGGAGATCCATATTCAAACCTAGAGATCCAGAGAAGAAGACTATGGAGATCATTTCCACATCATCAATGCAGTCACCTTCCACCATGGCCAACTAACTCGGTATCTAGGGTTTTCTAGCAAAATCCTAGCCAAGTAATGTAGTTCTTTCATTGTTTTTAATTGTAATGAGGGAAAACTATTGACCATATTATGATGATTGTAATAGTTAAGAGACTGTACTAATTTGCAATATAAAATTTTATGTTTGTTCTAAATTCTTGTCTTAGATGGAATGAATGTATTATTTTGCATAACTATGATTATTCAATATGAGCAAGAACTCGGATGCTTAATTATGGTTTTCTACACAATGGTGGTAATGAAACCTGAAACCCTAGGTTGACACAAGTCGTGCCTTAGCAATTTAATATAGACATGCTTTAGTTTATTTTCATGCAGTAGGAGTAGATTAGAGTAACATAATTGGCATGTACTAGTTAGGTCAGTCATGTGACGGGTTGTCGCAATCCGGTTGATGGTACTCCTTTTTTGGGTCATATTTAGTAATTTGTTATACGACCTTATTCACAGTCATGGATCACCCTCTTACAATTGATACAGTGGGAAACTATATTATGCGGTTAGTGGTAGAGCGATGAAAACCCTAGTTTTCTCTCTTATCTGAATCATAACCAATTTAATTTGTTTTTAGATAATTTTAGTTACAATAGATAATTTTGTCTTTGACCGCCCAAACAAACTATTTTCAGTGTTTTTGAATTACTAAAGTGAACAATCTCAGTCTCTGTGGGATCGATACCCCTTACTCAATCCATTTCTATACTATAATTGATACGTGCACTTGCGTAGGGTAAAACCTAGTGTCGTTAAGGTGTCATTTTTAACCACATATTTTTACACACCTAGCGTCACATCAATAATGAGTTCAAATGACACCGCAACAAAAAAATTGATAAATAGGTTAAACAAGACAAGTCTTGTTGTTGAATGGTGAATGTTTCCATGTAAGGTATTTTGCGCACATTTTAAATCTGATTGTGAATGATGGAATCAATGAGGTAAAAAATTATATTATTCGAATTCGTGATTTTGTGAAAGTTGTGAGAAGTTCCCCTTCTCGCTTGCAAGTGTTCAAAACAATGTGCGAAGGAGGAAAGATTTGTGTGCTTAAAGTCTTTTTGTTTAGATGTTCCTAGAAGATGGAACTCAACTTATCTAATGTTGAATGTTGGTATTGAGTTTCAAAGGGCCTTTGAACGTATGGCAGAACAAAATCCGAGTTTGGCAGTGGAGCCGGTGAGTGATGAGGATTGGTCTATAATAAGCGATCTTTCAAAAATTTAAAGTTCTTCTACGATGTCATAAATCGCATATCAGGGTCCCATTATAGCACTTGTAATAAATATTTTCGTGAAGTGTACAGAGTGCAAAACATTATCTTCAAATGGAAGAATAGTCCAAATTCAAGTTTTAGACAAATGGCTTTGAAGATGTATTCAAAATTTGAAAATATTATGATATTCGAAAGGTTAACTTAGTTTTGATCGTTGCGGTGGTTTTGGATGCATGTTTCAAGATGAAATATATGAAATTTTGTTCCAGAAAATTTTATTCAAGGGAAGTGGTTGATGAAATGATTGGAAAGGTGAGACGTGTGATGGAGAGACTTTTTTTATCACTACAAGTCATTGGAAATAACTTTTTCTATAATCTTGATTCAAAACCTTGATGATGTTTGTATACCTAGTGTGAAGGAGGTTGGTGTCGAAGATGACAAAGAGGAGTGGCATAAATGTTTGAGGCAAAAGGAAGATGAGGTTGTTAAATCCGAATTGGATAGGTATTTAGAAGATGGTGTGCAAGAAGAAGTGTCATTTTTTGACATTTAAAGTTGGTGGAAAGGAAAGTCAACTACTTATCATGTATTATCATTGATGGCTCGCGATATTTTGGCAATTCCCCTATCAACGGTGGCTTCTGAATCATCTTTTAGTATGGGAGGGAAGACCCTTGACCTATTATGGAGTTCTTTAACTCCAAAGATTGTAGAAAGTTTGATTTGTACTCAAGATTGGCTAAGGAGTTCAGCTACCCCCGTGGATGTTGAAGAGTCATTGGAGAATCTTGAGAAAATTGAAGAAGGTAAGTCATTTTCAGCTTTAACGGATTATTTTATCGCCTTATTACTTTTATACAGCAAACGGATTTAAAATTTTAAATTGTAGAAATGGTTGAATGTTTGGATGGACTTGCCATTGGTGGTTGAAAATACAAGGTAAAGATAAATTATATTTATGTTGTATGGATTAAAAAAAAAAAAGATTTGAACCAAGATTTATTTTGGGGGCCGTGTATATTCAAGTATGATGTGTAAACAGTAATGTGAATATATATTTTCTATACAGGTATACAAACTGTAGTTATAGTGCATATGCGGATTTTGCAAACTTACAAAGTTAAGGGCAACAATATCAAGCCGCCGAATCTTAATCAGAGTTTAAGCATCAATCTGTGTGGATGCTTAATACAAGTATTTACTATACAGTGATTTAACATGTATCTTATTCAGATTTTTGGTATTGAACAGGTGAATGGAGTGGATAGAGTTTTTGTGCAACATTTTGTCTTCAAGCCAATAATGGTTTGAATATAGTTGATAAGGTTTTTGAATTATTGGTTGAATTTTCATAAAAATGTGTTTGTACAAAATATTGCGTAACTGCAGTTCAATGTTTTTGTGTTCATTTGTTAAATATTTGTATATTTGAACTAGCTTTCTCTATTTCAGTCTATGATAATAATTCAAATTTCTTCATAGCAAATTAGATTTGCTATGCAGTCATGGAATAACATACATAAAGTTGTATTCATTGCTGAACTCAGAGAATTCCTATTATGGAATAACATCAATAGTACTGAGTAAAATCTTACCCGACCCAACTCAGAAAATGGGTTGGGCTCGACCTGAAACCTACAAAATGTTTTTGGCATAAAAATAAAAAATAATAAATTCGGGTATGGCCCGACCTGACGCAGGAAAAATGGGTCGGGCTCAACCCGAACCCGGGCCTGACTCAAGGGTGGCCTGACCCGACCCAACCCGGTACCGGGCCCAGCCGAGTTTGGGTTGGGTTGGCCCAAGTTGCAACCCTATCCTAAAGAGAGAATTATGTATTCGGTGTATTGTCAAGATTACTTCCTTCATGGAGTCTTCACATATTTATAGACAAAAGTTGGTGTAGCCATAGCATGTCTTTGTTTGCACTCCAAGATGACTTGGTGTGAGGACCAAGTAATAACTTGAATTGAGCAGTTTATCCTTCACTTGTAATTGCACAAGGAGCTAAGAGAATGCAGTATGTTCGCATGTTTTCCAATGAGCCGACATGGCCGATCGATCGAGATACTCTCCGATCGTTCGATGGCTTCTGAATTTTTATTATTTTATTTTCTGCAAATTTGTGCTTTGATAAAATGTATCTTGCTCTAAATTGAGTGCTTCTATTCTTCTAAGTATCATTCTAGATCAATCATTTTGCTAAATCTCCAGAATTAACTCATATTTGCATTAAAGCCCCTATAACATGCTTAAACACACAACTTGAATAAAAATACCAAAATAATATAATAAAGAGACTAATAATGGGTTATTTAAAGCCCAGAATAACCAATATTCTTGTCTCATCAGACTGAATGAATGCATTATCTTAATCAATCATGCTTATTCAATATGGGTTGGAACTCAGATGCTTAAGTCATGATTTTCTATACAATGGTGCTTAATACACATTTTGAGTCGAGATTTGGACAAGTCATACTAAGGGGAGATGTTATAGATAAGTTTATTTTAATTTTCATGCATAATAGGAGTAGATTATAGTAGACTAAATCCATGCACTAGTCATACTCTATCCGAATATGGGTTGTAGCTGAATCAGTTTACATGTACCTTATTAGGGATATGTTTTAACTATTTGCGGACATATGTGATTCACATGTGATGGACCGCCCTCACACAATTTAATGAATAAAGAATCTATAATATGAGGTTAGTGGTGGAGTTAAAGTAAACCCTAGTTTTTCTCTATCTTAAATAACAACATATCTTTATTTTCTTGCATTAGATTAGTTAGTTAATTTAGATCAGATTTCAAAACAAACAAAAATTTTCAACCATAACTCTGTGGTATTAGCATGCTAAAGTGAGTGAATCCAAGTCTATGTGGGATCGACATTCTTTTTCTCAATCTGTACTATATTACAATACGATTCATGCGTTTACGATAAGTAAAACTAGGTTACTGTAAGGGTTGTTCTTAAACACTATTTTAAACCCTATCTATTGTCACACTAAGTTTTTGGCACCGTTGTCGGGGACTTCACAATCATTCTATACTTTAGTAGGTCAGTTAAATTGAGTTATTATAATATAGTCTAAAGTTGGATTGTGTTTTCTTGCGAGGTACACCGGGAAGCGTAAAAGGAAACCAGAAAAATGGTGACGATTGCTCTTGTTGGACCAGTTGTGAGTTTTAGTGTAGCTTAAATTTACGCATAATTTCAGCTTTATTTTATTTTTATCGCATTAGTTAGTTTAGTTTAGTTAGTAGCTGATTTTAAAAGAAAATATTCCTTTGACAAGATGGCTAACCTAATAGTACCCCATGAACCATCCTTGAAGGAGTATTATGCACCTCGCAATTTTGAATCGCCTGCTGAATTGCGATTCCCCAATGATGTTGGAGTTACACACTATGAGATCAAATTAATTATTATTAATATGTTGCCTAAGTTCTATGAACTTAAACATGAAAATCCTTATCAACATATTAATGAATTCATAGAGATAAGCTCCACAACTAGGATCGAGAATTTGAACACCAATTCATTATGTCCACGGTTGTTTCCCTATTTCTTGAAAGAGAAGGCGAAACAATGGTATATTGGCTTACCAAACACAATTAGGATTAATTGGGATAATCTAAAAGATAATTTCTTACTCAAATCTTACGCTATAGATAAGACCCAAGAAGCATAACATGCCATATCGTACTTCAAGCAATAACCTGGTGAGCAATTTCACGATACATGGGAGCGATTCAATGAAATCCTAAGGAAGTGTCAACATCATAGATTCAGTAAACAAGATTCATAATTTCTATCTAGAATTGAATGAGACACACAAGAATCTGATAGATTCGGCAGTAGGAGGACAGTTTACACTGAAACTAGTGGGTGATATTTGGAAACTATTTGAGAATCTTATGAAAATTTGCTACAATATGAGTATGAGATGAGAGTTAGAGGAGTAAACCCTAGGAAATCAGAAGGTCTATACGAGATTAGTAAGGATGGTGATGTTAGAGCTCAAGTAGCGGAACTAAGCCACGAGTTTGATAAATTCTTCATCATTACTCAATTAGCACCTAGAGAGGTTTTATCAGTTTGTCCTTATTCTTCCTACTCCAATTATAAAGGAAACAAAATAAGCCTATACAATGTGAATACAACAAACATCGACCCGAATAATGACCCTTTCTCTAATACATAAAATCCGGGTTGGCATAATCACCCTAATCTATTTTATCAAGATATAGGGAATCAAACTCAAACTCAAGGCTTTAATCAGAACCAAGCGTATCGTCCATATACTCAAAATCAGCTCCAATTTAATAATCCAAATCTCACTCCACCTCCAAGAGTACCCGATTTTGAGGAAAAAGTACTTGACGCCAAAAGCAATTTTGAGGCAGCAATTCAATTACTCCACACACATTCACAATCAATTGCTAAACTCCAAACCCAAGTAGGGAAAATAGAAAATGGGTTGAATAAGAGCGAAGAAGGTAGACTACCAAGTCAAGCAGTAGTTAATCCAAAGGGTAAACAGATAATGGAAATTGGGTCTGCGAATAACCCAATCCATGAAACTGTTCAATCCATTACAACCCTAAGGAGTGAAAAATAAGTGGAAAAAAAGGTTGAGGAGCACTTTAAGCAAAGAACGAGTAAACAAAATAATGTTGAAGAACCTAAGGAAGACAATTCATAAAAAGAGGACAAATTGGAAGAATTCAATACTAGTGAGCCTAAGAAGATGAACGTTGAAGAGAAAACACCATATCCACAACATCTCAGTGAGCCCAAACACTATGGGATGTCTAAAGACAAAGTTAATGACATGTTAGAAACTTTCAGACAAGTCCAAATCGACCTTCCCTTGCTAGATGCCATAGCTCAAATTCCACCCTAGGCAAACTTTCTTAAGGACCTCTATACTAAGAAGAGTAGAAGACGAACCAAGGTCCCTAAGAAAATCATGTTGACTAAATAAGTAAGTTCATTATTTATGAGCAATACTCCATATAAAAGGAAATATCGAGGTGCTCCCACAATTGTTTGTGTCATTGGTGACCAGGAAGTTGGTAGAGCTCTTCTTAATTTAGGTGCGAGTGTGAATCTACTACCTTATTCAGTCTATCAATAGCTAGGGTTGGGAGAGCTAACTCCAACCTCGATTGTACTTCAATTGGATGATAGATCAATCAAACAACCGAATGGGATAGTGGAGATGTGATAGTCCAAGTGGATAAGTTCTACTTTCCAGTAGACTTTGTGATTCTAGATACAGAACTTGTCCACACCTAAGAGGAATATTTTGGTAGTTTAGGAAGACCGTTCTTGGCGACAGCCAATGCGTGTATTAACTGTAGAACCGGAGCAATGGACCTTTCGTTTGGGAATATGAAGCTAAGGATGAATGTCTTTGATATCAATCATCAAATACCTGAACCAACATAGTGTTTTAATGCAGATGAAATTGATGTAATGGTCGAAGAATTTGTACCTCAGACTTTAGTAAGAAACGATTTGGAAGTTGTGATGAAAAGGTCAAATACAAACTTTGAAAACTGGGAGGATTAACGTTGATCCAATTTGGAAGTCATCGCTGCCTTAGAAGTTGCTCTATATTCTTAACCAGGGATGGAATCAAGAGAGTCCTCCACTATCTCTCTACATAAGTTGGTGCCCGGTAACACGCTTCCCGAGAGTGTATCATATGATTTAATTGAAGATCAAAAGGATATCTTATTGAAAGATAAAAAGGGTGTGGAGAATGCTATAGCTGATCATTCACCATGAAATATCATAGAGCCTGCCAAAGATGACACTCCTCTTAAGGATTCCTTTCCACACGAGCGAGTGTTAAGTATAACCATAGTAGATAAGTTATATGTCTGGGAAGATTTGCGATTAAAAATTAAGTGTGAGGGGATACGAAATTGTGCGTATAAGGATGTTCAGATTTACAAAGCTTGGACAAGAGTGCATCATGCTAAGCATGTTTGTCTTAAGTTCTTTGAGCTTGGCTAGAAGGGACGGCAGTGTAATTTGAAACTGAAATTATTTTCAGGAATAATCCGATTAAGATGGGACGGACCATATAGAGTTATAAATTGGTTTACCCCCACGGAGAGGTAGGATTTGGAAATGAAAGGTTCAAGATGCATGGTCAACAACTAAAGAACTATGAGGAGATTGATCTGGGGCCAAGATTTATGGCATCTGTCAGTTTCATAGATTAGGTGTACGATACGAGTTAAGAACAAGTGGTCACGTCGCGCTAACGACGTTAAATATTGGTCTTAGGTTGTAAAAATTAGTTTCTAGCCTCGGTTTGTAGAATAGGATGTCATTTAATTTCTTGCAATTTCAATTAATAGGATTGTAGGCCCTTAAGGCAAAATCAAAGTTCTTTCATATTATTAAAGAAAAAACTCATTCCTTGTTACATGTTGGGTACTAATTGTTGGAATTTTGACTGAGTTATGTTTCTTTGCTCTTGCTATGATAATGGGTATTATGTTATGTTGCATACTTTTCTAGGTACCACAATTTAAGTTTGGGGGTGAAATCGAGCAGTACAAGTTAGAATTATGGAATTACGCTTCAAGTGTAACTATATTCTTTTTTTATGTGTGTGATTGAGAACCATAAAGACATGGTTCCATTTACGTTTGGGGGGAAGGTATAGTTATGATAAGGGATGAATGAAAACAAAATTGAATGAAAAAAAATGGGAAATTTATGATTTTTTAAAAAATATTCTTAATTTTTATACAGAAGTGTTTTGCATTACAAGTTGGTTGAGTATATGTTGATGATTTGTGAGTGATATGTAATGCAATGTTCCTGCTCATGATAGTAATGATTAGATTGAGTTAGTGAAGAGATGTGGTTTACATAGGTAAATGAGTTAGTGAAATTGAAACTGAGAAGGATAATTTTGACCTATAAACACATGCACACGATCTCTATAGATATATTAGTTGATCTTTGAGTATTTTGCTAGAAAATATGAAGGATACTATGAAAAAACAAAATTATATATGTAGTATTTTCGAACCGAGTAACCGGATCTCTTACCACAAAACAGTGAATATTCACATAAAAATGGGAGAAGACAATATTGAAGTTAGAAAAGTCAAGCCTTAATGGTTTGTATTATTAAGCCTGAGGGGTGCTTTATCACCTAGTTCCCTAAAGCTATCTAGTTTGGGAGGCATTGGCCCAAAGTCTTGCTAAAAACCACTAGAAAGTTCATGAAAGAAAAAAAGAAGAAAAAAAATACAATAAAGAAAAAAAAACATAAAAAGGAAAGACATAGCAAGAAAAATAAGGCAAAATATGAGAAGTAGATTAATTCACCATAGAGAGAGTTTACTTGACACGAAAAGAAGTTGTCCGGATCGGAAGTAGAGACTAATGAAGTTATTTACCTTAGTAGGGACCATTTTTTACATTGATTTGAAATAGTTGTTATTCGGTAATAAGTGGGAATGTTTGTGTTCATATGATCTTGTGAATTGTGGCATTGCTTAATTGATGAGTATGTGAATGAATGAATATATATGAATGAAGGATGAAAGAGGTTGTGGATAGTATAGCTAACCCTTACGAGACTTAACTCATCCACTAGGGATTGCCTAGGGGTTTAAAAGGCTTATTACACTTGCTAAGTGTAATCGTCTACCTTCACGAAAGAAAAGGTGTAGATAGGTTAATGTAGGAGTAATAGTATAATTATTGCATGAAAGTTTCAGTTTCTTTCTTGAGATTGCTAAGGGACCAGCAATATTGAAGCTTGGGGTGTAATCGGAGCTGAATGTTGTACATTGTAGGCCCTTAACTTTATGTTGTTAAGTTTGGTCATTACATTACTTGGCATTTTTAACCGATATATGTGTCTAAGTGTGTTTCAGGAGCTTAACAAGGAAAATGAGTTAACTTCAGTTAATTAACCGAGGTCGTGTTTGTGACCGATTCAAAAGAGAAGAAAAGATAAGATAAACGGAGTTTTGAGCCAAAGATGCATTCTAGAGGGCAAAACGGAAATTCTACAAGTCATATACTTGGGTATATGTGTTATAGAACTGAATGGTGTCTGAAAGGAATGAAAAATGCAAAAATTCAATTTTTGGATTTTTGGTACGCAAATTAGCAAATACAATGTTGAAAAGTGGCTAGAAAGTAGATTTTATGCAGACCAACACACTGGATTATGCATATGCGTAGGTACTGCTATGCCTATGCATAGTGCAATGTGTAGCCACCGACCTGCAATTCTGCAGCAAATGAGTTTCAATGTGAATGAACCTGCTTCGACTTGTTTCACTTTCCAACACCTCCAAACAAGTGTAAAAGGCATATTTACATCAGATCGTGGAGGATTTACTCATAATTGAAGAAAAACACATAGAAGAGGATTCCTAATCAAAGAGAAACAAGTCTAATGCAAGTGAGACTTTTCTCAACTTATTCTATAAATACTAATGTCTGGACTAGAATTAAAAGGACTCCCATTACATTATTTTCAGAGCTCTTTTAGCATAAATTGCTGGAGATTTTCATCATTCAAATGAAGGAGTCATTCAAGACCTAGAGATTCGGAAAACAAGACCATATAGGGTGATTCTACATCAACAATGCAGATCTCTTTCATCATGAGCAATTAATTCGGTATATAGGATTTTTTAACAAAATCCTGGCCAATTAATTGTTTAACATATGTGATGATTGTATAGTTAAGATACCGTATTTTTTAAAAATAATGGATTTTATATTCATTCTACTTTTGTCTTAGACTGAATGAATTCATTATCTTAATCAATCATGCTTATTCAATATGGGTTGGAACTCGGATGCTTAAGTCATGATTTCTACAATAATTATGCTTAATACGCATGTTGAATCTAGATTTGGACAGGCCATGCTAAGGGGAGATGATATAGGTATGCTTAGTTTAATTTTCATGCATAGTAAGAGTAGAGTAGAGTACAGTAGAGTAAATATGTGCACTATTCATATTCTATCTGAAGATGGGTTGTAACTGAATTAGGATACATGTACCTTATTGGGGATCTGTTTTAGTTATATGTGGACAGATCTTATTCACATGTGATGGAACGCCCTAACACAATTGAGTGAGTAATGAGTCTATATTATGAGATTAGTGGTGGAGTTAGAGTAAACCCTAGTTTTTCTCTATCTTGAATCACAACATCTTTATTTTCGTACATTAAATTAACTAGTTAATTTAGATAAGATTTATAAACAAACAAAAACTTTCAACCACAACTCAATGGTATTAGCATGCTAAAGTGACTGAATCCAAGTCTCTGTGGGATCGACATTCCTTTTCTCAAGCTGTATTATATTACAATACGATTTATGCGCTTGCGATAAGTAAAACTAGGTCATTGTAAGGGTTGTTCTTAAACACTATTTTAAACTTGTTGCCATACCAATATCAACGCATGAAATCTATTAAATAAAATATGTGGTTCATGGATTTGTTATTTTTGTAACTGACCATTGATTATTCAGTGTTGTTGATTTTGTGAGGTCTCGTTGGTACGAGGACGGATGTGAGACGTGGGTTGCCTAGGATAGGTGCTGGTATTTCGGAAGGGACATTTTATCTCGTTCGGTTAGAGCGGAGATAGAAGGTGTCTCCCTGCTGAGCATTTGAGCTCACTTCCCTTGTGTTTATTGTTTTCAGGTTATGAGCCCAGACTGGATCAGTTGTAGCTGCGAGTACCGTTAGTGGTCTTTTGAGCCTTCTTTTGGTGTTTTGTTGAATATGACATGTTAGGGTTGCTTTACGCTTTGGCACCTGGGGTGCATTGGACTGTATCTATTGTCGTTGCGGCACTTATCTCGTTTCATTTCGGTACTATATAGTTGTTTGGACTATGGGTTTGTGGTGGGACTTGGAGGGATAGTGGTATTACAATGTCGTCTATTTCGGTTCCTTGTTGTTCTATTAGGTTGGATTATCATAGTAATTAGAAGTGGTGATGTTTTTGCAGGATGTTGTTAGTGCACTATATCCACTGAAGGGTCCCCGTACAAACGGAACTCTAGTGGTATCATCTGGGTCATGAGTCCGCTTTCCTAACACTGTTTAATGACTCATTAGGCGCGAATCGATTTTGATTTTTTGACTATTTAACACATAAATGGCACCAAAATTCACAAAAAAATATTTTCTATATGAAAAGTGAATCTTTATTTTGAGAAAGTGATAATGGACAGTGAAAGTGCACACATAGGCCTCCGTTCAGGACTGGACCAGGCCCACTTGACCGTCAAAAATTCATTGGTTGAATTAAAACAATTGGAAGGTCATGCCTAGCTAGAAATGGCGTTTTGAAAGTTATGGCGGGTTCCGATCATCGATTTGATAGATAGATTTTCTCAAATTTTCAAAAATGCCCTTTTTCAACATAGAGTGCTGAGGGAATGGGAACGAACCCGCAATTAGGTCTATATGAAGCGTCTCTAGCATTCCGGAGAGAATGGAGAAGTCAGAAATCCGGTATAACTTTTCCAAAAGTGATGTTTGAAAAATAACCATTATACCCATGAACCCGGGAACAATCCCGAATAAATAAATGATCGTGCCTTATATGTTTTTTGAGGTTTTGATACGCTAGCAATTCATCGCTGAAGTATGATTGTCGATCTAACAGTTGGATCAAAAAGTGATTTTTGGGGCCTACATCTCCTATGTGAGGAATTGGCCCCCCTGTACTTGACAATGGACAATCGGTCCCGATGTATATGTGACATTGGAAAAACTAGATCGTACGTGAAAACTGCTCGATAAACGGAGTGCAGAAGAGAGAGAGATCACAACTTGAAGTAAAAACCCTAAAAGTGACTTTTGTCAGTTCAACGATGCGATAGTGTGTGATTGGTCATTAGTAGGGGTAGACAAAAATCCGGCGAATCAGAAAATCCAATCCGACCAATCTGGTCTGGACATATTGGATCAATTTCATTATGGATTGGATTGGACATGAATCCAAAAATACCGAATCCGTTATTTTACGGATCGGTTCTGAATTTGATTTTTAATAATCCGGTCCAATCCGTTACTATTCACATATATTTTTATATATTTATATTAATATATATCAAATAATATATTATTTTAAACTAAATTATAATATCTTATATCTCTAATGTACTATTTTAAACTAAATCATAATATCTTATTTTACACTAAATAATTATATATTTATATCTATAATGTTATAAAAGTGTAAGGCCTTTTTATTATTTTTACACATTTATGTACTAAAAAATAAATTAAAATTAATTACAATATAAGATTCGAACAACTACATTCAAATAAGTATCATTAAAGTGCATTATTACAATCTATTGCTTCAATACATGCATCTTCTTCAAGAAAGTAATTATAATTAAAGTATTTTCAACCATTATAAAGAAAGATAAAAAAAATAAATGTACGCCCAAATTTAAATTTTTTAAAATTTAAATATAAATTATATTCATAGAATTAACATTAAAATGTATAATTAACAATGTATTATTTAAAGATCTGTATCTTCTTTGAAAATGGAAGTCTAATTGAATTATCTAACATCTACAAAGAGAGATAGATGGACACCCAAATTTAAAATATTTTAATTTCATTTTTAAAATCTATATAATTTAGTTTAACTAGAATGCATTGTATTTATTCAAATTAAAATATTTGTTATAATAAATATTACAATTATAAAGATAGACCTTCTAAAGGACAAAAACATTTAATCTATTCAATAAAAAACATACTATGATTATTACTCAAAAAAAGTACTTCATATTGTGAAACATTCATCATTTAATATTACAATACAAGTCAAATTTTATGCCACGTATAGTGCATTTGCACATGCTATTGGCTATTACTATTATAGAACTGTAAGTCATTTCTAATATATCTATACATTAATCATTAATTTTTTTTAAGATCATATTAAATAAAATGCGAAAAAGAATTTTCTTTTGATGCATTCTATTTTTCAAATCGAAACATGATTTTAGTTTTCACTTAATTTTAATTTCAGTGAACTTTGTAATTTGGGTTGGAGGAGATCTAACTCGTGATGCACTCCGATACCGTTGACGTTTATGCTTGGAAATTGTATTATTATTATTATTATTATTATTGGATTTTAGTTTTTTTTGGATGTCTTTAAATATATGTGACCTGTAAGTTTTAAGTTAATTCAGAAATTTCAACTATCCATACTTGTTCTTTCTCTTTCTTTTTATATGCTACAAATTGAAAAGCTTTGATTGATTTTTTTTTCTTGCAATAATATTGTATTGTTGCTAAAAATAATAGTAGGAATGATTGATGGGAGGAATTGAAAGAGTCATTCAATTTTTATTTTGTTTGTAGGACTTGAGGTTAAAAGAATAGGATGAATGATTGTATTAATTGATATTTGCATTATTTTATTGCATTAACAAGTGGATGTGTGCAGTGTATATAAATGATTTCAAGTGAATTTGTTACTTCAATTTAGTTAATGTAAATTTATGTTTCAATCCGCGAAATCAATTCGAACCAATCCAGGTCACCGCGGTACAGTTTTGTTTCGTTTCGTTTCATTTCGTTGTATAAATGGATTTGATTGGTTCCAAAAATTGTGAATCCGGTAGTAATGGATCAAATTTAAAATATCTTCAATCCGATCTAATCCGATATGTGACCATCCCTAGTCATTGGGGAGCGTTCACCGAGGTTAAAACTATAAGAAATGTATTGGAAAAGACGGATCGCTAATCTGACGATTAGATTGGGAGATATCCAAAGTCAAACTTAGGGATTTCCATGTCTATTATGGTCAAAGGGGCACTGAATATTTTCTGGAGTGTAATTTCGGTGATTAGAAAGGGAAAGCAAAAATGGAATGTCTACAAGAGGCAAGTAAAGACTATACATATATATATATATATATATATGTAAACACAGGCATATATGTAAGCGCATAGATTGAAATTTGACCGGTGACCCTTTCTTCCCCAATTGCTATTACCAAATCCCTGTCGCACAATCCCACCCGAATTAGACCAAAATTTCCCCAAATGCTCACTCTCTATCTCAATTTCCCCAATTGCTTCTATAAATAATTGACCCTTTTCATTTTCAAGAAAACCCAATTTGTATGACACACATATATGTGTATATATATTAATGAAAAACATTAGGGTTAGGATTTTGTAAAAAATGATGAAAAAAAAATGAGGGATTTTATTTTTATTTTACAATTATTATTCTTTTTTTTCTCTAAAAAAATAAAAATTATATTAAAGGCATTTTGGACATTTTACACCTCCGATAACTGATAAATGGCAAATAGGTGAAATACGCACACAACTATAAATTGTAGGGTCTCATATAACTACAGGATTTATACGCACTATATCGATATTATACGAGGTTAATCGCTCGTGACCCTTGTTTAGTTTACTTATACTACCATACGCCCACATTTATATATTTAATAATCAGTTCAAGAAACAGAACTCAAATTCATCCCAGTACAAATTAAGATCTAAATTTTAGTATAGGCCTAAAAAATAAATACAAACTCGGCTCAATAATAAATCTAATATAACTAAATAACTAGAAGGCCTCATATTTGAGTTTGATGAAGACCTCTAAGAATTTAAGAAATCTCGGTACCCAGCTTGATTCACATATCACACTTTTAGGGTCTGTTTGGATTGCGTTGCGCTTTTTTGTGTTTTGCTTTTCACTAAAACAGAAGCAATATTTTTGTTGTAAAGTGCATAAAATAGATAATGGAGGCATGTTTGGTATCATGTTGTATAAATTGAAATTGTAAATCAAATGTTTTATATTTTCTTACTTTTGGTGCTTTCAAAATTCACGCTTCTGCTTCTAAAAAAAATATCACTACTGTGCAAAGCATAAGACCGTCACCAAACATGCTTTTCTTATCAAATAGTGGTACTGTAAAGCATAAGCAATAGAAGCAGAGCGGGAACCAAACAAGGCCTTATATAACATACTAGTACTACAATTCAGTTAAGTTGGTGTTGTTTTATTCCAAATATATCATGAAGATGACTTTAAAGGTCTGTTTGGAAAACGGTCTGTGTAACACCCCGTGTTATATTCCTTTTTCCTGAAATTAATTTTAATTTAATTTCATTAATGACGTCACTTGTTCGTGACGTATTATTTATTCTTGGTATTTGATACCTGTAAATTTTTCGCGTTTACTTTTAAAGTTGACCGGATGACTTTACGGTTTCTCTTTGACGACTACGCGAATTCCTATTCTCGACTACACGATATCGTTTCGATTATTTCGGTTACGGTATTAGTACTTTTACGGAACCGGTGTGAAGCGTATTAAATTACTTTCTCGGTGTTCCGGTTGTCGGGTTCCTAAACCGGTGTATTTCTTTCGGACTAATTTGGTTATTTGGCGTCCTGCGGACTTACGGGTTGACGCAATATTATTTCGAGGCTCCCGGTATTTATTGGGATTTATCGTATATATATATATATATATATTTAATTGTAATTATATATATATAGTTTTGGGGGTTATTTCGTAATTATGGATAAATAGAGGGCTAGTATTATAATTTGGGAAGCTATTGTCACATTTATTTCTTTTGGTCACATGGCATGTCACATGAGCCTATTGACAATTAGGTTATACAAAATTCAATTTTAGGATATATATATATATTAAATAAATATATATATAAAAATATATATAGATATATACGTGTATCTGTATAAGGGAGGATGACGACCTAGCTTCTCATACCACCTTCTTATCCACGGCCGGCGCCTGATTCTCCTCATCTTCTCCTCTCAACAGACCAGGCCACAAAACCTTCTCCTCTTCATGGACGAACGTCCACACACATAGAGTGAGGTCGCCGGCCATGGCGGGAAAGAGTGAGAGTTGGCTGAGCTGCGCGACTGGCTGTAGTGCGTAGCAGCGGCGGTTCGGTGGCGGTTCGCAGTGGCTGTGGTCGACGGCGGCTGGTGGCGCAAGGGCAAGGGTCGGCGAGCTGGGTGGTGGTCGTGCAGGTGGCGGCGCCAGGGACGGCCAGTGCTGTTCGCGCGACAGGGGAGTCCGGCCGGAGCTTCGGTCAATTTTTCGGTGACCTTCCGGTGATCGGTTTGAGCCGATTTTCGGTGAGTAGCTCCGTATATACGTAGTATTCATCATATATTAATTTCGTGAATTTAGGATGAACGATTTGCCCAAAAATTGCATTTATAGGTTATAGTTTTCGTTTGGGGTATTTTAGATTTAACCCAATTAATTAATCGATTATTAATGGGCTTCGTATATATCGTATAGGTTGTCAAGACGGACATTTCGATATATTCGAAATAATTATCGGACGATTTTGGTCGGCGGGCTTCGAGTTCGGGCGCCGATACTGTGTTGTTTCGGACTGTTCGGTAACGTATAATTAGGTGGGAAATTATATTTCTCACTCCGCATTATTGAAGTAGTTTAGGGGTACAAAACCCTTATTTAATTTATTATAGATATATTAAATCGTTAATTTAAATATCTATAATTCGTTTAGAATCGGAATTGGACTTAGGAATTAATTTAAGAAAATTAATTAAATTATTTCCTACGAGATTAAATATATTCCTAATTGAATTGAATAGGAATAGACGACTTAGAAATTCCTTTGAGAATTAAATGAGCTAGAAGATTTGTAAACGTTGGACGTGAGAGACTTAGACGCTATTCTAGGTCCCCTTTTTGTTACGTGGATTATTTGTTTAGATTATTTTAAAAAGACATGTTAATTGAAATTGAAATATTTTCTAAGGAATTAAAGAAAATATATTTTGAAAACATGAAATGTATATGAAACTGTTTTCATATGATTTAATTGCTTTATTGTATTTTAAAGCATGAAAAGAGATTTTGAGATTTATATTACCATGTGGGTATTTTTATAAATATGATGTATTACATATTTATGATTGAGATATGATTTGATTGTACACCATGTCGTGTGAGCACATGGGTGTTGGTGCATGTAGTGCACGGTTTCACCATTGGCAGAGAGAGTTCATTTGGTGTGGTCTACTTCCTTTGTGCGTGGGGCACGAGTAGACGTTTGTGTCGGATCATCACAACAACTGGCCAGGAGGTATCACGCCTACGGAACTAAAAAGCCGGCAAATGTGAGTTAGGAGTCCAGGTAGAGGCTCATGTTCTTGACTCAAGGGTAGTCATGGCGTACGGAGTTGCATGTTGGGCTCTCGTACAACCGTCTTCCCTGTTGAAGTGATAGAGAGAAAATCACTTGGGAAAGGTCGGTGTGGTAACTCTACACTATGATGAGTGGACAGAGTTTGTATCCATTACCCTTGGGAAGGGTGTGTTGTGTGTGAGTATCACGGGGAGTGTTGAGTCACATTACACTGCCTATTATTTATGTGATCTCGTTTAACATGTATATGTGTTATATTACATGTGTTGTTGGGGCATGCTATTTATGAATATTGTAAATTAAATTCATATTTTATAAATGCTCAGTTGAAAGTAATTAATGTGGAAGAAAATGATAATATGCCATTATAAATAAGTATAAATGAAACGAATATATTTATACTTGTTGTTGTATACTTTAGTACCCTTGGGGGAGGTTATGCGTGTTGGCATAGTGATTCATGTGGCTAGCGGAGGCTAGTGGTGGACCGTAGGCTTGACTTGAGTTGAGGCCTTAGAGATTGTGGTTAGTAGCCTTAGAGATTGTGGTTAGCAGCCTTGTGATTGTGGTTAGTAGCCCTGTGATTGTGGTTAGTAGTTTGGTGATCGTGGTTAGTTGTGTGAACTCTTTTGAAGATGTGAGGTTAGGGATGATTTTTGTATCAATTGATAATTGAGGCCTTAGAGAAGGCGAGTGATGAGTTGTGTGAGATTTTGATTGATGAGAAGGGGTTATGATTAGGGATTTATTTAGTACTCGAGGTACCGTAGCTTGACAGTCTCGGTTCTTGTGTTTAGTTCATTCCCCTAAGCATTCCTTGTACGGTGTTTTGTACACTAGTACGTGGTCGTTGACTTGTATGTCATTCCTAGATTCCTTGGTTACGGCGTGGTGCCGAACCTCTTCCTCGTGGTATCATTTGATTTGGTGGAGTTGGAAACGGATGGTGGTCTTCCGTGAGTCCAACGTGTTGTTCTTCCTTTATTGTCCTTTTGGGCATTATAGGAATCCGTGGAGTTGTTCATTCTTATGTGGCTGTCATTTCGAAAACGGTGCTTTCTAAGTTTTGAAAGTAAACTTTTGTATTTAAAAGGAAAAACCCGTTTTCGCCTACCCCCGAATAAACGAACAGTTTTAATACTTATAAAATGATCTTGAGATCTTCTTTGAAATGATTTTCAACTTTTAAAAGCCTGTGATGGCGACTGACGAAGACCGGGGGCAAGACGGTCATTTTTACTGTGTGATTTCTAAAAAGAAAACTATTTTATCACTTGTCTAGAGATTCTGAGATTTTGAGACTTCTTTCTCAAAATCTCGACTTGTAGTATTTTGAAAGGTGGTTTCTTGTTTCACCTTTTCTTCGGATCGTTCTAAGTCTCGGTTAGGAGGCTTGGTGTTGTTCAGTGCACACTTATAGTGTTGCCTTTCCTTTTCTTTGGGTTGTTGATGTCATCATCTAGGTGATTGGGGTTTTTCACTTGTTAGGGGCATGGATGCCGAATGAAATGGTTTGAGTTTTAAAAACCTTTTTCTTAAAAACTATGGAAATCCTTGGGATTCCTCTTTTATTTACTTTCATACTCGGCCATTCGCTTTTGGTTCCCTTGTCCACTTGTGGTGTTCCTTTCTGGTTCATTCGTGATGTTCTTTCCTTGTTTGGGTATTCTTAACCTTGACATTGTGTCTCGGTTATCTGTTGGTGTAGCATTGGGACTCCTTTTCCCTTGCTTGGGTTCTTGTCTCTTACGTGGTTTTTCATATCCTTAGTGAGAGCGTTGGTGATTAATTGACATTGTTGGAGATAGCAATTGAGGTTTGTTATATATATATATATATATATATATTGGTGATAGTATTATGAGGTTAATGTGATGATGTGACTTATGGTATCGAGGAATAGATGTGATTGAGGTGATCTAGTTCCTGAGAGGTAGATTCCTCTAGGAGTGGGATGAGATTTGTTATATATATATATTGTATAAATATATATATATATATTGATGATGGTTGTGTTAGTACGCAAGGACGTGGGTGTTTTCCTTCCTGTGTTATCGGGGTGTAGGATTTGAGCCTTCCTTGGTACTATTGGTGGATTTTGTTTCCTTGTGGATATTAGAGGTGAGTGTGATCTCCTCGGTTGGATCTTCTGAATTGTGTTGTGAGTAATTGGCGATTTGTTAGACTGGATCTTAGTATCGTGTACTTAGTGTACGTTGATGAGAGTAGTGTAAACTACTGGTGTTGGGTACTTGGAGTACGAGTTTTAGAGACTCATGTTGTGTATTTATATATATATACGTGTAGATATATATATATATATATATCTTCCCTATATACTTATGTATACTCGTTTACGATAGTATATGAGCGTGTGACTTGGGTTTGCGTGGATGGGACTAGTTGGGCTATATTTATATCTTATTAGACGGTTTAGCTTTACCTAAACTATCAGAGGATGTGGTAGTTAGGATATCTTTTCCCACTGAGCTTATTTGCTCACGGAGGGAATTTCATTTGCCCCCCTGGTATTCCACGCCAAGTTGCAGGAATTATACGGCTATGGGCAGGATGCAGTGCAACGGCAGCTTCTTTTGTTTCCTTGTTACAGGTTTTGGAGTTGCGTTGGGTGATGCGGTTACGGTTGCAGCGCGACTGGGTTTGGGGACGGTAGTATTCTTCTTTCAGCTTCTTTACCCATTGTTATGGGATTATCATGTATTTCTTTTGGGAGCCAGTCTGTTGGCATATCCCTGTTGATGTATCTTTTACTTCCTGTATTTATTCTTTCAGGAGATTATTGTATTTATTATGCACAGCTAGGTGCTTTACTGTATTTTTATTCGAGCATTTGTGGCTCTGTTAATGTTAGAGGGTTTGGAGGGGTTTTGGTTTCTTTCCACTACCTCGGCCCTATTAGGATTGATGAATGTGGGGCTTGGAAGCCATTGTGATTATTGAATTGCTTTGGGCAGGTTATTGTGTTGTGTTTGGTTGTCCGGATGTTCCATTTACAAACGGAACTCTGCCGGATTTTCGTTAGATTCCGCTGCTTAGTTTTATTAGTCATTTGGGTATTAAATATACCATATCTAACATTAACCCATATGTTTTCACGGTTAATGATGTCTTAGTTGGTCATTCATGTTAAGGATCACATTCTGGATTCCTTGGATGTCCCTGTTCGGGAGTCTTAGGGATTTAGGAGCGTGTCTGTTGGTATCTAAGGATACTCTTGTATTTTTAGTATTCGTGTTGGCATGGAGTATATTTTTATTGTTATTCCATGTACTTCTTTGTTATTGTTGACTCTAGTAGTCGCTTGGTTTGCGTCACCCTTTAGGGGCGTGACAGCATGGTATCTAGGCATTCATTGCAACCCTTTGTGGGTGTTTGATGACTGAATGTCTTTTGGTTCTCGTTTCTTTTTACTTCCGCAATCACTCCCTTAGCTCTTAGGCTCGGGTTTCGGAGTCCTAGGAATTTGGGGCGTGACAGTCTGGTCTGTCTATCCGGTGGCTGATCTACTATATACTTAAATGAGAGGCACAGGTTACAAGGAATACAATTTTTGCAGCTTAGCCTCCCTGCCCACCTATTTATTTTACATTGACAATGTTATAATTTCGCGGTTATGTGCTTAGATCTCGTGAACTTACAAGGTCCTTTCTTCTAGACAAAAACCATGCTTGGTGATGCCTGGCAAGGCTAGCATTAGTTCTACTACAACATGGAGAAAACTTGTATCTACAACCCACAGATGAATCAGAGATGAGGAGGATTAGTCCTGTTTCTCTGACATTTAATTTCACCTCAATTTAGCTTATGTTTGATTCTAAAAGTTTATTGGTTGTAATAATTGTACACTATTACTATAATTAACAAATAAAATTGTTTCATATAAAAATAATTAATTTAAACAATTTAATAGCATATTATAAGACCAATATTTTTAAGTATTTCTATTGATTATTAGTACCACTACAAAGAATAATTTCTCTTCTATTTCAAATGGCATTCTATGCTTTGCTAGACAACTATGTCAAGCCAACCAACTATAGATCATGTTTAAATATCAAATAAAAAGCTTAAAAAAATCTCAAAACTAATTGCACTTTTGTAACTAATCTTCAGAATTATAAATATATTTTTAAAATTATTAATTTGTTGTAATCAATCTCAAATCCATTCCAAACTCCTATTCTACTTTTCATTCTCTAAATTATATAGACCATATTTTCTCTTATTTAATTTTTTTTATTGATACCACTCATTTTTGTTTTATAAGAGCCAACATTTTTTTGGAGTTTGGGTTTGTTATTAAAATTTTGAGTTAAGTAACATAACGTATTATCTTATGATATATTTTTTTCCAAATCATATATTTATTTTGTTTTGCAAAATACAAAGTGAAAGAAAAGACTACAAAGCAGCGCCCCCATCCACCAACAAGGCGTCTCTCACACGATGAGGAAAAGAAGTCCAATTACAGTTGGATTGATTTGCTTTGAGAGCTATTTGACTCGCTTCATGAGCAACTTGGTTGCAAGAAACGGGACACCAACTTAGCAAGAAATTTGTGCGCTTCTTGAGAAGGGAAGTAACGTCGTCAAAAATCACATTCAACTCTTCTTCCAAAACATGCAAATTCATTACGGATTGACAATCACCTTCTATAATCACTTTGGGATAGCCCCATGCTAGGAGAGATCGAATAGTCTCTCTTAGTTCTAAACCTTCAGCCACCGATGCTTTAGTTACGTGAGGAAAAAATGTAGAAGCAATTCTAATTATATCTCCCCTTGAATTTCTAAGAACTAAACCTCCACCGCATTGATTTCGGGCTTTATTGTAGGCTGTATCAATATTTAATTTGAGCCACTCAGAATTAGGCGGACACCATGATTGCAGGGGGTCATTGCAACAAACCGACATGTTTGCTCTTGTGAAATTTTTGAATATTCAAGAAAGCTTTCAACAGCCCTTTCCACTAGAGTTGGACGATAAAACCTTATTTCATTGAACTCCCATCCGCAATAATTTTTCCAAATTTGCCAACATATCAAGGCTGTGAGGCCTGCGCACTCCTGAAAGCATTTTGCTAAATTCCAATTCTTTGATAATTACAGCCATCTCTTTTACCCATCTATAACTTGAGAGTTAGAAAAATCCAATCTCAATGGGCTAAGTCTCCATATACCTTGAACTATTAGGCATTTACACAATATGTGATCAACTGTTTCGGTCTCTTGACCGCATCCTTTGCATATATCATGATCAACAATGCTTATCTTCTTCAAGTTGAACCTCGCAGGTAATTTTTCATGAAGGCTTTGCCACAAGGAAAACTGAATTTTTCTTTGTACTTTGATCTTCCACACATCCTTCCAACATTGTTTGAAGTCTTGGGCATAACTACAGCTTGCTTCGTAATTTCTACGACCATCGCCAAGTAACAAAAAAATTGTCTCATAATAAGCATTTTTCACTATGAAGTTAGCTTTTTTGGACAGCCCCCATATTTTTTTTTTGTCTTGACCTCATTCAAACTCAATAGAATTTGCAAAATTATATTACAATCTTTCTAGTTAAAACTGGAGTTTATGACTTCAGTCTTCCATTCTTTCCTTCTGTGATTGATCAAGTCCCCCACTTTCACAATGTCGTTCCCACAATTGGATTTTGCTATTGATAAATTATTTTCGTCGGGGAGCCACTTATCATTCCAGTAGTCTATAGACTGACCATTCCCAATCTTCCATTTCATTCCAGATTTAACAAGCTCCTTTGATTGACATATGATTTTCCAAACCACGAAGCACTAGAAGGACATTGAGAATTGAGAAAATTGCAATTAGGAAAATACCTTTGCTTCAACATCTTCACCAACATGGAATCTTCCTTTGTTTCTAGTTTCCGCCCAATTTTTGCAAGTAAAGCTAAATTAAAAGCCTTTAAATATCTTAGACCCAAGCCCCATTCTTCCTTTAATTGACACAATTTATCCCAGCTTATCCTTTTTGTTTTTTGTTCGTGCCTTACCGCTCCACTAGAAATTCAGTAGATTGCTCTTTAAAGAGTTGAGAACTGATTTAGGAATCTTGTACCATTGCATAGAATAAGTTGGGAGAGATGAAATAACAAATTTCAAGAGTACCTCTCGGCCTGCCTTTGACAAAAGTTCACCTTTCAAGCACTTCGTCTTTGCCGAAACTTTGTCTGACAAAAATTTGAACGCTACAATCTTCAATCGGCCCATGATGGATGGAAGGCCGAGGTACATATTCTTCCAAGGACCAACATGATTCTCTAAGATTCTTCTAATTCGATGTTGTGTATGGATATCCATTCTTGAGCTGAAATAGACGCTAGATTTGTTGAAATTAATAAGTTTCCCCGTCACTTGGCCATATCATTTCAAAATCAGCTTCAGATTAGTTGTTTGTTGGGTTGTTGCATTACTAAACAACATCGCATCATCCTCAAATAATAAGTGGCTAATATGAGAACACTCTCTTCCCAAATTCAGTCCTTAGATCAATTTCTTCCTATCTGTATCTTGCATTAAAATAGATAGACACTCAGTACAAAATAGAAAGAGATATGGAGATATAGGATCACCTTGTCTGAGTCCTCTAGATGGCATGAAAGGCTCACCAATTTATCTATTGATAACTATAGAATAGGAAGACGTTTGAAGGCATTCCATCATCAACTCCACCCATTTTTTGTCAAATCCCATCTTTATCATCATCATCTCTAAGAAAAGTCATTCCACTATGTCATAAGCTTTATCCATGTCCAACTTCAAAGCCAAATGTTTTAATGCTCTATTCTTGGTTTGCATTACATGAAGGAGTTCATGAGCAAGAATTATGTTATCATGAATAAGTCTGTTTGGGACAAATGCAAATTGATTTTCTGTAATTATGTTGGGGAGTAACTTCTTTAATTTGTTGGCTAGGACTTTGGAAAAGACTTTCTCAACAACATTGCACAAGGATACGGGTCTAAAATGAGAGACATGAGTTGGTTTTTTTATTTTTGGGATGATGACAATATTTGTTTGGTTGAGAAATTTCAAAAGATGACCATTTTTTAAGAAAGAATTGAAGCTTCGTACCATATCATGCTTGACAATATCCCAATTGGTTTGGTAGAAAAGAGGTGTAAGGCCATCAGGTCCTGAAGCCTTGTATGGCCCCATAGAAAAAATAGCAGCTTTCACTTCTTCATTTGCCTTTTGAAGCAGTTCGTTATTCATCGCATCAGTAACCTTTGTTGGCATAAGAGACCAAAACTCATCTGTAGTCCTTATACCATCTGATGCAAAAAGAGATTTGAAGTATCTACCAACAACCTAACAACTTCTTTAGAGTCACAACATTCCCCATTATTACCATAAAGCCCTAAGAGAGAATATTTACTTCTTTCAATTTGAGTTTTTCTATGGAAGAATTGGGTATTTTTGTCACCTTGATTCAACCAATCAATTCGAGACTTTTGTAACTAGTACATCTCTTCGTCCCTCCAAGCTCTTTCAAGTTCCCCCTTTATCAGTTTGATCTCTACCCAGTTCGGGTTATGAGTTATCTCCTTTAATTTCACTAACTTCCTTGAAGTTGATTGATCCGAAGTTGAGAATTACTAGACTTGTTGTAGCTCAATCTCTTCAAGAGTTGTTTACAATCTAATAATTTTTTCAGCATGCAAAATTGTTGAGATTCGACAAAATAATTATCCCAGGCTTTTTTAATAATTTGTTTGAACTCTTCTTTCTAAACCCACATTGCATCAAACTGCCATTGCTTTTTGCTTCTAAGCATATAGTCATTTAGGCAAATCAACAAGACTTTATGATCAGACCCCGACACTGTTATGAAGAACTAACAAATTACTTAACTAATAATAATGTTATATATATATATATATATATATATAACAATAGTGAGTATTTTTTTTTCCTTTTATGTTAATACTGACACATACTCCCTTTAGTGAGGTTTGAACTCTGTACCTCCATTTAGGAGTAACAACTGGTACCACTGGACCATTAGCCATTTGATTCAATATTACGTAATTACTTAAAGAATTTTAAATAACTTACTTATTTTTCTATTTAAACTATATAAAATTATTATTTAACTAATTATGTTTAAAAATTATGTGTAGATTTCATTAAAAATTTATTCTTTGATGGATCTCAAGCATTCAAGGATGAAATATACTTGGTCCAACTCTACAATTCAAAGGAAATTGGATAGGGTCATTCTTAATGAAAATTGAATTAGGTTTTTCCTTATTCTGAAGCTATTTTTTAGCCAGGTGGTGCCTCTGATCATGCTATTATTCTTATCAAGTTTCAAGCTGATGTGCAAAGGAAAGGAGCCCCCTTTAGATTCAACCATCATCTTCTGAATCTTCCAAGTTTTATGGATCTTGTTCAATCAGTTTGGCAGACTTAAGTGTTAAGTCTTTCATGTTTAAAGTTTATCATAAGTTGAAGATTCTTAAGCATGAGTTGAAGGCTTTAAAAAGGAGTTGTTATAATGATCTTTCTAACAAAGTTTTTGTAGCTAGAGAGAGTTTAAATTCCATGCAGTTGAACCTTGATTCTGAACCTCGTAATGAAGTCTTCAACCAATAAGAAAGAGAATGTTTGGCTAACTTTTTGCGGCTTTCCAAAGCAAAAGAATCTCAGTGCAAGCAAAGGTCTAGAGTTCAATGGTTGTAAATTATAGAAAGAAGGTCAACTATATTTTTTCCATTACTTCTGGAAGTGGTTGTAGGCTTTCTGATCCTATTTAGATTCAAAATGAAATAGAGAGCTTCTATAAGGATTTGTTGACAGCTAGGAGCAATGAGGTTGTTCCTGATCTTAGTGAATTCATTCAGAATCCATTGACATTAGAGAACATTCAAGCTCTTTCTAATCCAGTTTTTGCTGATGAAGTTATGAGGGTCATTTTTTCTCTCAAGAACGGCAAAGCCCTAGGTAGTGATGGTTTTAATGCTCTCTTCTACAAGCAGACTTAGAGTATTTTGGGTGAGGAGGTTACTAAATAAATTCAAGCCATTTTTCATATAGGCTATCTTCTCAAAGAAGTTAACTCTACATTGATCACTTTGGTTCCTAAAGTGGTGAATCCTACCTTGGTTTCAGAGTTCAGACCTATTTCTCTTTGCAACACTTTATACAAATGCATTACCAAGATCTGCTTCAGCCTTGCTTAAAGGCTTGTGTGAGTTTGAATCAAAGTGATTTTATTCCTGGAAGGAGAATTTTTTATAACATTCTCTTAGCTCAAGAGCTTCTTAGGGGCTATCACAAAAATGATGGTGATCCAAGGCTTTATTTGAAGGTGGATCTCACTAAGGCTTTTGATACTATTTCATGGAGTTTTTGGAGGCTGTTGGTGGACGTCAGGTCTGTGCAAAATATGTGGTTAAAAACAACACCTTAACAACACTTTAGGTTTTACCCTTCTGCAAGCGCACAGATCAATTGTGTATAGTTTTGCCTTAGTAGGGGAATATCGATCCCACAGAGACGAGGATTGTTCACTTTAATAATCTAAAAACACTGAATTATAGTTTTCCAAAAAGAGTTGATTTTTGTAAATTATCTAATATTACTTAAATTAATCTAAACAGCAAGGTAAATTGGTTTGTGATTCAGAGTGAGAGAAAACTAGGGTTTCCTCACTCCACCACTAGCCGCATAACATAGTTCAAATTCTAATTTCAATTGCATGAGGGCAATACATTGATTGTGAATCAGGTCGCACAGCGCCAGCAGTTTGACCCAAAAAGGATTACTCTCAACCAGATCGCGACAACCCATCTCAAGACTAAACTTATTAGTGTAAGCCGACTACTAACAGAAAAATAAATTAAAACAGTAAAGTAAAGCATGAAAATAAACTAAGGCATGTTTATATCAGTTTGTCAGGGCATGGCCTGTGTCAACCTAGGTTTTTGAGTTTCATGACCACCATTGTGTAGAAAATCACAGATTAAGCATCCAAGTTCCAGCCCATAGTGAATAATTGTGATTGTGTAAGATAAATATATTCGAAAAGTCTAAGACAAGAATCAATTCAAATATAACTTGTATCACGAATAAAAATGGTCTCTCATCTAACACAATCATCACAGTATAGTCATAACTTCCCCTCTCTATAATTGAAAACAAAATCAGAACTATATTACTTGGCTAGGGTTTTGTGAGAAAACCATAGATACCGAATTAGTTGATCATGGCTGAGGGAATCTGCATTGTCGGTGTGGAAACACTCTCCATAGCCTTCTTCTCTGAATCTATAGGTCTTTAATGGTGGTTCTCTTGAATGGAAGAGACTCTATGAATGAACGTGTATCTCCAAAACAGAACTAAATATAACCCTAAAAACATATATCTTTCTAAACCCTAATCCTCTCATATTTATAGACAAGTGGGGGAAACCCTAATGGTTACCCTTTTCTGTAATTTCATAATACATCAATAATCTCATAAAATCATATGTAAATATGTGTATAAGCTTGTACGCATAGGTCTGGAATCACCGATCACTTGAAATATCGAAGTAGGGACAAAACTGGAAAATTATGAAACAACTCTAAAACAACTTCAGCATGTCGAAGGATCACGTGACCATCATATGGGACCTACGCTCCTGACCTACGCTTGGGCGTAGGTCTAGAGCGTAGGGTCCAAAACTACAGCATAGCTTAGGAGCGTAGGTTGAGTCCAATTTGGTCATTTTTCTCTCTGGTGACGTAGGTATCATGTACTTTTGCTATAAAAACCCGTTTTTTCATATTTCAGCTAAATTGGTCACCTTTGACTCCCAATGCTTTTTGGTGAAGTAATAATATCTAAAAATGACATTTTTGCCCTTCCGGTGAGATAATGATGTCGTGAAATGACCATTTTGCCCTCCGGTAGCTCTTTTTTGCTCGGCGCACCTCTTGATCCCTTTCTCGAGATAGAAACGAACACGAACTCAGTTAATTCACCGAGATTAGCTTTGTTTCTTCATTAAGTTCCTGAAACATGCTTACACACACAAACAAGATAAAAATACCAAATAATGGAATATAAAAACATAACAAAATCAAGATAAGGACGAAAAATTACCAATATTGAGCACCTATCACACCCCCAAACTTACATATTGCTAGTCCCTTAGCAATAAACTCAGATAAAATTAACTGTGATGATTCTTATTCTATCCAACCTATCTACTCTAACCTAATCTCTTGCTTTCATGAGGGTTGACGATTGCACTTAGCACGTGTAACAATCATTTTAAACCCCTAAGTTACTCCTAGTGGATGAGTGAAGTCTCGTGAAGGTTTCCAGTGATGGATCCTATAAACATCTCAATTCTTTTGTAATTACGCATTCATGAATTCACACACACAATTCAAATAAGCTATGATACAACGCACAAGATAATATGAATGCGAATATTCCCACTCACTATCAATCAATAATTATATCAAACTTCGTTATATGAATGGTCCCCACTTAAGTGAATGATTTTGCTATTTTATACTTAAAATCCAGACAACCTTCCGTGATTTTGTGAACATTCAACTACAATATTTCATCTTCTTTTCTCCTACTTCATTGATCAAATTTTGTCATTTTTTTAGAAAACATACTATTTCCATCATTCAACTTTTCATCCCTTTTTTTTCTTTCTAAGTCTCGAGACTTTCCAGCGAGGATTTTTAGTCCCGACCAACGGGGCCCGAGCTTCTTCCATGGGATTTATATTCATCAGTCTTCTCCCTTTTAAACGAGAACAGTGATATTGATGATACAAAGCCCGGTTACTCAGATCAAAGAAATGTTTTTTGCATTTTATTTTCTCAAAAAAAATTCAATTTTCTCTATTTCAACCAAAATTACTCCCCTTCTCCCCTTTTATTGCAGCAAAATTAATTTTCAACCACATAGGAAAAAATCAACCTATTTCTCATGGTGAATGTGTGCTTGTGTTTATAGGTCAAAGTCGTCTTTCTTAATTTCAATTTCACTCATTCACTCACCCATGTAAAACCACATCATTTACTAACTTGATCTAATCATTATTCTCATGAGCGGGAACATCACATCACATACTACTCACACCTCATATACACAAACTTAATCAACTGTAAATGCCAAACATTCACGCGTAAAAACAAAGAATTGTTCCAAAAAAATTTATTTTTCTCAAGAATCTTTTTTCCTTGCAATACTATACCCTTACCCTAAACTTAAATCAAACCATGTCCCCATGGTCAAAAATAAAATAAGAGAACAGATACAGTTACCCTTGAAGCTCAATTCTGGATTCCAAAACAAAGCACAAATCCTCTCCCCCAAACTTGAATTGGATCATCTGGAGATATCATTAACAAAGTACACACACCCAATCATAGGAATGGAAAAGAAATTGCATCATAAACATCCAAAAATCGACACATGTTTTCCAAGGAATCAAAGACCTTTTTTTTATGACAAAAACAATAACAATAATAAAAAATAAAAATAAAAACTGATTTGGCCTTAAGGGCCTATAATCCTAAAATAATAAAAATAACAATAAAAGAAACAAAGACGTGGCCTTAAGGGTCTACCGTCTCTACAAAAAAAAAAAAACCTAAAAATTCTAACCCTAAATCCTAGATTGTCTCTTATTCTTCATCACTCGACACGACACTCTTTAACTATATCCGGCAATCTGCAGTTTCCTTCAACTTCTCTAAATCATCCTCCGGATATATTTTCATGAATCTCCACCGCATCTCATCCAATTCCTTCATTCTATCACTCAACTGCTCAGCAATGATTTTCGATAATAAAAATGGGTATGGAAGATAATAGTCACATTTATCAGCCCTCGCCCATTCTCGACTCACAATTTCTCGAGCATACGACATCTCAACCATAATCAAAGTTGGAACACACACTTCATACCCATGAGTTAGGGCATACAAAGTTCGAAGCATAGTGTGATCTCTTACACTTCTTAGATTATTAGGTCGAAGTTGAGTCGGAACAACATAATCCAAATAAAGTAGATCCAACTTCAACCACCAATTTTCACACGTTTTATCCCTCGGATCTGAAACCTCACACAATTCCCTCACCATATCTTCATCCTTATGTGGCCATACTACCGGATGCTCCTTCAAAATTCCATGTAAGTTTGTCAAAGTACAGATTGGTATATTCCATGAATCGGGAATACTTCTTCTTCCAATCACAACAGGAGCAATCCACTGAGTCACTTTAGCCCTTATCACCTCAAATCCCCGCGGTACCGAAACTATCATATTTTCATAAAATTTTTGGACCAAACCCGGATACACCTTTTCGCCCACCGATTTTTTTAGACTCTTCAATCCTCGTTCTCTAAAGATTTTTCATCCCGGTCAACTAAAACTCGATTCATCCTCTCTGAACAAAATATCTCCTCAAATTGCAACTAACACAACAAAAACGATTTTGGTGTAGTTCGGCTTCCCTTCCGACTCGTAGCTTCGTTATTCATGCTCTTCATGACCACATATGGTTTTGTCTCCTCTATGAACTCTTCTGGGTCAGAATAATCTTTATTAGTATTATCCATACTAACCCTCCTCGAAATAGAAAGAATAAAAGAAGAATACTCAATCTATTGCTCACTCCTTGAGAATTGTGAATTATGAATTGTGTCTATCCTATGGATGTATTTATAGATGAATGGAGTAGAATTAGAAGAGAAAAAGGATTCAAAACCCTTAATTGACTAGGAAAGGAGAAGCAATAACTAATTCATCTTCTATTTGCAGTTTCCTTGTCAGATTAGGATTACTCTAAAAATTCTACAACAATTCTACACAAATTCCTAAAAATAACTTAAACAAATCTAAATACAAGTATAAGTACAAATCAGGCCAAAACATCCCAAAAAGGGTCTAATTTTCCAAATTTTCTGGCCCAACCATAAATTTTGGGCGTAGGGTAGGGTAAAATATATATTTTTTTAAAAAAAAATAAAAAAATCATGACACGCTTTCTAATAAACAATGCACCCCCAAACATAAACGCACACATGTCCTCACAGTGCGAAAATAAAATCACATATACTTAAGGCAATAAACATAGGGAGGCACACATATCAGTACAGGCGGTCAAAAACTATCATTTTATATAAAAGCAAAAATATCACAAACAATTAGAGATGATCGTTAAAGCGGTCACAAAATATCGAACACTGACTCTCCGCTCTACGATTAATCTCTACTGTGAATAGCTAAAACAAAATAAAATAAATAAAACTAAACTACAATTACAAAGCATCATCTGGAGGTGGCTGTGGTGGTAGAACGATCACTTCCATATGTCAGATCATAATATCCCACCTATCCATCATATCACGGTGCTCACGCCGTCGGGCCTGCCTCTCCTCTGTGAATGAGTGCTCTAATCCCTTAATAAGGCAAATCAATTGGTTATACTGAGTCTGAGTCATCATAATAGCACCCCTAGTCGGGGCCTGTGGCGTATCATCACCTCAAGTATCTCCTCATCAGCCTGTTGCACCTCCACCTCAGGTATCTCATCCTAAACCTGTGGCATCTCCACATCTTCCTCATGTGCACCCGGTAGTAAAACTCCTCCGAACCTGCGCCAACGACCAAATGTCTCAGGACCCTTCTTGAGCCACCCCTTGTTCCACGTTCCCTTGCCATACGTAACTAACGGTGCAAACATATCCTCGGCATCCATCTGTAATCCCTGATCAAATATCAACTTCATCACAAGGCAGGGAAGAATCATCTGAAACTTGGCAGTCCCGACCTTGTTCTCCCGACACAAGTGAATATATTGCCGGAATAAATTCTGCTAAAGGACAAGTGGAATAAAGTACCAGTGACCAAACTCGAAAGCATAGTGCAACGCCGGAAATGGCGGGTAACACATGATCTGATGGCTATGTGGTAATACATTGGACCAGACTATCACATCCCAAAGCCACAGCCTCGGATGATAGTTGGACTTCTTGGTCCCATTACGCCTATTATCGGCCCATTACCCCATAGTCTGCAGTCTCGCCATATCATAAAGTGGCGGAAGTGGGTCTGGTATAGATGGGAACCGCTCATCTAGCTCCGCAGGGCACTCATGTGGAATACCCCACGGAGCAGCAATACTCTCAGGAATAATCTCAAACTCCCGCCCCTGTACCACTATCACTAGCCGAGTCCCTCTAGTATAATGCGTCATATGAAGCCAGAACTCGCTAATCATGTCAGCGCAAATATGTGGTGTAGCTGGAGCTAGGATCAGTAATAATATGTGCTCCCTCCGTACGGCTATAGTCCAATGTGGAACTGGCTCTATCCGCTCAATGCAATAGCAAAAGTGCGCTCTTGTCGGAACCCCTTCTTCAACGCCTGAGTCATCGGCGTCTACTTGGAGACTGTTGAATGCTTCCATCTGTAAGAAACGAGATCACCCTCATCACCATTAACTGCCGGCTTAGGATACGGCACCTCGCCGTGCTCAGCATCCTCTAACTCTGTCTGCCCATCCACACTACCACCACTCTTGAAAGTCTACTTATCGGATGTCTCCGACTCATGTGGTAGTGGTGATGGCTCAGGGACTGGAGATTGTGCTCGGGGTCATGATGGTACCCTCGGTGCCATAGGTGGAACTGTCATCCGGCCAAATCTCAAATCTAACTCAATGCCCTCCGTTAGTGCAATCGGCCTCTCAGACTCCTCATCTGACGAATCCGGCGCAACATACACCAATCTCGGCGCCCGGGTACTACAGTGTACAGGCCACATAATCTCCAGGGGCGGTGACCATGATCTATTTCTCTGTACTTCCATCCCCGATGTAGATGCTCCTTCATCCGCCTTCCTCGCTCCTTTTATGCTAGCCATTCCTACAGAATTCGGATTCTTACGAAAATGTGCGAAAACTTTCCGGTCACCGAATCAAACTCAAAACTATATCTAAAGTATTCTAATATGATGATTAAGCAAGACCTTATCTCAAAAAATTGATATTCAACCCGTATTTGAAACCGGAAACCCAACTTTTTGAAAACGGATTAAAACACGATTTTGATCGATTTCATTCATCAAAACTAGTTTAAAATAGTTATATTAAGTAATCGAAACCAAAAGAATGGATCAAAACTCACCGAATCACAAAAAACGGCAAATTCCCCAAAATTGGATTTCGAAGACTTTTTGAGTTCTTCACGTGAATCTGTACACTCCGCTCACTAATCTGATGATCCGCCACTTGGGAATGATAGGAAATATAAATTTTGCTTTAGGAACAAACGGAAGTCGATTTGGTGGAGAGGAGAGGGAGAAAAGTGATATTTGAAAATGAAAAGTTGTGGGACTGTTTTATACAGTCCCGTAACCTACGCTTGGGTGTAGGTGCCAATGATGGATTTTTGGCTTCGGCCATTTTTTTGCTCATTCTCGGTTTTCAAACACTCAAGCCTCCCCTATACACACCTATTGACATGATTGACTTCAATTCGTCAAAATTTGGCACTTCGTGGACGAAAATACCCCTTCAAATGATGACGACTATTTCGGACTCAATCTTAAAAAAATTTAAAAACTGAATTAAACTACTATTGTACAACTACAAACTAAGATCAAAAGCTACTCTTTATGACTTAGTACCAATGTTTAACGTCATTGGCTCGACGTTGCCGCCTCTGAGTATTCAAGATTAAAATCATCCTGCTCTGGTGCCGGTTTCGTTAAATCAATTGTTTCAATGACACTCTCTGTCGGCACAACTTCTAAATAATGCTTTAAACGCTGGCCATTCACCATAAATCGCTTTCTGTCGTCAGGGTCATCAAGTTTCACCGCTCCATAGTAATTCTGTACGGCTCATCCCATTTTGACAAGAGCTTACCAGGAAATAATTTGAGTCTTGAATTGAACAACCATACTTTCTGGCCGACCTCAAAGCTTTTCTTTCTGATATGTCTTGTCACGCCCCGAATTTCCTAGGATTCCAAAACCCGAACCTAAGAGCTAAAGGAGTGAATGCGGAAGAAAATAAAAATGGAATAAAATCCCTCAAGTCGTAAAATACCCGTACAAGGGTAAGATAGAATAAAACATCTCAAAGATATGAAATGGATCACACGGGATCAAAGAAGGTAAACCGAAACAATCGATACCTTAACAGAAACGTCTAAACACCCTATGTTCAACCAAGGGTAAAATGGTCATTTGAAGGGTAAAATAGAAAGTTCCAAATACAAACACAAATTTTGGACCTAGAAAAATCCATAGGAACAAACGGAACCAAAATCCAAGGTGTGAGATAGAAACTACAACATTTTGAAATCGGCATTCCTACGCTTAAAGTCCCAAAATCTACCATCAACTTCAGTCGACCATTTCTCAGTCAAAACTGACTAAAATGAAGTGATTCAAAAGCCTAAACGCAAGATCTTGAAGTCATATTTCTAAAAAGCTAAAGAACACATTCATTCGATAAGCGTAGCTCGAGATATGACCGAATTACTGAACAGTGTTCGAAGAGTGCGTGAACTGTAGTCGACTGAAAGAACCTTTAGTCGACTACAAGGAGCATTTAGTCAACTGAAACAACCTTTAGTCGACTACAAGGAGTATCTAGTCGACTGAAACAAGTAGATAGTCAACAAGATCAGTCAGAAGCTTGCGGAAATGGATGTTTGAGGATTCAGTCGACTACTCAAGGCCCTAGTTGACTACAAGGAGGGTTCTAGTCGACTAAACCAAGAAAGAAGTCGACTAAACCATGCCAAAGCCAAGAGAGAAATGTACTGAAATGGAATGGTGAAGACTTAGTTGGCTACCATAAAACTAAACTCAACTACGAAGTCTGCAGAAGGGGAAAATTTGTCTCTACACCATCCTGAACACTCATAGAATAAAGGAAATAGCCTCAACACTAATAGTATGCTACTAATATTTCCGAAACTCAAGAACTAGAAAGAAACAATTATTTTCCTCGAAATATTTTACTTGAATTTTCGTAAAAATCAGCCGTCTTGCCCCCAGTTTCCGTTTGAGTAAACCACCGACTCAAAAATCTCAAATTATTTCAAACAACTTCAAAACACAAGTTTTTTTTTATCGGTTTTACGGGGGTAGGCGAAAACGGGTTTTTCCATCCAAAACGAAAAGGATGTGTTTGAAAACTTAGAAAAATGCCGTTTCGGCCGAATACCAAATAATCACATTCAAGACAAATAATTCATTTCACACTCAAAATTCCAAATAAAAAAGTTCCATATTTTCATTATAGTGCCCTAAGGCGAAACATACTAGAGTTTGCTCAAAATACATATTTACATGATTCGGCACCGAAGTGCCTCAAAAGAATATAATCCCCGCGCCTAGCGCTCCAAGGGATGTACATCAATACCAACATCTCAGCTAACATGCTAGCTGGATTAAAATAAAGTAGTTTTAACTTCATTGAAGTACTAAACAAAATAAGCACATGTATACAACGTCTATCAATGCTCTACAAAAGTACTCCGCCTCCATATACGCAAAAAGGACGGAACCAACACCGAGTCTCTACCGGAAGACTACGGACCTCCCAAATGGGAATCATCACCTGAAAAAAATGTATATAACATGGGGTGAGCTCACTAGCCCAGCAGAGGAAGCGTCATTGCCTCAATCTCTGTAGTCCGAGTGGTACAACCCACCCAAGGTGTATGCAACTAATCCTAGGTCGGTCTCTTGTTCCACATGGCTCTCACGCCAATCCGGAACCCCATCAAACCCAGCAAACAAGCTCCCCAACATGCTCATAACATAATTTATCACAATCATAACATGCTTTCGTTATTAAAACCACAATCACATATGTATAATAATTAAAATGAAAGGCGACCGACACCCCCCATGATACGCACACAAAAATACACACTTTCCAAGGGTGAACGGATCCTTCTCCACCATTCCCCTGAGGATACAGGCTCACTAAGGAATGGTAGACTCATCGTACCGTCATTCCTAAGTGTTTTTTACACTCAATTTTTATCAAGGAAGACGTTCACCACGACCTAGTCGAGCACATAGGCTTTGGACGATATGTCCTCCCCCTATCATCTGCATTTCTCGGCTTATTAGTTCCGTGGGAGCAAGAAGCACCCCCTAGCCAGTTGTTACGACGATCCAAACACAAGACGACTCCCACAAAATTTACGCAAAATGTAGGAACCAATACCCCCGTTTTCACACTACGTGGTACACTCAACATGCATCAAGGTTCACAATTTCCACCTTATGCCATCACAATACATACTTGTTTCTTTATGCTATATATTGTAACCAAATTAACATCATGTTCATAATTTCACAACAAGTATTAAAATCACATTCTCATGCTTTTCAAGGGGGCCTAATTTATCGTCTAAGTTGTCGAGACTCAACTCGCATATATATATACGGCATATATACGCATAGACGCACACACCCTCGTACAAAAACTAAAGCAACTCGTTTTTCCCCTACCTCAATCCAAGCAATTAATAAGCAATAGGGTGCAAGCAATCCGTCCAATTGATCCCAACAACAACCGAGTCAAGAATTTCCAAGAGAGCTTCAAGGAGGTGATTTTCGAGAATTTGAGTCAAAGGTCTCCCAAGCCTTCAAGCAACATTAAAACAAATATGGATTCTTAACTAGTGGATTTTAGTAGCAACAACCGATTAAAAGTCAAGAATTCAAGGTAAGGCTAAAAACCCCAAAATGGCTAAACTAGGGTTTCGGGAAAAGAAAGAATCAAGAGGAAAGGAACTCACCAATCAATCCAACACAAGATAGACTATGTGGACATCAAGCAAGCTTGAACCAATGCCTTCCGAAATTATTATTTTCAAGTCTCCTCAAGCTAATAACAATTTTAATTGAAGGGAGAGTCGCAAAAATGGACCAACAACAATTATAACCATGGAAATTCTGAAAATCTATGAGAATAAAAGAAAGTATTCCAAGGAAATAAAAGCTAGGTTTTCAATTCAAAGGAAAAATCAAGGAAGTGATGAAGGAGCTTACCAATCTTCAACACCAATTGTGGACAATGAAGCACCAACAAGACACAAGCTTCAAGCTACCATCAACAAGACTAGAGGACGAAGTCTTGTGCATCCATGGAGGAAGATAGAAAGAGGCGTAACAAAAAGAAATGGGGAAGAAGAGAGAAACGTGTGAAGAGAGAATGAAATGAAGTGGGTTGTGGTTAGCAAGACTCTACTAATGTCTAGAGATACACCAATAATTGACTTCTCAATCCAATGGCTAGAAATGAAGATGGGTAAATGTAGAATGATCCAATGGCTAATAGGAAGACAACACTAAAGGTGGTGGTGTAATATCTAAGCTACCCACCCCTTTATCCCTTAATCACAACCCTTGCCATTATGAATCCAGTTTACTATTTTGCCCAAGTCTTATACACAACTACAACATTGCCACTCAACATCCCCCAAAACTTAGTAATTAAATCTCTACAAATTCCACTAACTCAATACATGGAAAAAAAATTTCTAGTTACGCTTTTTTCATTTTATTTATTTTTCCAAACGTTTCAATATTTCAAGTATTCACGAAATGAAATATAACATATAACATGTAACTCAAAATTTTAATTTCGCATAATTCACATAAGCACGTCAATATGTTAGGCACATACGCACATAAGCACTTAATTGTTTAATAAATAAATAAAAATAAAAATTTTAAATTAGCACGTAAAAATACCGGACGCTAGTCTATCATGGAATGCTTTGGTTCGGGTTTATATATTCTAGATTTCTCATATGCATTGTTCCTCAACTCCTCAAGCTCTGCGAGTTGGAGTTTCCTCTGAGCACCCGATCTTTTGATATGAAAATTCAATCTTCTAATCGCTCAATATGCTCTGTGCTCGAGTTCCACAGGGAGATGACATGCCTTACCATAAACCAATCTGTATGGTGACATACCAATCGGTGTCTTGTAAGTGGTTATGTATGCCCACAGTGCATCATTTAGCCTTCTCGGCCAATTCTTTAAATCAGGATCCACTATCTTTTCAATAATGTTCTTGATCTCCCTATTCGAAACCTCCACTTGACCACTCGTTTGTGGGTGATATGACATTCCAATTCTATGAGTGACACAATACTTCTTGCACAAGGCAGGAAGAAACTGGTTGTCAAAGTGACTGTTGCCGTCACTAATCAACACTCGTAGCATACCAAATCTAGAAAAGATATTGGATTTAAAAAACTCTTCAACCATAATGTGATTCGCATGCGACGTGGCAACAACCTCTACCCATTTAGAAACGTAATTAACTCCCACTAATATGTACTATTTATCACCGGCTTTTGGAAACGGTCCCATGAAGTCAATGCCCCAGACGTCAAACAACTCAACCACCAAAATAGGATTTAGTGGCATCATGTCTCGTCGAGATATGGATCCAAACTTCTAACATCTTAGACAAGATTTGCAAACTCGAATGCATCCTTGAATATGGTGGGCCAATAAAAACAGCTCTGTCGGACTTTGTGAGCTGTCTTCTAAGCACCAAAGTGCCATCCACACTCTAGCGTATGATAGAATGTCAATATGCCTTGAACCTCACTTTTTGGAACACATTTACGAATTATCTTATCCAGACAATATTTGTACAGTCACGGATTGTCCCAGATATAAAATTTTATTTGGCTGAAGAAATGATCCTTCTCATGCTTAGACCATCCATTAGGTATTCTACCTGTGGCTTTATAGTTGACAATATCTACATACCACGGTATATGTTCCATAACAGCCAAACTGAACAGATGTTCATCTTGGAACTCATCCTTAAGAGGAATGTCATCTTTTGTGGACTCAACAACAATTCTTGACAAATGATCAGCTACAACATTCTCCATACCCTTCTTATCTTTTATCTCCAAATCAAATTCTTGTAGCGACAGAATCCATCGAATCAGTCTGGGCTTAGAGTCTTTCTTAGTTAGCAAATGCCTTAGTGTGGCATGATCTGAGTATACGACCACCTTGGTTCCTAACAACTACGACTTGAATTTGTCCAAGGCGAACACCACTGCCAACAACTCCTTCTCGATAGTTGTGTAATTCATCTTAGCTTCGTTCAGAGTTCTACTAGCATAGTAAATCACATATGGCAACTTATCTTTTCTCTGCCCTAGCACCGCTCTAATTGCATAATCTGAAGCGTCACGCATTAGCTCGAAGGGTAAAGACCAGTCCGGTGGGCAGATAATTGGGGTAGATGAGAGTTTAGTACACAATTCCTTAAAGGCATGAAGACATTCTTTGTCCAAGACAAATAATACATCTTTAGCCAATAAATTGCATAATGGCCGAGCGATTTTGCTAAAATCTTTGATAAACCTTCAATAAAACCCGGCATGGCTCAGAAAAGAGTGTATCTGCTTCACAGATATGGGAGGCGGTAATTTTGAAATCAACTCGACTTTTGCTTTATCAACCTCAATCCCCTGCTTAGATATAATGTGGCTAAGTACTATTCCCTCTTGAACCATAAAATGGCTCTTCTCCCAACTAAGAATTAAATTGGTCTCTTTACACCTTTCAAGTACTAGTGTTAAATGCCTCAAACAGTCTTCAAAGGTTGCCCCAAAGACTGAGAAGTCATCCATGAACACTTCCAGAAACTTTTCTACCATATCAGAGAAGATAGACATCATACACCTCTGGAATGTTGTTGGCGCATTACATAAACCAAAAGGCATCCGTCTGTACGCGAATGTTCCATATGGACAAGTGAAAGTGGGTTTCTCTTGATCTGCAGGATCAATTGCCACTTGATTATAACCGGAATAACCATCCAAAAAGCAGTAGTAGCTTTGTCCGACTAATATTTCTAGGATTTTATCGATGAATGGTAATGGAAAATGATCTTTCCTAGTATTAGAGTTGAGCTTTCTGTAGTCGATACACACACGCCACCTCTTGGTCATGCGTTGAGGAATTAGCTTGCTCTTTTCATTGGGCACCATTGTGATTCCTGACTTCTTCAGGACCACTTGAGTTGGGCTTACCCATTTACTATCAGAGATCGGGTAGATGATTCCCGCATCCAGTAACTTCACTACTTCCTTTCTTACTACCTCCATCATGTTCGGATTCAATCTTCACTGCATCTCCCTTGACAGTTTCGCCTCATCTTCCAAATAAATTCGATGCATGCAAATTGATGGATCAATCCCTTTCAAATCAGCCACAATCCACCCAATTGCTTCTTTATTCTTGGTCAAGACCTCAATCAGATTCGATTCCTGTTCTGTTGTCAATTTTGATGAAATAATTACAGGAAGAGTTTCGTTGGGTCCCAAGAAAACATACTTCAGTTTTTCTGGCAACTCCTTAAGTTATAAAATAGACAGAGTTGTAAGTGATGGAACTGGGGGAGTACTTGAGACTATTAGGAGTGGTTCCACTAGCTCTTGCGTCCAAGGTTGCGCGTATAACACAGACTCAATTTTATCCAATTCCTTGTTCTGTCTTTCCACATATGCATCCCAATCTTCGATTTCTTCATTTGGCACTTCATTTGTCATAAATTCTTCAAGCTCGTCTTTCTCCAGAGTTTGAGTCATAAAATCATCTATAATATCATCGAGCTCATCGCACTCATCTATCTGGAAATAGTCCATTAACTTAGGTAATAGATAGCTTCCCTCCGACACATTCATCCTGACTTTCATGTTCCCAAAGGTCAAATCCATGGCTTCGGTTCAGCAATTTATGCATGCAATTGCCATGGCCAGAAATGGTCTGCCTAAGATCACTGGGATGTGTTTTTTCGAGTCCGGGACAAGTTATATTTCCAAGATTACAAAATCAGCTCGAAAGTAAAATTTGCCCACTTTAACTATGATGTCTTCCAAAATACCTTTTGCCTACTTGACAGATCGATCAGTAAACTGCAGTACAACATTTGTAGGACTGAGCTCTCCCAACCCTAGCTGTTTATAGACTGAATAAGGAAGCAAGTTGATACTCGCGCCTAGATCAAGAAGGCCTCTCCGCTCTCAACCTCTTTCTGTTGTGCTTCTTCCACTTCCTTCCTTTGAGCTTGCTCGGCTTCTTTTCTTCTATGCAGCCTCTTCTCATATTCTTCCTCCACTCTGCTCTCCACTACCCTTCCACTTCTCAGAGTCGTAATTGCTTAAACAGACTCGTGATTAGCATTGGTAAATGATCCAAGCTCTTGCACTTGCTGGATCTTTGGGTTAGCGATAGGCTGACTGGGTAGCTGACCTAGCTCTCAAGTATTTCTCTGATTTTCCATTTGTCCTAACTGCATGGTGATTTGGGCCAGTGTTTGAGTATGTACCCCCATCTGATTTTGAAGGTCCACCAGGTCTGTTCTATCTTATTATTTTGAAAATCGGGTGGTGGAGTTTGGTTTCTTTAAGGCAGGAGTTGATATTAGAATGGTTGGATAGCCTGGTTGTTATTGAATGACTGAAGAGCCAGAGAATTATTAGATGGTTTTCTGGGTTGGAAATTTGATTGAGAATTTTGAGTCATTATTCTTTGCTAAGATTCGAATGATTGCTGACTCTATTGGAACCTTGGCTACGAGCTAAATTGCTGCCTTGGTTGAAAATTGGATTGAGAATTGGACCACTGTCGTTGTTGAACGTTTTTTGGAGGATTCTCCACATTTGTGGACTTATAGGACAGGAATGGATGATTTCTATTATTCGGGGAGTATGAGTGGAGAACGGGGCATTATTGGAGTAATTCCATGTTGCATTGACATCAGCGGTTATTACGTACTCACACTCATTTTGAGAATAATCTGGTTCAACCTCAAAAACTTCTCTTTTAGGGGAATGACTTCTTTGGGTAAGAAGTTTTTCAAATTGCTCTAACCTCTCCTTTATCAGTGCCACTGGATTTTTCATATCATGATTAACCTCAAATGCTTTTTCTGATCTTCTATCTAGTTCACCTTTAGACCTCATATTAGATTCATACTGAAGGGTATTTTCACTGATGTTATCAAACATCTCTAAGAGCTCTCTTGCGGGTTTCAAGGTAAACTGACCCTGTGTAGAGGCATCTATCAGATTTTTGTGTTTTTCACCTAGACCTATGTAAAAATTTCTAGCAACATCCTAATCAGAAAACCTATGGTGGGGACATTTATACAAAATCTCATTGTACCTCTCCCATGCATCATGAAATTGTTCTCCTGGCAATTGCCTGAATCGCTTAATCGCATCTTGGGCTTCTGAAGTTTTTCCTATGGGAAAATGTTTCTCTAAGAATTCTTGCTTAAGTGTTTCCCAGTCAAGTTTAGTTGCTTGAATCAATTTAATGTACCATCTTTTTGCTTTATCTTTTAAAGACCATGGGAATAGACGCACTCTTAGATCATTTTTAGTTAAACCATCATACCTAACGTCTGATGCAACCTCTAAAACTTCATTGACATGCTGGTACGGATCTTCTATCCTGAAACCATAGAACTTTGGGAGCATGTTGATAACACTCGTCTTGATCTCGAAATGCTTTGCACCTTCCTCTTCTGGAAATTTAGCATACAATTCATATGCGTCTGGTGCGTAGAATCCCTTCAATGAGGTGTCTGGTCCTCTCCGTGGATTGACTTTCTCGTCACCCATCTAGACCTCTTCTATTTGACGACGTTCTTCAATAGATTTTCATAAACGCCTTAGAGTTCTTTCGATCTTTGGGTCATATACTATTAACGCAGAATTTGAATTTGAATGATTCGATCTATCGGACATACACTAAAAAATATATATTTTTTTAATAAATCAAATTAACTAAACTACTTCTAAACTTATGAACAAAAAGCAAAGCTAAAAATTAAATGCAAAAACCAAGCAAAATTGAAACTCACAAAAGGTCTAGACGCAACTTCAGCAGCTTTGTCTTTTCCTTTCACGCTCTTCAATTGTACCTGAAAATCACTTAAAAATTCAACTTTAACTTTAATCTACAATAACGCAATACAAATAAACTACTAAAGCTATTGAACAATGCCAAGTCCCCGGCAACGGCGCCAAAAACATGGTGGGCGTTAGGTGTGTGCAAAATATGTAGTTAAAAATAGCACATTAACGACACTTTAGGTTTTACCCTTCTATAAGCGCACAGATCAATTGTGTATAGTTTTGCTTGAGTAGGGGAATATCGATCCCACAGAGACGAGGATTGTTCACTTCAATAATCTAAAAACACTGAATTATAGTTTTCCAAAAAAAGTTGATTTTTGTAAATTATCTAATATTACTTAAATTAATCTAAATAGCAAAGTAAATTGGTTTGTGATTCAGAGGGAGAGAAAACTAAGGTTTCCTCACTCCACCACTAATCGCATAACGTAGTCCAAATTCTAATTTCAATTGCATGAGGGAGATCCATTGACTAAGAATTAGGTCACACCGCGCCAGCAATTTAACCCCAAAAAGGATTACTCTCAACTGGATCGCGACAACCCATCTCAAGACTAAACTAATTAGTGTATGCCTACTACTAACAGAAAAATAAATTAAAGAAGTAAATTAAAGCATGAAAATAAACTAAGGCATGTCTATATTAGTTTGTCAGGGCATGGCCTGTGTCGACCTAGGGTTTTGAGTTTTATGACTACCATTGTGTAGAAAATCACAGATTAAGCATCCAAGTTCCAGCCCATAGTGAATAATTGTGATTGTGTAAGATAAATATATTTAAAAAGTCTAAAACAAGAATCAATTCAAATATATAAACTTGTATCATGAATAAAAACAATCTCTCATCTAACACAATCATCACTGTATTGTCACAACTTCTCATCTCTACAATTGAAAACAAAATTAGAACTCGTTACTTGGCTAGGGTTTTACGAGAAAACCCTAGATACCGAATTATTTGATCATGGCTGAGGGAATTTGCATTGTCTATGTGGAAACACTCTCCATGGCCTTCTTTTCCGGATCTCTAGGTCTTTAATGGTAGTTCTCTTCAATGGAAGAGACTCTATGAATGAACGTGTATCTCCAAAACATAACTAAATATAACCCTAAAAGCATATATCTTTCTAAACCCTAATCCTCTCATATTTATAGACAAGTGAGGGAAACCCTAATGGTTGCCCCTTTTTGTAATTACATAATACATCAATAATCTCATAAAATCATATGTAAATATGTGTATAAGCTTATACGTATAGGTTTGGAATCACCGATCACTTGAAATATCAAAGTAGGGATAAAACAAGAAAATTATGAAACAACTTCAGCATGTCGAGGGATCACGTAACCATCATATGGGACCTACGTTCCTAACCTATGCTTGGGCATAGGTCTAGAGCGTAGGGTCCAAAATCACAGCGTAGCTTAGGAGCATAGGTTTAGTCTAATTTGCCCATTTTTCTCTCTGGTGACGTAGGTATCATGCACTTCTACTATAAAACCCCGTCTTTTCGTATTTGAGCTAAACTGGTTGCCTTTGACTCCCGATGCTTTCTGGTGAAATAATAATGTCTGAAAATGACATTTTTGCCCTTCCGGTGAGATAATGATGTCGTGAAATGACCATTTTGCCCTATGGTAGCTCTTCTTTGCTCTGGCACACCTTTTGATTCCTTTCTCAAGATAGAAACGAATACGAACTCAGTTAATTCACCAAGATTAGCTCTGTTTCTTCATTAAGCTCCTGAAACATGCTTACACACACAAACAAGATAAAAATACCAAGTAATGGAATGTAAAGACATAACAAACGCAAGATAGGGGCGAAAAATGACCAATATTGAGCACCTATCAGTTGTCCTTAAGGCTTTTCATGTCCCTGAGCATCTTATTCATCTTATCATGACTTGCATTTATTCTCCTAGTTTCTCTGTGAACATTAATGGGGCCTATAAGGGCTATTTCAGAAGTTCTAGGGGTATTAGACAAGGAGACCCTCTTTCTCCTTATCTTTTTATTTTGGGTATGGAGGTGTTTATTGGCATGCTTGCTAAGGCCACTGATGAGGGGTGTGGTTTTAACTACCACTATCAAGGTAAAAATATTACTAATCTCCTATTTGTTTATGATTTTCTGCTCTTTGCAGCTGGTGATTTGGTCTCTGCTGAATGTGTTCTCAACGTGTTGGATACTTTAAGTCAAATTTCTGGATTAATGCCTAACAATGCAAAAAGTACTCTCTTCTCTGCTGGCATTTCTGAAGAGGTTCTATCTTTGATTCAAGCGAAGCTTCATTTCAACTTAGGTACTCTTCATGTTAGATATCTTGGGGTCCCTCTGCTTTCTACAAAATTGGGCAAGGCAGATTGTGGAGCTTTGTTTGACAAGTTAGCTAACAAAATATCCAATTGGTCTAGCAAGTTTCTATCATTTTCAGGCAGATTGCAGTTGATTAAAGCTATTCTTTTCTTTTCTCAAGTTTATTGGGCTTCAACTTTCATTCTGTCAAAATCTATCCTTCATCATCTCACTGCTCTTATGAGGAAATATCTTTATAGATGATCTAAGATGTGTAAGGGTGGTTCCAAAGTAGCTTGGAGGAAGGTTTGTGCTCCTTTTGATGAAGGTGGTCTTGGAATTAAAGACTTAGAGGAATGGAACAATGCAGCTATGCTCAAGCATATTTGAAAGATTCTTTATAATTCCCATTCCCTTTGGGTCTCATGGGTAAGGCATTATCTCATTAGAAATAAAAAAAAATTGGGAATTGGGAATACCTCAATCATGTTCTTGGAGTTGGAAGAAAATTCTTCAATTGAGGCCTCTTGCTAGATCAACTTTTAAAGTTATTATTGGTGATGGCAGGGATTTTTCTCTTTGGTATGATAACTGGCACCCCATTGGTCCTTTGCATGATTTATTTCCTAAAAATGTTGTTAGGTCCTCTGGTATTGGTTCTAATGCTTCAGTGAGCAGACTTATAAGTGCTTCAAGGTGGAATTTTTCCAGCTCTAAATTCCCCTATCTGGTTGGATTTTAAAGTTGGTTTCCCTCCAAACTTTGAGTCAAATCAATCTAGAAGAGACAAGCGGATTTGGGAACCTATTAAAGGTTCTTTCACTATTGTTTCAGCTTGGGAATTGTTGAGAGAAAAATTTGATATGGTGGATTGGAAGAAAGTTGTTTGGTTCACAAATTGTATTCCTAAACATGCATTTCTTTTTTGGGTGGTGCATCTTGATAGGCTTCCCACTCTTCATTTCTTACTCTCTATTGGTACTGTTCAGCAAGCCTCTTGTGTTTTTTGTGGCCTTAGACAAGAAGACAGAGATCACCTCTTCTTTCAATGTGGCTTTACCTCTAGGCTATGGAATATGGTTGTTCAAAAGGGGCTTTTGGATTGGCCTAATGGTTCTTAGGACATCATGTTTCAATGGATGACAATTTATTTGAAGGATAAATCTTTGGTCTCTTATTAACAAGCTGGAATTTTATAAAACAACTTATGAGGTGTGGGTTGAAAGATGTAAACGACTTTTTAATGAGGAGTTCAGTACTTTAGAGCAGATTTTAGCTAGGATCATTACTTATGTTCTGTATTCTCTTTTTCCTCTCATAAAGTTTGATGGTTCAGCTTGCAACAAGCATGTGCCATGCTTGGGATTTCCCTTCCACTTTGTTATCCCCTTAATTTATATCTTTAAGTAGTGTTTGTTATGGTCTTAGTATGGGTTCAGTTTTTTGTTTGCTGCCAGATTTGTTTATGTTTTGGTTGGCTTACAGTATAGAGGGGCTGCTTGGTTTGGCTAGATGTCTGTTGTTTTGCTTTCTGGTATATATTTCATTCAAAGACTCTGTGGTAGTTTCAATTCTATTATAAATGTGGGTTCTCATTGCTCTCTTCTTTGGTTGGGTTGCTGCCTTCATATTCAGTCATGCTCCATTTCTATCAAGTTTTTACTGAACTATTTTTTGAGGTGTATGATTAAGAAGGTTGCTACCTTAAGAGTTTTTGAGTTTAGATACTCTTGTGCTCTTTTATTTTGTCTTTCTAGTGTTATTAGGCATCAAGGTTGTTTTGCCCTTTTTTTCATTTGGTGGAAGTTTGGTTTCCACATTTTTTCTCTAAGGTATGCCCCTTAGCAATTTGTAAGGCCTTGGCCTTTTTTCTCTATTATATTATCTTACCATTCAAAAAAAAAGATTTCATTTGAATATTAAGGGAGAATATGTCATCTAATTATGGAGGATTGTGGTCATTAATGAAAATTCTGATGGCACTAGGGCATTTTATATATAAATATATATATATGTGATAGTTCATGTAGTTTATTACACAAATAACAATTCAAGAGGGTTAATTACAAATTTAGACGTATTTGGGGGGAGGGGGGGGGGGTCACCTTACCCTTTAATTTACTTATCATAACTCAAAGGGACTACTAGTATAGTACCAAAAGAAAAAAGGGATAAAAAATTCACATAAAATTAGGGTTGTAAATGAGTCGAGCTTTGAATAGTTTAGGTTATGCTCGGATCCTTCATTGGGGAGCTCGAGCTCGACTAGTTATTTTGTTCTTTTTTCTTCTTCTTCCTTTCATCGGTTTGTTTGCAGGAGACTCGCTATGCCTGAATATATATGTATATATATATATACATATACCATGAATTTAAGAGGTAAGAGAGATGAATGATGGAGAGAGCATGGTTGGAGCCATCTTTTTTATTAAAATTTATTGGCTTTGGTAGTTGTTGGTTTTAGGAATTACTTGATCAGTATCACTTGTGTTTGTTGATGGGGCTAGGGTTTCATGAGGTGGGGAAGAAGAAAATTTGAGGATTTAGAGTGTAATGGGCTTCTTTCCTTTAATTTTAAATAAAATAGATTTTTTATTATATGATTGGACTAGATTTTGTTAGATACTTGAACTTTGGGCTTGAACATTGATATATATTAAATTACAAAATAAATTAGAGTTTAAATGTATTACAATTATATGATTTAATAATATAGTAATTATAAGTCTTGTTCACGAGCTTTGTTCGCAAACACGTTCACGAGCTTTATTCGCGAACATTTTCGAGCCTAGCTCATAGTTGTTTAAGTTTGGTTCATTTATGAAACGAGCTTGAAAATTCTATTTGAGCTTAGTTCACTGATTAAATTAAATAAACACGAACCGAGCTATTACCGAGAGTTTAGTTAGTTTACATATAACACCCCGTATTTCCCTTTTTTCTGGAATTCTTTTCCAAGTATTAATGGTTTGTGACGTCACTTATTCATGACATGTTGTGTAATCTCGGTACGTGTAAATTTTTCGCATTCACGTTTCGGACTTAGTGGGACGACTTCGTGGACTTTCGTTTTCGGCTTCGTGATTTATTGTTTGTTGGCAACTATGTGGGTTCATTGCAAGATTTTCTCATTGGATCTTCGACAATCGTGTTACCTCTACCTTATTTTATTTATCGACATCTGGTGTAGCACTTATGTGATTATATCCTTGTTGTGCTTAGCATATTTAACGGGTATTTCTTGATAGGTGTAAACACGTGAATTACTTGTTATATTTTCATTTTATAAATAATGAAAATAGTTAAAGACGATTTCGAGAACATAATGATCTAGGGGCATAATGGTATTTTCACTAGTATAGAGATAGTGAAAAATTCTAAAAATTTGGCTAAGTGTTAAGATAACACTTGAGTGGCATAGAGATAAATAAAGTGGATCACTTTGGTTAAATGGGAAAGATAATTTAATGACACTCTTGTAATTGATCATAAGTTGTAGTGTAATGCCCGAAAATCCACAGGACCTCCTATACTGGAGTCTAGGATCACTGAAGCGCCACCTGGAAATCTAACAAAAATTGGGCAAAGTTTTGTTTGTACAGGAACCCCCCGATGGATAAGGTCCACTCCATATACCTTGTAATTCAATATATATATCCTAAACAACAGGGAAAAAATGTCCCAAACACATCACAGGGGACCGGGATCGACGGCACAACAGAACCTCCACCCCTCCAAACCCCCAACACACACGGTCTAAAAATATACATGATAGTACCCAACACAAATGAAGAACGCACCAATCCGGCAATAGATACAGACCACTACACCTGTAGGTGCCAAAAGAATAATACATAAATCAAAAAGGGCAAAGTAAACGCAACTAACCCTAAACATGACCTAGACAACAAAATGTAACAGTAGGTCCCAACATGCCAACAACATCATAACAACTACATCCAACCCTGTCCGGTCACATAACCTGAAAAAAAATAAACACAAGGGGAATGAGCTCACAATGCTCCACAAGGAAACACCTTCTATCTCCACCCTAACTGGCGAAACTAACAGGGTCTTCCTAAAACCAAAACTGGATCCCATCCTGGAACAAAGATAAAATATACATATCGTCTCATTCTACGTACCCATAAGATCCACAACTTGACACACTGAATACCCATCAGTCCAGTTATAACAACAGTAAGAGAATTATACAACAAGTTTATATATAAACAACATCTTAACTAACTGATATCATGAAATGATATGAGAATGTGATGCATGTTCATGTCTACCTACATTTCCAGACACGAGTCTCAAACGTAGCTCTCTCTGTTACCCTGTAGTCATCATGTACGACTAACTGCTAACCAGCAGTCGTCATCCTGGTAAGTGACTCATCTAGGATGTCCGTAACCCGAAGTCCTAGGAACAAGCAGCATTTATGTACCCGGAATCCCTAACGTAATGCAAAACCAAATCCCAGGCGTAGCTCCCTCTGCTACCCTGTAGTCACACCCTGTATGATAACCACATATACGGTGACTCATCTAGGATGGCCCAACTCCAAAGTCCTAGGAATAAATAGATTATCCGTACCCCGGAATCCCTACACAAGGATGGCCGAATTCCGAAGTCCTGTGTTCAATGCAATCATGCTCTCTCATCTCCCACATATTACATGCTCGTGAGATGAATATGACATATTATAGTACCATCATGCTATCGCTAGCACCCTAGGCATACAAGCATGATTTTCAAATCAATTTAATTTAATACACACATGGCATGCTCAAATAAAATCACATAGGCATGTACACATCATCCTATCGTCAATTCTCAATAATACTAACTTATTATTTAATTATCTTTCAAAAGATATAATTAATTACATACATATTCAGCGTGCGCATATAAAATCATATAAGCACGAAACACGTCTACTTTCAATAATATTTATTTAATTTACTTATTTATTTTTCCCAATTAATTTAATTACTTATTTACTTTCCAAATAATCATTAAATCACGTATTTTCACCCCTTTCGAAATTAAACACAATAAATATAATTTTCCAAGCCATCAAAATTTCCAAATAATGCAATAATAATTTCACACGCCCCACAATACATGAACTCATGAAATTAAACAACGGTTTCCATACCTCTAGAAACGTGCACAAAAATAGCGACAAACCAACACCGGTTCTCAAACCAAAATTCCAAAAAATAGCTTTACGCACCATTAATCCAATCGGTCCCACGACGTGCCAAAATAATTTTCACAACGCCTAGAACAACATACTAAAATACAATTAAAATCTATGAACGTTAGGTTAACCAAATCAACACGAAACCAAAAAAGACAACTCACCTAGAAAATGCAATCTACGCCAAACCGTTTGATGAAATCGTCCCAAATTCGAGTATGACATACACAAGCCCACGAGTTAACTAACCTCCGAGTTTCATGACGATTGGAGAATGGACGGGAGCCAAATCAGTCCCCCGAACCACCTGGCCGAACCACACCAAAGGGGTTGCTGCCACGCCCCTCCCTCCAGTCACGCCGCCTCCATAGGGACGCGTCGCCCCCACCAGGTTGCGTCACCTACACCAGGCCACACTGCCACCACCAGGTCGCTCCGCCTCCACCAGGTCGCACCACCACCAACTGGTCGCCCCGCCTCTATTAGGCCGCATCTTCTCTCCGATGACCCTCTCTCCCTCTCTTCTCAATCCGGTCTGCCCTCTCTTATCTCTCTTTCTGTGCAACGAGTGAGGAGGAAGAAGATAACCAGATGTGTGCGCGTGTATGTGTGTGTATCGATGGTGTGTGTGTGTGTTTGTTATATGTATATATTTATGTATTTATGTAAATATATCTAATTATTTTATGTAAATATATATATATACCAATTAAATAAAACTCCACCTCTATACATATTCATACATTAGAATGAATATCTATATACCCAGAAATATTTAACAACTCTTGCAAATTTATAATTTGCAAGACAATAATTACAATAAATAATATATATATATAGAAAATACATGAAACGTTACATGTAGGGTTTTTTGTCTTTTCTCACTTTAAGGTGTTGTCACATTCATGGCCATTAGATCTCACTCCCATGTTTAATCACAACCCTTGGATGAGTGTTGCTTGTGAGTGGGAAATCTTTGTCTTCCAAATGCAAGACTTAACCTCGCCCCTTGGATGTCATTCCCAATTTTTCCATCTTTAATCTCAACTCTTAGATGTTAAGGCCTTGTTTGGTAAATTAATGGGTTTTGTATGCGGTGTATTGATTTAAGTCTTCCATATGCAAGATTTAATGTGCACCCTTGGATCCATTTCTCTTTTTTCCCACATTTGTTTTAGACCCTTGGATTGGTTTAGAGATAGTGGAGAATCTCTACAGTTTATCTTAAGTCTTCCACTTGAAGACTTCACCTCTTATAAGCTATCTCCATTTCTCTCATCTCCCTCTTGCTCGTCTCTACTTTTTGGTTTGATTTCATCACCTTAAGCTTGGAGTTTGATGTTGCCTTCAACATAAAATTGTTCATGGTGTTTTCCTCTTTGATTTAAGCCAAAGATTGGTAAGTGTTATTCCCTCCTTGTGAGTTTCTACTTCAAATCCTAGTTTTGGTTTTTCATGATGAACTACCTTTCATTCTTGGTTTCATCTTGTTTTGAGTCTTAACTCATGGTTAGGAGACTATCGTGAAGCTTTCCACCAATTAGCTTCTTTGATTTTGGTGTTGGGTGGAAGCTAGGGTTTCATGGAGCTCACTTTGTGGTGTTGTTTGGTTCTCCATTTAAGGTAGGGGAAATTTCTATTCTTTCTAATCATTTGGTTTCGTGAGTGTACGATTACATTCTAGGGTTCCACAACTCTAGATGTGTTTGTAAAAGTGCATACTTGAATACATGATTTAGGGTTTATATGTGGTTATGGGATATAAATCGTGTTCATGGCGTACTTGATGATTGTATTGTTAGGACTATGGTGCATGCTAGTTGGATTATAATTTTTGAGATTTTCAATATTAAAGTATGTTTGTATGCCTATGTATATATATACATATGTGGGTATGGTTGTGTATATGTATAATTTTAGGTATACATATGTGATTATGGGTATTAGTGGTGTAACCTTGATAGTGTAAGTAGGCTAGCTACCTTGGTTAGTAAGTTGGTATGTGGATATAGATGAATTTTGTGATGTGGGATCATGAACTTAGAGCGTTATTCTAGTTCCCTCAATCTTGTGAATTTTGAAGTTATTATCTTGAAGTTTAAACTTGTATATGAAAAGGAGATAATATGAATCATGACTTTAATTGAATAAAAAACATGTTTAAAAGAATGGAAATGTTGTCCTTGTGAAGTAAATGACAACTTGATGATTTGGAATGTGAATTGTGCATGAGAATGTATTTGTAACACCCCATATTATTTTTTATTTTTCCTAAAATTATTTCTGATTTATTTTCGGTTGTGATGTCACTTGTTCATGACGTCTTGTTTACATTTGGTGTTTCATACGTGTAAATTTTTTCGCGTTTACGTTTAAAGTTGACTTGACGGCTTTACGATTTCTCCTTAATGACTTCATGGAAGTTCTTGTTACCGACTACGCGGTTTTGTTTTGATGTTTAACGTTTAGTACTTCAACTGGATGGCGACACATTTTATTTGCCTAACATTTAAGGTTTCGACACGGTTATTTCGGATTTATTACATGCCATAGTTATTTATAGTTATTCAATGGGTACGAGATGTAGCCTGTGTTCCGGAGGTTGGGTTTCATATCCTGGGTTATTTATTTAGCCTCCCGCGGACATTTCAGGTTCGGTGTTATTATTCAGAAGCTTTCTGATATTTTTCAAGATTTATTTAAATGGTATATATATATATATTAATGAGATATATATATATATATGGGATATATGTGTGTCTGAGAGAAACGATGTGTTTTTTTATTTTCCTCACAACAACAACCCTTGTTTTCTTCTCATTCTCATTCGCGCGGGACTTCACATTCCTTTCTTCTCCATCATCATGACGACAACTTTTTTTTCCCTATTTCATGGCTGAGCAGAGAGATGGGGAGAGAAAGATGGTTGATATGGAAGTCATGTAGGTGGAGCTATCGCGCGTGCGAGAAAAGAGTTTCATCGAACTGTGGGTCGCCGACTAGGGGCGACGGCGACGGTGGTCGACGACACGAGGGTGATGCAGTGGTGGCACGACAGCACCATGGTGGGTCGCGCAGAAGTGGCGCGCGGCAGTAGTGGCCACTTCTGACAAGTCTTCCCGTCTTTAATTGGTCGACTTATCGAGCTCCATTTGGGGCAATTGTTTTAGGAGAGCTGGGTATCGACGTTGTACACGACACACTAAAAGTTGGGCTCGATTCGTTGAATGGTTCTACAGGAAATCGCGATTATAGGTACAAATTTTTGATTCATTTTTTTATAGATTTGTTATATTCCGTTTAGTAATTGCTAATGGGTTTCGGCTATATTGTATAGGTGTGATATTTTGATGTGTTATATTCCGTTTAGTGTGATATTTTGATGTGAGTCTGCTAGTATATGATTATGATTTAGAAATTCCGAGTATAATTAAAAATCATGCTAGGATGTGTATATATATATATATAAATATATGGTTGTACAAATATATATATATATATGAGTTGGATAGTGGCCTAAATAGTGGATTGTGCTAGTTCCATCTAGGTGATCGGAATTAGTAGCGTTAGACGTAGTTTAGTGTATACGTGTAGTCGCAGTTGAGTACATTTCCATTTTCTGTAATTAGTGGAACCACATATGAAGTTATGTGGTTGTGTGACGTGAACTTAGAACGTTATTCTAGTTCCCCTTATACTTGCGGATTATTGTTTAATAAATTTGAAAGCATGTAAAAAGAGATGTGATTATATGATTGTGGATTATGGCTTTAATAAGTTTAAAATCATGTTAAGGGCTATGAAATGGATACATTGTGGATTATTACTTATATGTGAGTAATTATGAGCATGTTAATGATTTGAAACATGAATGGTGCATGAGAAAACATCCTTGTTGATTTTTGCTTTAATTGAGATAAAAGCATGTTAAATGAATGGAAGTGTTATCCTTGTGAAATTAAAGGACAACTTGATTATTTGGATCATGAATGGTGCATGAGAAAGCATCCTTGTTGATTATTGCTTTAATGAGATTTAAAATCATGTTGAATGATTAATGGCATTCGTGTTGGCATTTTGGGAATGTTGTTCATAAATATGGTGAGATACATATTTGTGTTGGTGTATGGATCATTGATACATAGTGCATATGGAGCTCACCTTTTCTATTGAGAATTTAATTGGTGTTGGTCTATGTCCGTTTGTGTAATAATGCGTGAGTAGACTTGTTTAGAATCGTCGTAACAATTGGCCAAGGGGTGTTTCTCGCTCTTATGGAACTAGTCTTCCGAGAAACAGAGACGATAGGGGGAGGACTTGTCCAAATCCTATTTCACGACCGCGTCATGTTTGACGATCTTCCTTGTTAAAAGTGAAAGTGTCAAAAATCACTTGGGAAGAATCGGTACAATAAATCTACCTTCCTTCATGAGTTTGTATCCTCAAAAGTGAATGGTTAGAGAATGATCTTATTGACCCTTAGAATAGGGTGTGTGATTGTGTGTACCACGAGGTGGTGTTGAGTCACATTGCATTTATGTTGCATTTATGTGATTCCATTTGACATATAGATCATGATATTATTACATGTGGATTTTGGAGCAGGTTTATTATGAATGTTGGTAAATAAATTCACATTTAATATAATGCTCAATTGAAAGTGGATAATGTGAAAAATATGAATTACATGCAGTAATTGTTAAAGTATAATGGAATTAAATTCTTATACTTGTGATTATGTATTTTTATGCCCTTGGAGGGTGATGAGACCAGAATATTTGGTATTCTGGGTGTTAATATACCCCTTGTTAGTATCTTTATTCTATTAATTTGGTATTTTTATGCAAGTTGCGTGTTAAGTGTGTTTTCAGGGCCTTAATGCAAAAATGTGTTAATTCGGGATTCTTAGCAAGTATGCAGAATTCAGCGCAACACTTATAAGATATTTGCACTCGAAAATTAGCAAAGTACAAGTCAATGAAGCAAGGTACAAGTGGCAGAAGCATAAAACTCGCGGATTAAATAAATATTAAAATTCAGGAGCCACGGATCAATCGGTGAGGCTTCTCAGTCATTTGGAATACGCCGTCTTGGAATCAGTGCAAACATATACTGCAGAATTCTGACTTTGTGTACAAATATATAGCGGGGCAAAATCGTCCATTCAACGTCATTTCTTAGCCCTTAAGTTCTCTTGGAGTGCAAGCAAGGAACATACCATATCTGCACCAACTTTTGTCTATAAATACAGGTAAAAGTCATGAATAAAAGATATATTTGACCTTTTGGAAATATCTTTGTATTTTCTCAAGAACGTATCATTGTTCATAAAAAACCTCTTTCTTTGAGAGAGGTTCCCTTCCTCAAGAACTCAAAAACGAACTATCCAATCATGAAGACGGTGGCTTCATCAACAATGGAGTCTCCCAATTCCATGAGCGGCTAGTCGATATCTAGGGTTTCCAACGAAACCCTAGCCGAGTAATGTTGTCTTTTATTTATTTTTATTGCAAAGAATGGAATCTGTTGAAAGACACTCATATGATGATTATGTAGTGAGAGAACGAACAAGACTACCTAAATAAGATTTATTTATTAATTCTTTACTTAAGCTAAGACTGAATTAATGATTTATCTTGAATAACTGTGTTTTATCAACGGGGTAAGAAATTCCGTGATTTAATAACGGTTTCTACGTAATGGTACTTATTTGGCATGATAAAGTCTTAGGTTTACACAGTCTATGCCTAGAGAAAATGATTGTTAGCGTGCTTTTTAATTTCATGTTTTAGGAGTAGTTATAGTATAGATGCATACAAGAGTCATACTAATCGAAGATGGATTGTAGCAAATACGGACCGATTACATCCTTTTTGGGACTAGGCAACTGCTTGTAGCGTTACTAGTCTGATTCATATGAGATGTACCGCCCTCTTGCAATAATATAATTAAAGGACTATGTTATAAGGCTAGTGGTGGAGTTGGAATTCAATCCTATACTTGTTTATCTTGAGTGAAACAAAAAAAAAATTCTCTTTATTTTATTTTATGTTTAGTAGTTTAATACAACAAAACAATCAAACAACTTTTATAAATATAATTCAATTTTCTACTTTATAATTATTTGAAATACAACTTTGATCTCTGTGTTTCGATACCCTCTTTACCCAACTATATTATATACTACTCGTGTACTTGCGACTGAGAGGTTAAAACTAGATCGTGATAATTCCTTATTTTTTACACTATTATTTTCACACGTCTGGAATCGATCACAATTTTTGGCACCATTGTCGGGAATCAAACGGATATTTCAAATTGTTATATTGCAGTTCTTTGAATTATTGTATCAATTTTAAAAAAATTAATTTTAATTTTTCGGATGTTCTTTTGCAGATACAACTTCTGCTGAAACTGCAAAATTTCCAAAAAATTCACGGACTCCAGTCTCTGATCGATCGGCTCCTTTAGCGATCGTTCGGTAAGTACTAACGATCGATCGAAGAACTCTTCGATCGTTCGGTATTATCTCTGATCGATCGATTGTCTTTCTAATCGTTCAAAATACTGTTGTTTGAATAAAAAAAAATTGAAAACATGACAGATACATTGAACCATATCTCAACAGTATAAACAAAAAATATAAATATAAATATTTTCTATATTTGCAGATTTACATACCGAAACATCTTATTTTCATAAAAATAAAATAAAATATTTTCCAAAAATAAAATATATATTTCAATTTTGATTAGATTTACTTACCCTTATATTCTATTAACATTAAAAATGAAAAATAAAAAAATATTAATAATAATTTTATTAAATATATTTTATATATATACATATATATTGATATATAAAATAAATTAATTAAATAATTAAATAATAATAGATAAAAAAAATAAATAATAATATTTTTCATTTTCTTTCTTATTCAATTATTACAGTTCAGAGCTTATTATTCAATATTATTATTGATTGTTTATGCTTGGACGTCGTTCAATTAATAGTCCCCTTGTGACTTTTGATCCTGAAATTGACCGAAAGTACCGAATAAATAAAAGAAATAATTTAAACATGGCTAAAAAAGTAGTCGCAGCACTGGCAACAGTTTTTAAAGATTTATATACACCTCACGACTATACGTCACCTTTAGAAATCTCCTTACTTGATGGAGCGGAAAATTTCGAAATAAAACCAACAATAATTAATATGTTATCTAAATTTCATGGAAATGCTCATGAAGACCCATATCAACATATAGATGAATTTTAAGAGGTATATTCTACCATACGTATGAGAGGACAAACTGATGATGAATTTAAAACTCGATCATTCTCTTATTCCCTAAAAGATAAAGCTAAAGTATGGTACGGAACTGTACCAACTGATACTAAAATTGATTGGAAGAAACTTCAAAAAGAATTTTTGCATAAATTCTTCCCTGTAGGAAAAACTTATGAAACTAGACGAATGATTCTTATGTTTACACAACTACCTGGTGAGCAATTCTATGAAACTTGGGAATGATTTAACGAAATATTACGAAAATTCCCTCACCATGGATTCCCAACACATGAGTTAGTCCGTAGTTTCTATATAGGACTAGGAGAGGGACATAAAAATACAATTGACGCAGCTTGCGGAGGTACCTTTACATAGAAACCTGTAGACTTTATATGGAATCTTTTCAATAATCTCAGTGAAGATTCTCGTCAAAATATGTCAGACATTAGAGCACCATGAACTATCCTGTCTAATCCTAAAAGAACGGATAGTGCATTTGAAATTAGTCAAATAAATGAAGTAACCTCAAAAGTAGATGAGTTAAATAAAAAGTTTGATCTATTAATGAGAAATACTCAATCTAATAATATCCAAAAAGTCTACTCAGTATGCGTTAATCCTTCGCACTTTGCTAATTCTTGTCCTTATACACAACTAGACTTAGAGTTTATCACTGAGGATGTTAATGCTACTTTCACCAACCCGAATAACGACCCATTTTCAAATACCTATAATCCCGGTTCACAAAACCATCCGAACTTCTCATACAAGACTCAAAATAATACCTTTAACCAAAGTCCTAATCAACCATCTAACCAATTCTGCCCATTTAACCAAAACCTTACACAACAACAAAATCAATTTTGACCATTTAATCAAAATCCTAACCAACAACCTTTTAGAAATCCAAACTCCTACATACACATTTCCAATCTATTTCTAAACTAGAAACCCAAATTGGGTAAATAGTTAATTCTATGAATAAAATAGAAGAAGGAAAACTGCCAAGTCAGCCGTTAATAAACCCTAAAGGGCAACATATGATAGAGCATGTCATTCCTGTAGGAGAACCAGCCATTAAAACTATTCAAGCAATAACCACTCTTAGAAGTGGAAAGGTCATAGACAATAAGGCTGAAGAGCAATTTGAAGAATGAGCAAAGAAATAAAATATTAATGAAGAAACAAATAATGATAAAGAAAAAGAACATGTGTTTGAGGAATTAATCTTTAAATAAAAAGAACCTATTAAAGAAACACAGAACAATTCCACACCACTTCAAAAAAAAAAAAACCGAGCTATGAACCAAAAACACCTTTTCCACAATGTTTAAAAGATCTTGTTCCGTATGGTAAACAAGGAGAAAAGATTGAAGAAATGTTCAAAACTTTTTAACAAGTGAAAATCAATCTTCCTTTTCTTGATGCTATTAAGCAAGTTCTTGGCTATGCTAAATTCCTAAAAGATTTATGTACACAAAAAAGGAAGAATCGAACTCACAATACTAAGAAAATAGTATTAACCAATCATGTGAGTTCAATAATATCAAACAACACTCCTCCAAAATATAAAGAACCTGGAGCACCAACTATTTCCTGTGTAATTGGACATCAAGAAATTGGGAAAGCTCTTCTTGATTTAGGAGCTAGTGTTAATTTACCACCATATTATGTTTATCAACAACTAAGCTTAGGAGAATTAACTCCCACACCTGTCATTCTGCAACTTGCTGATAGATCAACCAAAGCACCTAGAGGAATTGTAGAGGATGTTATTGTTCAAATTGATAAGTTCGACTTTCTTGTGGATTTTGTTGTTCTAGACACCGAACCAGTTTACGACCCTACTAAGCAAATACTCGTAATCCTAGGAAGACCTTTCTTAGAAACTGCTAATGCATCTATTAACTGTGAATTGGGATTATGGATCTATCCTTTGGAAATATGAAAATGAGGAAGAATGTTTTTGAAACTGATTATCAGTTCAATAGTAATGGGGGATGTTTCGTGATCAACACTTTTGCTAAACCACTACCAAAGCTAATACCTCAACCAGTAGATAGACAGCCTGAAAAGTGCTTGGCATATTCACTAGACACGCCGAAGGACAGACAACTTCCAAAAGATGGCAAGACAACAAATACTCCTAGATCTGACTTAGAAGAAAAGGATGCAGTGAAATCAAAACCTACTTTACCAAAATTACACCTGCAGCTTACAAAAGACAATTATCTTACAAATCATCCCTTAAAATATGAATGTGTTTTCTTTGAGGATGAATATTCCAAATTAGCAATCGAGAAAGTTATAGCAGAACTTAAGAAACGAAGATTAGAAAATCTTTTACATCCTGCATCATTTGTGGCTTATCCCAATTTAGTTCGGGATTTTTATAAAAATATATACTTAAAATATCAGAGATTAGTAAAATATTGCATACGAAAGTGCAAGGGCACGAGATAGAAATATCCTCTAGCACTATTGCAAGAGCATGACGAATTCCCAATAAAATACCCTCGGATTTAGAAAAGGCTTTCCGAAAAATAATCACTCCCAGTCCTACAACTCTTAATATGACTAGAAGAATATGTGGAGATGATAATATTAAATTAAGCATGGAAGGGATTACAAAAGCTAAAATTAAACCTGAACTATGGTTCTTAGATACGATTATCTCAAGACAAGTTGGTCTAAAATTTGGTAATATACGAGGGCAGTCACTTATCAAAATGCTTTATTATTTCGACAGGGGATATTAGATTTTAATCCCTGCGATCATATACGATCATATGGAAACATTTTGGGAAGTTGTAGTAGATTGTGAGATTCATTTCGATTAGAAATGGAAAATTATTTTTCCTTTCTTAGTTCAAGCTATGATAAGAGATCAGTTAGAACGAAATTTCAAAATTCCATCAGAGACCAGAATTTTTATTAGTAAAGAATACGACTATTAGAAAATTTTCAATACCCTAAGTTACGAAGAAATGCCAGTGGTGGGAATTTCAATTAAAACTGATTAAAAAAATAAGAATCATATTAAGGAAAACAAATTAAAAGTTTGGAGTACTAGCGCATCTATCAAAATGATAGATGTCATGGATGAGCCCGGTTAGCGACACTAATGTTGTCGTGCCATCGACATTAAACAATTGTCTCGGTTTAAAAGTTACCTAAGATTTTAACCGAGTGTATTAATAGGATTTTAAGTATGTTTTATTTTATTCAATTAAACTTAGAATTTTGAAAAAATTATAAAAAATCTATTTTAGCCGATAGATCGATAACATTGGTGATCGATCGGGGTAGGTAGCTAGTAATAAAATTAAATTCCCTTATTCATTAGGTTATTCCAAAAATAAAATTTATATAGAAAATTTTACCTTATTTAAGAAAAAAATATATACTAGCCAAATCTGAGCCGTTCATCGTAGACCACATATTATAAATTTCAAATTTGCCCTTTTTGACTTATATTTGGATAAGTTTGGGATCGATCGAGTGTTCATTCGATTCATTATCTAGCGATCGATCCCCCACCCCCTCATTCGAAGAATTGTCTAGTGATCAATTGATCCCTATTGCGATCATTCCCTTGTATCAATCAATCGATTGCTTCTTATTGCGATCATTCGATACAACTTTAGCGATCGATCGCTATTCAAAACGATTGTTCAATTTTCACTACCCCAACCCTAATCATATCTTAGCTTCTACCAATGGCCTTACGCCGAAAGCACGCGACTGATATGGGCCCCAGCTGCAAAAAGAATCGGGCCGCTACATTAGAGGAGGCACAGGTTACAATAGCTAAGGCTGTTAGAAAGTCATTACGCCACAAGCGTGTTTATGACGTCCAGCACTTTTTGATAGATCCTACCACTTCATGGGTCGTAGGTGAGATTATTACACGTGGATTGAGATCCATATTATTTTGCCCTGCACCTGTTATATATGGAGAGTTACTCCGAGAGTTCTGGTCAGGGATGGAGGTGCAGATAGAGGGGTCAGATACGGCTACATATGAGTATCCGCGGCTGGCAATTCGAGATCACCCCTAGGACGATATCTACAGCATGGGGATTGCCTATCGATTGCCCTCCAGATGTACAAGCTAGGTACCCAAAGTTACAGACAACATTGTCATCCACGCAGACAGTGATAGAGGCATGTTGTGGTGGGAGGTTTAGATCACCTTCCTACACCACCAAGGTGGATTATCCAGAGCGTTTGTGGTTTATTAATGAGGTGTTTCAGGCATAGGTGCATCCAAGAGAGCACAACACTGAGAGGCGCGGACACTTTCAGATGACGCTCTTCACTTTTGAGAGAGGTTACTGGATTTCTCTCCCCTATATTATATTTGATCAGATACGATGGGCGATGAGACAGATGACGAGTCCAGGGGAGGTGGACAGCTATCTATATGAGATTCCATTTCCTGCATTAGCAATGAGGCTTATCTTTTAGGCATGTATCCTACCCACCCTGGATGATTCGTGCATAGAGGCAGGAATTGTCTTCACACAGACTAATTGGAGTCTTATTCTCACCTCATTCCTCGTAGAGCAGAGCATATAGCTGCCCAAGCCGCTGCACGCGCAACCGTGTCAGTTTCCACCCAGTTACCTACATCAGCCTTTATAGCTACAATTACTATTCTTAGGGCTGAGTGGGATAGATTTTGAGCCACTTTGGTTGTTATCATGGAGAGACTAACAACACTGATAGAAGAGGTACGTACACTTAGGGGTATGCCGCCTAGACCTCCTCCAGATTGCACATCTGGGGATCTGTAGGTAGGATCGGCAAGCACTAGTGTGAGTGTTTATTATAGGCATTTTTGTATTCACTCATGTCTTCCATTTTTGTTTTACCGAAAATGCTTCACATTTCAGTGGTATTTTGTATTTTAAAAAACAAAACCAATATCACAAAAGACATATTTTTGAGTTCTTGTTAACATTGTGCATTTCCTTTTTATGCATATGTAAGAAATATATATATAGATAAAAAAATATATACATATTGATTATTCCATATATAACTACATTTATTTATTTTACTCTTTTCTTTCAAAATGTTTGGGGGAGGGAGTATAGGGATATTTTACATTTTTGTATTATAAAAGAATTTATATTATATATAATTATTTATTGACCTATATATTTATTCAGTATTTTTAATATGAAATTAAAAGAAGTACTCACCGATCGATCAAGTACAATAGAGATCGATCGGTAGGCTGCGATTTTACAAAATATATATATATATATTTTTGGGAAAATATTGATTTTTGCCTTTTTGGGACCAATCTGATCCAAATCCTGTTACAAATTATGAAAATTATACAATAATTGGTTTAGGAGGGATTGATATTTTCCTATCGAACTTGATATATTATTATACAGTTAACCTATAATATCTATTGTCTTGCCATCTAAGTTATACACTTCCCTTTTTAAGCATTTCCTAGTATTAGCAGACCTTGTTTTTCTTATAAATAGTTCCCTAAGGGTTACTGATTTTTCATCCCTTACACCAATCTTCTAGCAGCCATGGTTGTCAATTCTTTATCTTCTCCTTCTACCTCCACCATCATAAAATATGAATGTGTTTTCTTCCTGGATAAGTATAGTGAGTCCACTGTAGAGCGAACTAAGAACATATTCAATGAGAGAGGTCTTACTCCACTTTTTGTCCCTGCTTCAAGTTCCACAAACCCTTCGCTAGTCTATGCTTTTTATCATCACCTGGATCAGATTGATCGCCGTATCTATGGTGAATTACAAATAAAGGTTCATAATCAAATCATCCAAGTATCAGCTACATCAATTGCTAGGGCGTGGAATCTTCCTAATGAGCCGATAGGTGGCGAAAGGTATATTCCTCATCCATATCCTTCTTTCCAAACCATGGCCCAAAATATTTGTGACGGTTTTGTGGTAGGGCCAAGAATTTTTCCAATTCCTAGGGCTAAAGTTGATCCCTGTTTTTGGGTAACTTTGAATTTATTGGGGTGACAAGTTTGTCCGACTGTGTCAAAGGATGTTTGTGATTATACATTGGTGAAGTTGGTCTACTGCCTGAAAAATGGGTATTTGATTTCCCTGCCGAAAATTATTTTCGATAATTTTTGGGCAACGTGGAATAGAATTAAGAATGAAGGGGACAATCCTAACACTATTAAACTGATTTATCCATTCTTGATTTCTGCATTGGTTAAGGACCAATTGGGGGAAGAAGGGCCTCACATCATACCTAGTTGGAGGCGTCCAAAAGACTATGATGAGTTTAAATTTCTAAAGGTAATTGAGGCCAATGATCCTTATGGACATGAGATAGGAAGGTGGACGGAGTACATAATATCTCTTTATGGGAATGAGAATTGTTTGGAGTGAAAGCTTGGATGAATTTTATTACTATGGATGGAATTAGTTTATTTTTATTTTTATTTTTGCATTATTTCAAATTCTAGGATTAGGTTGTTTTATTTTCATGCAATTTCAATTATATGTAGGCCTTTGGCCAAGCTATCTTTCATTTTTTGTCATTTAATGAAAATTTCATTCCTTTATAGTCTTTGTATGAATGCAATACATATACTATGATCTTGGTTTAGTCCTAATTAGAATGCAGATTATGGAACACACCAAGTCTGGGGGAGATTTCATCACCATTTGAAAATCTTGCTCAAATCAATGGTAATATTGTTCTATCCCTATGTTTCTATGATTATTATAACCATGAGGACATGGTTTAGTTCAAGTTTGGGGAAGTGGAATAGTATAGACACGAATATAGAGGAATGAGAATTTTTGAAATTTTAAGTAAGAAATTAAAAAAAATTACAGTAGGCCACGGGTAGCTACTGTTAAAATCATGAAAAACAGTGACCGATCGATCGACTGTTTTAATGATCATTCGATATATATATATATATAATAATAATAATATATACATATATATATATATCTTCCTTTTTAGGATAGGTTATTCTTTTGGCTAACTTATATAAATATAAATATTTATGTAACATACATAGTTATTTTATTATTCTAAATCTTAATTTTACTTCTTTTTAACATATTCTTGATGAAATTTGTGAATTTATTAGGATATGAGACTAATTTAGAAAATAGATGTCTGAGATTATTTTTTGCTTTTCTGAATAATAGTTAAATTAGAGAAGTGGAAAGATGTAGTTCTCCATAGGTGAATAAATTTGGTGAAATTAAAAATAGAAAAGATAGTCTTGACCTATAAGCACATGCACATGATCTCTATAGTTTCATTTATGAGCATAAAAGGTATTATCTCGAAAATATATATACAAAAAAAATGTATAAAAGTGCGTAAACATTCTCCTCAATCCACAAATCAAATATGAGAATGTGAAGAATGGCGTACTAAAAAGAAAGGATAGAGTGGAAAAGGCAAATAGGAGAAGAAAGCCTCCTCCAAGAAAAGAAAGGAAAAAAATATATATGTGAGGAAAAAGCAAAAAGAAAGAGTAAAGCCCTCTTCAAAATAGAAAAATATAGAGAGAGAAATACTATAAATGGGAGTAAATGTGTTATCGAAAAAGTTCACAAAACACGGAAGACTGTTGGCTCTAGAAATAAAGATTAACTAAGTTTAGTCACTAGTGGAAACCATTCTTGACTCTAATCTAAGATAGTTATTGTTTTGTAAAAGTATAATTTATTTGCTTACATTTATTCTATAGATTATATTATCTCCTAGTCTATGAACAAGTTTACTCATGAATATGTGTTAATTAAATATTATAAAGAAGTTGTGGATAGTCTATTTAACCCTTACGAGACTTCACTCATCTACTATGATTTTTCCTAGGGGTTTAAAAAACTTGCTACACATGCTAAGTGTAATCGTATTCCCTCATGAAAGAAAGGGGTTAGTTTTTATTTTTTATTATTATTTTTTTATTTTTTTTACTCTTTATGATTTCTTTGATTCTTTATTGCTAAGGGACTAGCAATGTTTAAGTTTGAGAGCTTGATGAGACATGAATAGTTGGTATTTTGGGCGTTAATATACCTCTTGTTAGTCTTTTTATTATATTAATTTGGTATTTTTATGCAAGTTGCGTGTTAATGGTGTTTTCAGGGCCTTAATGCAAAAATGTGTTAATTCGGGATTCTTAGCAAGTATGCGGAATTCGGAGCAACACTTAGAAGATATTTGCACTCGAAAATCAGCAAAGTACAAGTTAGTGAAGCAAGGTACAAGTGGCGGAAGCATAAAACTCACGGATTAAATAAATATTAAAATTCAGGAGCCACAGATCGATCGGTGAGGCTTCTCAATCGTTCGGAATACGCCGTCTTGGAATTTGTGCGAGCATATACAGCGGAATTCTAACTTTGTGTACAAGTATATAGCGGGGCAGAATCGTCCATTCAACGCCATTTCTTAGCCCTTAAATTCTCTTGGAGTGCAAGCAAGGAACATACCATATCTGCACCAACTTTTGTCTGTAAATACGGGTAGAAGTCATGTAGAAGAGATATCTTTGACCTTTTGGAAATATCTTTGTATTTTATCAAGAACATATCATTGTTCATAAAAAACCCTCTCTCTTTGACTATGTTATAAGGCTAGTGGTGGAGTTTGAATTCAACCCTAGACTTGTTTATCTTGAGTGAAACCAAAAACATTTATCTTTATTTTATTTTATGTTTAGTAATTTAATACAACAAACCAATCAAACAACTTTTATAAATATAATTCAATTTGCTACTTTATAATTATTTGAAATACGACTTTGATCTCTGTTTTTTAACCCTGAAGTGACTGTTTTACCCTTGGTGAAAATGAGGTGTTTCAATGTTTTGTTTTGGTCGGCGTTGTCATATCCCGTTTTCAAACATTCATATATTTGGTCTCGTTGCTTTGATTTAGGTCTCGTTTATTTTTATGGGTTGTCCTATCTCCAAACATGTGGAATAATGTTTGAAATGTCATTTTTGCCATTGAAATGACAATTTTACCCTTGGGCAAATATGTGACCTTGAGGTGGTCGGTTTGATGTCTCATTTAATTCTTTTCATTTCTCTTTTGTTTTTTGATGACTTTGGTGACTTTCCTTAGGTTGGAATGACTATTATACCCCTATATTAGGTCTATGAATGGTGGGGAGTGACAATGGGGTGATTAGTAACATTGATACGAGAGCGGATATCTCTCTCTGTGGACTTATTGGTAATGATGTGGTGATTTGGAGCTTAGTATGCTCGTGATCTAAGAAGAGTGATTGTTCTCCTTCTTAGGGTGTTGTTATTAGGAGTGTTTCTTCCATGATTTAGTGATAGGCGTTGTGTTGATTGTCAGTGTTAGAGTGGTAGATACGAGTCATAGTGATCTCTGAGGTGGTCAGTACTACGTAACTTGAATTGGTTGTCTGTCTATATATATATATATATATATATAGGTGTGCGTTTGCCATGTGTTATTATGGTATGGTTTCACTACGTGTTAGTTGCCCTGTTGTTGATGCATGGTAGGGGACTAGAGGGATGAGTTTTGGGGGGTCTTGTATTGGCGTGTGTGTCATGTGGGACGATTGACTGATCTAGGATAGATGCTTGTACACTGGTTGGTTAACACTACTTGGACGGTCGGGGGATGTGGCAATTTAGGGTTTCTCCTGCTGAGCTAGTGAGCTCACCCCTTTCCCTTTTCCCCAACCCCCAGTTGCAGGTACCAGGTTCTTCTCGCAGGATGGCTTGTGGCGCGGATGCGGGACTGGGACGTTTACGCGTAATGTTGTTCCATTTAGCTTTCCTTTTGCTTGTCCCCTTATATTTGGACTATTATTGTATTTTTTGGGAGGCAGTCTGTTGGCGTATCCCTTCCTTGTATTTGGTATGGTTGCATCATTGTAGAGATGTATTCTTTCGGTACCTCGATGTGCCTTGTGTATCAATTGATTTTAGTTTCTACTAATTTGTGTATGGAATTTTATTGTTATTAATATTATTCCATTCGTTTTATTATTATTGATGATCTTAATTGGTCGCTTTATGTATGAATCACATCCCGAAATCCTCGAATATTCTAATTTGGAAGTCTTAGGATTTTAGAGACGTAACATTAAAGCCCTACTTAAAATTACTCGGTTGACATTTTCAAAGCTGCCAAGTAACAACTAGTGGCAATTTCTATATTCTGCATATCTTCTATTTCATACTTGTACAAATTGAAAATTTTACGCAAACTAAACAAATGCCAAAGGATTATGAGTAATTTGAATAAATTCCACATAATTTTATAAGTTTCAATATAAAAACCAAAATTAATTCAATTACTGAGAAGAATTCAATCTTTTGAATACCAAAAAAACTTAGGTTTAGTTTGTTTTTCACTGGACTTCGGTCCAATTGAGATTAGACGGATCAAATCAGATCTTTTGATTGATTTGTGTGGGATCCAATATAATTGGTGGGTCCAACTCCCTACTAAATCTGATTTCAACCATTAGGTTGCGTTTGGTAACGGTTTGGTGCGGTGTTAGTTTTTGGTTTTGGTTTTGGTTGGGTTGGATTTGGTTTGGTGTGGTTTTATTTTGGTTTCAAACCATGTTTGGTGCAGATGGTTTTGGTGTGAGAAAAAGTGATGCTGAAAAACCAAACCATGTTTGGTAGAGTTGATATGGGTTAAAATATATTAATATTAAAATTAAAATATATTAATATACTAATATATTAATATTAAAATTTATAATATTAAAATATATTAATATATTTTTATTATATTAAAATATATTAAATTTTTATTATATTAAAATATTAATATAATAAAAATATATTAATATATTTTAATATAATAAAAATGTAATATATTTTAATATAATAAAAGTATATTAATATATTTTAATATTATAAATTTTATATTAGTATATTAATATATTTTAATTTATTAATATTATATTAAAATTTATAATATTAAAATATAAATATTATATTCGGTGCTACAGTGATTCGGGTTGCTACAGTGGCGTGCTACAGTGCTACAATGGTTTGCTACAGTACCCGCACCATCCAAAACCATCAAAAAGATCCTTCACAAATTTGACACCATAGTTTATTACAGTAACGATATCATTTTTTGGTACCATTTTACCAAATATAATTTGGTACCATTTTTTGACACCAAACCTGTTTTACAAAACAGGCCCTTACATCTTAACAGGACCCAAATTCAGTGAAAGACACATGGACCTGATTAAAGTCCATTTGAACACTACGTAATAGATTCATATTATTATATTATTGACTTGGAGGTTTCTTATGGCTTGAATAGCTAAATAATCAATGCATGATTTATTTCTATTACCAATTACGGTTATCCTTGTTTTGTTTTTCAAGGGGATTGTTTTGGCTTGAACGGGATAGCACCGCTACATATTTTATAATCAAGTGTTATTTACTTCACTTGGATTTAGAGCCAACAAGGTGGCTTAGCCATATTTGGATTAACTTTTCAAAATAGTACTTTTGCCATTCTGAAGAAAAAAATTATTTTAATGGTATTGGTATTTGACAAAAAAATTAAAAAAATTTCACATTGGAAGAGTGTTTTGAACCAACTTTCTCAAAATAATTTATATATATTTTTTCTTCTGCGTAAAACCAGAAGTAGAAGCTTGTCAAATAGTCGAGCTACTAATAAATGATTAAGCTCGTGGTCAATTATGAAAATAAAAAATCAAATAAAGGTGATATATGACTGGGTGTCAATTAGAGATTCACTCCAAACCATTCATACCAAATTTTGTATTGAAAATTTGTGAGTTATTTGCTAAAATAATACTACATTTGTCCCATATTAATTGTCCACTATTATAACTTTATTTGTCTCAAAATATTGTTCGAATTCCAATACAATTTAACCTTCTACTATTCTTTCACTAACTTTAAATAAATATCGGACATCACCATAATACTATATGACAAAATTGAAAATTGCACACTAGTCAACCCAAATCAATAAAATGTTAAAAAGTCCAAATTAGATAAATATTGTGGGACGGATGAAGTATATATTTTTTATTATTATTCAATAATAAAAATTTTGATATTTTTCATTATTATTCAATAATAAAATTTTGATTACCTAAAATATATGGGTAGTGAAGTGACATGAAAATGCCTTTTTTGTTTTCGATAAAAAATTATAAAAACCTGTTACCTAAAACATTTGGATAGTGAAGTGACATGAAAATGTTTACATTCTATATAATTTTTTTTTTTTAATGATAAAAACAAAATTAAAAAAAGTATAAATTTATAAATAATGTGGACGTAGGAAGGTTTTAGTCCTTTCATCCGTAGGGAGTATAAGCAGAATATAAGCCTTGCGAGTAGTTTCGTAGCTCCTTCTCTTTCAGCCTCCTATTGCGTCAAACTGAACACAACCCTTGTATATAAAAGAAGCCATTCCTAAATGACTTCTATTCCAATTCAAATCTCGATTTTCCGTTTCCTTTCCTTTCCTTTCCTTTCCTTTCCTTTAACCACCTTCTTCACAATAACTCATCAATCCCTTTATTTCTAGATATATATACACGCACACGCAATAAATCGGTTGCTTTAGAGGCTCAAAAATCCCCAAATCGCCATTCATTTGAATGGCGGCTCTGAGCCTTCGTTCTCCTCAATTGTTTCGAAACTCCTCAAAACCGAATTCTCAGATTTCTCGATTCCACCGTCCTATATCGATTTCCAATCTGGTCACCAAAGACCCGCCTCGAACCATCTCTGCATCGACCACGATGATGGCACCCAATTATTCTTCTCCCGCGTTTCCCCACAAAAGGGTCGATCACAAGCACCCATTGTTCCCCGAAAATCTCGACGATTGGATGACCGATTCGGTGTCGGAGATCGTCAAGAACCTCCGACAAGCCCCGCTTTTGGTGCAGGTCTACGGTGCCGAAAATGGGTCGACCCGGTTGAAGACAGAGGAGGCGGTTGCCGAGAAGTGGCCGGTGCTGACCCATAAATGGAGCGCCGGAGAGACTCCGTCGCCGGACGGTGTCATACTCGTCGAAGAGCTCGAGAATGAAGAAGATGATGATGGGATGAGAGCATTTGGGGTGGTGATACAGGGGAAGGGGGTGGAATGTGGGCCGGTTTGTTACTTGTTGAAGACGAGCCGGATCGCGTCGGGTTTGGGCTCGGATTGTACCCATTTTTCTTTGGTGAGGGTGAATAGTTTTAGGGAGAGTGCTCTGTCACAGCTCAAGAATTGTTGGTTGTCCCACTGAGTCACTGGGATTATTGGTTGGAATTGATTTTTTTTTTTGTTATTTGTTATTGGGAAACACCAATTAATTTTTGGGTTATTCCCACCGACACCCCCTCAAAGAGATTATAATCCCACACGGACCCCCTTGATATTGAGTATTTTCACACAGACCCCCTCTGACAGACGGCCGTTAGTTTTATTGACATTTTTATTGTGAAATTACTAATTTGCCCTTCGATATATATTTTTAAAAAGGGTAAATTGCAGTAGCACCCCCTAAGGTTTCACTTATTACATTAGAGTAATATATAAAGTATGAAATTACTCATATGCCCAAAATATATATATATATATATATATATATTACGAAAATATATATATATTACGAAAATATATAAATATATATTACGAAAAAATATATAAATTATAAATGTCAAAAATAATATATAAAATTCAAAATATATATATAAAATCTGAAAATGCAAAAAAAATATAAAATTTTGAAAAATTATATTAAAATCTGAAAATATATAAAAATTTAGAAAAAAATATATAAAAAGGGGAAAAATATATAGATTCAAAAAAATATTTATATTTCAAAAAAATACCTAAATTATAAATTTCAAAAATAATATATAAAATTTGAAAGAAATATTTAAAATTCAAAAAAAAATGTATTAAAATTTCAAAATATATATAAAATTCGAAAAAATATATTTTAAAATTTGAAAAATATTATAAATTCGGAAATAAATATAATATTAAAAATATATATATATTTCGAAATTATTTTTTTTTGAAAAAAACATATTAAATTTCGAAAATAAATATAAAAATCGCAAAAAACATAATAATAAAAAATATATATAAATTTTGAATTTTTTTTTTAAAAACATATTAAATTCAAGACAAATATATAAAATTAAAAAAAACATATAAAATTCAAATAATATATATTAAATTTCAAAAATAATTTTAAAATTCGTAAAAAACATAAAAAATTATAAATTTTGAAAATAAATATAAAATTCAAAATATATATATATTAAATTTCAAAAAAAATACTGAATTCTAAATTAAATATAAAATTAAAAAAACATTTAAAATTTATTTAATACTCTCTCTCTCTCTCTCTCTCACACACACACACACACACACTGCACAACACACACACACCTCTGCACAACACACACACACACACACACACACTGCCGCACACATATATATATATATAGATCTATACATATATAGACACACACACATATATATATATATATAGATCTATACATATATATAGCAACATCTATATATATATATATTACCCGTATATATAGTATATATATATATACGGGTATATATAGCATCATATATATATGTATATATGGGTATGCAATATATACAATTCCAATCTTCATTCTCTCTCCCAATTTCCCACTTCCAATCTCTCTCTATATATAAATTAGGGCTAGGGTTTTAGGATACCCAAATTGAAGAAGAAGAATGATATGTAGGTCATTTTATATCATTTTGAGGGCAAAATAGACAATTCACAGGGTGGTTAACGGCACAATTTAACGGCGTGGAGACGGAGGGGGTCTTTGTGGGACAAAATTCAATTTTGAGGGGGTCTGAGTGGGAATAGTGAATATCGAGGGGGTCTATGTGGAATTATGATATCTTTGAGGGGGTGTCAGTGGTATTTACCCTTAATTTTTTATAGCATTGAATATAGTGATATACTGTAGGTGCAGGTGCATGTTGGGTACGCAGGAGTTCTTGTTTGGTTTGACATATATAAAGATGTTAGAATAGAATGTTTATTATCATTCTCTTGTTTGCTTAGACAATTATTAAACTTAGAATGAAATATTTTTTCTCAAAATTACCCTTTATGATATTTATTTAACAAGTGTTGAGAACAAAAAGGAACAATACCCGCCCTTGATTCTTCACTGTACGTGTATATTTATTGTATACATGATATATATAGTTATGTAAAATATGCAATAGTACATATATACAAAGACACATGTTTTTTAGAGTTAATTTTTGTGAATAGGTAATCAGTAAGAAGAGATGGAATCCTTTTCCAATTAAACTTCAAAAAGAAATGGTTATATAACTCAACTAATTAGTCTCCAAACCCAACTCACCAACCTCTCTTTCTCACCTATATGACATAAGAGCACAAAATTGAACGTGTGACCAACATCCACTATAAAGAAATTACAAAAGATGTAGTAGCGAAAAATAAAAATTACATACCAATCATCCAAAAACAATCCCACTGATTTCTTGGTCAAACACCACCAAAAAGTTCCAAGTGTGTAAAATTTTCACAAAATGATTGTCTTGACCAATTCTTTCTTCTCATCCTCATCGAGTGTGAAAAATATTTGAATTAAATCACGATCACGACCAATTTGAATCAAAGCTTTTGATCTCTCAGTTATGTTGAAACCCAACAACTTTCTCAATTCTTCATTCAGTCTGATTTTTAAATCAGTTCCAAGTGTGATTTTTTAAACCAATGTTTAAGACTTTGGATTTCGAAAATTAGGACTTTATTCTAGTTTTGTTTGGACTTTATTCTAATTTTATTTTATTTGTCAACAAGCCAACATATACGTGTAAATGTTATTATATGATATATGGATATATAAGTAGTTTTTCATCTTATGAACATTTATTAATACATAAAAATCCAAACTCAATATGTTAACATCAAAACAGAGGCTTATAAGGTGAAAATTTTGACTATATATGACTCTTTTTGTTTTCAGTACAAATCATAATCATAGAGTATATAAAATTTACAGGACTTTTGGGATCTCCTAACAACACTAAACCACTTAAAATCTCATCCGCTCCACCATCACGTTTACAAATAAAAAATGAGATATTCATATTATTTGTCACTTTCCATATTAAATCACAGTAAACTATAAATTTTTTTTTAAATATACTTTGAAAGAACAAATAACTCTATATGAGGTCCAAATATATGTTTTAGACAATAAGATAAGAGATGGTAATATTTATAGATAATCAATAAATATTTATTCAAGAAAACAGATCCAAAGTCAAGTACAAAAAAATACATATACTCAACAAAAAAAATAGAGATAGAGATGGAATAGAGATAATATATATAAGAGTAAAATGAAAAAAATACGTGCAACTAGATAAACTTGTGAGAAATTTTGTTAGAGAGAAATTTGTTATCTGAGAGATAAATTTTAGAGATTTGTAAAGAGAATACAAAAGGTTGTGAAAGAATGAAAGAAGCGGCAAGCTGTGAAAGAAGGGTGAAGCATAAGGGCAAGGGGTATTTTGGAGTTTTTGAAAAAAAATTAATCTTACTTGGGAATGGAATGGGCATTCCATAGGGTAGAGAGTGGAATGCCCAAGAATGTTTTTTGATGGAATGGTCATTCTCAGAGAATGACTTAAATGATCATTCTCATTTTAAATTTGTTACTAATCATGAGAATGAATCTAAACTAATGGAATGGACATTCTATTCCATTTCATTCCTGCGTACCAAACATGCACTAAACGAAAATAATTTGAACAAACAAAGATTTTCATTTGTTTAGTTTAATGCATTGTTACTTTTTTCGGTCCGGTCGCTAATCTGAAAGTCTGTTTGGTAAGTGGTCTGGTGTGATGGTCTCGGTCTGAGAAAATTGAAACTATACCATGTTTGGCGAATTCTGGTCCAAAAATTTTGAAACCAGATCATGTTTGGTAAATGTTGTTTGCATCTAAATGTTGTTTGCATCATTATAATACAGATTTATTGATTATCTATAAATATTCTACTATCTAAATGTTGTTTGCATCATTCTAATACAGATAGGATAATTTTCCATCCAATTTTGATATCCACTGATGAGCAATGAATCCACTGTAACAGTATCTGAGCCATATAAATATCAATGACCCTTTGCATCATAAACTTGTTATTAGCCCAAAAGAAATGAGGATTAAAGGACAAAAATTTACTACTCACACACATACATGTACTAGAATCTAAATGTTGTTTGCATCATTATAAGATGATTTATTATCACATTTGGTAAGCAGATAACATAAACAAGTTACAAATAACAAATTGAGCGCACACACGCTGTTTTTTGATACTAGGATATTTGTCACGAATATATGCAAAATCTGAGGGAAAAAATTGGATTTAGGAAAAGAAACATTGTCTTCAATATCACATTATTATTTTTATGGGAAAAAACTCATCACATTAAAAATTTCAGGGAACATTATGGGCCCGTTTGGAAACTAGTATTTTTCGTTTTTGTTTTTGTCCTCTTGAAAACAAATATTTTTTTGTTCTTGTCCTAAGAGTAACCCGGAAACAAAAACATGTTTGGTTGGAAATTTTGTCTCAAAAAATTTCAAGAACAAAAAACAAAAAAACACGTTTGGCCAACCTTGTTTTTTCAGAAAGTTTGAGAACAGAAACAGAAAAACATGTTTGGCAGGCCTCAATTTCTGATAACAGAAACAGAAAAACATGTTTGGCGAGTTGATTTGTTTTTTAAAATATTTTACTGAAAATTTGCCTAAGTGTTGGAATTGTGAGAATTCCGACAACACCTTCCCCCTAAAAACGACTAGTAAAGTTTTTTTCCTTTATAAGTAGCAATAAATAAATCAAAGAGAAAAAACAAATGACACAATTATTTTTATACCCAACATATTTTACATATATGCTACTCCATAAATGTCAACAATATTTTTCAACCCCACCCTGAATTAGAGTGACTACGATCTCTTCATTTCAGTACAATAACAACAAGTATAATTAATATGATAATGCACATAAGAACCAACAAGGAACTGAGGCAGATACAACCACCATATAACATGTACAACTAAACACATGATTCAAAAGTTTGTTTTTTAACAATTATTTACACACTCTTATCAATTTTATATCATAAAATGTTTCGATTACATAAAACAAATTGAAAATGCTATTACATGAATGTCATTTCCTTTACACCAAATATCTCAACATGAGCATCCTCCAACTCGAACATCCTCCAAGTAACTCCATCACATGTATCATTAAAAAAAAATACTATGTTAGCACGGTTTAATATATAGTCGAAAATGTATTACATTGAAGTGATTAATAAGAAGAAAATTATCACCTTTTTCGGGCTTGAATCACACATGGTTTTCCCTAGCAACATTATACTCGTCACTTTGAAGAACTCAAAATGAAAGCTAAAAAGACCTCCTAAATGACATTTATAGCAAAACAAAATGCATTCATGAATGGTTCAAACACACAAAGCCACCACCAGAAGGGTGTGCATACCATCGTTACCTCCAAACAACATTTGGAGAAATTCAAAATTTAGCAAGTAACAAACTCAAATGGGAGAAGAGAAAAAGATTATATCCATGACCTAACATATCTGTGATCTTCAAATAAAAGAAAGAGGAATCTTTCCCAAGCCCAATACTATGGAAGAACTCTATATGAATGAAAAATAGAGGTAATGACAATTTATCATAGTCTCACCTCTTACTACAAATATCTATGGTTAGTCTAGTATATCAAACAAAGTAAAATTACATAGACCATGAAGTAGCTCAAACTTTGATAACTAGGTTTACTAGTCAGCTCAAATGATGGTGGAAAAGGATTGGAAAATGAACAAGATGTTGCACTCACACTAATCTTCTCAATAGCCAAACACTTTATAGGTGACCTTTCAAAACTTCACAGATCTCTCAAAAGCTAAACACTTTTATAGGTGACCTTCACAAACTCAGAGACTGAAGTTCTGAGTTCTTAGCAAATCATTTCGATGTAATAAACTTGGTAAATTTATATGGTATAATGGCATTTTCTTAACAAAAGTCATGACAAGGGATGATTGAAACCAAGTTTTTAGGAATAAAATTTATTACTGAATTACCCAATTTATTTGCTGACAAGGTTAAAGCAAGACTTAGAGACCATTATGAAGGCCAAATTCCTTATGATAAGCTAACCTCTAAAATTTAGTAACCACGATCAAGGTTGAGGGATCAAAAATCGGTACTGATCTTAAACTAAAAGAACACAATCAAACTACAACAATTAAATATTTCAATGTGAAATAACATGAAATTATAGTTATAGAGGGCAAGAAAAAATAAATTGAGGAAAATGCTATTAGATTAAAATAACGATTCTCCTAAACAAAAATTGTCAATACTCTTACTTAATACATGTTCATCTGGACACATACACACCATATCACACACACAAAATTAAAGAAAAAATCGCTCGAATTAAACTCACACACACAAAATTACAGAAAAATTGCTCAAATTGAGCTCGAACACACATACAGATATGGGGAAAGAGTGGATAAGCTAAACACGAAAACCATCAAACAAAAATGAAGTTAAAAGAAAACCTGATCTGAAGAAATGAGAAGAATCGCCAACAAATCGCCCTTCTTACTCGAAACTCTAGCCCAAGCGCCTCTCTCTGTGAAAACCTAGATCCAGCGAAAGTGAGGATGAGGGTGCAATTTCAAGATCTGAAGAAATGAGAAGAATCGCCAAGAATTTGCCCTTCGTACGCGAAACCCTAGCCCAGAAATCACCATTCGTAGCTTATGACGACACAAAGAGGAAAATAAGTTCTCGTCTATTTGTTTTTGGGCCAGAGATGTTTTTTTTTTTGTTTTAATTCAATTTTCAATAGGCACGAGAATATATAGTGCAAAAAAAAAAAAAAAAAAATACTTTCTTTTCATTCTCAAAATTGGCCCAATTTGGGCACTTGTTTTGTCACTGTGCAAGAAAATATTTTGGGCTGAAAAGTTAAGCCAAACAGGTTTCGTTCTCATTTGAAGCCAAAAAAAACAAAAACCAGAACAAAAAATAGCTTACCAAACGCACCCTGTATGTACAATCAATCATAAGGACTCTAGAAACATAAATAAACATATTGTAAGAACACTTTGTTATTGTTTATTTATAACATGATCTAGACAATAACTATGTTGAGTGTTAGATAGGTCGTTTGGTCTCAACGACATCTACAAGTTTTGACAAAGGCAAAATAAAGCATTGAAACAGTGAGGAATACAAGAGAAGTGCAATATTGAGTAAAAATGTCTCCTGGATAGCAAAAACGGAATTTTCCAAAGCCGTCAATTTAAGCAAAAAGTCTCCGGGAGTCATGAGGGTCATTTTAGCTCAATTACAGAGAAACGTGGTTTGAACAAAAATACCTATGCTTTCAGAATAAAAAAGTGGCTGGAAAATGGAGTTTTATGCTTGAAGGTACGCTCCAAGCTATGCTTGGACCTATGCTTCAAGCATAGATGCGGCAAGAAATTTTGTTTCCTGTTGCAATATGGATTGTGCCCTGTGTTTTGGTTATATGATGCGTCCACGACTCTCACACATTAAATTACGTGCAATATACATTATATTCATCAGAATATAAGGTTTAACTACGTGAGATGTGAAATTACGAGAATGGACGAACTTAGGGTTTCCTTCATCATTGTATATAAATACCAAGGACTACAAGAGAGGAGGCTAAGCTTTGAAGATAGATTTTCTGTAGTATTCTATCATTCATCTTCTTCTACAGAGTTATTGATATAGAGAGATAAAATAGCATTGAGTGATTCTTCTAGCTCTCTCTTGTTTTGGAGTTGATTCTATCGTGTTTTTACATCGACAATCTCATGCACGATTGAATCATCTAGATACTGAAAAATCTACACATCGCTAATTGCAACTTGGTTGCGTTGATTCGTTTTGAGAAGCGGAGCCGTCTGAGTGTGGAGGATCAAAGTAGGAGGCTTCGTCGTTATTCGATCTATTAAGAAGCAGAGTCATCTGAGTATGGAGATCAGAGTGAGAGCTTCATAGAGTGCGAGTGAATCTAGAGTTTCAGAGGTCGAGTGAAGAACAGTAAATTACAGAGATTGTAAGTTCTGTTTTCATAGTCTGTACAATTTCTCTAATTCATAGTCCACGTAAAAATTTATGTGTCTTCTCATGATTTAAATTTCTTCACTTATATTCATATTTGTTTGATTGATCTGTTTTGAGAATTGAATTAAGAATTAAGGTTTGTGACTGATTAAAATTGAATTTTTGCTAAATAATTTTAATTGATCATAAAATCGATAAAAAGCCTATTCACCCCCCTCTAGGCTGTTTTCACTATCGTCTAGGTAATTTCAATTGGTATCAGAGCGTGGTTGCCCCGATTTAGGTTAACTACCTAGGGTTAGATTCTGAACTTAGACGATGGAGATGCCTCGTGAATGAGGTTCAATATCTGGGTCCCCATTGTTTGATGGCTCGAATTATACATATTGAAAAGTGAGAATTATAGCGTTTTTAAAATCGTTAGATGAGAGAGCTTGGAATGCTGTAAAGATAGGATTCACTTCATACGGTGAAAGATGATGTGACTAACGAATTTTAAGCAAAACCATCGAACGAGTGGACTGTTGCTGAGACGAATAGTGAAAATTGGAATTCAAAAGCGTTGAATACGTTGTACAATGCGGTGACCCCAAGTAAATTTAAGAGAATCGCTACGTGTGAGATTGCCAAAGAAGCGTGAGATATTCTTCAAGTGACCCATGAAAGGACGTGAAAGGTCAAACAATCAAAACATCAAATTTTTAATTCTCAATTCGAACAGCTGAAGATGGAGGAGGATGAAGTCTACGCTGACTTTGAGGCGAGACTAACTGATATTGTCAAAGGTTGTCATAATCTAGGTGAACCCATTCCTGAGACAACCATAGTGAAGAAAATACTTAGGTCTCTACCTGAACGTTTTCGATCTAAGGTTACCATCATCTCAGAGGTTATGAGTCTTAAAGAAATTAAAGTTGAAGAATTGGCAGGGAACTTAAAATCTTATGAAATGGAAATGTTTAAAAATCCTCCTAAAAAAACAGTGGCACTAAAGAGAAGAGCATAACTGTCAAAACCACTAGGGAGGATTGTGTTGAATCAGATGGAGAAAATGAGTTGAGTCTGACTGACATTGCCATGTTTGCTAAGAGGTTGAATAAATTTGTTAAGGCCAAACAGAATGGTGAATGACAAAAGTTTGGAAATAGGATGGGTGAGTCTATAAATAAAAATAAAACTCAACCTCGGAAAGACAAATCTGATATTAAATATAAAAAATCTCAATGTTTTGAATGTCAATGATATGGTCACATAGCTGCAGAGTGTGCAAACACTTTGAAAAAATCCAAAGGATTAGCTATCAGTTAGGATGATGAAACTGATAATGGATCAACTAGTGATGCGATATACTCAGAAGTAGGTGATGATTCTGAGAATTTCATTGTGTTTGTTGCTCAAAGCAAGGAAGTTAAAGAAGTTGCTACAAGTTGGACAATGTCTGGAGAAGAAGATTCTGAGTGTGATGAAGATTTTGATGACACGCTTCAAGATTCTTAAGACAAGTTACTTGATAAGACCACACAACTTCACAAAAATCACATGAAACTATTAACTAAAAGTCTTAGCATGGACAAAGAATTAAATTCTTCAAAAGATGAATTAGTCAAAAGTTCTCAAACTTAAAATCTCCTACAGACTCAAAAGGCCAAGTTGGTTGAAGATTTGAAGAAATCTGAACTAGAAAGAACTCAGGCTTTGAAGTTAGTAGATGATCTCAATAAGGACGTGGTTGAGAAATCTACTAAGATTGAGAATTTGGAAAAATAGCTGAAAGATGCTAGATTAACTCTTTATAAATGGTTTGAAGGAGAAATCCTCTGAGTGTATAAAGCATGTCAGAGTTACTATCATAGTATGCTAGTGTCAGGGAAACCGTTGATAATGTATCTTACTTCCACCAATAAGTCTGTAGGAGTTCTGTTGGCTCAGGAACATGAAGGGGAAGAGAAACATGTTTACTATATCAGTTGAGTACTCAGAGGACCAGAGTCGCGATACACATCCTGGTATTCGCGGCTCAGAAATTCAGACATTATTTACTGGCACATCCATTGGAGCTAATCACCAAAAGTGACCCCATCCGGTATCTACTCATAAAGCCTATACTCAGCGGAAGAACTACTCGATAGTTATTAGCACTATCTGAATATGAGATCACATGCTCTAGATCGAAAGCAATAAAAAGTCAGGCCTTGTCAGATTTGCTAGCTTTATTTCTTGGGGGAGCTGAGCCCAAAGTAGAGGAGGTGGGAGTAGCGAGTACGGCACAAAGCGCGAAATTTATTTTAGAATTCGATGGTTCATCCACAGAAAAGGGAGGTGGGGTCGGTTTCGTACTAAGGAATGAGGAAACAAAAGAATAATTAGTCATGGCTTATAAACTTGATTTTCCTTGTACCAACAACATTACCGAGTATGAAGGGTTGGCGCTGGGATTGATGATGGCTCAGCAGTTGAAGGCAATAATACTTTATGTAAGAGGAGATTCCAAACTGGTCATTAAGCAGGTTAAAGGGGAATATGTTGTTGAAGAACCCCATCTGGTGTCTTACAGAACCTTCATCTGTCAAATGATAGAAAGCTTTAAGACTGTGAGTTTTCAGCACAAGTCGCGAGAAGGCAACCGACGATCCGATGCATTGGCGACATTGGGTTCGCGACTACATTTCCAAGGAATAGAGTCTTCTGTGCAAGTAGTGCGAAGAACTAACTCTGTGGTCAGTAGCTGGAAGGATTTAAAGGTGTATGAAGAGCATGATTGGAGAGCACAGATAGTACAAGCTCTGCTAAAAAATGATAACAATGCCTTGAGACAAGAATACCAGATTATAAAAGGCGTGTTATATTACAGAGCAGCCAGAGGAATTCTAGCCAGATGCATGGCAATAAACAAGATAGGAGAACTGCTACAGAAAACCCACAAGACAATATGTGGTAAAGCGGATGTTAGTCTCTATTGAGTTTTGCAACGAGAAGGTATCTTTTCGCCAAGTATCAAGGACGATGCAATCAAGTTGCAAAGAAGCTGTCAGAGCTGTAATGCATATCCCTCCATGAGCAAAGGTAATGTGGCAGACATGATAGACTGGCGGGATAAATATGTGCATTATCTGAAAGAAGGGGTTTTACCTGAAAGAGATCAGTCGCGGTTCAAAAAATTAGCCTCACGATTTGTCTTATAGGAGGAATGATTGTTCTGTAAAAGTTTTGAAGGAAGGCTGATGAGATGTGTAAGCGAAGAGGAGGCATGAGAAGTATTGAAACAAACTCACAAGTTTGGTCACCAAGGCCCTAGAAAAATGTTTCAACAGCTACTATCATCCGGGTATTACTGGCCAATAATGGAAAGGGACTGCAGTGATTTTGTCAGGAAATGTCATGTATGTCAGGTGCACGGGGATCTTATTCATACCCCGGGAGCTGAATTGCACAGTTTGGCTACAACCTGGCCTTTCCACACTTGGGCACTGGACATAATTGGACCAATCACGCTGCAAGCTCAGGGACATGCGTGGATTTTAGTGGCAACAGAATTGTTCACAAAATGGGTGGAAGCTATCCCACTACGACGGACGACAGCAGACAATGTGGTTCGATTCATAAAGGAAAACATCATCTGTCGATTTGGGATATCGAAGGTGATACTATCGGACAATGGGACTCCTTTTGTTAATAGTAAAGTCGCGGATTTGTTAGGGAGATACTCAGTAATTCATCACAAGTCCACGCCTTACTATTCAAAAGGAAATGGATAGGCTGAAGCCTCTAATAAAGCGTTAATTCGAATCTTGTCCAAGTTGGTGCATGATAATCAGAAAAAATGGGCAGAAGAACTTCCAATAGCACTGTGGGCACATCGAACTGCATACCGGAGTGCGACAAACATGACCCCTTATGCACTGGTCTATGGAGTAGAGGTTGTGCTACCTGCGGAGCTAGAGGTGACTGCTAAAATGCTGGCATGCAAAAGCAGTTTGGAAGACAGGCTATTGGAGATAGAAGAATTGGAGGAAACAAGGGCAGAAGCCTTTATGAATTAGAAAGAATACAATAAGCGACAAGCAAGGAACTACAATAAAAATGTACGGTACAGATGGTTCAAGGAGGGGGATAGAGTGTTGAAAGTAGTACCAGTAATCATGAGGGGACAAAGGGTAAGAAAATTTGAAGTTAAGTGGGAAGGTCCGTATGTGATTGTAAGTGAGGGCAGCAATGGGTATTACAGGATGGACCATGAAGTTACTCGCGAGAGGTCTGGACCTCTTAATGTGAAATGGATTAAATTGTATCAAGCATAAAGGCATTATGGATTATGGTGTTATAAAAATGTTCTTTAATAAAGACATATAACATCAAACAAATCAAACCGAATGTATAAAGCAGGTCAGAGTTACTATCATAGTATAGGGTTATCCAACAAAAATGTGGTTACAGTTAGAACATAAAAAGTACATACATCATGATAAAAAAAAGGGGGGAACTAGAAAAGGTTCCGGGTGATGGGATCTGATAACTTGAAACCCTCATGCTCCTCCAAGTACAGATGGGCCCACTCAGAATGTTCAGCTACATCTTGAAGCTTCTTGTCATCCTCTTCGAGAAGTGCTAACTGCTTGCGAGCTTTTGCAATCTCAGCCTGCTTCCTCTGACAAACATCATGATCCTTCAGCTCAACAAGATAGTAAAGCCTCTGGATAACAGCCAGTCGGGTCTCCCACCAGGACACATCCATCCCAACCTTCTTCCAGTCCTTTATGCGAGCATGACATCTCAGAAGGGTGTCAGGGACAAGATCCTGAATGGAAGTCTCAGAAAGTGTCTTAAATACGTCTGCAATGAGCTGGAGATGGAAAGCTTGCAGGAGTGGCTCATGAATTTCCAGGTGAGCAAAAGTCTCTAGATGAGCTGCCTCTATCTGATCTAGCACTGGGATATCGCGAGGATAACAGAGGCAATGATGCCAAGGTATCAGCACTGAGGAAGCAACATCATAGACAAGAGAAATTGCGGGGTCACGAGAGGTCGAAGCATGGTCGTGAGAGGCAGACTCGCGTGAGGGGAAGCATGGTCGCGAGAGGCATGCTCGTGAGAATATGAAGTAGATACGTGAGCTGGAAATGGAGGTACCTCTGCATACGGCTCGGTAAATGTGGTTGAAGGAAATATCGTCTGACCTTCAGAAATCCTCTGAGCATCATGGAGTACCTCATCGATCATTTCTTGGTCTTCAGAGTTTACACCTAAAGAAGGAAAATACACATGTTAAATATCATATTTAGGTACTCAGAATCAAATAGAAGGATGAAGTGGTAAAAATGTTACCTTCCTCAACCTCTGGGATAGCGTTGCCGAAGAGGGATCTCTCAATAGTGGGATAGTCTTCCAGTGTTGCAGCAGTCTCGGATGTAATGTCACCACCAAGAGGCTACAAGTGACTGTCATCGATGTTCTGGTCCTCTGCTCTACCATCAGTGGTAATGACCTCAGGAGAAATGGGAACTAAAGGCAGCGTCATAGAAGTCTCGCGAGCTATTGTAGCCTCCTCATTATCGCGACTGATGATACCTCACGATCTACTTCAGGAGTAGAGGTCACGGAAATTACGGTATCGCGGAATGAAGAAGAATCACCATCCTCCTCATCCTCTTCGAAAGTCAGTTGAGGAGACTTGTTAAGCAAAGAGTTGATGGTGAGGTGGTCCTCATCATCGTCAGAAGATGCTGCAGGAGAGGGGTTAGAATGATGGCCACCCCCAGGAGAAGCTAGAACACATGGCGAAACTATCTCGCGAGAGCCTAAAAAGAGGATAAATGTGAAATGTTAGGAGCAAGAACTCTAAATAGAAAAGTAAAGACAAGTTAAAAACACACTCTGGGAAAGAACCGTCCTGGGTAAATCAGAGAGGATGCTGGAAACCTCTGTCTCTTTCGCATCATCTCCAGTCCTCAGGTCCTCCACCACGCGAGCAACTGTATCTAGCAAAGAGAAGGTAGAATTAGCCTTCCGTTTATTCTTCAACTTGGCCAGAACAAGTTTGCCCCTCGCAGCCAAGGATGCCTCTTCTAAGGCTGGATCTGTGGCGCTTGCATGAGAGATGTCATGGTTGGATTTGCGCTTCCGCACCAAGGGAGTTTCGCCTGAACTAGGAGTCTCCCCTGCTATATGGGATTTGGAGGCTTTGGAGAGAGTTCTTTTCCTCTTCGCAAGAGGAACATCATCCAATGCTGCTGCAATAGAAAGGTTTTTAAGACGGATAGATAAGGGGACATGATCCAGAAAATTAGTAGGTGCACTGATGATACCTATAGTCTGGGCACTGGAACGTTGCAGAAGAAGAGGGAAATGGCTAGGTTAGTATTGACACAAGACACATAAAAACATGACATAACAAATGAAAAAGGAGTTAGGAAAATTTACCAGACATTGCGCAATGGGCTCCTCGTGGATAGGATCCTCGCGGATGGGCTCCTCATGGACAGGTAATCTCGCGGGAGGTACATCCTCCCGAAGAAACCGCTTGCGAGTTGCCTTCTTGGACTTCTGAGATTGAGAAGGTTCGGCATGATGTTTGGGTGTAGGCTTGCCCCTCACCTTGCGAAGCTTCAGTGACAGATCCACAAAGCATACTGGAACAGGTATGGGAACGGGAGGAGTTTCATCCATGAAACTTTGGAACCTCACCAACTGCTCCTTCCAGAACTCACTATAAGCCATAGTTACACCACCCCTCCGAGTGCCAGGTTGGATAAATATTACTGTAGAAAATACGCAGAGACTCTTCTCTATGGATTCGTGAAAAGCAATAAGACATCTATCAAAATTGTCTTCGTGATATAGAGGAAGAGTAGGAGGAATAGCCTGATCAAAACCCAACTGGCGAGAAATGCGCGAGGGTTGTAAGATCTAACAGTGTCAAAAGTTTCACTAAAAATGGGAAGGTGACACTTATGGGTGATGACAGAGAAGATGAGATGGTCATCTATTGTAATGTCATAAAAGACTATTTCTTCCTTTGGGTAAAAATCGGGAGAATAAAAACCTTCAAGAGGAGTGGCGTATGGATGCCAAGAAAATTCAGAAAAATTGTCAATGAAAGAAGAGAGGGTTTTTGAAGAAGACAAAGAGGTCCAGCGGGTAGCTCGCGATTTTAAAAAAATAGAGGTGTTGGTCTCTGAGGTTTGAGGAGATAAAGAGGCAGGAATTGGAGCATAGTTGGGAAAACGCTCAAAAAGAAAAAGGGTAAGGAAGGTACCTGAAATGTGAGTACTGATTTCATACCTACCCAAGGAACGGGCGAAGTCATTCGCGAGAGTGTCCAGTTGCGAGTACAAGGTACCAAGGAAGAGGGGGGCTAAGGCAATGCGCACACCTCGTGACAGCATGCCGGCTAGTAGAAACACCATGCGGCTAGGACCATCCTCTGGCTTGCCTTGAAAGATGTAATGATCAAGCCAGTACGCGAGGAAGCCTTCCAACTCTAAGGGGCCATTGAATTAAAGGCTAGGAGCAGACTCGCGATCCTGACCAGGAGCTGGCTTCCATGAGGAATACTCGCGAAATAAATGATGGCACCAAGCTGAGTAAGACAGCTTTGGGCGACTTGATATGGCTTGTTCAGGAAGGAGTACGCCCTTTTCAAACCAACTGTCACGCTTGAAAGCATACTTTCCACAGTCACAAAGTTGGTTGAGGATATTCTTATCCTCTGAATCAACTAGGGGCGCCTTGATGGGACGCGAATCAAGCACGGGGAGCCGAAACAAGACCACCACATCCTCTAAAGTGGGTGTGAACTCGCCCTAGGAAGCAATGAATGTATGCGAGAAGGTGCTCCATCGTAATACCAGAGTGTTTAGTGCATTCACATCGCGACGAATATAAAAGTCCGAAAAAAGCTTAATGGATTGGAGGATGCCAACCTCAGCAAGAGTGGCACGATGGCGGTCCTGGCTAAGAATATGGCTGGACCACATCTTCCAGTCAGTGATGGGGCTACATGTCCTTCGTATTCAATGAAGGAAAATGGTGCATCACCTCTTTCAATAGCGTGGCGAGGAACAGAAAGATGAGGGATAAAGATAGGTTATGCTTCATGGCTTGGGTAAAGGGTAAGGGGAGTACTCACAATGATGTCAGAAGGAAGAGCTCTCATGGATTCCCAGAAGGTATCTTGAGAATCGAGGAATGTGGCTTTTCTCCACTCTGAGGCATCTGGAACAGATGGAGTAACCCCTGATGAAGGCGTGAGAAGTTTGGGAGTAGAAGTTTTGGTCATGTTGGGACTACACTAGTAAGAAGCCTTTTTGAAAAGGATGAGTATGTGCGAAGAGAATGGGATGCGAGGAAAGAGGTACAAAATGAAAAGGTTGGGAAAAGGAGCTCTTGAAAAATATATGAGTTATGAGTGGAAAAATGACATGAGCAAAATATATAAGGCTTGGGCACGAAAACCAAAACGACACATTAAATGCGCGAGGAAGGCGAAAAGTCGCATAGTCAAGCGCACTAAAAAAGTCACGGATCCGCGAGGAAGGACAGATTGGAAAAAGCAAGAAAAATAGGGGCAAGGTAAAAATAAGTACATGCATGTGATTGATGGAAAAGCAGTAAAAATGATAAGGGAAGGTCGCGGATTGGAGGGAAGGTTGCGATATGAGGTAAGAATACTTCATCCGCGAGGGGAAAAGCAAAAGAGGCATGGGGAAAAACAGCTCACAAATAATGATACAAGGTACGATGATTTGCGAGACAAGGGTTATTGCACTTTAATACTTGGCCAAGTATCAAAGCGCAATGGGGAAAAATGTAAGGGGGGTAACTTGCGAAAAGGGTAATCCGCGAGGATTGGCTTATTTTGGGGAATTGGCCCAAGAATTTGTTTATTTGGGAAACTGGCCCAAGGTTTGGTTTATTTGGGAAACTAGCCCAAATAAAGGATTATTTGGGAAAATGGCCCAAATAAGGTTTATACGCGAGATCTTGCCTTATACAGAGGGAGGTATGAGGGATTGATGTGTTTATAGCTAAACATCTAAACTCATAGCCCTATATGTTGCTTGCGTAGGGAGTACTATTTGGAAATTTGGGGAAATGCTTGGGATATATAAATAGTGGGTCACGGCCCTATTTACATCGTTCTAAGCAAAAGTACCTTAGAGAGGCCGATAGTACTCAGGGTCATGAAAAAGGTCATGACCCAGGAAAGCTATAACATCATGGTTCCTTGGCTAAGGAAAAATCAGATCCGCGATGAAACGGTATAGATCACAAGTCATGGGGTACAGTATGATCCGTGCAAGGGATCACGCGAATCGGTATCGCGTAGTCGAGGTCGTGAGATGATACTGTGCAGGGTATTTATGGCGCGGATTGGCATTATATGGTCCATGTCGCGAGATAGTGCTGACGTGGCAAAGGCAATTCGCGAAGATCTACTGGACACTTACGTCTATAAATAGAGGAGCTAGAGCTCACTTTTGGGGGACTTTTTGGAGACTAAGGGAGATAAATTTCTAGAGAGAGAAAGTATTTCACAATCATTTGCAACTATTATTTTCTCTTCCATTTCTCTCTAAAGCAATCAAAAGCAAGAAAAGCACAAGCACTATTATTTTCCTGACGATCTTGTGTGGAAACTATCTCTAAATCATTCACATCACGAACACCTTACATTAAAGGGGACTCTGCTGGGAAGAGATGTCTTCTGCACAAGTTGAGCCTCGTTAAACCCGTCGGAGAGGTCGTCCACCGACCCCGCACACTGAGCAAGTTGAAGAAGAAACAGTAGCACAGACGCAAGGAGGTGAACCAATCCCACCAGCACGGAAACAACGTCGTCACGCGAACGCTGATGTGGATCAGGCAGAGACTCCTCCAATGGCGGAACCAGTATAGAATTCACCAGAATTGCCATAAGCTCTGTTGCAAACTCTTCTCAGCATTCAAGAAACGAAAAAAGGCCATACTTCACTTCATGGAGGCCTCACGCGTTTCAATACCAAATCTAGAATCACCACGGATGAATAATTATACCTTGCCAGAAATATCAGCACAAGAGCTTTTTCGGGAGGCACCGCGAGCGCGAACAAAGCGACTGGAGAAAGAGTCATATATCACTAAGGAGCAGCTGCGGGCTATCTTGAACGAGAAATCTGGGATAGAAGAAGTGGAAATTGCCCCACCGTACCATCCCAGTATTATGGCTTTACCTTATCCTGAAGACTATGGAACACCAAGCTTCCATCAATTTGATGGCAAAAAGGGAAATGCAAGAGAGCACATATCCAGGTTCGCGAATGCTCTGGGACCCCACAGAAATGATGAGTATTTGAAACTTAAAGAATTCTCCAAGTCCCTAACAGGAACTGCATACACATGGTATACTGGTCTCACTCCGGCTTCAATATCCAATTGGATGGATATGGTGATCAAGTTCTACACCAAGTTCTTCCAGGCAGACGAAGAGGTTTCAATGATTTCACTTACAAGGCAAAGGCAATGTTTTGGGGAAGAGGTGGCAATTTATGTCAGGAGATTTCGTGAAGCTGCTTTACAATGCCATGAACCTATTTTCGAGCTTCAATTAATCAAAATTTGTATAGAAGGAATGCTGCGAGAATATAGACTGCATTTGGTCAATCATGAGTTCAGAACTTTCTCTGCACTTGTTGATAATGCGCGAAGTTTGGGAGAAGTTTTGGCTCTTCCGACACGACCAAATATTAATGCTAGGCGAGTGGCAATGGTAGCAGCAATGTAGAACGAAAGGTCCAGGGAAGAGCATGCTAGAAGATCTGAACCACCTCCTTTACCTTTCAGTGAAAAGGAAGCAGTTGTTTTGCTAAATCAGTGGATTGTAGATAATGTCATATCGCTACCTTCAGTGCAAAGAGTGCCGACAAGAGAGGAGAGGATGAAAAACAACTACTGCCCCTATCACAGGACCGTTTGACATTCCTTGAGTGGATGTTGGGCATTTTGCGGATTGGTACACCGGAAAATAGCATCAGGTGACTTGGAAGTGGCAAAGAATGTAGTTCATGAACCCTTCCCTGCACATGTAGCTGTAGTGACCGCCAGAGACAGTACTGAGGATATGATAAATATCGTCAAGTATAAATGCCCACCAGCACGTGAAGCAAAAGAGGATGCTAAGATAGACGTTTTCTTTAACGAACTCCCAATACAGGAGCATGTGAAGGAGTTCTTGAAAGAGCAAACAGTTGCCGCTCTTAATCATACTATCATGATTCCACAGCATGAGAAAACCTCCAATAAGATTATATTTTCTAAAGCAGACAGATAAGTGCCATTCTTCCATAGTTGACCCATATATGTACCAGCTACTGTGAATGGTCGAGAGATGAAATGAGCTTTCGTGGATGGAGGAGCGTCAGTCAACTTAATCCCGTTGGCCACTTTGCGGATGATCAATTTTCCTGAAAGCGAGATTGTAAATCATACCATAGCAGTTACCAATTTCAATGGATACCAGCAGGCCACTATGGGATTCGCGACATTGGATCTTAAAGTTGGGAAAATCAGGGGGCCCACCAAGTTTCATGTCATTAAAAGGGAACCCTCATATCAGTTGTTGCTGGGAAGACCATGGTTGTATGCATATGGTGTAGTACCATCATCCTATCATCAAGTGATGAAAGCCAATTGGGGAGAAGGAATAATGATTGTAAAGGCATCTAAGAGCCCTTTTTGCGCATCTAAGGCCCATTTTGCAAATGCAGTCTATTTCTCAAAATACAGTGAGGAAGATGGACCCGGCGCTTTTTCTACACCACTACCAAAATGGGACGAACTGGAAGATGGAGGTTTGACTAAGCAGAAGCTCAAAGAGGTGAGTTGGTCGCGAGTCAAAATGCCCGACGGGTGAGTAGTGTACAAGTTGTGACAGGATTGGGGGTCTGAAGCTTGCATAGTTGGCTCTGACCCCGTGACAGATAAGGCAGGTGTACAAAGAAAACTTGTCACTGATCCTAAAATAGTCAAAATGAATCCGCGACCGGAGCATGGTTTGTGTGAAGTGGACATAGGCGACGACACAGCTCCGAGACCTACCTTCATAAGCAGTACGCTACCCGACGAAACTAAGAATTCTCTAGTAGAGTTACTCAAGGAGTTTCGAGATGTCTTTGCTTGGGATTATAGTCAAATGCTGGGACTCAATGTTGGATTAGTAAGCCACCACCTCCATGTGCATTCCGCATAAGAGCCAAATAAGCAAAAACAACGAATATTTCATCCGGATCTAGAGATACAGATCAAGGCAGAAGTAGAAAAGTTGTTGAAAGCAGGATTTATCAAGCCAACACAACATCCAACATGGCTTGCAAATATTGTGCCTGTGAGAAATAAGACTGGGCAAATCCGCGTATGCGTAGACTATCGCAATCTCAATAAAGCCTACCCGAAGGACGATTTCCCTCTACCCAACATTGACACCATGGTGGATTCAACCTCAGGACACGAAATATTAATATTTCATCACCTTAAAGCAAAATTATGAAAAACAAATGCCAACACACTTGTATAAACATAAGGCACATGGAATTTACAGAAACCTATTTCCTCGCAAGTGAAAATCAAGTTAAAATTTCTAGAAGAACTTTAACCTACAATGCCATGTAAATACTGATCTAACCAACATATTTTCCACATCTTTACAGAAAAAATTTCAAAATCAAGGAAGTGGAATAAACCCCTGAACAAAAACACCCAAATTTAGAAACCCTAATTCCTCAACGATCTAAAAATAAATGCGGGGAAGTCGAATTAAATCACCTCAAAAACTAAAAACAAAATAACAAAAAAAAATAAGAAAAAGACACAAAAAAGATATTCATAAAGACATCTTCCTAATTGATTTACAGTGCCCTAAAATTTCATTTCAAAATTCAAACAAAAGAAGCCAATTCCACTTTTAACAACTTAATTCCTCAATCAATTAACCTTACAAAACTGAAAAACGCAAAGAGCAAATTAATATACAACACACAAACATGTGCCACACACACATATATCAATATATATAGAGATGTAAAGAATTAAACCTAGTGAGGGTTGGGGAAGAGGCAGGAGGCGTTTACGAAATACAAAGGTGAAGACTATTTGAGCACTAACGAAGATGAGTTTGGTGGTAAGGTCGACGAGTTTGGAGATCCAACCGTGGCTAGGGTTTCTGAGGGGGTGATCGTAGGGCGTGGATTGGGGTCTCTGGGGAGGCTTCTTCTGGAACTTGCCTCTTCAAACCTCCAACATTAACCTAATTAATAAATACCCCCCAAAAAATTATAAATTTCAAATTTAGGTTGAATGAAATTCAAATTCAAAATTGGGGACGATCGGAGTGAAGAGATAGGATTTTTCTTTCCAATAAGAATCTGGAAGGTTGTGGAAGCCAAGTCTCGATGAGGGTGGCGGCGTGGAAGATGACGTGGCAGCCAGAGGAGGCGGCGATGAGGAACTGGTAGTCGGTGACGTCTCCTTAGGCAAGCTCTGCAGATCCGCCGCATCGCCACCATCGGTGGGCTGAGGAAGGGAGGAGAGGTCGTTGGTCCAACAAGACCATGTTCATTTTAGGGTTTATGAGAGAGATGTGACTGTTTCTTTATGGTCCCAAATGGTTGGTCTCAAATATGATTTTGGTTACAAATTTTGGGAACCAGACCATCGGGAACCACCAAAAATCATAGTCTCAAATTTATGATTTTTGTTCAATTTGGTCTGGTTCCAATTTTTGAGACCAATGTAAAACAAAGATGGTCTGGTCTCTAAAAACGAAGACTAGACCAGACCAAATGGAACCGAAAAAAAAATAGGGCTTTAGTTTCATGTGTTTGATTGCAGTGGAGTCAATATGTCATGTTATGGGGGCAGTGACACCCATCTATGTATTACATACACTATAAAGGTAGATTTGCTTTAGAGAGTTAAGGGTTTGCTTGGTTTATATCTTTGAAAATTATATTATTGGTTTGTATTTTTTAAAACTATATTATTGTTAGTATTTTTTTTTTCTCTTGCAACTAATTTTATCCATTCTTTTCTTTTATCTCATAATTGAGGTTATCTTATTTGGTTTGAATTGTAATGTCCGATATTTTCAAGCCTAAATTATAAATTTAATTATTGATTAAGTGCTTATGTGATTATGTGATTAATGTGCATAACATGTTTTACGTGTATTACTTGTTCGTTGAATCCGTAAGTTGAATGTTGTATTTTCACTTTATAAATAATGAAAAACGTTGAAAACGATTTTGAAAATTTAATAACCTAGGGGCACAATGGTATTTTCACTAGGGTAGAGATAGTGGAAAATCCTATAAATTTGACAAAGTGTTGGAATAACATTTGAGTGGCGTTGTTGTGATTAAAGTGGAAGACTAAGGTAAATGGAAACAATTGTATCATAATGCCACACTTGTAAATAGATTATAAATGGGTTAGTCATCTTTAACTTTAGTGACCCACTTTAGTGTTGTCACTTTCTCAACCCTTATATCTCAATCACTTTCTCACATCTTTAATCTCAACCTTTAGATGTTAAGGCCTTGTTTGACAAGTGCATAAGGATTGTCTGCATTTAATTCAAGTCTTCCATTTGCAAGATTTCATTTGAACCATTGAATATTTTCTCTCTTTTTCTAACTCAATCTTAACCCTTGGATTGTGAAAGGTTGTGAGTGGAGAATCTTTACCATCTTGGTCTTCTATTTGCAAGACTAGCTTGTGGCCCTTGGATATCTCTTCCACTTTCCAACATCCCTCCTCAACCATTGGATCCAAAATATCTAATGGGTCTTGATACATATATCTATATGTCTTAATTTAGCCTTCCATTCTCTTCAAGAACAAACACACTCAACCCACACAAAGGGGATTTTGGCCACACCTCTCTTTGGTTGATTTTTGTTTCAACCTTGCCCTCTTATCCTCTCCATGCTTGATTGGTGATGAGCTCTTGTGTTGGGTCACTTAGGGTGATGATCTTGGACTTTATTTTGGGTAAGTTCTCCTTATTTTAGGGTTTTTCTTACAAACCCTAGCTTTAAAATCTCTTGAAAGGCTTTGTCTCAAGTTTGTGATATTTATTTCTCCCACTCTTGATTGCCTTGTTGAAGGTTGATAACTACAATTTCTTCCGATTGAATATCACTTGTGGTGCCTCTTAAATTCACTCTTTAGTGTGAATTGGGAAAGTTTCTCTTTCTTAGGTCTTCTTGTTCAAGAACCCTAGAATTAGCTATCATTGAGTGATTGTTCCATCCTAATGGTTAATGCCACTTTTAGTTGATTAAAGCTATAACTATCACTCTTGTAACCTCTTTTGTATTCATTGTTATATCGCTAGCTTGGGAGAAATTGTGTTGATTGGAAATCACATTCTTGGAAGACACTTTATACCCTTGGTAAATCTTGCTAGGGCCTCTCTTGTGCGATTGGTATCTCACCCTTGCTTGGACTTGAATTAGGGGAAAAATGAGTTACTTTGGTTTTGCATAATGTAGGTGTGTGCATCTATGTATATATGTGATTTATATACTTGTTGAGTCATTACAACCTAGACGCGAATTTAAGTCCCATTGAAAGCATGATGTTATGATAGTAAATGCTTGTTGTTGAAATTGCTTATATGTGAAAAAATATGTGCATGTTGGCATTCTTGAGAATGATATGTGGAAATATGATGAATGACATATTTAATTTTGTGTATGGTTCAATTGGGACTTAGTTACATATTGACTACACCTTTTTGTGTGATATACATTTGGTGTTGGTCTATATTGGTCATGTAACCATGTGTGAGTAAACTTGTGTCGGATCGTCATAACAACTGACCAAGAGATATTTCCACAACCTACGGAACTAGTAAGTCCGGAAATTATGATATAGGGAAGGATTGTTCCAACCCTCTTTCTTCATGGGTTGTCCCGTGTTTTTTATCTTCCTTGTCGAGTCACATTGCATTTGATTCGCGTCCTTGTGATTATATTACTTATATTGATGCATGTTTTATCGTTATGTAATGTTGATATTGAGCATGTTGTGGGAATTATATGTTGGGTTCGATGGGGTCCCGGATTGGTGTGAAAGCCATGTGGGAAAGAGGACCGACCTAGGATTAGTAGAATGTACCTTGGGTGGGTTCTACCAGTCGGACGACCAAGATTGAGGCGGTGACGCTTCCTCTATTGAGCTAGTGAGCTCACCCTATTATTTTAACATTTTGCGGGTGATGATTCCATTACGGGAGGCCCGTAGTCTCTCGGTGGTAATGTAGAATTTTGTCCGCTCTTTTGTACTTGTGGTGGCGGACCTCACTCTTTTGTAGAGAATAAAAGGTGTAGATACACATATGTTTTCTTTTTGTAACATGTATAACTTAAATTATGAGAACCTTATTCTTTTTCCGGTTAGCATGTTAGTCGGGTAGTTATATTTGAGGTACATCCCTTGAAGCGCTATGTGCGGGGACTTTTATTCTTTTGGTGCACTTCGGTGCCAGAAATAATAGAGTACACTTTATTTTGTAAAAATCATGGCATGTACCGCCTTAGAGCGCCTTGTTGATTAAATCCTTAAATTGTTTCACTTTAGTATTGATAGTCGCAGTTTCATCATTATTGTTGATATTAGACAATTTCCCATAAAATGGCATTTTTCTAGGTTTATAAATAAACCCTTTCGATTTCTAAAGAAAAACCCGTTTTTGCTCACCCTTGTAGCCCGACTAGCTTTCTCATTTTGAAAATGATCCTTAAATCAATTTTTATAAAGATTTTAAACTTTAGAGACCGACTATATTTAAAACGAAGACCGTGGTCAAGATGGATTATTTTATAAATTTTTAAAAAGGATTTTTAACATTTTCAAAAAAATGCCCTTACAGTTGTTCGATATCTCGGTAAAAGTCTCGATATCTTAGTGTTGTAGTGTTTTAACACTCCTAACTCTCAGGCAGTTTCTCTCACTTTTCCGTAATTAGGTCACTGACGACCACTTATCTTAGACCTTAGTGAAATTCCTGAAATCTCGAGGAGTAGTCCCGAGATCTCGGCATTTATGTTGTGTTCTTATGATTATTTCTCGCTTTGCTCCGCACATTCACCTATGTTATTTATTGGTACCCTTGTATATTAAAAGAGGGGTCTTAAGGTAAAGGTTCGCGTGAGTGAGGCATCGTCATCCATTTTCATTTCTTCCGCTTTAATTACGATTTTGGACTCTTTTGTACTGTTGTATCGCGTATTCCACATTTACATCACCCTTGAATTCTTAGGGTCTCGGGGGCGAGGTATTGGGATTTCGGGGCATGTCAACTTGGGATCAGAGCGTGTTCTTTTCTATGGGATGATGGGATAGGGTCGTTATCACTATTCTCGCTTCGTGGTCTTTCGTTTACTACTTGTTTCTTACTTGTAGTTGTGTATTTTACCTTGTTGATTTGTGTGTGCATTGGCATGACCTTTTGATTATACTTCAAGAAACTTTAGATTACTTATGCTAAAATCCCTTGTTTCTTTTTATTTAGTGTACCATGCCGCCACATAGAGGTCGACTGCGTATCGTTTGGAGGGAATCAGGATTTCCCGACGTTGAGGTGAAAGCTTTTGCACCTCAGTAAGGTGATGCTCTAAAACAAACCCCTCTAGTTATTAGCAAAAATGTGCTCGCACTTCCCAATGTTGGGGAGTGTATGGTAGCGGTTTATTTTATGGAGGGTGATCAGTTTATCCGTGCTCTAGCGACGGCTATTGCGCAAGCTTCTCAGGGGAACCATGTAAAGGACGAGAGTTCACGTGCCCAGAAGGCACCACTTAATTTCTTAAGATTGGCCAGTGATAGGTGTCAAATATTAGACATTTTGACCCCTTTACTCACTATTGTTAGATCCTTTCATTTCATTATTTGGTATTTTTATGTTGTTTGCATGTTAAAGCATGTTTCAGGAGCTTAAGGAAGAAATGGAGCTAACTTCAGTGAATTAACTGAAGAGCGTGTTCTTTCTATTCAAAGAGGAGAGTCAAAGAAGCAGTTCGAGATAAAAATGGCTCCCGAAGGGCAAAAATGGCATTTCCAGAAGCCGCCATCTTCAGTAAAACGTATTGTGGGTTCAAGGCGGTCGTTTTGGTGCATGCACAAAAAAAAGTGGTTTCCATAAAATACCTACGCTTGTGCCTACGCTTTCAGTTTCAAAAGGTGGTTGGAAAACAAATTTTTATGCTTGGAAGTACGCTTAGACCTATGCTTGAAGCGTAGGCCAGGTACGCTTGAAACATAGCTGCGGCAAGTTTTGTGGTTTTTTATGGTTTTTGCCTGTTCTACCCCCAGTTCAATTTGAAGACGTGCCTATAACTCCAGACCACTATATACATGTATATACACCTATATATATGAGAAGTTAGGGTTTGCATGGAGGTAAGGAGTGAAAAGACTGAAAAGGGCCTCTCTATACCATTGCGTACATATACACGATCATATATCAGAGAAAGGGGGGACGTTCATTAGGGTTCAGAGGGTCGTTGTTCAGTCGTGAGTTTTAGAGGTTTACATTCATTCAGAGAGGTTTATTCATTCAGAACTGCTGCTATTGAGAGCCGTATTAAAACCTAGAGATCTGGAGAAAAATACCATGGAGATCGTTTCTACATCACCGATGCAATCACCTACCACTATGGCCAACTAACTCGGTATCTAAGATTTTCTAGCAAAACCCTAGCCAAGTAATGTAGTCCTTTCATTGTTTTCAATTGTAACCAGGGGAAACTGTTGACCATACAGTGATGATTGTAGTAGTTAAGAAATCGTACTGATTTGCAATATAAAATTATATGTTTGTTCTAAATTCTTGTCTTAGATGGAATGAATGTATTATTTTGCACAACTATTATTATTCACTATGGGCTGGAACTCGGATGCTTAATTATGGTTTTCTACATAATGGTGGTAATGAAACTTCAAACCCTATATTGACACAGGCCATGCCTTGGCGATTTAATATAGACATGCTTTAGTTTATTTTCATACATTAGGAGTAGATTAGAGTAATGTAATTGGCATGCAGTAGTTAGGTCAGTCATGAGATGAGTTATCGCAATCCGGTTGATGGTACTCCTTTTTGGGGTCATATTTAGATATTTACGGTACAAACTAATTCACAGTTATGGATCGCCCTCTTACAATTGTTTCATTGATGAACTATATTATGCGGTTAGTGGTGGAGGGGATGAAAACCCTAGTTTTCTCTCTCATCTGAATCACAACCAATTTACTTTGCCTTTTAGATAATTTTAGTTAAAATAGATAATTTGGTCTTTGACCAACCAAACAAACCATTTTACGAAAATATAATTCAGTGTTTTTGAATTGCTAAAGTGAACAATCCTAGTCTCTGTGGGATCGATATCCCTTACTAAAGCCATTGCTATTTTACAATCAATACGTGCGCTTGCGTAGGGTAAAACCTAGGGCGTCTTTAAGGTGTTGTTTTTAACCACATATTTTGTACACACCTGACGCGCATCAAGTTTTTGGCGCCGTTGCTGGGGACTAAGCATTTATCATTAGCTTTAGTAGTTTATTTACATTGTTATTGTAGTCTACTGAATGTTGGAATTTTTGTGTGATTGATAGGTACTCTGAAAAACATAAAGGGATTTGGCGGAGCAGAAGTTGCGTCGTTGGACCTCTTGTGAGTTTTAGTTTATTTTAATTTCGTGCATAATTTTAGCTTTATTTTCTATTAATATTTAGAAAAGTTTAGAAATAAAAAAATAAAAAATTGTTTGATGTATGATCAATCAAAAATCTTGTTTTGATCTCAACATTAAATTAGAACCTTTTGATCCTGAGATCAAACAAACTTTTTATTGAAAATATTGAGCTATTTAAGAGTGTCATTGTCAGTTAGAAGAAGCGATGGGTGACCAAAGAGCCAATCTACCAAGGACACCAGCTATATCTTTGAAAGAATATTACGTGCCCAATGCGTACGACTCCTATGCTGATTTTTTGGAGGAAAAAGGAGCGAAACACTCCGAGATCAAGACAAGCGTGATTAATATGCTTCCAAAATTTTTAGGTCTTAGAATAGAAGACCTATATCAGCACATCAATGATTTCCTAGAGGTAGCCTCTACTGTTAGGTATGACAATCTGTCTAAAAATGACTTGCGAGTGCATCTATTTCCTTAGTCATCGAGAGAAAAAGCTAAAATATGGTACGTCAAATTAGATAAGGCAATTAAAATTGATTGGGAAGCCCTTAAATATGAATTCATAAAGAAGCATTATCCTATAGGAAAGACCTTAGTGGCATAAGATGCGATCAAAATTTTTAGAGAATTACCTGATGAGAAGTTCCATGATGCTTGGGAGAGATATAGTAAAATCTTGTATAAGTGTCCCCACCATAGGTTCACTGAACAAGATATAGCTAAGAATTTTTACATGGGACTGAGAGATAAACATAAGAATTTGATAGATGCGGCAACACAAATACAATTTATCCTGAAGCCATAAAAAAAACTCTTAGACTTATTTAACATTATTAGTGAGAATACAATTCAATATGAATCTGAGTTGATGTCTAGAGGTGCACTAGATAAAAGATCTAAGAAAGCTTATGTTGTGAATCACGATGATGTGAGAGATTCAGTGGCATTGATAAAAGAGAAATTAGAAAGATTTAAAAAGCTTCTCCAGAGAAATCATTCCCCTAGAAGAGAAGTGTTAGAGGTAGAAGTCGATTATTCTCACAATGAGTGTCAAAGTGGTGAATTCGTTGCTGTCAATGCTAATGTAGCATGGAACTACCTAAACAATGCTTATTTCACCAATTCATACACATCAAATATCCAAAATTATCCCTCTCTTTCATCTCAATCTTCGAATGTGGAATCAATGTTCCCTCAGGAACAACAATCATATAATCCACAACCAAGGTTTTAACAGAGTCAATAATCATATCAATCCCCACCAACAATCATGGCTCGAAACTCTCAATCAAATTACCAACCCAGACAGTCATCCACTAATTCTTAGGCTCTCCAACCTTTCAATAATAATCAGGTTGTCCAACCATATAATTATCAAACTTAGCCTCAAAGAAACCAAACCCAAGGATTCAATCCAAATCAAGTGTACCTTCCATATCCTCAAAATCATCTCCAACATCAAAATCCAACTCAAAATCCACCACCAAGACCACCTGGCTTTGAAGAAGAGGTGATGAGCGCCTTGAAGGAGTTAAAAATTCAATCTAATCATTTTCAAGCAACTATCCAATCGATGAACTCTAAATCCCAATCTATTTCTCAAATAGAAACCCAAATGGGACAACTAGCTAATATAGTGAATAGGCTTGAAGAGGAAAGATTGCTTAGGCAACCAGTGGTTAATCCAAAGAGTCAACAAGTAGTGGATCGTGGTTCATTTGTTAAGCATAATTATGAAACAGTCCAAGCCATTACGACTCTGAGAAGTGTAAGGGAAGTGGACAGTAGAGTTGAGGAGGAACATGAAGAGAGGTTGCAAAAAAGAAAGGAGGCGGAGCGACGGCAAAGAAAGGAAGCTGAAGAAGGGCGAATAAAAGAGGCTGACAGAGTCCAGAAAGGTCAATCTCAAGTGAAGGAAGATGAAGAGCCAGAAAGGGCACCATATGAGGAGGAAACGCCATTTCCTCAATGTCTTAAAGTGTCGTCAAAAAGTGGTAAGAATAAAGAGTCAGACATGTTGGAGACCTTCCAACAAGTCAAGATTAATCTGTCTCTCTTAGACATTATAGACCAAATACCACCCTATGCTAAGTTTTTTAAGGACCTCTGTACCTAAAAGTGTAAAAGCGGAACTAAGGTCCCGAAGAAGATTTTGTTGACTGAACAAGTAAGTTCGATCTTACTAAATGATACTCCACCTAAGAGGAAATATCCTAATGCTCCCATTATTTCTTGTGTCATTGGTGACCAAAAGATTGGTAGAGCTCTTCTTGACCTTGGTACGAGTGTTAATTTATTACCTTACTCAGTCTATCAACAACTAGGGTTGGGAGAACTCAATCCTACATCGGTGGTGCTTCAATTGGCAGACAGATCAACTAAACAACTGAGAGGAATTATGAAGGATGTCATTGTTCAAGTGGCTAAGTTTTACTATCTTGTGGACTTTATGGTGTTAGACATGGAACCTAACAATAGATCAAGGAGACATTTCCTTGTTATCTTAGGAATACCATTTTTGGCTATGGCAAATGCATGCGTTGATTGCATAACAGAGGTTATAGATATATCTTTTGGGAATCTAGAGATGATGATGAATGTATTTGATATCAACCATCAATTACCGGAACTAGCTGAGTGTTTTAATATTGATAAGATGGTTGATGAAGTGGTACCTCAGAGGAGTCGAGCAAGGAATGACTTGGATGCTGTGATTGAAAGGTCGAATGTAAAGTTTGACACGTGGGAGAAGCCAAGAGATTTTCCAGAATCTCCATTTGTATCACCAGAGGTATTGGTGCTGGATAACTCACTTTATAAGATTGGGTTATATGACGGCACTAAAGGTCGAAAGAATAGCTTAGTGACGAATAAGCAAGATGTGGAGGCTGTTAGAGATGATCAATTGTCACGAACTTTTAAATAACCTACTAAGGATGACCCCCTCTTAAGGACACCTTTCTAGATGAACCAGTGTTAGGTATACACATGGTAGAAAAACTATATGCCTTGGAAGATCCACGATTAAGAGATAAGTGTGAGGGGATACAGAGTTGTGCGTATAAGGATGCTTGAAGATACATAGCTCAAACAAGAGTACATCATGCTAAGCATGTTTGTCTTAAGTTCCTTAAGCTTGGCCATAAATGGCAATATAATCCAAAGCTGAAAGTGTTTCTAGGTAAATTCTGATAAAGATGGGATGAATCACACAGAGTTAGATCGGTTTACCCCCGCAGAGAAGTAGGATTTGATAAAAGGTTCGGGATACATGGACAGAGATTGAGATATTATGAGGAGATTGATCCGGAACTAGAATTTATGGCATTTGTCAGTTTAATGGAAAGTGGTGAATTGGTGAGGGAACATTACATAAGGTACTGAAGGAGGATCTGTTGGACACATTGACCGTGCATGGGGTGAAGTTAGAACGTAATAGAGGAGGTACTTTATATGGTGATTATTGTTCTATATTTGATGTCATGGATAATACTAATTGTTCACAGGTGAGAGCAATGAGGGAGTTACTTCTTACATTTTGTCTTATGAGCAGGAGAAGTGTTTGCAGAGATGAAGGGTGTTGGATAACCCTTTGAGGAGTTGTTGTGCTAACGACTTTAAACATTGGTCCTAGGTTGTGAAAGTTAGTTTCTAGCCTAGGTTTGTAAAATAGGATATCATTTAATTTATGTAATTTTAATTCTTAGAGACTGTAGTCCTTTAAGGACAAGTGTAGATACAATATTTGCTCAACCCAAAAAGATGCTTTCTCATTACTCTTCATTGGATTATATACATTTGCTCCCTGGGCCTTTGGCCCATTAGGGCAACATTTCTATTTTGGAATGTTATCCTTACTTTACACGTCAGCTACTTTGTCCCTATACTACGTCACTGACTTGAGCCTCAAATCTCTTCCAGAATGTTCTTCGGGTCGGGCCATATGATGGGCCTGATGATCGGGTCTTGGGATGGACCACAGAACGGACGCGTCGGTCGGGTTAGAAGGTGGGCTTTGCAATCGGGTCATCATCTCGGGTCTCTCTAGGATGGATATGGTCGGGATAGGCTTTTTCATATGGGCCGCGAAAACTCACATGTACACAGGCCCTATTTTAGTTTATGGGCCGGCTTTTTAACAGGCCCATTAAATGAAAGAATCGTGAGGCCCATCAAAAAGCCCTGGAGGTTGGGAAGTGGGACGCGAATGTGAGACGCGTGCCAGATGACGCGGAGCTGCATTTAATGATGCAGTTGTCGTAATCAATTACGAATTGAATTTGTGGTTGAGGTGGCCTAGATGTGCGTGAAATGGGTCGGGTTGTGTCGGTCCGATGCCTTGGCCCGGGCAGCTGAATCATCACGCCTGTATATAAGTCGTATACACCATACTTAGACCATTGTTTCGGACTGTTTTGCCATCTTTGCCTTTTTCCTACGTTGCCTTCTCCAATATCTCACTGCAACGTTCTCAAGCATTGTCCGCAAACTCGAATTAGCATAACTCCAAGTTTGTCGCATCAAACTGCAAATCACAGCGATCGTGGTCGAGTACTCCATTCTGTGGAGTGTTTTGGGCCTTGTTGAGAAGCGTTTGGTCGGACGCCCTAATCCTTGCTTGGTGGTACAATTACCGGATTCTGTAAATCTTTTACCGGAGAAAACATTCGGGGGACTGCCGGAATCTTTTATACTTGTTTGTAAGTCATTATTATCACTTTTATACCTTTCATCAAATATGTCGGGGAGTGATGACACTAGGTCGGTTAGCGATCTGCAATTGACAGACACTGATGTGACAATCACCGATCCCGAGGCCTCAGTGAGCACCCCATCCTTAGGGATTATCCGAGTCACTAGGGCTAGTCCACCAAAAGTTACTCAGGATGCTGGGGGTTGAGTTGCAGAGGGTGATGCTGGGATTGATCAGGGTTAGGATGTTGAGGAAGAGGAGAATTTTTGTACTGACCCTCTCCCGGCCAAGTACAGGAAAGACGCCCAACTTAAGAGCCTCGGGGTTCCCGAAGGGGTGAATGTTAGACATTATCCTCGGGACAAATACTGTAGGATTGGTGAGGGTTTGAAGGATGGGGAGATATTGCTCTCCTCATTCCACCTTGCCGTATTAAAATTTCCTATTCACCCTTTCTTCCTTCTGGCCTTGGCCACCTTGGGTCTGACACCCCTTCAAGTGGGTCCCAATTTTTATAGGATCCTGGCCATGATCCTATTGATCAACAAAGAACTAAACCTAGACTTAGGTTTGGCCGAGCTCCTGTTCTCGTACAAACTTCAGGAACTGAAAGATAATAGGGGTCGGTACAACCTAACCTCATATGTTAAGAGAAAGTTATGTGACAACGTCCCGGCCTCCAACAAAGGATGGAAAGAAAAGATGATTGTAGTAGTGGGAGGTGGAGGCATCCCGACGCCATAAACATACCCGTCAGCCATGTTTTCCAACCGACCCGACTTCCCGAGTTTAAGAGTTTCCATACCCGAGCTTCATGCCATTATGATATGTGTAATGATAAGTTGGGTATGCTAGTGATGGGTTTCCTTCAAGCTCCTCAGGAGAAAAGGGAGGTCGGGTACATAAGATCCCGATTTTAACTGTTGCAGGCCAAAATATGGAGTCAGGATTTAAGGGATAACCAGGTTTGCCTGATCGGGTCTCTATTGCAGGAGTTTGCATCGGGAGCATCCGCTTCATCGATCGCCTCGGGTTCTACTGTGACTACGTCCGGATTGAAGAAATTGAAGTCCAAGTCATCAGCAACCAAAAAACTAAAGAGAAATATGTCGGGAGGCCAGCAGAAAAGGAAAGCGGTTACCATGCCCAAACTTTCAATAAAGAAGGCTAAACGGGCTAACATCGGCTCCACATCCTTTATTTGTGGGGTTGATGTCCCTTCAGTTCCCGAGAACCCTTCAGTCAGTACATCATCGGGGTCGACTGGAAGCCGACCGCCACGCCCCCTCCTCCTCCTCCGGCAGAGCACCCTCCGATCACGCCCCTACTTCCACCTTCTCATAACCCTCAAACGGCTGCATCGGGGGCGGTCGAGGTCGGGGATGATCATGCCTTGCTCCCGAGGTCTACAGGTTTGGATCAGAATCCGTCTCAGGCTGATCCTTCAGTCAAGCCCGGTTCAAGCCTTAGTATGGCACTAGGGGTTCCTGCCTCGACGTCTGATGCTCGAGAGTTAGACTCTGACGAAGAGGGTTAGGGTCAATCCCGACCTACCAAGCTACGCACCGCTATCTCGCATCTGGTCAGGAAACAAGATCATAGGGAGATTGAAAGAGCTGCTGAAAGTGGGAAAGAGGTTCCCCATGGGCCCCGGTTCAGGCTGGATACTAGGAAGGGCCGCCTATATCTGTCTGTGGGGGATCAGATGATTGGGAACTCGGAAGCCCTGTGGGAGATGGCCCGGGGGTATGGACCCCGGCCGATAGGTTGGCGATGGGGCGGTACGATAGGATGAGCTTAGCCTTGAATGGGTCCGAGCTTGCAATAAAGGTAATATATATATATATAATAATAAATTTATTATTATTATTATTTTTTATTTATTTATTTATTTATATGCTAACATTCTTCTTTCAGATGCTTCACGCTACTCAGGCGTACAATTGCAAGCTTGAGGAGGATGCCCAGGTCATAAATTCCCTGACTCGGGAGGCTCAGGTCAATAAAGCTGGGTGTGCCAAGGCTTTGGAGCAGGTCAAGAAGGCTAATGACAAGATTCAGTCCCTGACATATAGGGCTATTTTAGCTGAGGAAGAGCTCGCAGCTGCCAAGGCAACGATCTCAGAACTTGAGGCAAGGCTCGGGAGGCTGAGCAGATGGCTAATCGGGAGGCCCAGGCTTGGGAAGCCCTAACTCTCCAAGTACAGGTCCTGACTGAAGAAGCTGAGAAGTTAAAGACTTCAGGGCAGCAGTTGCTCGGGGAGAAGGTCAAGGTCGAGAACGCCCTAGGCGTGGAGAGATCTCGGGTGGAGATGTGCCACAAGGGTGGTAATCAGATGATCTCCCGCTTCGAGCTGACCTGTAAGTATCGCTACGAGAAGGGTTGGCGGGAATGTATCACGGAGCTTCAAAAGCCTGAGGAGGAAAGGGAGATCCCGACTATTTAGGATCTTGACCTCAGCTTAGGAGTGGGGCCTCCGTATGATGATCCCGATCCCGCACCCGAGGACCTGGCCTTTGGCGAATTCCTTCAAGATCCCTTGCCCTCTCCGCCTTTTCGTTCTAGCCTAGATGAGCCTGAAGCCACAGGAGGACAGTCCCTCAGGACCAAAGGCCGAAGCGGGAATGGAGATCCTCCCGCGGTGGAATAGGGCTCTTCTTTTAGCTTTTTGCCCCTTCTCCTGTTTTTCCTTTTATCTTGCACTTGTAATGACTTACCAACGCGTCATTGTAACAGCCTTGGCCACCGGGGCCCTTTCAATATAAATTTATTTATTCATATTTTGTTGGGGATCTATATGATCCATACTTGTTTCTTTTGATACGATAATAAAAATCGGGATTTTGAATTGTGACTTGGTAAGAATAACAATAACACCAGACAATAACAGTCGGGATTTTGAATTGGTACTACCAATAGAGAACGACGGCCGTCGGGCCTTTGGGCCCATGGAGAGGATTCAACACTTAGTTTTTTAAACGGATATTTTGTAAAACCCGACCACTGGTGGATCTGTGAAGATCTCTCGGGCACTTTGGGCCCATGGTGAGGATTCAACACTTAGGTTTTTAAACTGATATTTTGTAGAACCCGACCACTGGTGGATCTGTGAAGATCTCTCGGGCACTTTGGTCCCATGGAGAGGATTCAACACTTAGGTTTCCAAACTGATACTTTGTAAAACCTGACCACTGGTGGGTCTGTGAAGATCTCTCGGGCACTTTGGTCCCATGGAGAGGATTCAACACTTAGGTTTCCAAACTGATATTATGTAAAACCCGACCACTGGTGGGTCTGTGAAGATCTCTCGGGCACTTTGGGCCCATGGAGAGGATTCAACATTTAGGTTTTCAAACTGATATTTTCATGGTGATTTCGATACTCGTGGAGATGATTGGGGAAAAATGGAACTTCTATTGCAATCTTTTAGGCTCTAGTGGCCTTTCTTTTCAGCAGTCAAATCAAAGTATTTCTAGGGATAATACATCTTAAGTCGGGATGCATTTTGTGTGTTGGGCTCCCTTCTGTTATCAGAGTTACTGAGTAGTTTGTAGGCCCCGCGTCCTATCACTTCAGTGACGGTGTAGGGTCCTTCCCATGGCTTTTGGAGCTTACCCACGTGTCCGATCTTTCGTCTAAGGACCATGTCCCCGACCTGGAATCCCCTTCTTTTTACTCTCTTATTGAAGTGATTCCTGACCCGTTGTTGGTAAGTTGCCAGTCTTATCCCGGCAATTTCTCTCTTCTCTTCCAGCAGGTCGAGCTCATGAGCCAAGCGTTGGTTATTTGTTTTCTCATTCCAGGCCAGTGACCTCAATGTCGGGATGGCATACTCCGTCGAGATTACGGCCTCCGCCCCATATGCCATAGCGAAGGGTGTTTCACCGGTTGGTTGTCGGGGAGTGGTTCTATATGACCACAGTACCTCTGGTAATTTATCCAACCATGCTACTTTGGCCTTCTCAAGTTTCTTTTCCAGGCTGTTGAAGATGGAACGATTGGTCCTTTCTGCTTGTCCATTGGCTTGCGGGTACCTTACCAAGGAGGTATTTTGATTGATTCCATACTCGACCAGAAATGACCTGACCGGTTCAAAGTCTAAATTTGTGCCGTTGTCCATCATGATGGTCTGTGGCACCCCGAACCCACAGATGATATGATTCCATATGAACTTGACTACGTGGATGCCCTTTATAGAAGGAAAGGCCTCGGCTTCAACCCATTTGGTGAAATAGTCAGTGGCCAGGAGTACATGGGTATTTGACCTGATGGCTTTAGGGAGTGGTCCGACTATGTCCATTCCCCATCGGGCAAAAAGATGCGGAACGATTGTCGGGTTCAAGAATTCTGGTGGTTGGAGTATAGCGTCATCGTGCATCTGACAGGCTTTGCATTTATGCACATATTCCTCTGCATCCCGGGACTGGTAGGGCCAAAAGTAACCCTGGGATAGGATTTTGTGGGCAAGAGACCAGGCTCCTGAGTGGTTTCCACATGCTCCAGCGTGTATCTCTTGCATTACTATCTCTGCCTCGGAAGGAGTTACGCACCTCAGATATGGACCCGAGAAAGATCTTCTGTAGAGTTGTCCCTGGATGATCGAGTACCTGGCTGACTTCATTCTAATTTTCCTTGCCTCTGCCTTATCAGTGGGTAAAGTCCCGACACTGAGGAAGTCGATAATGGGATCCATCCAGCTCGGCTATCGGGGAACTAGACATATCAGTTCATCGGGTTCCCGAATGCTTGATGCAGAGATGAAGTCAGTCAGTACTACTCGGGTCATATCCTCACCAGTTGCAGACGCCTGATTAACTAAGTGATCAGCAGAGGTATTTTCTTCCCGAGGGATTTGGCTGAATGTTAACTTTTGAAAACCTTCGAACTCCTTGAGTACTAACACTCTGTAAGATTCCATTTTGGGGTCTCTGGTTTCGTACTCTCCGGTTATTTGTTTGACTATCAACTGGGAGTCACTGTATACGGATAGGGATTGTATTTGCAGGCTCTTAGCCAATCTTAGGCCTGATATGATTGCCTCGTACTCTGCTTCGTTGTTAGTGGCTGAGAATTGTAATTGCATCGAGGCATGTAACTTAGTCCCATCGGGAGTATGAATTTCCAGCCCGACGCCTGCTCCATTGTCGCTCACCGAGCCATCCACAAATAATTTCCATGTTTCTAACTCAACAGGTTGATCAACTTCCTCGGTTTCTCCTTCTAATAGGAAATCGGCCACGGCCTGCCCCTTGATCGAGATTCTAGGAATGTAGGTTATATCAAATTCCCAGCTCAATGGCCCATTTAGAGATCCTTCCGGAGAGATCGGGCTTTGTCATAAGTACACGAATCGGAGTGGTAGTGGGGACAATGATCCGGTGAGCTTCAAAGTAATGCCTGAGACGTCGTTTGGCATTGATCAGGGATAGAACCAATTTCTCTTGTTTGCTGTATCGGGTCTCGGGATCGGCTAGTGCCTTACTGGTATAGAAGATGGTCATCTGGAGGTTCCTGTCCTCTTTGATGAGTACATCGCTGGTTGATACTGAGGATACTGCCAGATATAAGAGTAGTACATCATCGGGCTCGGGTGTCGCAAGAATGGGAGGCTTGAGCATGTATTCTTTCAGTCGGGATAGGGCTTTAGTTTGCTCGGGCCCCCACACTTCACCCTTCTTTGCTTTGATCACCTGGAAGATGGGTCGGCATCGGTCGGTCATCCTTGCGATGAATCTGCTTAAGGCTACAACTCTTTCGGTCAGAATTTAGACTTCTTTGTGTGTGGCTGGCTCTTTCGTTTCAAGCAGAGCCTTCACTTGGGTCGGGCTGGCTTGTATGCCCGATCGGTCAACTATGTGTGCTAGGAACTGCCCTGAAGACACCCCGAATGAGCATTTGGCTGGATTGAGTTTCATCCCATGTTTCCTCAGGGTATCAAATACTTTTCGGAGATGCTCCAAGTGGTTTGTTTTCTTTCTGCTTTTGACCACTGTATCATCAATGTAAGCCTCGACCACTGTGCCCATCATTCCTTTAAATATCCTGTTCACCAGTCTCTGAAACGTGGCTCCTGCATTTTTTAGTCCGAAAGGTATAACTTTAAAGCAATAAGTACATGTCTCGGTAATGAAGGAGGTTTTTTCCTCATCTGTCGGGTCCATTGGGATTTGGTTGTATCCCGAGTAGGCATCCAGGAAAGTTAGTCTCTCGTAGCCCGCGGTAGCGTCGACCATTTGGTTTATTTTGGGTAGGGGGAAGCTGTCTTTTGGGCAGGCTTTGTTTAGGTCGGTGAATTCGACACAGACTCGCCACTTCCCGTTCTTTTCTGCACGACCACCACGTTGGCTAACCACTCAGGATACTGAACTTCCCTGATGAATCCGGCTTCGAGCAATTTTGACACCTCGTTAGCTATGATTTGGTTCCTTTGGCCCCCCATTCGCCTTTGTTTATGTAGGACAGGTCTTACATTTGGATCAACATGTAATGTGTGTCGGGCTATGGAGGGGTCGATGCTGGGCATATCAGTATGTTCCCATGCGAAGACGTCGTGATTATCTTGTAAGAATGTTGTCAGTTCATTTAATTCACTTGTGGTGAGACTTGTACCTGCGTAGGTGACTTTGTCGGGTTGGTCGGGCATTACGGATACTGGCTGCAGAGGCTCTGCAACGATCGAGGGACCCGACTCCCCGTCCTGTAGTTGCTATTTAGGCTGCGGATCCAGATCCTGATCCTCTTCCCGAGACCTCTTTCGATCGGGCTTATCCTTCATTCCTTTAATAGTGATGGCGTAACATTGCTTGGCCGCTACTTGATCCCCTTTGATATCAATTATGTCATAACCATTTGGCCCGACGCACCTCATCATTTGATGGAGAGTTGATGGTACGTCTTACATCCTATGAATCCATCCTCTTCCCATAAGTAGATTGTATGAGGGCTTCACGTCCACCACTACAAAGGTCTCGTATAGAGTCCTCTGGGCTACTGCTATGGGCAGGCTGATCTCCCTGAGTGGTTCGACTTGTTTTCCATCGAACCTGGCAATTGGATTTCGGGAAGTTACAATATCCCTCGGGTCGATCTCCAATTTGTTGAAAGCCCACTTGGTCATGATATTGGCACTGCTTCCTGGGTCAACCATGACCCTCCGGACAAGACATCCCGAGACCATCAGAGTGATGACTAATGGGTCGTCGTGTGGGACCTGTATGTCTCGGAGGTCGTCCTAGGAGAAAAGTATCTGAGACTGCCCCATTCGGTGGTGGACTTCGTTTATCCCGGCTATTCTGCTGACATGATGTGCTCTTCTCATTTGTGATCGTCTCGAACCATTGTCGCCTCGTGGGTCGGGACCTCCATGGATCATGTTGATGATTCTGACTGGATGTGCTGGGGCTTGACTCCATTGGTTGTTTTGTGCGGGTTGGTGGGCTCTTGAGCCATCCCTCTAAACATAGTCCTTCAATTCCCCTTGGGCTATCATTGTCTCGACCTGGCACCTCAGGTTCCTGCAATCATTTGTCGTATGGCCGAAATCACTATGGAAGGCGCAGTGCTTTGATCTATCCTTCTAGTCGAGGGGTTGCCTGATTGGGGGAGGAGTCTGGAAGATTCCTCTGGCCTTGTTTTCCTGGAAGAGCTTGGCAAGGGTCACTTTCAATGGGGTGATCTTCTCTTCGAATCTGGCACGCCTCTCGGGCTATGGAGGAAACTGAGATGAAGCGGGGGTCGGGGGACCTGAGCATTTGCGGTTAATTGTCTGTCGGGATGTATTTGAAGCCTTATCCTTCGACTTGATTTCCACATTGATTAATGCCGCTCTCCTGTGGGGTTGCCTCCTCCTCTTCGATCCTCAGGTGACCCTAAGCCCTATAATTGAGTTTTCTGATTCCCGAGGGTGGTCGTTTCACAAGTGACTGGTGGAACTTGGTTCCTTGGATCAGTGCCATCCTAAAGGCTTCCACGGCTAAGTACTGGTCACAGTTGTCGATGGAAGATGATTCGACATTGAATCGGGATAGGAAACTCTTGAGGGACTCGCCTTTTTCCTGAGTCATGGTAAAGAGACTCAAGATGGTATTCTTCTGCCTCTAGTTCCCGAAGTACTGGGCTACGAAGAGTTCGGACAATTGCTGCCAGCTGCCAATGGATCTCGGTGGCTGCTTCCTAAACCAGAGGAGTGGCGCGTCGATGAGACTGGTCGAGAATACTTTGCACAGTAGGGCCTCGTTCTCGGCATACATGGTCATTTTTTGGTGGATCTAGTAAATGTGCTCCTTGGGATCCTTCATTCCGTCGTAGGGAGTGAATCTGGGCATGATAAACTTCTTAAGGAAGGGTTCCCTGGTGATTTGTAAAGTGAACGGTGATTGAACCAAGTCGGCAGAGGCCTGGAAGGCCTGGCCATCTGTAGATCGGGTCCTCAGATCCTTCAAGACCTTCTTTTGGAACTCCACCATCATCTCCTGAAGTTTCTGTGATGTAAGAGGCTCTTTAGTGATGGGAACCTCGCTTGCGGCCAGGGTCTCGGCTGGTCGGTGAGAGGTTTCATCGTGCTCCTCCCGTGGTTCGGCTTGTTCTTGGATCTGCGATTGATCGGGAACTACCGGAGGGATAGTTGCCTGATTCAATCTCGCCAGGAGCTCCTCGCTCTTCTACTCCGCCGCCAGGCTTCTCGCTTCGGTGGCTTGGCTCCGTTTCTCGGCTTCGACGAGCTGCTGCAAGAGGTGCTCGATCGTTGGCGGAGCACTTGGTGGTCTGTCACCGAGGATCTGTATATCTGACTGGGATCTGGTCACCGACATGGTTAGATCTGGACGAAGAAGATGATGTTGAGGATTTTGTGGTGGTATCAGGATTTTGCTAAGCTTTTTGAGGTAGGAAGATGGTCGGAAAGATGACCTAACTTTCCCACAGACGGTGCCATTGTGTAGATACAATATTTGCTCAACCCAAAAAGATGTTTTCTCATTACTCTTTATTGGATTATATACATTTGCTCCCTAGGACTTTGGCCCATTAGGGCAACACTTCTATTTTGGAATGTTATCCTAACTTTACGCGTCAGCTACTTTGTCCCTATACTATGTCACTGACTTGAGCCTCAAATCTCTTCCAGAATGTTCTTTGGGTCGGGCCGTAGGATGAGCCTGATGATCAGGTCTTGGGACGGACCACAGAACGGACGCGTCGGTCGGCTTAGAAGGTGGGCTTTGCAATCGGGTCATCATCTCGGGTCTCTCCAGGATGGATATGGTCGGGATAGGCTTTTTCATATGGGCCGAGAAAACTCACATGTACACAGGCCCTCTTTTAGTTTATGGGCCGACTTTTTAATAAGCCCATTAAATGAAAGAATCGCGAGGCCCATCAAAAAGCCCTGGACGTTGGGAAGCGGGACGCGTGCCAGATGACGCGGAGCTGCATTTAATGCTGCAGTCATCGTAATCAATTACGAATTTGAATTTGTGGTTGAGGTGGCCTAGATGTGCATGAAATGGGTCGGGTCGTGTCGGTCCGATGCCTTGGCCCGAGCAGATGAATCATCACGCCTATATATAAGTCGTATACACCATACTTAGACCATTTTTTCGGACTATTTTGCCTTTTTTGCCTTTTTCCTACGCTGCCTTCTCCAATATCTCACTGCAACTTTCTCAAGCACTATCCGCAAACTCGAATTCGCATAACTCCAAGTTTGTCGCATCAAACTGCAAATCACAGCGATCGTGGTCGAGTACTCCATTCTGTGGAGTGTTTTGGGCCTTGTTGAGAAGCGTTTGGTCGGACGCCCTAATCCTTGCTTGGTGGTACAATTACCGGATTCTGTAAATCTTTTACCGGAGAAAACATTCGGGGGACTGCCGGAATCTTTTATACTTGTTTGTAAGTCATTATTATCACTTTTATACCTTTCATCAAATATGTCGGGGAGTGATGACACTAGGTCGGTTAGCGATCTGCAATTGACAGACACTGATGTGACAATCACCGATCCCGAGGCCTCAGTGAGCACCCCATCCTTAGGGATTATCCGAATCACTAGGGCTAGTCCACCAAAAGTTACTCAGGATGCTGGGGGTTGAGTTGCAGAGGGTGATGCTGGGATTGATCAGGGTCAGGATGTTGAGGAAGAGGAGAATTTTTGTACTGACCCTCTCCCGGCCAAGTACAGGAAAGACGCCCAACTTAAGAGCCTCGGGGTTCCCGAAGGGGTGAATGTTAGACATTATCCTCGGGACAAATACTTTAGGATTAGTGTGGGTTTGAAGGATGGGGAGATATTGCTCTCCTCATTCCACCTTGCCGTATTAAAATTTCCTATTCACCCTTTCTTCCTTCTGGCCTTGGCCACCTTGGGTCTGGCACCCCTTCAAGTGGGTTCCAATTTTTATAGGATCCTGGCCATGATCCTATTGATCAACAAAGAACTGAACCTAGACTTAGGTTTAGCCGAGCTCCTATTCTCGTACAAACTTCAGGAACTGAAAGATAATAGGGGTCGGTACAACCTAACCTCATATGTTAAGAGAAAGTTATGTGACAACGTCCCGGCCTCCAACAAAGGATGGAAAGAAAAGATGATTGTAGTGAGTGGGAGGTGGAGGCATCCCGACGCCATAAACATACCCGTCAGCCATGTTTTCCAACCGACCCGACTTCCCGAGTTTAAGAGTTTCCATACCAGAGCTTCATGCCATTGTGATCTGTGTAATGATAAGTTGGGTATGCTAATGATGGGTTTCCTTCAAGCTCCTCAGGAGAAAAGGGAGGTCGGGTACATAAGATCCCGATTTTAACTGTTGCAGGCCAGAATATGGAGTCGGGATTTAAGGGATAGCCAAGTTTGCCTGACCGGGTCTATATTGCAGGAGTTTGTATCGGGAGCATCCGCGTCATCGATCGCCTCGGGTTCTACTGTGACTACGTCCGGATTGAAGAAATTGAAGTCCAAGTCATCAACAACCAAAAAGGTGGACTTTGCAATCGGGTCATCATCTTGGGTTAAAAGGTGGGCTTTGCAATCGGGTCATCATCTCGGGTCTCTCCAGGATGGATATGCTCGGGATAGGCTTTTTCATATGGGTCGGGAAAACTCACATGTACAACAAGTCATTGCAGTTTCAATTCTTAGAGATGGTAGACCCTTAAGGCCACGTCTTTGTCTTTGTTTTTATTTTTATTTTTTATAGGATTGTAGGCCCTTAAGGTCAAATAATAAAAAAAAATCAATAAAAAAAAATAAGAGAATTTTTCATTCCTTGAAAAAATTTGTGTGAATTTTTGGATATTTTTTAAATTTTTTTTTCCCTTGCTATGATTGTGGGTATTTGTGCTTTGTTGCGTATATCTACAAGTGATCCAAATTAAGTTTGGGGGAGGAGATCAAGTGCTTCAATGTTGAATCCAGAATTAAGCTTCAAGGGTAATTGTATCTGTTCTCATACTTTATTTTTGACCATGGGGACATGGTCTCGTTTAAGTTTGGGGATGAGGGTATAGGATTACAAGGAATGAAAAATTTTAAATTTTAAAATTTTGGACCAGTTATTTGTTTTCACGCATGATTGATTTGCATTACAATTTGATTGAGTTCATGTTTATGATGTATGAGTAGTATGTGTTGTGATATTCCCATTCATGAGAGTAATGGTTAGATCGAGTTAGTGAAGTGGTGTGGTTTTACGTGGGTGAGTGAATGAGTGAAATTGAAATTAAGAAAGACGACTTTGACCTATAAGCACAAACACACATTCACTATGGGAAATAGGTTGATCTTTGACAATGTAGTTAAAAATAATAATTTTGCCACAATAAAAGGGGAGAAGGGGATATGTTGTGGTTGAAACGAAGAGAGTTGAAAAGTTATTTTGAGAAAATAAAATGTAAAAAGTAGTTCTTCAATCTAAGTAACTAGGGATGGCAAAAAAACCCGCTCCGCCCCAAACCCGCCCCGTTTATCCACCCTGCCCCGCCCCGTTTAGCTAATCGAGGCGGGTATGGGGCGGGTATCAATTCCCCGATTATAATCGGGGCGGGTATGGGGCACCCCCGCCCCGCCCCGAACCCGCCCCGATTAGGTATATATATATATATAAATTTATATACATATATATATATATTCTCCTTAATTATAAATTTATATATATATATAAAAATTTATACATATATATATTCTCTTTAATTATAAATTTATATATATATATATATATTCTCCTTAATTATAAATTTATATATATATATATAAATTTATATACATATAAATTTATATACATATAATATTCTCCTTAATTATAGATTTATTGTTTGATTTTTATTTCATATAGATTTATTCTAGAAAAAAAATCTAGAATAATAATATTAATTAGAAATAAAATAATATTATTTTTTATTATTAAAAAATATATTTTTAATAAAAATAATACGTAATCGGGGCGGGGCGGGTCGGGTCGGAAAAATAAAAAATTAAATGGGGACGGGGCGGGTATGGGGCGGGAAAAAATAATCGGGTACGAGTACGGGGCGGGTGATACCCGCCCCGACCCACCCCATTGCCATCCCTATAAGTAACCGAGCCTTGGTATTACCAATATCACTGTTCGCGTTTAAAGGGAAGAAGACTGATGAGCATAAATCCCATGGAAGAAGCTCGGGCCCAGTTGATTGGGACTAAAAATCCCCGCTGGAAAGTTCGAAGACTTAGAAAGACAAAAAGGGATAAAAGTGAAAAGATGAGTTTTTATTAAAAATGACAAAGTCTTATCAATGATAGGAGAAGAGAAATTGAAATATCATAGTCGAGTGTTCACAAGATCACGAAAGGTTGTTTGGACTGAGAGTAGAAAGTAGCAAAATCATTCACTTTAGTGGGAACCATTCATGACACAAAGCTCGATATAATTATTGTTCGGTAGTGAATGGGAGTATTTGCATTCATTCTGTCTTTTGCATTATATCATGATTTAATTGAACTTGTGTGTGGACTCATGACTATATGATTACAGAGAACTGAGATGTTTGTAGGTACCATCACTGGAAACCTTCACGAGACTTCACTCATCCACTAAGGGTAACCTAGGGGTTTAAAAGGCTTGTTACACGTGCTAAGTGTAATCGTCGACCCTCATGAAAGCAAGGGATTAGGTTAGATTAGTTAGAATAGATAAAAAATAAATCATCACAAGAAAGTTCCCTGAGTTTATTGCTAAAGGACTAGCAAATGTAAGTTTGGGGGTGTGATAGGTGTCAAATATAAGACATTTTGACCCCTTAACTCACTATTGTTACGTCCTTTCATTTCATTATTTGGTATTTTTATGATGTTTGTGTGTTAAAAGCATGTTTCAGGAGCTTAAGGAAGAAATGGAGCTAACTTCGGTGAATTAACTGAAGAGTGTGTTCTTTCTATTCAAAGAGGAGAGTTAAAGAGGCAGTTTGAGACAAAATGGCACTCAAAGGGTAAAAATGGCATTTCCAGACGCCGTCATCTTCAGTAAAAAGTATCGTGGGTTCAAGGTTGTCATTTTGGTGCATGCACGGAGAAAAGTGGTTTTCCATAAAATACCTACGCTTGTGCCTACACTTTCAGTTTCAAAAAGTGGCTGGAAAATAAATTTTTATGCTTAGAGGTACGCTTGGACCTACGCTTAAAGCGTAAGCCAGGTACGCTTGAAGCATAGCTACGGCGAGTTTTATGGTTTTTTCATGGTTTTTGCTTGTTCTACCCGCGATTCGATTTGAAGACGTGCATGTGACTCCAGACCTCTATATACATGTATATACGCCTATATATATGAGAAGTTAGGGTTTGCATGAGGTAAGGAGTGAAAAGATTGAAAATGACCTCTTTATACCATTGCTTATATATACACGATCATATATCAGAGAAATGGGGGAAGTTCATTAGGGTTCAGAGGGTTGTTGTTCAATCGTGAGTTTTGGAGGTTCACGTTCATTCAGGGAGGTTCATTCATTCAGAATTATTGTTGTTGAGAGCCGTATTCAATCCTAGAGATCCGGAGAAGAATACCATGGAGATCGTTTCTACATCACCAATGCAATCACCTTCCACCATGGCCAACTAACTTGGTATCTAGGATTTTCTAACAAAACCCTAGCCAAGTAATGTAGTCCTATCATTATTTTCAATTGTAACCAGGGGAAACTGTTGACCATACTGTGATGATTGTAATAGTTAAGAGACCGTTCTAATTTGCAATATAAAATTATATGTTTGTTCTAAATTCTTGTCTTAGATGGAATGAATGTATTATTTTGCACAACTACGATTATTCACTATGGGCTGGAACTCGGATGTTTAATTATAGTTTTCTACATAATGGTGGTAATGAAACTTGAAACCCTAGGTTGACACAGGCCAAGCCTTGGCGATTTAATATAGACATGTTTTAGTTTATTTTCATGCATTAGGAGTATATTAGAGTAATATAATATGCATGCACTAGTTAGGTTAGTCATGAGATGGGTTGTCGCAATCCGGTTGATGGTATTCTTTTTTGGGGATCGTATTTAGTTAACTGCGGTATGACCTGATTCACAGTTATGGATCGCCCTCTTATAATTGTTTCATTGATGAACTATATTATGCGGTTAGTGGTGGAGCGATAAAAATCCTAGTTTTCTCTCTCATCTGAATCACAACAAATTTACTTTGCTTTTTAGATAATTTTAATTAAAATAGATAATTTGGTCTTTGACCACCCAAACAAACCATTTTCATAAATTTTAATTCAGTGTTTTTGAATTGTTAAAGTGAACAATCTTAGTCTTTGTGGGATCGATATCCCTTACTCAAGCCATTGTTATTTTATAACTAATACGTGCACTTGCGTAGGGTAAAACCTAAGGCATCTTTAAGCTGTTGTTTTTAACCACATATTTTGTACACACCTGACACACATCAGACATACCTACCTTCGAGGGTGGTCCGGATCCGTTGGCGGAGGATGACCTTAGAGCAAGTTACCAATGGATTCGACATGTTGAAAGTTCATGATGATGATGTGAGGGTAATGATTACTTCTTATTAACTTATGAAAGATGTCGGTGGTTGGTGGAAGTTGATTGCCAACACAAGGGATATAAAGGCAATGACTTGGATGGATTTTCAGACTCTTTTCTTGGGGCGATTCTTTCCACTGCTTGCTAGGATGGGGATGAGAGACTGTTTTTCTAAGTTGGCTCAAGGAGAGATGTCTATCACCAAGTACGAGATTCAGTTCAACAATTTATCTCGCTTTGCACCATAGATGGTGTCGGATGAGGAGGTTAAGGTTAACCGTTTTTAGAAGGGTTTAAAAGACAATCTCAAGTCAAAGATTATAGTGCTTAACATGTTGATTGATCGTGATGTCGTCACAAAGGCATTGGTTGCTGAGGAGGATACTAGGGAGTACCCATAGTTTCGTGACTCGAGGGCTAAAAGTTTCGCAAGTTCTTCTTCGATATGTGGAAACAAGAAGAGGCAACGTGAGTGTACTTCAGTTCCTATTGCATAGTAACAACAGCGTCAGGCACAATCTACACCTTCTTCTCGTGCATCTTCAGGTTCTAATCATCGGGATATTATTTGTTTTCAGTGCTGTCAGCTACGATATACGAGACCACTGTGTCCAACTCATCGACAAGGATAGAGCAGTGATACATGATATATTATAGGTTACTTTTAGTGTGGGCAGTCGGGTCACATTATCACGTATTGTCCACAACTAGTCAGTGGCACTTCTATGAGTGGGACTGGGCAGCAGTCGAGGGCTACTCAGTCGGCAGTTCAGTCTGGGTACAAGACACCATAACAGCCAGTACAGTTAGTTCAGGGTTCACATGCTATGACTTCTACATCGACCATTCAACAGCCACCATGACCTAGGGCACCACAGTAGGGAGAGAATTCTCAAGGTCGTGGGTACGCAGCCACACTTGCAGCAACAACCTATAGTGCAACAGGACCATCTGTAATACGAGGTATCTTTCCTATGTATGGTTGTTGGACACGTGTTCTTATTGATTATGGAGCTTCACATTCATTTATTGCTTTTGCTTTTGTATCTGTTTTGGCTATACATGTTTCCTACCTTGATGTGGCATTATGTGTTGACACACCGGTTGGTAGTAGTGTGTACTTATTTAGAGTGTGTCATGGATGCAAGATTATGATTATAGGACGATCAGTAAAGTTCGACTCCGTTCTTCTTGACATGACGAGTTTCGACGTCATCTTTGGTATGTATTAGTTATCTACCTTCTATGCACAGATTGATTGTTTTTGAGGTCATGTGTCTGTGTGCACGCCTAAGGGCGAGCGCTTCCACTTCTTTGGTGATCGCAGCGACTCTTCTATTTCTTTATATTATTTGTGGAGTCATGATGTATCAAACTTTTTGTTGGCAAGTTTATTGGCCATCGATGAGGTGTGTGGTTATGTTGAGGTACCGCATGTTGTGGGCGAGTATTGGGACATTTTTCCCAATGACTTGACTTTGTTGCCTCTGCTTCGCGAGGTAGAGTTTGTTATTGACCTTGTATCGGGTACCGATGTTATATCTATGGCACTGTACCGGATGGCACCGGCAGAGTTAGAGGAATTGAAGGAGAAAGTAGATGATCTAAAGGTGGAGGGATTTATTCTGCCTAGTGCTTCATCGTGGGGTGCCCCGATCCTTTTTCCTAAGAAAAAGGATGGTTCACTACGGTTATGTATTGATTATCGTAGGTTAAACCGGGTAATGATCAAGAATAGGTATCCATTGCCACGGATTGATGAATTGTTCGATCAACTGAAGGGATCTAAGTTTTTCTCAAAGATTGACTTAAGGTCCAGTTATCACCAATTATGGGTCAGGTATGAAGACATTTCGAAGACTGTTTTTCGGACACATTATGGTCACTTTGAGTTCCAAGTTATTCCCTTTGGTTTGACTAATACACCAATGACATTTATGGATCTCATGAACCATATTTTCCACGAGTTCTTGGACAATTTTGTTGTAGTGTTCATTGATGAAATTCTTGTGTACTCTCCTACAAAAAGCGAACACGAGGTTCATCTTAGGACCATTCTTCAAATCCTAAAAAAGCACCAATTATTTGCTAAGTATAAAAAGTGCGAGTTTTGGCTTTAAGAAGTGAGGTTTTTGGGGCATGTTGTTTTTGGAGGTGGTATTTTGGTTGATCCTTCGAAGATAGAAGCGATGATGAGTTGGAATCATCCGACTAATGTTTTTGAGGTCTGTAGTTTCCTTGGCTTAGCGGGTTACTATCAATGATTTGTGAAGGACTTTTCTTGTTTGGTGATTCCTATAACTCGCCTCACGCGAATGGGTGTTAAGTTCGTGTGGGATAACAAGTATGAAGAAGCATTCCTAAAGTTAAAGACGCGTTTGACTATGGCTCCGGTCTTGATTATTCCTGAGCGCAGCGTTGGTTATGTGATCTATTATGATGCTTCTCGTGAGGGACTAGGTTGTGTACTTATGCAGTCCGAAAGAGTTGTGGCTTATGGGTCTCGACAGTTGAAGACTCACAAGCGGAATTATCCTAAGCACGATTTAGAGCTTGCAGCGGTCCTTTATGCACTTAAGGGGTGGCGTCATTACTTGTATGGTAAGAGGTTCGAGGTCTTCTCCGATCACAAAAGTTTATAATATATTTTTACGCAACAGGATTAAAATCTACGACAGCGTCGTTGGGTTAAGTACATGGAGGACTACGACTTTGCACTTAAGTATCACACGGTAAAAGCTAATGTAGTGGCGGACGTGTTGAGTAGCAAGTCGCAAGCATCATTATCTAGCATCTTCATTCGTGAGTTGCGGATGATGGAGGACATAGCGGAGTTAGATCTTCAGTTCCGTGATAGTAGGGAGTCACAAATGACTTTATTTAGCATGGTAGCACAACCTTCACTTGTGGGCCATCTAATTGAGGCTCAGGGACAAGATGACAACATTGTTTCGGTTCGCACTCGCATTGCTAGTGGCGAGGTTGTCGACGATTGGGTTTCGCACTCCGACGGGGGTTATCATTTTAGGGGTTTAATTTATGTACCGCAAACTTTCCGTGAGTAGGTATTGCAAGTGTTTCATTGTTCCAAACTTGTAGTTCAGCCGGGCGGCACGAAGATGTATCACAATCTCCGATGCCATTTTTGGTGGCAAGGAATGAAAAAATCTATCGTAGATTTTGTGAGCCGTTGTCTTACTTGTCAGTAGGTTAAAGTTGAGCATCGAGGATCTGCTAAGTTGTTGAACTCGTTACAAATTCCAGAGTGGAAATGGGAGCACATTTGTATGGACTTTGTGATAGGGTTACCGAAGACGAAGAATCAGAAGGATATAGTATGGGTGTTCATGGATCGATTGACGAAGACTGCACATTTTCTACTCATCCGTGAGATGGATAATGTAGAGGTTTTTAATAGGTTGTACGTGAAGGAGATCGTTAGACTTCACGGGGTTCCTGTTACAATTGTTTTGTATCAGGATTCGCGGTTCATGTCATGGTTTTGGAAGGCTTTTCAGACTGTCTTGGACACGCAACTATGGTTTAGTACCATTTTCCATCCTCAGACAGACGGTCAGCCAGAGCGTACCATCCAAATTCTTGAGAATATGTTTCATGCTTGTGCTATTGATTTCAGAGGTAGTTGGGAGGAGCATTTACCATTGGTCGAGTTCGCGTACAATAACATTTATCAGTCCAACGTTATGATAGCACCTTTTGAGGCATTATACGATAGACCATGTCGTTCACTGACTTGTTGGGCTGAGGTTGGTGATGTTTCACTCTTGGGACCCAATATGGTTCATGAGGCAACCAAGAAGATTAGGATTGCACGACAGCATTTGGTTACAACACAAAGCTGACAGAAGAGCTACACGAATCAACGTAGACGTCCCTTATTCTTTGAGGATGGTGATCATATGCTTCTGAAGGTCTTACCTTGGAAGGGTTTGATACGGTTCAGAAAGAGCGGCAAGCTTTCACCACGGTACATTGGTCCTTTCGAGATTTTAGAGTGTATCGGCGAGGTGGCATACCATTTAACATTGCCACTGGAGTTGTCGAGGGTTCACAATATTTTTCATGTATCTATGTTTCACAAGTACGAGCTGGATCCATCCCATGTCTTGATTTGGGTGGATGTCAATGTTGCCGAGAACGTGTCATATGAGGAACGACTAGTGAGGATTTTCGATGCGCGAGAGCAGGTTTTGCGGGGCAAAACCATTACATTAGTTAAGGTCTTATAACAACATCGCTGCATCGAGGAGACGACTTGGGAGCGTGAGCGCGAGGTTCGGGAAAAGTACCCGGACTTGTTCCCTTTTTTAGGTACGCCTTGAATTCGATGATGAAATCTCCTAAGGTGTGGAGGTTGTAACGTCCGGTATTTTCACGCCTAAATTAAAACTTTAATTATTAATTAAATGCTTATGTGATTATGTGTTTAACATGCTTTACGTATATTACTTGTTAGTTGAATCCGTAAGTTGCATGTTGTATTTTCATTTTGTGAATAATGAAAAGCGTTGAAACAATTTCAGAAATTTAATGACCTAAGGGCACAATGGTATTTTCATTAGTGTAGAGATAGTGGGAAATCCTAAAAAGTTGGCTAAGTGTTGGAATAATACTTGAGTGACATTGTTGTGATTAAAGTGGAAGGCTTTGGGTAAATGGAAACAATTCTATCATAATGCCACACTTGTAAATAGATTATAAATGGGTTAGTCATCTTTGACTTTAGTAACCCACTTTAGTGTTGTCACTTTATCAACCCTTAGATCTCAACCACTTTCTCCCATCTTTAATCTCAACATTTAGATGTTAAGGCCTTGTTTGACAAGTGTATAAGGATTTTATGCATTTAATTCAAGTCTTCCATTTGCAAGACTTCATTTGGACCCTTGGATATTTTCTCTCTTTTTCTAACTCAATATCAACCCTTAGATTGTGAAAGGTTGTGAGTGGAGAATCTCTACCATCTTGGTATTCTATTTGAAAGACTAGCTTGTGGCCCTTGGATATCTCTTCCACTTTCCTACATCCCTCCTCAACCATTGGATCCAAAATATCTAATGGGTCTTGATACATATATCTATATGTGTTGATTTAGCCTTCCATTCTCTTCAAGAACACACACATTCTACCCACACAAATGGGTTTTCGGCCACACCTTTCTTTGGTTGATTTTTGCTTCAACCTTGCTCACATCTCCTCTCCATGCTTGATTGGTGATGATCTCTTGTGTTGGGTCACTTGGGGTGATGATCTTGGACTTCATTTTGGGTTTTTCTTACAAACCCTAGCTTTGAAATCTCTTGAAAGACTTTGTCTCAAGTTTGTGATATTTATTTCGCCCACTCTTGATTGTCTTGTTGAAGGTTGATAACTACACTTTCCTCCAATTGAATGTCACTTGTAGTGCCTCTTGAATTCACTCTTTAATATAAATTGGGTAAGTTCCTCTTTCTTAGGCCTTCTTGTTCAAGAATCCTAGTATAGTTATATTGAGTGATTGTTTCATCCTTGTGGTTAAGGCCACTTTAAGTTGATTAAAGCTATAACTATCACTCTTGTAACCTCTCTTGTATTCATTGTTATATCGCTATCTTGGGAGAAATTGTGTTGATTGGAATTCACATTCTTGGGAAACACCTTGCACCATTGGTAAATCTTCCTAGGGCCTCTCTTGTGCGCTTGATATCTCACCCTTTCTTGGACTTGAGGTAGGTGAAAAATGAGTCGCTTTGGTTTTGCGTAATGTGGGTATGTATGTGTATATGCGATTTATATACTTGTTGAGTCATTACAACCTAGAAGTGAATTTAAGTCCCCTTTAAAGCATGATGTTATGACAATAAATGCTTGTTGTTGAAATTTCTTATATGTGAATAAATATGAGCATGTTGGCATTCTTGAGAATGATATGTGAAAATATGATGAATGACATATTTAATTTGGTGCATGGTTCAATTGGGACTTAGTTACATATTGAGTACACTTGTTTGTGTGATATATATTTGGTGTTGGTCTATGCCGGTCATGTAACCATGTGTGAATAGACTTGTGTCAGATTGTAGCAACAACTGGCCAGGAGGTGTTTCCACAACCTACGGAACTAGTAAGTATGGAAATTGTTCCAACCCTTTTTCTTTACGGGTCGTCTCGTATTTTCGATATTCCTTGTTGTGTGTGTACATCATCTCAAGTGAACGATTTATGTGACACTTTATATCGGTTGACCATAGTGGATAGTATGTGTACCATGGGTTGGTGTCGAGTCACATTGCATTTGATTTGCTTCCATGTGATTATATTGCTTATATTGATACATGTCTTATCATTATGTAATGTTGATATTAAGCATGTTGTACGAATTGTACGTTGGGTTCGATGGGGTCCCGGATTAGCGTGAGAGCCATGTGGGATAAGAGGACCAACCTAGGATTAGTAGTATGTACCTTAGGTGGGTTTTACCACTCGGATGACCGGGATTGAGGCGGTAACGCTTCCTCTACTGAGCTAGTGAGCTCACCCTATTATTTTAAACATTTTTCAGGTGATGATTCCATTACGGGAGGCCCGTAGTCTCTCATTGGTAATGTAGCGTTTTGTCTGCTCTTCTATACTTGTGGTGGCGGACCGCACTCTTTTGTAGAGCATTGAAGGAGTAAATACACATATGCTTTCTTTTTGTAACATGTATAACTTAAATTATGAGAACCTTATTTTTTTGTCGGTTAGCATGTTAGCCGGGTAGTTATATTTAATGTACGTCCCTTGGAGCGCTATGCGTGCTAACTTTTTTCTTTTGGTGCACTTCAGTGCTGGAAATAATAGACTACACTTTATTTTGTAAAAACCATGACATGTACCGCCTTAGAGCGCCTTGTTGATTGAATCCTTAAATTGCTTCACTTTAGTGTTGATAGTCGCAGTTTCATCATTATTGTTGATATTCAATAATTTACCGGAAAATGGCATTTTTCTTGGTTTATAAATAAACCCTTTCGGTTTCTAAAGAAAAACCCTTTTTTGCTCACTCCCGTAGCCTAACTAGCTTTCTCGCTTTGAAAATGATCCTTAAATCAATTTTTATAAAGATTTTAAACTTTAAAGGCTGGCTATATTTAAAACGGAGACCGAGGGCATGAATGATCATTTTATAAAGTTTTAAGAAGGATATTTAACATTTTCAAAAAATGCCCCAGTAGTTGTTCAAGATCTCGGTAAAAGTCCCAAGATCTCGGTGCAGTAGTGTTTTGACACTCCTAGCTCTTGGGCAGTTTCTCTCACTTTTCCGCCATTAGGTCACTGACTACCACTTATCCGAGACCTCGGTGAAATTCTCTACCGTGTTCTTATGATTATTTCTCTCTTTGCTTCGATAATTCACCTATGTTATTTATTGGTAGCCTTTTATATTGAATGAGGGGTCTTAAGGTAAAGGTTCACGTGAGTGAGGCATCGTAATCCATTTTCATTTCTTCCGCTTTAATTACCATTTTGGACTTTTTTGTACTGTTGTACCGCGTATTCCACTTTCACGTCACCCTTGGAATCTTAGGGCCTCGGGGGCGAGGTCTTGGGATTTCAAGGCGTGACATGGATAATGGTTGGTATGTATCGTAACAATTTTGGAAAGTGTCAATAGTTAAATTGTTCGTCATGTTTGGCAAAGCTTCTGCTTCTGCTTTTACTCAGAAGAAAAAGAGAAATAAAAGTCATTTTGAGAAGCTAGTACCTATAGTTTTTTTGTAACGCTCTTCTAAAGCCCAGAAGCACTTCTAAATTTTTTGTCAAACACGATTTGAAATATCTTTTTTCCTCCAAAAAGCCAAAAGTATCTTTTGAAAAGCCAATCCAAATATTGTGGTTGCAAACTATGATTAAGATTCAAATGGTTTTCCAAAGTTACATGAAATTTCAAAATGTGTTATTCTTACTTTTATCAATAGTTATTGGTATGATAATCTCACTTTTGTGTGAAAGGTTGGATCAATATTTCCTAAATAAGTACTTCCTATTATAAATAAGTGAAACATCTTATATTTTAATGAAAAGAAAAAGAACACTTATTTTGAAACAAATGAAAATGAAAACATGAACCATTCTATGTTTTTCACACGGATGGAGCACTATAAATCTATTATATATATTTATCAATAAGAAAACAAATATTATCAATTCCAAAATTGTGTCGAAATATATTAGAAAGCCATGAAGGCTAAATTTGTCACTAAAGATTCAATAGTTTCTTTGTTAAAAATCCATGTACTAATAGTATTAGCTAATCCATCTCAATATTTAGAAGTCCATATCATTTTTAAACTCTAGCGAGATTTTATGATTCGCTAATTTAGCTTTACATTAATTTTCTTGGAGGTGTTCAAATTCGAAATGGAATAAACCTCGAAGAGAACGGAAAAGATTCTCGAAGTTCATTCAGTCTCTCAAAAGAGTAGCCCAAGACACGAGTCATAAAATTCGAGATAACACTAGGTCGATCTTGACTTTTAAGTACTAATTCACCCCTTTGAGATTATAGAAGATCATTCAATAGGAAGAAGATGAGTTAGTTTTTGCTTGAATCAATAGGCCTATCGCAAAGGTATTGTGGACCACAAGCACGTGCATAAACCTCTCTTCAACTATCGTTGTTTTGGAAGTGTCTTGCACGTTTATAACTAGAGCTGACAATTCGTGTCAACAAGTTAACCCACATGTCAATAGGACAATCTGATACTAGTCGACACGAAAATCAAACATTTTAAATATGACACAATCCAACACGAAAAATAAAAAATAAAAATAAAATTGAAATTGAAATTGACACGATTCAGTAATAGTTTATTAATATATATTTCAATCCATGATCAATTAGATAACAGAAAAAATCAGCAAATAAATATAACAATAAATATTATCGTGTTAAACGTGTTAAGTCGTGTCAGAAATTACCAATTCTATTTATAACTAGACTTGGTTGAGCATGCAATGTCCCGAGAATGACCTTTTTGTCCGTATAAAGGTGACATAACAGATAAAAATACCTTTAGTTGGGGCAATTAAATCAAATCAAATATCCTGAAAAGTTAGTATAATTTTTGTACTATTAATGAGCAGCTTGAATCTTGACCTCCACCGTCAGGATGATAAAATCATTGTAGTTTACCCTACGAAATATAAATGATTAATAAAAGGAAAGACACTAATTCTTACCAAAGGCCATTATGCCAAGCAATACCTGCCCTTGCTCCCAAATGAGAGGTCATGGGTTCGAATCTCAGTGAATACAGTCTGTGTGCTTAACTTAAATTTTTTTTAAAAAAGAACAGTAAGGGTCTGCTTGGTTTATATTCAGTTTTTTTAAAATAGTTTTTTGAAAAGTCGGTTATAAAAATGACTGTTTTCAGATAACTCATTTTTAATGTTCTCAGAAAATTGTTTTCTATTATCAGAATTCTACATAAATCAATTTTTAGAGATACAAACCAAACATGTCTAATTGTTAAGCGAAATTGGAAATATAGGGTGTGTTTGGAAAACCTATTTTTTGTATTTGTTTTCTGTCTTCAAATACAAAAACTGTATTTGTATTTATCTTTATTTTTTCAGCAAAAACTAAAAACAAAAAAGCGTTTGGATCAAAATTTGTATTGAAAAATAAAATGGTATTGGTGGCCGGCGGTGGCGGGGGGCGATGGTGGTGGTGGTGGGTGACTGGCGGCGGGTGGAGGCAGCGGCGGTGGCGCCCGGCGGCGGCGATCGGTGGCGGGGGGTGGTGGTGGTTAGTGGCGGCAGCGATGGGGGCGGTGGCGGAGGTGGTACCCTAAGGGCCCGTTTGAAAAATGGTCTGGTGTGGTTTTGTCTGGCTATATTGGTCTTCATTGGTCTGGGCTGATTTTGTTTGGTCTTGTGTGGTTTTGTAAAGAGTAGTGGCCAGCGGGGCCCACCATGAATTATATATATATATAGAAATAGAGAGTATAGTGGTCAGCGGGGCCCACCATGAATTATATATATATATATAGAAGGGTAATTTGCACTAACACCCCTTGAGGTTTGGTTTTGCTTGCCATGACATCCCAAATGACCAAAATACCCTTCATAAAATTCGAAAATATTAAGGGTAATGTGAAATGACCTTTATGCCCCAACCCCAAATATATAAAATTTCGAAAAACATATATATAAATTCGAAAAAATATATATAAATTTCAAAAAAATGTATAAAATTCGAAAACAAATATTTAAATTTTGAAACAAATATATAAAATTAGAATAAAATATAAATTTTTTTCAAAATATATATAAATTTCAAAAAATATATATAATTTTTTGAAAGAATATAAAATTCTAAAATATATATATATTTTGAAAAAATTTTAAATTCGAATATATATATTTCAAAATATATATATAAAATTAAAAATATATATATTTTCAAAAACAAAATTCAAAACATTATATAATTTCATAAAACATATATAAATTTCAAAAAATATATAAAATTTGAAATATATATATATATAAATTCAAATATATATATATATATATATATATTTAATTTGAAAAATATATAAATTCGAAAATATACATATTTTTTGAAATTTATATATTTTTTTCGAAATTATATAATTTTTTGAATTTTGTTTTTGAAAATATATATATTTTGAATTTTTTATTTTTTTTTGAAATATATATATATTCGAATTTATATATTTTTCAAATTTTATATACATATTTTCGAATTATATATATATTTCAAATTTTATATATTTTTTTGAATTTTTTATATATATTTTGAATTTTATATATGTTTTTCAAAATTATATAATTTTTTGAATTTTGTTTTTGAAAATATATATTTTGAATTATATATATATATTTTGAAATATATATATTCTAATTTAAATATTTTTCAAAATATATTTATATTTTTGAATTTTATATATTTTTTGATTTTATATATATATTTTGAAATTTATATATTTTATTCTAATTTTATATATTTTTTTCAAATTTTAAATATTTGTTTTTGAATTTTATACATTTTTTCGAATTTTATATATTTTTTCGAAAATCAGCACCTAGGTGGAATAGATGTAAACCTGAGGGGTTGTTAGTGCAAATTACCTATATAGAAAGAGAGAGTAAAAAATAGTGGTCAGCGGGGTCCACCATGAATTATATATATATATATATATATAGAAAGAGAGAGAGAGAAAATATGATGTGTAGTGGAATGCGGGGCCCACCTAGCATTTGTAGGGAAAAACATTCTTAAATTGTAAAACCAAAGTCCATTTGGTCTTTAAAAGAAAGCAAAAACAAGTCAAGACCAAACCAAACTAAAAATCAAAGTGCAAAAAAACTAAAAAAACAACTAAAAGTTGTATTTGGTATTTTCATCACTTTTATCCACTATTCACATAAAACAATTTTTTTGGAAAAAAAAAAAAGTGAACAGTAAACACGTTTGTTAAACGTGTTTTTATTTTTGAAATAAGTGAACAGTAAAAAAAAAGAAAACTGTTTTATTGTGATCCAACAACCCGTAATGTATTTAGAAGTACAATTTGGGATATTACAATTAGGGTCCGTTTGGATACCCTGTTTTTTGTTTTTGTTTTTTACTATTCACAAGACTAAAAAAAAAAACACGTTTGGCAAACGCGTTTACTGTTCACTGTTTTTTCCCCAAAAAAACTGTTTTCTGTGAATAGTGTGTAAAAGTGATGAAAACACCAAATACAACTTTTAGTTGTTTTTTGAGTTTTTTCACTGTTTAGGTGGTAAAAACAACGAAAACACCAAATTCATAAAATACAATTTTCATCAAATAAAAGTGGTGAAAACACCTTCATCCAAACGCTTTTTTGTTTTTAGTTTTTTCCTGAAAAAACAAAGACAAATACAAAAACAGTTTTTATATTTGAAGACAGAAAACAAATACAAAATACAGGATTTCCAAACGCACCCTTAGAGCCCATTGGCCCCACATTTCAAAATTCAAAATAAATATGGGGTTTAGAAGAAAGTAAGACACAAACGTCTTGAAAGTGCGTGGACAAGAAAATCTACCCTCCCAATCCAACGCGGCAATATATTCTTTCGAGTCTCCATCCCTTTTGAATTTGAAATATATGCTAAATGCAGCCTCCACGCACATATATATACACACACACATGTATATATATACACACATCTATATACCCCTATATCTGATTGCGCGCTCCTCTGCAATTCAAATCAAAAATTAAAGCGCAAAACACAGACCCTAACCCTAACCCTAACCACAAACACCACACCCACTCTCCCAATGATTCTAACAATCTTCTACATATCTTCAATCATATCTCTCATTATCTTCCTCATGTTTTGAATCACATTAAATTTTGGCCTCGGATCAAATCAAAACCATCCAGCATTGTTTTGGGTAACCCCTAACAATAAAAATCTTGTTTTGAATCCACATTTTCTTCTTGAAAATGGGGGAGGAAGGGGGTTTGAAGAGTGTTGCAGATGGGTCTTTCGGGGTCTCCAGATCTGAGTCAAAGGTGGGCTTTTCTCTTCTCAATGTGTGTGTGCGTGTGTTTGTTTAAGGGAATTAATGTTTTTAATTTTTATTTTTGCTTGTATGTATTTATAATTTATTTTTGTCATGGGGTGTTCTTTGTAGTTAATTGAGGGGAAAAAGCGGAGTGGCGCTGAATTTGGGGAAAATTCGGAACTTGGGCAAAAGCGAGTGAAAATGCGAGATCTTGAATCGCTGATCTCGTCCGAAGGTGATTACTTTTTGAGTTTACAATCTATGTTGGTTCTAGTTCTTTAGGCGGAGTGACTTGATTTTGTTATTTCATTTGTATACACATAATTGCTCACACTTAATAGGCTTGTACATGTATTTAAAAATTGGTATTTAGTGCTCAAATGCATATTTTGCGTTTGGGAGCACTGAGTTATTGTTTTGTAATTGGAATAATTAGTTCAATTTTAAGGCGCTGATTCGGTGATTACCAACATACCTGTATTTTTGTGAGAATGTGCATTGTATTGAGTCATCTGAAGGTAAGTCTGTGTGAATTTGTAATGGAGGTTGGTTCTTGTTCTCAAGCAGGAGAGATTTGATTTGGTTATTGTATACACACACTCGGTGACTGGCCACACACACACACACACACACACACACTTGTAGATGTGCATTTCTGTTGTATGGTTGTGATTTGTTTTAAGGACTGAAATGCATGCCATAAAGACATCATTTTCAGAAGAAATCTAGTCTTCTATCATTTTATTGTCTTCACACCTTCATAAAAAAATTACTGATGGTTTGGGATCCTCATTTCCCTTGATTTGAGTGGCATTTTTGCTCATGTTTCTTTTGATTTTTCTCCTGTAGCTTGAGAATTGTTCCTCAGAACCGACTGATTTATAAATTTGTACCGCAGGATTTGATACCCATTATCCCAAATCTTCAGAAAACAAAGAAGCCAATGCCTTTTTTCTTTTGGCTAAAGAAGACAGGTCCCGTTTCACCGAGGAGAGTGTGACAATGAATTCAAATGTTGCTCAGTCAGGAAGAGCCGGAAGGGACACCTTACCAGTACTGGCTGACGCTTCACGTAGACCACTTGATCTCAATATCGTAGTCTGTGCTCCAAATAGTTCAACTGTTGATCATGGTGCATCATGTGCTAATAAATTGTCCTCGCACGGGGAAAATGACATTAATTTTGGAACATCAAGGAGTTTCGGCTGGGATCTTAATGCTGAAAATGTATCCAGATCTGTCAACCAAAATCCATTTCATCCTTACAAAAATCTTGAACATTTGAAAACAAGAGATGCTTCAGAGTGTGGAAGTACTACTGGCCCATCACAAGAGAAAGATTCGATGAGATTATGGAAAGAGATGAAACAAAATGGTTTCATGTCATCTTCTCATGGAGGCATACCAGTGCCAAAGCAGCGTGGGAGGAAGACTAAAAATGATGGGCTCAAGAAAAAGATGGAGCTTGCCAAGAGAGAGCAAATTGACAGGTTTGCAAAGATTGCTGCTCCAAGTGGACTGCTGAATGATTTGAACCCTGGAATTATAAACCACGTGAGAAACAGTAAGCAGGTTCATTCAATAATAGAGGCTCTGGTAAGGTCTGAAAAACTTGATAATCGCCAAAATGGAAGCAAACAGGGGATTCAGATGAAGAGCGGAACTAAAGACATTGGCGAGAGGAAAAAAGACTTGGAATACATAAATGGATCAGGCATGAATCGACTCGATCTTTCTTACGATGATGAGTCTATGTATACCTCATTAGAGAGCCAGCAAACAAGAGGGTGCTCAATTCCGATGTGCGAATCAGAAAACATGATTTCAGAGAGAAGGTGGGCAGATGGTGACCCTAGCATGGTAGATAGAACAGTTTTTGGTCATACTTTGTTTCCCTCACATTCCAACCCCGGCACTGAGCGTGATATTCTTGCGCTAAAGTTGTCATCGTCTACAACCATGGCATCAGAGATCACCAGCTCTTTATCTAATGAGGAGTCAGGAAATCTGACCAGCGTTTCCTCTCTTTCTGTTAAAGGTAAGAGTTCATTTTTTTATTTAATATGCTTCCTTCATTGCAAATATTTGTAACTTGCTGTGTGCCACTCAGTGAACTTATACAAAACAATAGGGTTGGTCATAGGAGAAAATTACATTTTTAGGTAGGATAGTGAAAAAATGCTTGACTTTAGAACGGATAATTCTGTGCAAAGAGGCAATTTTTTCAGTAATTGCTAGGATAATTCTATGTTACCTTAAAGTAATGAAATAGTTTGAACTTTTATTGTCCTGTACATAAGTGGTAGAAGTTACATCTTAAGCTGATAACTGCTCCTCTGATTGTCAGCTGCTAATGTTGCTTCTCAATGGTTGGAACTTCTTTTTCAAGACATTAAAGGAAGGCTTGCAGGTAATGCTCTGCTTGGTCTAATATCGTTTTAGGTTGTTGGTTTGATTGAATTCTAATTTCTGTTTGGTTTATCTGGTCTTTTCTGTACTTGAAGCACTGAGGCGCAGTAAGAAAAGGGTTCGTGCTGTCATTAATACGGAATTGCCTTTCCTAATGTCAAGAGAGTTCTCCTCTAATCAAGAGAATGATCCATGTCTTGTGAAAATTTCTGCTGGATGCTCAGACATTGCAAATGCTGACATGCATCGGGCTAGGTGGAGTGCTCTATTTGATCAGATGGATAAAACACTTTCAGAAGAAGAGAAACAACTGGTTAGTTTACTGCAATAGTGTTCTGATTTATCCCACGGTTTCAAGAAAGGAACATTCTGGGAATATTTTACACTGACAACCTTGTTTTACCTTCAGCCCTGCTGGCCGGGTGCATGACTGTCTGTAGACCTAGAACATATAACTTGAAGTTTTCCAACGTAAGGGATCATTATGATAGCTTGATATGCCATGTAATTTGGTAGAGAGCATTGATGGTGAAGGAGATGTTTACACATCTGTTAACTGCTGTTTTAGAAATGGCTGATCGTGGAATATTTACGATGGGGGCTAGTCACGAGTATGCAAATCTTTATCCGAAGCTGGTTTTACCAAGCTTCAATTTCCTTTTTCATTGGTTTTCATAACTCATTGGCAGAATATAATTTTAACCATTAGATCTAATGATCTTTTAGGAAGGGGTCTTTAATATGATTTTATGAGCAATTTTATCATATTTGACAGTTGGTGCATAGGCGTTATAAAATTATTGGAAATGATGTTTCTTTCGGTCTATTATCTGAACCTTTTCCCATCACTATTTTCAGGAAAGTTGGATGAACCAGGTAAAAGAAATGCATCTGCACTGTGAACGGGGCCTTCAGCAGTTTCATAATGCAACAAATGGTTTGAAACAGCTGGGAACCTTGGATAACCTTTCCAAGTAAGGATTTTATTTTGTTTACACATTACAAGCTGTGGTAATTGCATTTGCTGTGAGAAATTTCATCATACTTTTAATTGAATGGATATGCTTCTGCTGTTTTCAGAACCATGTTATTCTGATGGATACAGTGGTCTATGATTATTGTGAACCAAATATGCAGGAAAAATAACTGCTCCATAACTGGTTTTTCTTTAAAAATACGCTTAGTTTATGTGCTGAAGACAAAATAAGAAAGCTAAGAGGTAATCCAGTATGGCCATGGAGACAAAGTGGAGTTTATCATTTTGATTCAGACTTCATAGATAAACTGATCATATTGATAATGTAAAAAAGTTAAATAAAATCTCGAGTACCAGCTTCACCAGTTGGAATTTGTCCTTTTTCTTCCCCATCAAAAAGAGAACACAGTCAAAGATCCTGTTTGCATAAAAAAATCTTTTGTTTTTTTTTTTACTTTTTTTTTAAAAAAATATTTTTACCTGATTGCTGCTTTGAACCTGTAAGTAACACCCCTCTCTTAGTTATCCACAACTACTCTCTCTTTTCCTTCCATAATGCTTCAGTAACGAGCATTTTTCTACATCCTACTACGGTTCTCATTGGATAAAAAGGGTTAGTCCTGACATTCAAGGGTCTGGAGAAGGTCGGATGGACGCAGCCTTGCATCTGCTCACAGAAAGGTGTTCTCTTGTTTCGAACAATGGGGCAACCTTATTGCTATGCCGAGGCCTGCACATGATCGTTCTCATTGGATCACCCCCATAATTGGTGCCTCTTATAAAGCTGTGCCAGCATCAAACATTTTGACCGGCAAACTGGACACTGTTTAGTGTCATCTTTGAGCCTTAGTCACTGTAGAAAAACACCAATTTGAGGAAGTCGTATAAAGAAGACGCCCTTGAATTAATCTTGGAGTAATGACATAAATTTTCATGTAAATCACAAATTAAAAATAAATTTTGGAGAACCATAAGTCTATAGAATGTGATTAATTGATGAATTCGCTTAATTTTGTTTTCATTTGAGTGTTATGTTTAGATATCTGGTGAGTAGTTCCGAAGTGCATATTTCCTTTTATTTGTAATACGGGTGCAGGAAGTTGTGAAATAAAGGAAATAATAACTGCTTAAAATTTTTGACATGTTAAGATGGAGAAAAATTTTAAGTGTCAATGTCAACTTCAATGAATGTTTTAAGATGCTACTTATTGTCAGCACACATTTGATCCATTTATGCAGTGATAAGATATCACTCTCATCTTCCATGATGTATTTCTGTATGCTTTAGAATAGCAATGTATTCTAAAATCTTTATTTATTATCAGTGATGTTGCTTTCTTTTTGTTTTTTGGTGCATTTTATAGCATGATGTATTCGTGAAACAAAGCCTTATTGCTGAAGTTTATGAATTCGACTGAATTTTGGGTGAAGTTCGATTCTTGCCATATTACACTTCTTTTTGGGTTTCCCTGAATGTATTTCTGTTTCATGTGATATCTTGAGAAATCTGTTGATTGATCATTCCTCCATATAATTATGGCTATAGATAGTAATTATTTTGCAATAGGTACACAAAGGGAGATAAATAATTTTGCCCTTAGAAAGAAGACTTTGAGCATTGCCTTGTATATACTTGCTGAGACTTAAGATTTCAGTTATGGTTATGTTATTCCATTCTGCATTTCCATTGAAGCTCACAGTAACTAACAGTGTACCATTTTTATTATTTTCTCTGTCGTGCAGATCAGTCGATAATGTAGAAAGGGAAATGGCCGTTAGGGCTGCTGCAGCTTCCATATATTCAACATGCAACTTTGTATTGTCAATGGAAAATCTACCCAGTTTCTGAATGTTCAACTCTGAGTTGCACTTCAAGTCGAGCTTTTCCAAACTATGATAGCCATTTTATCTGATTCCGGCATCTTTTTTTCTTTCTTTCTAATGTTTTTGTTTCTTATTCTTTAATCTCCATGTGCATTTAGAAACTTACTAACTAGAACAGTTCACCAGATAAGCTCTGCGGGGTTGTTGAGCTAGTTCATGTACTAACTAGATTTCCTATTTCCGTTTTTTTTTTTTTTGAATTTTCTTACTTGGGTAAAAGGTAGGTGATGTAATACTAGAAGCTGAGTTCATCAATGATTGAATTTTGTTTTTTCATTTAGTTGAATTTTATTCTGTTCAAGACCACACCTGTTTGTTGTTCGAAATGGCTGTATGGAATAGAACATATAAAAGTGAGTCACTAGTGTGGCAACAGTGTTGCGCTAGGGTTTGCTACACCAGGGGCTGAAGGGTATTATTGCCAGAGAAGGTGAATGCAAAGTCATGCCAGCTTTCAATCAATTGAAGAGCTTGGGGACTGAGGAGGCTAAACATTCATTGAAGGGCTTTTCAGTCATTGGTGCTTCTGCTTCCAAAAATGTCACTACTGTGCAAAAGTATAACATCATCACCAAACATACTTCTGTTATCAAGTGGTGGTATTGTCACACTTCGAAGCAGAAGCAAAGTGGGAACCAAACAGGGCCATAGCTTGTGCGCTCTATGGCTCTAAACTAGAGTGTAAAGTAATGGATGATTCAACTCATTAAATTAGTTCATTGTCCACCCTAGTTGCAAATCAAAATTAGGCAAAAAAATGAAACAAACTTCCTTGAACTATCATATAACATATTTCTTAAATTATTTGTTTTGAGTAAATCAGTCACTCAACTACCAAATTGTTGTACTTTGCTACCTTGAGCATCATTGGAATTCTTTTTCCAGTTTTTACTGGGTGCAAAATTACTTAGGTATCCTAATTTTTTGAATTTGCTAAAAATTTAACCAAAAAAAATTTACTTATACCATACTACCTCTCCTTTGTGAAATCTCCTCAATTCAACAGCAAATCAAATTCTTTGTGAAATATATATACAATAATTTTCAGTGAATTAAAAAATTAAGGTGTTACGATAGTTTAACTAATTTATTTTTATTTAGATTTTTCATAAATTAAAAATTGAGAATACTTGAACAATTCATCACCCATGGACACTGGAAAAGTGACTCCGGTAATGCTCAAGAGAGCAAATTGCAATGATTTAAAAATTGAGGGGCTGATTTATTAAAAAAAATAGTTAGTTCAGGAAACGTATTGTAACAACTTGATAGTTTCATCGAGATTTTTCGCCTAAAATCTAGTTGTAAGCCCCATCTTCTTACTTTCGAAAATAAGAAAAATATAAGTGTCATTCTTTTCTACTATTGCAACATCACCAGTTGTTATTTTCATAATACTTATCACTTCAAAAAATACCCCAAATTGCTATGTTTGGAGTTGGAGACACATCCAATCTGATAATCACCTGCAATTATGTGGAAGTGCGAAAATTGTAGTCAAGTTATTATTTTATTTGTTCACAGAAACTACCTTAAAAAATGGATCGATGTATATACGCCACATATATATATATATATGTATATACATGAATCAGTGCGATACAATGCTGCTGCTCTAATAATAAAAGCAAAACTGATGACATATTATTCATATCTAAAATGTCATTCTATGGTTTCTTAAATTACATATCACAAGCTTCTACAATTTACAGAACCTCAACATGACATGCGTGTGAGGATTACAACAGCAATATTTACTGGAAGAAAATCTCCTCCTGATAAACGCGGTAAGATTAGATAGTGGTGATGTGGCATATCGGCCTCGAATCTTAACTGTTTAAGCGGGATAATTTAATTCACGAAAACTCTAAAGCCAGTTCGGTGTCATCTTGCTTGACGTTGGTTTTGAAGATGGATCATCTGAAACCTTCGCAAGTGAGCGATACTGCAACTTCACACTCTCTGCATTGTCCAATGTCTTCACAACATACCTGAATGACTTTTCTATTAGTAAAGAGGAAACTAATTTACATTGGTAAAGAAAGAATTCCAACGACAACAATGCGAGCAATGTTATATACACAGAGGTAAAAAAACATACCTCTCGATTAAATCCTCAAAAAGGTTTCGATTACAAAGTATATCTAACATACAAAATGAAAAAATGCTGCAGTGTAAATCAGGACTTTTGTCTTTCTTCTGTTCACAACGTTTCACATCCTATTCATCTCTTTTCATTCAATGAAAATCATGACATAGCTTGCAATCATTTACACCTGTCCAAGAAATACACGAGTCCATATGTACATCTAAATATGAACTTGGACATTGGCTCATGTGGTAATCGGGTTGAGTCAGTAGGTCTTGATCCAAATATTTCCAAAAATATAATGGTAGGAAAAGAAATATGAAAATAAAAAATGCAAGCTCTGTACTACAGCCCAATGAATAAGCCATGACACCACAAAAAGTGATTAGGATCATTCATCTCATGCGGCTTGAGCCTGTTTTGGTAAATTAACCTATAAAAATCTATCAAGGTTCAATTTAGAACAGTAAACTATTGCAGAATGCTTATGTCGCATTGCAAAAGCATAAGGATAATCTTCTACACATCGATTCAGTAAATGGAACTATTTCTTGGCTTTGTTCCTAATTTCTAATTACTACTCATTTTTCTCCAGCAAACACAAAGAACAAGGCAGATTGTATCTAAATAGGGAAATTCTCAAAATTTTGAGAGACCGCGGACTTTTAAATGCGAGGCCCTTAATGCATAACGTTTTACATGCACAAAAAATTATAAGAATGGGGTTCCTTAAAATATGACGATAAAACATATAAAATATATTAATGATTGATAACACACAACAAAACCCAGTCTTGGTGATTTATAAACAGCATGATCCAGTTTACATAAAAAAAATAAAAATAAAAATATTCAGCACAACTTGATCACAAAATTCAAAATTCAACTTCATATCAAAGTAAATGTGATCGTCTTAAAGTTTCTGCAGCTAAGTTATCAATTGAAGTGCTCCAATTAAGTTTCTCGAACTATCTTTTTCAATAGATATCATAATCAATCCTTTTAGAGATTGCATAAATTCTTCTTCCCTCTACACTATGACATTATAAACAAAGCCTAATTCACGTAGTAATATCACAAATCAATTATCAAGCGAAAACTAGAACACATTGTATGTAATAACATATGTTACATATCAACTACCACTGTGTCATTACTTCCCCTAAAAATCGTATAAATAATTAAAGACAATAGTTCAAAAGTGGTAGTGGTACCTCTAATTAGTAAGTAGTCTTTTAGACTTTTACCAATTACGCCAATATACAAACAAGATTTGACTGAACCCATCCAAGAATTTAGCTACATTACAATAAATATTAGGTCTACACTAGAGAGGAAAACCCAACCAGGACTGCCATGGATGAGGAAATCTGAAGATTCTTCTATTGGAGCTTTGTTTGTGTTCTTTTTGTTTGGCCTTCCAAAATATATAATGTTAACTATAGTGAGCTACACTATATAATATATACAAATTGTTCTTTAACAAGTTGTATATATTATATAAGTATGCAATCATATTGGGGCCCCTCCAAATTGAAGGCCCTAGGCGACAGCCTGGCCAACCAGTTGCCCCTTTTGGATTCTATCCTGTAGATTCCTTTTCTGGAAGTTGAGATCAAATCAAGAGCTTGTCTTTTTTTTTCCCAACCTACACAGAGTACCACTTCGCTAAATTTAGGAGACTCCAAAGTACATACTTAAATAAACTCTTCCTACCTCTTCTTGGTTTCTTGTCTTATTGCCTTGTACAACTTATTGTTTTTTGCTCAATAGGCAGAACAAAAAATTATAATGGATCTCAATTTCATCATTTGTATAGAGAAAATTTACTAAAACTAACTAGATAACCATCAAATAGAACTGTGCAAGATTTGGAAAAAAGTGCATCAAGAAGTAATAAATCAGATAATCAAAAGCTTCAAAGATTTCATAGGGAGAAGAGAAAAAATGACTAACCATCCATTCAAGCATTGAGTTGTTACAACAGCTTCCCGCCCAACAAATCGTTGTGGTGTCCTCTTGTTTCCCTAATTCGGCGCATCTTTAATTAGTAGTTTAAACTTTTAGCGGTAACCAAGCATAGCAAACGATACTCACTCTATACTTTTTTTTTCAAAATGTTATTCTGAAAGAAAGTCAAAACCTTTATAATAACCCGATCAGCCACATTGAATGGAAACTGAACACCTTTACAGCGAGGATGATCCGTGAACATTGGATCGCTATAACTACCTTTCTCCTGCAGAGAACAGAAACATATATTTTGAAAGCATCAAGAATCATTGAAGGGCGGCTACCTGTGGCGGGAAGGTCCACAAATCGGAAAGGAAAATAGAAAATGAAAAAAGAAAAAAGAGTTGCACAAGCTGAAGAAACAATTGCATAATGTATGGAGTAGGTTTACAAAATTAACAAGTTGATGAAAAAATAGTAAAACTCTAGTCCAGACGTGAGTGGCTGTTCAATGGCTAGGGTAGCCAATAGCGAATTTAGCAAAGTTAGAACCATAAGTAAGCCACTGAATTCTACTAGATACTGTAGCCAAACTTTTAATCTGAATATCCATGTTTCAAACCAACTTATACTATTAAAAAGTTTAGTATGTAACATACTTTGGGACATGAAACACCAACATGATCAAGCCTCTCTCTCCTCCTTTTGGATGGACGCACATGTAACTCTTCTTCCCGTCTGAATGCCTGTACGGCAGCTCGGAGAGCTGTAAAAAGAAAAAATAAAAACTTTAGAAAAGGGAAAAATTGCCTACTATTTTTGTAGCCTTGCTAATTTCTATAAATATCGACACGACAAAGATTGCAAATCTGTGAGATAAATAATAATAATGGGAAGTAGTATTCTCAATCTGCAGTCTATCTGAATTACTTTGAAGCTAAAGTTTTTCATTGCGTATTTTTCCCCAATAAAAAGCGCTCTTCTATTTTTTCCAGAAACAGAGAAACAAGTGCCAAGACGCAAGAATAGTAAAGCATGACATTTTACTAAAGAGGAATATAGAAGAAGATGTCTGTTCTGAATTCAGCAGATAGCAAAAGAGGGCATGCAATGGTGAAGGCAGCAGAAAAGAAATAACCAGCTATTGCTGTACCACACTTTTAAGTCAATATTCAAAGCTTCAGCTGTGACACAGTAACTGAAAAAGGCAAATATGAAACCAAGGTCCCTTTCCGTGATTGGCCCTTCGCTATCTTTAAAAATAACTATAAATGATTAGGCAAGAACTACAACCCTTTTTATTCCAGTTAGGTGCTTTGTCCTAGTTAAACCTTGTTGAGATTTGATATAAATTTGATAATAAACAAACCATTAAAACTTGTATGAACCTCAATTTTAAAATGAATAAAGAAGCAAAGCTATTTAAGAAACAACCCAGCAAACTTGTCAAACTGAAACAGCTGATGTTGCCACTGTCCCCATCAGAGATGTTGCCTATATACTCTACCCTTCAAAGACATGTTTTGATGTAATTGATACTCACTTGGGACAAATCCATTTCTTTTATCTTTGATTTTTACAGGTAGATGAATAAATCTTTTGCACATTTAGTCATTTGTTATGCTCTGTTTTTCAACATATAAATAATTCATACAATATGCACTAAAAATCCTTGGTGGGACACTGCATATAACTTGAAGCAAACAAAAGAATATGGAATATTCAGTTATGTCGCAAGTGCGTATCAGTAATCCTCAATGATGACTGCATATGCCTTTCAAAAAAAAAATAGTGACTGCATATGTCACTTACAAAGGTTGGGAGCCACCAAGTCTTCTGATACTGCTTGAGAACAAGTGTAGCAAGCTTTCTGCAGATGTCTCACAATAAATAAAGTCAAAAACACTATTTGGACTATAATCTGACTAATTTGCTAGTGATGTGCTAGACAAAGTACAGTATGACTCCTGTACTAGAGTGCTAGGTAATTACATTGGTTTCTAGAACTTGATTTTTTATGGGAAAAAAAAGGAAGCTAGAAAAGAAGCATTATAAGGAATTGATTTATAGGAATCAAAATAGGAATGCATTGCAAATTCATTTGCTTTTGTACAGAGCATAAACATGCACAATCACTCACAAATGCATCCTAATATCTTGCCTAGGAATTTATAGAAGCACCACACACAGTCTTCCACCCCTTGGAGCCTAGGTGCCAGCGCAAGCCGAGGTGCGCGCACAAGTGAAGGTGACCCATAATTGAAACATTACATTATTCTTAAAGGATTCATGTCCATATTAAAGGCGCAAGTCACAACAGGTGCAAATGTTCTGCATGTATCAGCCTAGAGCTAGGCACGCCTTTAACAACACTAATCACATCATGAATAATAAAAAAACATTTGTAGCTAGAAGACACCATTTTCAACCATCACTTATTCTCTGCAGATATAATTAACATAAACTTCAAATAAAAAACACAGTGCACCACCAAGCATAATCTAAACATAAACAGCAGTTGTTTACTAGTATTATGGCATCATAGATATATACACCATAATCTACACTCAGCATGATTCACAATTTTAGGTAATGTGCAAGAGAAACCATTTACAGATGGTGCTTCTTTTATGCAGAATAACAAAATGTATACCAAGCTCGTACTATGTAGAAACTAATCATTCACCAGAAAGAAGGGATGCTTCATATATGCAAGTATGTACAGTTCAGATAAACACTTCGAAATTTTTTTAGTAAAACATAATCAAAATAAGTCAAAGATATATCTATAACGATGGGTGTACAAAAGTCTCTAGTAAATATCACAATTCATTACCAATCTATATGGAGATGCAATTCATCTACATGGTTCATCTATCACCTTTAGAGTGTAGACCTCATAACCAACCCAGCAGCAGACAAATTACCCTCAAGCCCAACACTAATAGCTGAAATAATAAATTCACTAAATAAGATTTTGCTTTTGCTAAGAACTCACCATTTTAATAACATGTTGTATTCCACCACCTCCAAAGGAATGCCCACAAGGCAATATCACTGCATCATCCATAAGCTCTCCTCTGCATACACAGAAATAACAATAGTTTAATCACTAAAATTAACAGCGAGTAATAAGCTGATACCATATACAACAGCAAATACACACATTTTTTAACCTTTAAAAAATTAAGCAATTGATAATAGACAAGGTAATATTTCAATTTATTCATCCAAAAAGATATCCCCTTTGCAGCCAGAATTGATTTTCCTTGATACCTAACATAATGTATGAAAGGATTATCCTTTAACAACCATTATTATCCATTCGAGGGCAAACGCCTACGAAAAGATCGCCTGGATTTAAGAAAAGGTCGCTTGGGTTTATCCATGGTTTGTTTAGTTTATTCCTTATCCCAAATATCCTATTCCGGTCGGATCTAAAATGAATTAGAATTAATAAATAGGATTTGGTTTGTTTATATTTTAATATGTTAGTTATGTATATAGAATATATAATGTCATTTTCCCACTTCCTTTGAAGAGTGACACACATATGTTAGATTCAATTTATTTCATTATCTCCCCATGAATCTTATGTTTGTGACAATAGGGGCAGAAACATAGTAGAATAAGAAATTGAAAGATTTTATTATTATTCTTCTTTTGTTTTTGTCTTTTAATTTATTACTGAAAGTAGATTATCTTTCCATTTATTTTAAAACTTCCATAATCCCTTCCCGAGCCAAACATAAATCTTTCGATTCATTTGGCTCTCATGCACAATTACTTATGGTAAATTACCATATCTTGTTTTTAATGTAATGTTAATACTGCCCAAACATCTGATTGCATTTTCCAATTGAAATGGAATATTACTACCGAAATTGCATTGTATGACAAAGGGAATTGTTCTACACCCTCTGTCCCGTTTTAGTTGTCCACGTTTGACTTTTCAATAATTTTTTTGATTTTTTGTGTTACTATTTTGCCATTTGATAATGTAGTATAGTTGTAGTTTTTTAGTGGGGCCCATTATTTTTTGAAGTTAATGAAAAGGGAGAATTTGGGAAAGTATGTAATAATATTGTATTGGGATTCAAAACTGGACAACTAATTTGGGATAAGTAAAGTAGGCAAAGTGGACAACTTAATTGGAACGGAGGGAGTGTTTCAAAACTTCACCTTCAACAAGCGTAAAGTAATTGTCGTTCTGTAAGACTATAATGATAATGTAATTTTTGTTTTTCTTCTAGATGAATACGATATTGAGATGTTTCAGGAAAAGATCTCAATATCGTATTCGTCTAAAAGAAAAACAAAAATTGTGTTTTCATTATGGTCTTACAGAATGACAATTACTTAAATACGTTCGTATTGCGGGAAAAGCAAAGGGGTCAACAAGTCGGATTTTACTACGATTACTTGAAATGCTTTTGGATAATATCCTTTTTCGATTAAGTATGGCTTCGACTATTCCTGGAGCCCGCCAATTATCTCAATTGAAGTAATGAGCCCCCCACAATATTGGGAGGTTCACTACTTCAACTAGTCTCCATGTTCCTCGAATGGATCTCTTAGTTGTTGAGACGGTTGCCCAAAAGTGGTATACAAGGTGTATCCAGTAAAACTTACAAGTAAACCAAATATAAAGATGGCATATCCAGTAAAACTTACAAGTTGCTCTAATGATGCCTCTAGTTCCTTGCTATCTACTAGTGGGGAAGATAACTCTTTGCTAGCTAACACAAAACTGTTGAGGGTAGTTCTTGAGCTCGTCCAAGACAAACTGGTTTGGGGAGTTTATTGAAACCGTTAAATTCAAAATATGATAAAGTAGCTCATGGATGGGAAAAGACTCCTCTGATGGGTGTTGCAATGGCTCTATTTGCGATATTTTTATCTATTATTTTGGAGATTTATAATTTTTCCGTTTTATTGGATGGAATTTCAATGAATCAGTAGATCCATAAAAACTCCGAAGTCATAGTTTTCACTACAATAGAAATCATTTAGAGTTCGGATTTCCAATTCAATTTATTTTGGTTCTATATTTCCGGAATATGAGTGTGTGACTTGTTATAAATGATCCTATTGATAGTATAGAGAGTGGGTCTATCATCTTGATAGAGATGGTTCTACTTCATCAGATATTTATTATAGTATCTGGAACACGGAATATATAAAATAGATTAAGAAATATTTGAACTATGATTCATACTTAATATTCAGACCTCGCGATCGGACTCCAATTTTTTTTCAAAGAATTGGAGTTTATAAATCGAAATATTTTTAGTCGTATCATTTTGATAATAATCTGTTTGATATGTTTTACCGAGAAGGTCTACGGTTCGAGTCCGTATAGCCCTATAAAATAAAAAAATAGTATACTTCTTATTTTCTTATTATTGTTTGTTGTTTGCAATGGTCCGGTTAGTTTATCGAAATAAATCATCCCTCTAAGCTCATGGGGATCATTTGGAGCAGAACATAAAACTAAAAACAAAAACGCATTTCAATGGATCCAATCAATATTTTTCCACTCTCGAATAAACAAACCACTAACCTTTCTTCATTAATCTTTGGAGGTGAATTATATATGAATTTTCCTCCTTTCCTGTCCACAATCTAAGAGTTCGTGATACTCCTTTTTTTTTGGTATACCTAATCCTAGTGCATTTTTGCAATGAAACTCATGATATGAGCCCGGTTAAAAACGCCAACCCAAATCGAATCAAATAGTAATTCATATGGATCTAGGAAAGGCCTGTTGTATTAACACACAAGTTAAAGTTCGAAAAACGAATATTTTTGGTAAGTTTCATTGTAAACAATGTCAAATATGCTTTTCTTCGGATACCTTGCCTAGCAAAGCAGAAAACAAGCAGTCTTCTCTTTCCGTGTCCCAGAACAATTCCCGAATAAACTATATGGGGATTAAACTCAATCTTAACAAGAAAGAAACAAAGAAGTTCTTCAATTTATTTGTTGTGAAGTAGATAGGATAGGTAGTGCACAAGGAACGGCTATACCATCCAGCTAAGAGGTATACTAAATGTTGAATTTTCTAAGTTAAGAAGTTTACCACCTGAAGATTACCAGAGGAATTACCTCTCTTTTACATGGTACACTTGAGAGCAATTTATTTTTTCCTAGTTAGGAAGTTGTCAATAGACTTCTAAAGTAATATATTAAAAATTAATCTAACTACATCTAAACAGCTTGTGATTCAATTCAACTCAATTACGTCCTATTGAAGCTGTTCAGAGAACAAACATGTTATTCCGTTTAATTCTGATACTTGTTTTATGTTCAATCATAAGCAATCAGGTTCATAGATATATACATGTATATAGGTGTGTGTATGCAGTGTATATACACCCCCGTATATATCGGCCAATGTTATTAAAGCCGCAAAGCGCACCAAGACGCTATAGGTCCACTAGAGCCTAGGCGCGAGGCGCATGGCAAGATGAGTGGCTGAATGAAGTGAGGCACACTATGGAAAATGCAATAAAAATTAAAAATTAATACTAAAGCATTCGTATTACACAATAAAGGCACAAATTTTGTCAAAGGCGCACCTTCGCACACGAGGCACAAGTCTTGTGCCTCATGGAGCCTGGAATCCAGGCGCATGCCTAGGTGCACCTTTAACAACACCGATATTGGCTAAAATCATAAGATAGCCAAGAAGGAAAAAAGAAAGTTCTCAAAGAACCTATGCGGCGTGCTTGAAGCAAGTAGAAATAGCCAATGCCCATCCACATATGAGAGCGTGTTAAAATTTTACATCTTTAACATACACCCATGTTACATTTTTCTCCGTCCCACATCCCCTTCCCACCCTCTTCCAATCCAAACTGACAGTCATATTACACCCAAAGACATAAAGCAAGGAACTAAAACTTATTATCATGCATCTTAATGGTCAGGAAGATGCAAAGGTGTAATCTTATAAGAGATCCTCACTCTATCTCCATCAATCAGAGAAACAAACAAAAGTGATAGTTCAACATAAACGATTTTACTGCTTCAATACGCTCATCTAGATGAACCATTTCAGCTGAAGCTAAAATACCCATTTCATAAAATGACTAACCATACATGTTACAAGTCGATTGCATGCTAAATTGATACTATACACACAATGTTGTTAAAAGGGCGCCTAGGCTCCAGTGAGGTGCAAGACTTGCGCCTCTTGCCTCCATAGGTGCACATTTGGCAACATTTGTGCCTTTTTTATGATTTTATTTTTTCATTACATTTCTCATTGTGTGTCTCATTTTACTCAGGCGGTGCCTTGAGCCTTTAACAAGACTGAGTACACACAAAAGTGTAAAATCATAACAAAATTTTAAGGGAAACTCACGTCAGAGGATCAGTAAGAATGGCCCGCAAAGACTCTCCAGACTCACATGAATAAGCACCATCCTTTGTTCCACTAAATCCACAACCATTTTCAACCCCTCTATCCTTTTGCCCACTGGCAGACCCCTCCGGGCCCTGCAGATACTGTGAATAGTACAAATTGCCATCCGGGCCCGCAATTTTAACTGCATTCTGGTACTGGCTGCCTCTTCCTTGCTGATCATTCACACTAGGACTAGCTCTTGCATTACTGTTCCCATCATTTCCACGTTGCACAATTTGATCATCCTTCATCATCACTTCCCTACTCAACGCCACTGCCACAAATTCAAATCCAAACTAAATAAACACCTATAAAACACACAAACAAATTCAAAACTTGAAGCAAAAAATCATTCTTTTTCTTACCAATTTTACCCACATTACTATGTCCGCTAGTGTTGTTCTTCTCACTATTCCCACCATCCATAACAACAATTCCCCCAACCTCCTCCTCTTCATCGTCGTCTTCATCGTCCTCCTCCTCCTCGTCCTCTTCCGACCCATCTCCATCTCCATCTCCATCTCCGCTGGGTGTCGGCGAAGCCCTTCCATTTCCGTCCCAATTCCGGCTATCCTGATGCTCTGAATACAAATTCCCGCGAAAATCCGCCGCTTGAGGCTGGAAATACCTCTCGTCGATGAAGCCACTGAGCTCCCGGGTCTTGGGACCCACATCGGCGGCGACACGGCGTTGCTGGTTGAAGCGGAGGTTATGGTCCTGGAACACCAATTGTGAGTTCAACCCGTTATCGCGTCTCTGGGTTGGGACTAAACCCCTGTCTTCAGAGGCCATTTTGGGCGCGAACCCAAAACCCTAAGCCTGTTACAGTTTTGAGTGGAGAGAAATTGAGGAGTAATTGGGGTTTAGGGAGGGAGAGAAAGGAAATGTGAACCCATTTTGCTGAGGATTTAGAAGAAGAAGATTTGAGGGCATAGAAAAATTAGGTTTTGAAATTGGGATAAACTGTGCAGGAATGGCTTCGATTATGTGCACTTGATTGCTTCTGCCATCAAAATGACAGCGTTTTATCCAGGTTTAGGGTAATTAACACTTTGGTTATAACTTATAGGACTATCGGCTCCAAAACTGTCATGGTAAATAAAACCCTCACGTGGTTTCAAAATTTTTATCCATTTCATTTTGTGCAGATAAACCTATTACTATTTTAAAAGTGTGCACTTTAACCCCTTTAACATCGTTCTGCTCACTTTTTTGACACTAATTCAGTCAAGTGACTAGCGCAAAACACCCCTATAGCTTCAAAAATGTGCAAAAAACACTTCTCTCAGTCACCGAAAAAGGGCTTGGAGTGGCTTATTTGCACTATTTTCAAAGTATAGGAGTGTTTAGAAACCATGAGGAGGGTTTTCCACACACTTTTGAAATCATATGGGTGTTTAGCGCCATTTGCCCTAGTAAAATTATTTTACTTAAAAGCTTAAGGGTTATTCCCACAAACACCCCTTAAGGTTTGCCATATTTTCACATGAACCCCCTCGAAGTTGAATATTCCCGCCTACACCCTTGAGCCAAATGACCGTTAGTAGGTGTAATAGCCAAAATTATATGGCCCAATAAAGATGGGCTATAAGCAAGGACTGATGGGCCTGGCCTATAGAAGTCTCTAGAAAATGAGTGATCCATAAGTTAGGGATTAGTCTTAAATATGGAAGATAGAGCCCAAGAAAGAAAAGAGTTTATCAAATCCCATGATTTAAGGGATTGATAAACTTGGGTAGATGAGTCAGCCCATCTATCGAATTGTGTATAAATACATGGCCAAATGATGAATAAAGGCATTCCATTTTTAACATAATTCGTTGTGTATTTTTCTTCATCTACACAATTGGCGCCGTCTATGGGAAACATCCTTGAAATCTTTTTCAATCGCTTTCCATTATCTACTAGGAACATAGATTGACATCATCCATAGCGGTTATCACCCGGTCACAATAGTCCGAATTACCTCCGAACGGAGGTCAACCTTCTCAAACCAAAGATCCGATCAGGCGGCCCTTGGAGGATAGGACCGCCTAGTTGGAGAGTCAGAACGGCGAGTTGGTGGCAAAACTGGCTCTGTTGCGAAACCCTCGAGAAGCCCAGAATGGCGAACAATCCAACTGACAGGAACGATCTGCGGGCCACCAATCGAAAAGGGCCTACCGTCACGCAAAGTCCAACAATGATCGGGAGGAGCACACAGAGTGATCCCTGCAGGTGCTCGGGATGCACAATCTAGAGGAAACCTTAACCATGAAAAAATTGGAGGAGATTATGATCAGATTCCAATGTGAGGTGCTCAAGGATTTAAAGATTCAGACCCCCAATGATCTGGCCTCTGAGGCATCCATCGACGTCGTGCTGACACCATTCACATTGGCGATCACCAGCGTGCCCTACCCGGAGAAGTTCAGGCTACCAAAGTTTATCCTATTTGATGGCATAAAAAATCCGACGGGACACATCTACCATGTTCATACAAAGATGAACGTCTACAACGAAAACGAAGCCTTACTCTGCAAAGTCTTTCCCACCAGCCTGATTGAAGCAACCCTACTATGGTTCAGGAATCAACCACCTCGATCCATTGGAAGTTGGCTCAGACTCTGCGAGTTGTTCATTGCCCAGTACTTCGGTAATAAAAGACAGAAAAAGACCATCTCCGGTCTATTTACCATGACCCAGGAAAAAGGTGAATCCCTAGAAAGCTTTGTCTCGCGATTCAATGTCAAGATGTCCTCGATTGACAATTGTGATCAGCACTCAGCTGTCGAGGCCTTCAGGATGGCCTTGATTCCAGGAACCAAGTTCCACCAGTATTTGGTCAAGGGGTCACCAACAGACATCAGGGAACTCAATTCCAGGGCACAAGGGCATCTCCAGATAGAAGAAAAACTGGTCATACGCCAAAGAAGGGCAGCCTTTGCAAGCATAGAGGTAAGAGCATCCGAACCTAAAGTTAAAGATCGGGCGCCAGATCGGAAGCTGCCGAGCGCTCCTCCTGCACCCTCCCAAGTCCTAGAGAAACGCCAGAGGTTCGAAGACAAGATCACTCTATTGAAGGTTAGCCTAGCCAAGCTGTATCAAGAGACTAAGGGTAAAGGGATCTTCCGATTGCCACCACCTATCAGACAATCAATGGAACAGAGGGACATGTCAAGGTGTTGTGCCTTCCATGGCGAGTATGGGCACCACGCCAATGAGTGCAGAAGCCTCAGGAGGCAAGTAGAAGCCATGATAGCAAAAAGGAGAATTAACTGGGTACGTTACCAAGGAGGGCACCCGATCAGATCAAACCTCACATAAGCTCGTCAAGGGGACAGCGGGTCAGCCCATAAAAGTCATTCACATGGTTCACGGAGGACTAAACCGATCAGCAGCGGAGGAAACCCGTAGATCCCACATGCGTCAAGCCTAGAGATTGCGAAGGGTTGGGGAGATTAACGAGTTTCGAAGCCCGAAAGAAGATACCCGTATAACTTTCTCTTCTGCAGATTTGCGGAACATTCAATCACCACATGACGATCCCTTGGTGGTCTCCCTCATGGTCTCAAACTGCTTGATCAAGAGAGTAATGATCGACCCAGGAAACAACATTAATCACTAAGTGGGCTTTTGAGAAACTGGAGATTAACCCCCAAGAGATAGTCCCTTCTAGAAGCCCGATAGCAGGATTCGATGGCAGAATAATGGAACTAGTGGAAGAGATCCAATTGCCAGTAACAGCAGCAAGGTGCACGCTCAGATAAACTTTTGTGGTGGTAGATGTCAAACCTTCATATAATTTCCTCATGGACAGGGTTTGGATCCATCGGATGCACGGAGTTCCTTCCACCCTATATCAAGTCATGCAATGCATCGATCCAAACGGAATTGATGTGATTGACATCTGGGGAGATTAGGTGGCGGCTAAAGAATGTTAAGCCATCACCTTGAAAGGCCTGAGGAAAAGGACAGAACCGGAGCAAGATTCAAAATCCAAGGCAGTACCCAATGATCAATAGCAATTACAGGATGGGGATGCGGGGTCATCTATAGTTACTGAGCCTTTGCTGGAAGTTCAGATTTGCCCCGATCACCCTGAAAGGACGACTTACATTGGTTCTGGCTTCAATACACAAGAAAAAGAAGAATTGGAGGCCCTTCTGCGCTCTAATGCTGACGTATTCGCTTGGGGCCACATGGATATGCCCAACATCAATCCTTCAGTAGCTCAGCATTCCCTCAACGTGCACCTCGGTGTAAAACCCGTCAAGCAGAAGCAGAGACGAATGGGGACCCACCAAAACCAGATTATAGCTGAAGAGGTTGATCGACTTCTCCAAGCCGAATTCATTAAAGAGGTACAGTACCCTTCCTGGCTGGCGAACGTGGTTGTGGTCCAGAAAAAGAAAGGGAAATGGAGGGTGTACGTGGACTTCACTGATTTGAACAGATCATGCCCGAAGGATTGTTTCCCCTTACCAAAAATGGATTAAATGGTGGACGCCACCGCGGGATTCGAGCTCTTGAGTTTCCTTGACGCATACTCTGGGTATAATCAAATACGAATGAACCCAGATGACGAAGAAAATATGACATTCATCACTGAATCAGGTACATATTGTTATATAGTTATACCTTTCGGACTAAAAAATACAGGTGCAACCTTACAGTGGTTGGTTAGCAAATTTTTTCAGGGTATGATGAGATCTACCATAGAATCTTACATTAATGACACGGTGGTCACAAGCAAGGCGAAAAGTTACCACCTGGCTGATCTGCAACAGGTGTTTGACACCCTCAGAAAGTACAAGATGAAGCTCAACCCATCCAAATGTTCCTTCGTAGTGTCCTCGGGCCAGTTCTTGGGACACATAGTTGATCGGATGGGAATACAGGCGAGCCTAGCATAAGTCAGAGCTCTCATGGAAATGGGAGAGCCAAATTCTCGGAAGGAGATCCAAGTACTAACCGGGAGAGTGGCAGCCCTCAGCTGTTTCATCTCTCGATTAACTGATCGGTGCCGACCCTTTTTTCATTCTATAAAGGCAGCAAAATGAGAGGTCTAGGGGTCGGAGCAATCAGAAGCTCTGAGAAAGCTCAAGACCTACATGACAAAGCCTCCCATACTAGCAACCCCGGAAGCAGACGAGCCATTACAGTTTTATCTAGCCATATCTGCAACATCTACCAGCATCGCTTTGGTCAAGGAGGGTAAGGGGTACCAGATGCCCGTCTTCTACATTAACAAAGCCTCTGCTGATGTAGAAACCCGTTATTCCAAACATGAAAAGCTAGTACTATCACTGATCAATGCAAAATAACGTCTTCGGCATTACTTTGAAGCACATCCGATCGTGGTATCAACTGCAATCCCTATCAGATCCGTAATGGCAAAGCCCGAATTGTCAGGGAGAGTATCCAAATGGGCAATAGAACTGAGAATCTATCATATAACCTGTCCCCCGAACTACCATCAAAGGATAAGTGGTAGCTGACTTTCTGTTAGAAACATAAACTATAGATTCTCTAGAAGAAAATGAACCAGGCTTATGGATAATATTCATGGACGGATCGACAAATGTCAACGGAGCAAGGATAGGTGTAAAGATCGTAACACCCAATGGAATAAAAATTTAGCAGTCCTTTCGATTGGAGTTTCCAGCATCCAATAACGAAGCCGAGTATGAGGCCTTTCTAGTAGGAATTCAGTTGGCCCGAAGCCTGTAAATACAAAAGGTAGAGATATGAAGTGTTTCCCAATTGGTCGTACGATAGTTGAATGAGGAATATGAAACCCGAGAGCCTAAAATGGAAGCATACAGGGATTTGGTACTAAAAGAGGTTGAGGAATTCCAGTAGTTAACCTTTGAACAGAGCCCCAGAGGGGAAAATATCATGGCAGATCGTTTGGCTAATCAGGCCTCTACAGCAGGGGAAAGTATGACTCGAACAACACCAGTGAATTTCATTGTCTGATCAAGCTTGGAGCCCTCCAATGACGTGATGGTCATTCCATGGGAGCTAAGCTGGATGGACCCCATAGTAAACTATTTGAGGACGGGTGTGTTACCTGAGTCAAAACTAGAGGCCTGAAAGATAAGAATGAAAGCCGCAAGATACGCTTTATATAACGGTCAACTTTACCGCAAGTCATTCTCTGGGCCATACTTGAGACGTCTCATACCCTTTGAAGCTCCTGCAGTCATGGAAAAGATATATGCCGGATCGTGTGACAATCATTCCGGGGGAAGGTCTTTAGCTCATAAAGTCCTCACCCTGAGGTATACACCCGACACTGTAAAAAGTGCCAATTTCATGGTGATGCCATTCATCTACCTCCTGAACTATTGAATCCAACAATAATCCCTCACCCCTTTGCCCGGTGGGGAATGGATATTGTGGGTCCTCTCCCGCAAGCCATATAATCTACTACACATGTCCTTCTGGCTACAGATTACTTTACCAAATGGATGGAAGCCGAGGCATACTCAACCATTAAAAGTAGCCACGTTATCAAGTTCATCTGGAGTCACATCATTTGTAGATTCGGTCCCGAACTATAATGATGGATAATGGCACCAACCTAGATAACAAGAAAGTTCAAGCGTTCCTGGCAAATCATGGGATCAATCAAAACACTTCTTCCGTTGGTTACCCACAGGGAAATGGACAGGCCGAAAGGACAAACAAAACAATTTTCGATACACTTAGAAAAAAGCTCAAATCAGCAAAAGAAGCTTGGTTGGAAAAATTACCCGAGGTCTTATGGTCCTATCAGACCACTCCAAGGCAACTAACAGGAGAGACCCCATTCGCCATGGCCTACGGGGCTGAAGCCATTATCCCGATCGAATTGAAGATGCCAACGCTAAGAAGTCAGGCCTGGGAAGAGGTCTAAACAATCAACACCTGGCCCATGATTTGGACCTACTGGAAGAAAGAAGGAAATTCGCGGGGATAAGGCTGGTTGCCTACCAGCAACAAGTCAGGGCCCGATTTAATCAGAAGGTCAAAAGAAGAGAGTTCTAGGCAAGCGATATGGTGCTCAGAAGAAAAATTAGGATTGTTGACAAGTTATGGGAGACATGGGAAGGACCTTATATAATAATTGAGGTCATCGGCAGCGGTGCCTATCGGGTATGGAAGAACGAGATAGGCCGCATCGAGTCCAACTCTCAGAACGCTTACCGTCTGAAGAAGTATTATCCTTAGATAGTTTTCCCTTAAATAGTAAAATGAAACTATGTCTTGCACATGACACTTTTGCTGATTATAATAAAGCATATGTGCCCGATGTTTGGCACCTTTGCTACATGTTTCTCAAGTTTTGAATAAAATATCACATTCTATATAAGTAATCATACCTTGTGAAGATGCCATATTAATATAAAAACTTTTCTTAAGTGTTGAGTTCAAACCTGATTTGAACTAACTAGAGGACATAAATGAGTCTCAGGGACCAGATGCTCGAAGACTCCATATTAATAGAAAGTTTTTCCTAAATGTTGGGTTCAAATCCCAATTGAACTAACTAGAGGACATCAAAGAGTCTCAGGGGCCAGATGCCCAAAGACTCCATATTAATAAAAAAAAATTCTAAGTGTTGGGTTCAAACCTGATTTGAACTAACCAGAGGACATCAAAGAGTCTCAGGGGATAGATGGCCGAAGATTCCATATTAATAAAAAAATTTCCTAAATGTTGGGTTCAAACCTGATTTGAACTAATCAGAGGACATCAAAGAATCTTAGGGGCCAGATGCCCGAAGACTCCATATTAATAGAAAATTTTCCTAAGTGTTGGGTTCAAACCTGATTTGAACTAACCAGAGGACATCAACAAGTCTCAGGGGCCAGATGCCCGAAGACTCCATACTAAAATGAAAATTTTCCTAAGTGTTTAAATTAAAAAATGTTTATCTCAGGCTAATCAATAGCTAACCAAAGTAACAAGAGCGGAATGCCATAAGAAATTGGGAAAATCCTTTCATTAATATAAATAACAGATACAAAAATAACCCTTCTGAAGGGTAATACAAAATGAAATACAGAAAACCTAAGTCCTATTTCAACTCAGGGGCAAAACTTGTTTTCTCTTTTCAGAAAGGCAGCAAACCATTTCTCATTCTCAAAGATCGGTGGGTCTTGATAAGGAAGAGGCACCCCCATAAAAGCATCGAACTCCTCAACAGTCTTAAACTCCTGATCTTCCAGGGGAATGTGCTCCATCTTGTGTCTGTCTCGCCACTCCCTAACCAATCGAATGTCACAGATAGTGACGTACCGTCTGTACATGTCCAGACCACCCAAACGACACATCTCTACCTTGGATCGCTCAAGGGCCAGAAGATTATCTAACTCTGCCTTTTTGACAGTTATCTTTTGGTAGGCTACCTTTGCCTCTACTAGTTCAGCAGCTAGGACCCTCTTCTCAACCTCTCCGCTCTCCAGAAGGCTTTTGTGCTCAGATACACTCTAACGAAGACCATTCGCTTCCTTGGCCAAATTAATACGATGCTCATTATTGTGCTGTAGTTAAGCCTGCATCTTGGCCATTTCCCGGACATCGGACTCCAGGACATGATTGTAGGCCTGGATCCCATAAAGGAGCTACACAAATAGGGAAAAGGGTATATATTAGTATAGAGCAAAGAAAAAATAGACAAAAGAATAAGCAAAGGTACAAAAGAAAAAGAAATCGAAGTGCCAACCTCCATGGCCATCGAGGAACCTTTCTGAAAAAGCTCAGTCCTGGAAATCTTCGATTGAGCAGCCCTGTCAGTAGGAGTCCAGACTTCTTTGGCCATAGCCCGAAGGGCATCTGGCTGACAGATAGTAAGATGGTCAGCACAAACAGGAGAGCCATCCAGAAGGAGAAACTTTGGCTCCCAGGGAATTGTGGTGCGGGAAGTGTCCTGAACCTAAGGAGTATCGCTCATTGAGGCATCAGTAGTTTGGGTCCTGGGTCTTTTATTGGCTGCTCCACCACCCATACCAGATCATGACTGGGTGGTTACAATATTTGTAGGAGGAGGCTGAGGAAGATTTGAAGGATTTTCTGTAACTGAGCTTGTTGGAGGTGCCAGGGGTGCTGTCGAGAGTGGTACGACATCAACCAAATTAGATCCTTCGGGAACCTGAGTGCATCTGGCAGAAAGGGGCTTAAGGGGCAGATCCATCCTGTCAACAACAATGCCCAAATTAGAAATCATCTCCATATTGGCCTTAGTCAGAAGTGTAATGGCAGATCGGACGTTGCTCCAAATCTTGGCTTTCAAGAGTGCAAAACGTTCTCTTATAAAGGATACGGGTATTGCACTATCCTCATAACTGAGAAATTTATACGCATACTCTCCCCGATGTAAGTCACAAAACTTACAGAAACACGTAGCTTTGTGAAGGGGACAGAAGACAGGTAATCGAATAGGGCCGAAGACTTTAGGGATCAAGTATGCCAGAGAGAATGGGTAAATCCAGTTGCCATTGACAATTACCATTATTTCCTTCCATCCTCTATCAAATTTTTCCGTATCAAAACATATGCCCCGACCTTGGAAGGGAAAGAGGTTGTACCTACCCTTGCTTTCTCTGGAATTTTGGAAGAAATAACAAAGGAACAGGTCAGCTAAACCTAGATTAAGGTATAGATCCCTTTGTACAAAAGTAGCATGGCCAAGATTCTTAAGCTGTTCGGGTTAAGCTGAAGAGGGTGCAACCCTAACATGAAAAAAATGTAATGAAGAAAAGGTTGAAAAGGGAATCTTAATACTTTAAGATGAACCGCCGATAACAGAATACTACTTGGTTGAATTCCCTCACTTTTAGAGAATTCTAAATAGCCCCGGTAAAGGGCCAGAAACACATCACCGGGTACGTTATTTTTAGCCCAAAGGTGTCTTACGTCCACTTCAGGCCTTGTTTTCTTAAGAGGGGCAACAAAGAAAGGTTCAGGAATAGTGGGGTTCACAGGCTCATCATCGGCAGAGGAACCCCCTTCGTTGGGATTTTCTGGATTCGTTGATGAACCCGAAAGGTTAGTATTTGGGGGAACTATTTTGGGAACATAGGCCTCTTAACGGACAGTGGAAGGACTATTGCTACTGGTTGAATCAGGGTCGGTTCCAGAGGATAGAACGACATCCTCTACTGACCTGGTGTCATCACTATCAGACATGGTTTAAGAAAGGTAGTAGAGACAGATGAGGGGTAGAGATGAAAATTAAAAAAAGAAAGTATTATCTGACTTACACAGTTTAGAGAATAAAGGCAAGAAGAACTTCAAAAAGGGTTAAGAGACTGCTCCGGTGGAATTTCTTAGAAAATACGGGCTGAGAGTTGTAGGAATCAAAGAGGAGAGAGCTCCAAGGAAGAGAATTAAGAAGTATGGAGTGCAAACTGGCAAAACATGATTTTATAGAGGAAACCACGGAAGGTCATCAGACACACACGAAGTCTGAAGGACGCACACCGTCAATCCAGCCACAAGCGCAGTAATCAAGAGATCATGGGCCTCCCATTTTAAATTCAAAAGATCACTCAACTACCCAAGCATTAATGAACTGACACGTCAATATATATGCACCTATACATTATTCTTCTTTTTTCGGTCATGGGCCTTGAAGTGGATCATAAGCCCATAACCTCAAGAGCCTATGTAATAGCTAAAATTATATAGCCCAATAAAGATGGGCCATAGGCAAGGACCGATGGGCCTGGCCCATAGAAGTCTCTAAAAAATGAGTTATCCATAAGTTAGGGATTAGTCTCAAATAAGGAAGATAGAGCCCAAGAAAGAAAGGAGTTTATTAAATCCCATGATTTAAGGGATTGATAAACTTGGGTAGATGGGCCTGACCCAACTACCGAATTATGTATAAATACATGGCCAAAGGATGAATAAAGGCATTCCATTTTCAACTTAATTCGTTGTGTATTTTTCTGCATCTACTCTGCTAAAGTCCTGTTGATAGACTCTCTTATTCTCATATACACAAGCACAAAAAGATAGTTTATTAAGCAATGAAGATAAATAATTTCCTTGCAGGTTTGCAACCATCCATGGAAAGAAAGAATCTTAATCTCCATCAGGCCATTCCAATAGACCTTTCTGTTGAACCATAGTCCATAATCTAGAAGTGAAGCTACATTGAAAAAATAAGTGGTCTCTATCCTCTTGCCTCATGCCACAACAAAGACATGAAGCATGTTGAACCATACCAATAGATAAAAAAAAAGTGAAGAGAAGGCATTCTATCTAGAAGAACAATCCAAACCAGAAACACATGCTTGGGAACATTATGCTTGAACCAAACTACCTTATTCCAAGGAAGGTTATTAAATTTTTGCCTAAAAAACTCCCAAGTTGAGTGTATGGAAAACTTACCAGTAGAATAGGCCTAAACCAGCTGGTCTCTCCTTGAAAGATTTAACATGAAGCTAGATGGGAAAACAACATTGAAATCAAGCCAAAACTGGGAATTTAGAGTGGGAAAGTGCCATCCTAAAGAACTTATTAATCTACTCACTGAAGCATTGCTGCCAATACCAGAAGATCTAATAACACCAACATGAAAATAGTCACAAAGAGGACCTATAGGATGCCAATTATCATACCACAATGAAGTGGAACGACCATCACTAATAAGAGATTTAAAAGCAATCCTAACCAGAGGCCTAAGCTGCAAAAGTTTCTTCCAAGTCCAAGAAGAATTTTGAGGAATACTCAACTCCCATAAATTCCTATGCTTTAGAAGATGATGCTTAACCCAAGAAGACCACATAGAAGAATTTTCATTCCTTAAAAGATTCCATATATGCTTCACCATAATAACTCTATTCCACTTTTTCAAATCCTTAATACCAAGACCCTCCTCATCAAAAGGAGCACAAACCCTTCTCCAAGCCACCTTACAACCTCCCTTGCACATTTTTGAACCAATCCATAAAAATTGTCTAAGCAAAGCAGTAAGATCATTTAGAATAGATTTTGGTAAGATGAAAGTAGAAGCACAATACACTTGAGAGGAGAAAATAACATGTAACGCCCCACGTTTTCCTTTCTCCTTTTTGGAATTATTTTCCAAGAGCTAACGTTTTGTGACGTCACTTATTCATGACGTCTTGTGTATTCTCGGTACGTGTAAATTTTTTGCATTTACATTTTGGACTTAGCTGGACGACTTTGTGGTAATTCGTTTCCGACTTTGTGGGTTTACATTTTGTTGATGACTACGTAGGTTCGTCATACGTTTTCTCATTGATGCTTTGACGATTGTGTTCCATGCTCGAACGTGTTAGTTTATCGTAGACGTTTCGGTGTAACACTTATGTGATTATGTGTTTATTTACATTTTTGGAACTTTTGGGAGTGAGGGGTATTCCCGGTATTTCACTTGTGTGTGGGAGTTATTGAGGAAGTTTAAGAGTTTTCTTATATGTTTTGGAGTGTTTGGATGTGTCCCTGATTGTTTCGGAGTTTTCCAGTGTCATCTTGGGGGCCTTGGAGCCTTTTCTTGCAATTACAGTTTTAGGGTTAGCAAGTACTCGGTAATTGTTGATACCGAGTACTCGACAACTGTTCATACCGAGTACTTGAGGTACAACTCGGTAGATTTCACATATTGCCTATATAAGGAGGTTTAGACCTAAAAACATTTCATTTTCTTCTCATTTCTTCTCCAAACTCAGCCTACTCTCTCCCATTTAGTTTTTCTCTCTATTTTTGCCTATATCATCTATTTGGGTTTGGATTTTGGTCACGGTTTTAACACGGAAGTTGGTCGTGGTGGCCTTGCCTTCGGTTTGAGCCGTGGATTGGTAAGAGTTTTCTCCTCTTTGTGAGTTATTTTTTTTCAAACCCTAGTTTTGGGTTTTCTTGTCAAACCATATGTTGATTCATGTTTTCTTTGTCGTTTGAGACTCGATTCATTCTTAGGAGGCTATGCTAAAGCTTTTCACCGATTGGTTTCGATTTCGGGTGAAAGCTAGGGTTTTCATAGGCCTTGTTTGGAGGTTGGCTTATTCTTCATTTGAGGTAGGGGAAAGCATCTCTAATCTCTCGTTCTTTGATTAGTGAGTGTGCAATTTCATTTTCGGACTTTATAACCTTAGATATATTTTTGCTAAGTGTAAACTTGAGAAATATGAATTTAGGGTTTATTGGTGTTTATGTGCTATAATCCATGTTTATATCATCCTTGAATTAGTTATATGATGTATGTTAGATGGGTTATGAATTGTGGACTTTGAGATGAAAATATACTTGTATGCATATATATATATGAATATGAGTATTGAGGTGTATATGTATAAGTGTAGTATATATATAGGATTTTGGGTGTTAGTAGTGTAGCCTTGATAGCGTAAGTAGGCTAGCTACCTTGGTTAGTGAGTTGAGATGTGGAACTTAGAGTCTTATTCTAGTTTCCCCATTCTTGTGAATTTTGAGGATTCTAAATTGAACATTAAACTTATGCATGAAAATGAGTTAATGTATTGATTAAATGCTTTAATTGAGATAAAAACATGTTAAATGAAAGGTAAAGTTATCTTTGTGTATTAATGGATAATTTGATGGTTTGGGATCATGGATGGTGCATGAAAAGACATCTTTGTTAATTTTTGCTTTAAATGAAATTTAAAAGCATATTGAATGATGAAAAGCATTCGTGTTGACATTTTGGGAATGTTACTTATAAATATGATGTGATACATATTTATGTTGATGCATGGGTCATTGAGGACATAGTGCATGGGTTCACCTTTGGTATTGAGAATTCAATTGGTGTTGGTCTAAGTCCATTTGTGTAATTATGCATGAGCAGACATGTTCGGGATCATCGTAACAACTGGCTAAGGGGTGCTTCTTGCTCCTATGGAACTAATCTTCCGAGAAACGCAGATAATAGGGGAAATCTTATGTCACGACCATGTCGTGTTTGACGGTCTTCTTTGTTAAAAGTGAAAGTATCAAAAATCACTTGGGAAGAATCGGTACGATAAATCTACCTTCATTCATGAGAAATAAAAATGAAGTGTTAGAGAATGATCCGTTGACTCTTGGAGTTAGGGTGTGTGTGTGGTCGCGTGTGTATCACGAGGTGTGTTAGTCACATTGCATCGAGCTACCATTATGTGATTTATGTTGGCATGTGGAGCATGTTTAGATGTGAATTTTGCGATAAATAATTCACATGTTATTTAAATGCTAAAGTATAATATAATTTTGCATGCCTTGTTAAAGTATAATGTGTAATGAATAATTATACTTTTTGTTATGTGCTTGTATGCCCTTAGGTGGGGTTATGGATTGGTTTTCTACGACTTTATTGTGATAAGTAAAGTTGATAGTGGATTAGGGGGTTGATTGTGAAATGTGACCTTTGAGAATATGGTGATAATTTTGTGACCTTGGTTGGTAGTGGGGTATTGACCAATTGATATTTTTGCACCTTTGAGAGGTGTATGATCCTTGAGAGTTTAGGGATCTTTATTGGCTATGTAGTGGTGGCCATTTGATACTTCTTTTACATTTGGAGAAAGTATCATCTATTTTACTTCGAGGTTTAAAGTTGACTAAGTGAGGCTAGGATTGATCCTAGTCACTTGTGTGGTAATGGTCTCTTGATTCCATTAGTAATCTAAGAGAAGTGATGTTAAGTGTGAATTTAGGTTTGAATGGATTGGAGGTGGTTTTTATGGAACCTAGTTAGTTTACGAGTGTTGGCTACTAGGTTTTCCTTTTCATATCTTAAGCATAGGAGTGTTCTTGAGATGGTCAACTTAACCGTCTTGAGTGGTTGAGATGAGTTGTTGATTTGAGAGTTGGATTGAGTTCCCGGTTGAGAATAGGGTTATAGTATTGTTCTTTCCCGGTTTTCATTGAAGTGTTATCATTTTTGGACTTCATTCTTCGTTTTTCATGGTTCATGTCGGATGTTGAGTCACTCTGCATGGTATTGTTGATGTTTCAGTGTGTTCGGGTTTGATTCGGAGTCATCTGGTTTCATTTTGGAGCCTTTCGGGTTCATTCATTGCCTTTGCATTCTGGGGGCCACCGAGTACTCGATGATGATTTTACCGAGAATTCGGTGAGTCACTTGCGCGAGAGGCCATTTATCCACCCGAGAGATTTGAGAGTTTTGGGCGTAAAATGTCTACCGATTACTCGGTGGGTATTATACCGAGTACTCGGTGAAAGATGATTTTGTGTACTCTTTTTAGCTTATTTCTATTCTCTCCCTCGTGCTTCACCACTTCTCCTACTATGCTTGAGATATTGATTAGTGGTCTTTAGGGATGAGTTTTGTTAGGTTGAAGGATCGACTTAGATCCACCTTTCTTGAGTGTTGGCCGCGGCGTGATGCCGAGCCACTTTTTTTTGTGTCACCATTTGATTCGTGGGGTTGGAAACGGACGTTGGGTTCCATGGTTCTAGTGCGTTACTTATTCCTTCTTCGCCCTCGTGGGACGTCATAGGAATCCTAGAGTAGGGATTGTTCGGTTGACTTGGGAGTGTTTTTCTCTCGGTATGTGTATCTCATATTTTCTTCCATTCCGAGTTTCGGTTATGATGTGTGTGTCTTAGTGCACATACATATTGGTGTTTTTTCTCATCACGGGTGGATATCTCTCCATGTTGACGAGATGTTTCGGTTATTCTTTTGGTTAGCATTGGAGTTTCATCCCTTGCTTGATGTCATGGTCTTGTGTGGCCATTCTTGAGGGTAGTGTTTCCGTGCCCTTCGTGGTTGAGTAACTATCCTTCATTGTTCATAGTGAGGACGTTAGTGATTGAATTGATCTTCATGAGGATAATATCATGAGATTGATGTAGTGGCATGTGTAGTGCTATTGAGGTGAGTGTGGTTCTCCTTTGTGAAGAGATTGAGGTATTGTATGTGTATTGTGTATATAATGATTTTGTGGGTACATAAGGACTTGAGAGTTTCCTTAGGGCCCGTTTGGTAGGTGGTCCGGTCTGGTCTTATCTTGTTTGGTCTGGTCTTATCTGGTTTGGTCTTATATGAGTGGTGTTCTGAAAGTCTGTTTGGTAAAGCTGTCTGGTCTTATGGTCTTATTCAAGCTGTTTGGTCTTATGTTTGAAAAATAATACAAAAAATAAAAATATAAAATATAAAATTCAAAAAATATATTAAGAATGAAAAATATATAAAATTTGAAAAAATATAAAAAATTTGAAAATAATATAAGAAATTCAAAAATAATATATATTTCAAATTTTATAAATTATTTCGAATTTTTATATTATTTTTTGAATTATATATATATATATATATATATATATTTTTATATAGTATTTTCAAATTTTTTATATTTTCTCAAATATATATATATATATATATATATATATATATATCTAATTTCGTATATTATTTTTGAATTTTATATTTTTTTTCAAATTTTATACATTATTTCAAATTTTTTATATTATTTTTCAAAACTTATATATTAATTTTTAAATTATATATATATTTAAAATTTTATATATTAATTTTGATTTTTATATATATTTTTCGAATTTAATACATTATTTTAAAAAATATATATTATTTTTCAAATTTTATATATTATTTTTGAATTTTATACATTATTTTTGAATTTTTCTATTAATTTGGAATTTTTTTATTTTCCCAAATTTTAAATATATTTTTTGCATTATATATATATATTTCAAATTTTATACATTATTTCAATTTTTTTATATTATTTTTTTAATTTTATATATTATTTTCAAATTATATATATTTTTAATTATATATATATTTTTCAAATTTTATGGTCACACGTGTTAAGACAATTGTATATAAGACCACTTGAGACCACTTGAGACCATCATTTTTGGTTGTCTCAAATTACCCCTTTTGGTCCCAAGTGGTCCTTATTTTTTTGGAACCGTTTTTTTGGAATCGTGTTGCCAAACAGTGTCTGGTCTCAAAAAAACCATTATGAGTCCGGACCACATGGAACCGGACCGCGAACCAAACAGAAACTTAGTACTGGTTATGGATGTTCCTAGTTATAGGCATCGTGGTGATTTTAGTTCCATTGTAGCCTATGGTTATTGTTGTGGCCACTAGAGTGATTGTCTATGTTACGATAGGGTATTGTGTACTTGGAGTACGGTTATATGAGTAGTGTTGGATTAGGGGTATGAGTTTTAGTGTTATCCTGTGAGGTTAGAACTACATGACTTGTACTTATTTGTTGTATCTCTCTCTCTATATATACGTATAGATATATATATAGGTGTGTGTTTGCCATATGATGTGATATTATGGATTCCTTATGTGCTAGTTGCCTTGATGAAGCATGGTAGGGGACTAGAGGAATTTGTTTCAGGGGTCTCGTATTGGTGTGATTGCTATGTGGGATGATTGACCGACCTAGGGTAAATGCATATACACGGGTTGGTTCATACTAGGTTTGGACGGTTGGAGGATGTGATGATTTCGATTTCCTTTCTTCTACGGGGATCAATAAGCTCACCTCGGCGTGGTTTACCCTGGCGGTTTACACCAGGTGATGCTTCAGCTAGGTATCAGGTTATCTTGCATGATGGTTCGTGGCATAGATGTTGTTGCGGGTTTTGGGACGTTTGTTGTAGTATTGTTTCGGTTTAGTTTCCTTTGTTTGTCCCCTGTATTGGGAGTGTTGTATTTCATGAGAGCCGGTTTATTGGCCTATCCCTTCCTTATATTTGGTATTATTGCATCTTTGTAAAGATGTATTCTTTCAGCACCTAGACGTGCCTTGTGTATCATTTGGTTTAACTTCCGCTTTGTTATGTATGGAATTATTATTGTTAATAATATTCCATTCGGTTTATGGTTCTTTAGGATCTTAATTGGTCGCTCATTTTATGGATCACGATCCTGGATTCCTTAGACGTCCCGGTTCGGGAGTCTTTGGAAATTCGGGGCATGACAAAACAACTTTGACAAGTTGAAGCCTTTCACCAAAAGATAGAAACTTATTGTGTAACACCTTGTGTTATATTCCATTTTTCATGAAATTATTTTACGATTTATTTTCGGTTGTGACGTCACTTGTTCATGACATCTTGGTTAATCTCGGTATTTCACGTGTAATTTTTTTGCATTTACGTTTAGGGTTTGTTTGAAAAGTGGTTTGGTTTGGTTTGGTCTGGCTGGATTGGTCTGGGCTGGTTTTGTTTGGTCTTGTGTGGTCTGGTTTTGTTTTGGTGCTGATTGAAATTCTGTTTGATAAATGGTCTGGTCTGAAAAAACTAAAACCAAACCATGTTTGGAAAACTGTCTGCTTCCAATAAGTGGTATATTATAAAACTGATTGATTAAAATATTGGATATAGTATTTATATCCTAATAAAGACATTAATTTTATAAAAAACATTCAACTATATATTTTATGAAGTATAAAATTTGATATAATTATATATATAAAATAAAAAATAATATAAAATGATAAAAGATATATATATATATATATAATATTACAAATAATATAAAATACCAAATGATAATATCAACTTTGAAAAATCAAATATAAAATCAAATAAATTATATAACATTCAAAAAAAAAAATATAGAATGTCAATAAAATATATCAATTTTTTTTAAAAAATTGTATTCAATAATATATAGAATTCGAAAAGAACCAAATAATTATTCGGCTCAAATATACAAATTACAATAAAATATACCAAAAAGAATATTCAAAATTACAAAATTTCAAATATGTATAAATTCAAAAATAATATATAAAATTTGAAAGAAATATTTAAAATTAAAAAAAATATAAAATTCGAAACAATATAAATAAATTAAATATATATATATATATTACAGATATAAATAACAAATTAAAAGTTTTATTATTTTATTATTATTTTTTGTATTATTTAATTCATTTTACTTATTATTTATTTATTTATTATTATTTTTTATGTAGTATTGAATTCATTTTGTTTATTATTCATTATTTTTATTTTATTTATATATTAGCTTTATTTAATTTATTATTTATATTATTAATTTATCATTTAATATTATTTATTTTTTTGTTTAAGTAATTTATAAATATATTTTATTATTTATTATCAAATTTTATATTTTTTTTGAATTTTATATATGTTTTCAAATTTTATATATATTGCTTCAAAATTTATATATTTGTTTCAAATTTTATATATATATATTTTAATTTTATTTATTATTTTTGAATTTTATATATTTGTTTCGAATTTTATATATTTTTTCAAAATTTATATATGTTTTCTAATTTTATATATATTATTTTTGAAATTTATTTATATATATATTATTTTCGAAATTTATATTTTTTTTCAAATTTATTATTGTGTATAAATTTTGGAAATTTATGAAAAATGGCGGTTAGATTTCATTACCGTGTGTGTATAAAATGGTCTGGTCTGGTTTGGTCTGGTTTGGTATGGGCTGGTTTTGTTTGGTCTTGTGTGACCTGATTTGGTTTTGGTGCTGATTGAAATTATGTTTGATAAATGGTCTGGTTTAAAAAACAGGCAAAGACTAGACAAGACCAGAAATCAAACAGTCCCTTAAAGTCGACTGGACGACTTTACGATTTTTCCTTGACGACTTCATGGACTTTATTGTTACAGACTACGCAGTTTTGTTTCGACGTGGCGTTTTCACTGGTTGGGTTGTATAGCCCGGATTATTATTTCGGACCTGTTGGGTGTTCCGATGTTTGGGTTTTATACCCCGAGTTAATTATATCAATTTATATTATCTATTGGGCGTCATGTTTATTTTTCGGGCTCGCGTGATATTGTCTCGAGGTTCCCGGTACATATTCGAGATTTATTGTACACATATATATTATTAATTGTGATTATATGTGTGGGTATTTATTTTGGGTACATATATATATAGAAATATATATGAGAAATAATATACATATAAATATGTATATAGTGAAGACAGAAAGAGCCAGTTTCCTTTATCTCCTTCCTCACGACCAAGCCGCTCCTCTGTTCTTCTTCCTCTCCTTGTCGATCTGCAGCTCCATCACCACCATCATCATCTTCTCCGGCCATCAGTTCGCTAGAGAGAAAGAGGCTGAGAGAGAAGGAACTGGAGGTCACGCACAGAGGCGCGACCTGTCCGGGTTGCGCTTCAGAGGCATCCCAGGTGGTGGCGATGACGCGATGTGGGTCGCCGGGGCTAGAGGCGAGGCTGTTCGCGTAGGGGCGACAATATGCCAGTTTCGGCCGAAACTTCAGCCAATTGTTTAGCTGCCTTCCAGAGCTTCGATTACCGCGATTTTCGGAGGGTAGCTCGGTCTCGGTGTCATGTACGACTTGTAAAAATTTTAGAGTTTTCCATCAAGCAGTTTGTTGGGAAATTCGATTTTAAGGTACGAATTTCGTTTCGGTTTTTCCCTGATCTATTCAATTTCGTTTATCTAATGCTAATGGGCTTCAACTATATTGTATAGGTTATAGAGGCGGACGTTTCAGTATATTTGAAATTTTATTTGGACAACTTTGGTCAGCAGGCCCCATATTCGACCGCCGACATTGTTCACGGTGGGCCCCACTTCTGGCTTGAACATTTTGGGGCAGATTTGAGCACGTGTCTTGGGCAACATCCCGATATATCCGGCTTAGTTGTGGGCATGACGGTTAGTCCGTAGGCACGTGTCGAGAGGTAGGGGAAATCACTACCGGTACAAATGACTCCAAACTAATATGTGAAATTTTAGTTTGAGCATGCTAATTGTATAAAATGAATTAGAAATCTTGTTTAGAATTAATTACCATGGTTGTATATTTATATATATATGTATTATTAATTTTACTCGTATATATATATATATATATATAAGAGTTGTGTTATGACCTTGGACAGTGGATTAGGCTAGTTCCATCTAGGTGATTGGAATTAGTAATGCTAGACATAGTTTAGTGTATACGTCTAGACGCGGTTGAGTAATTTTCCATTTTCTGTGATTAGTGGAACCGAGTATGAATTTATGTGATTTATGTGACGTGAGATCCGTGAACTTAGAACGTTATTATAGTTTCCCTTATACTTGTGAATTATTTTTTAATAAATTTGAAAGCATGTAAAAAGAGATGTGATTATATGCTTATGGATTATTTCTTTAATAAGTTTAAAAGCATCTTAAGGGCTATGAAATTGATACCTTTGTGGATTATTGCTTATATGTGTGTAATTATGAGCATGTTAATGGATTGGGTATAATATATTGCATAATGACATAAATGCATGTATTATGATGAAACATGGTTTTTATTGAGGCCTTTGTTGGCCACATATTGACACCCAGAGGGGGGTGAATAGGGTCAATTACAAACTTTGAGTCTTTTTCGATTTGACTTTGTTTTAACAAAAGTAATCTTTGTAGAGCTCTAGTCAAACACTTAGTTAGATAGATGATCTTTAAGTGACTACCTCATTTCATACTTTTAATCATGAACAATGAATTGCATAACCAAATATATACATAATGGATTCAAGAATGAGAACTAGTTCAAGCATTCAAGTATTCATTTCAACTAAATATGTTTAAGCACTTTTCTCACATATGTATAGAAATGATGCAAAGTGTTATTTGTCATAAATAATACTTTGAAGAATTTATGAAAAGTAATTAAACATTTTATGCATATAAACTCTTAACAAGAATGACATGTTCAATATGCATTGTGTCAAACACTTGGGGTGCATATGAACATTTTATGCTAATGTGTGTTGAATATGAATTTTATCGAACACTTGGTGTGCACATGAATTATATCTAAATGAGATGGTAGTCTAAGCTATAATCCAATCATGTTCACAATTCAATTCATTTCAACTATGCATTTTCCTAACCTCTTCATTGATACACAAACACAAGCAATTCCATAGCATAGATATATAAAGCTCAAGATTATGAATGACAACTACTTTTAAAGTAAAGAGATAAGGGTTAGAGAAAATGCACACCATAGGCACCGAGGTTTTTACATGGTTCAACCAAATCTTTGGTCTACATCCATGCCTTGAGATAACCTCCCAAGGATTCCACTATCGTGTTTTTCTTGCGGGTGAAAAACAAACCCTTACATGCTCCTTCTTCCGGGTGAAGAGCCAACCTTGCTCACTCTTGCGGGTGGAGAGCCAACCTTCCGTCACTCTTGCTTCCGGGTGAAGAGCCGACCTTTGCTCACTCTTTTTAAGGTTGATAGAAACTTTTACAAAGCTTCAATAAGCCATTCTCATGCCAAGACAACTTTTTGGACTTTCACTCTCAAATGAATAAGAATTGAATTTTAGTGTACAACAATATCTCTCAATAGATGGATATAGAAATTCAAAGCTCACTTCCTCACATACTTAGAGTCATAAATGAAATACTCAATTGAAAAGCTCAACTCAAGTTTGAAGAATGAATCACAAGAAGAAAATATGAATGATGCTCATGTGGTGATTCATGTAGGAGTTTTCTACCCAAAAATGATTTCAAAATTGAAGCATAAATGATAGATTTTTCATACTCCTATCTCCATCTCTTCTCTTAACCATTTTAGCTCATATAAGGCATATATATAGCATAAGAACACAATATAGCCGTTTGCGGGTGTTTTGGGAAGTTTTGGAACACTTTGGATCCGAAACTAGCCGTTAGAATTCAAATTCCGGATGAGGCAGTTGACTGGGTGTTTTGGGGCAGTCGGCTGGGTCTTCAAAAATTCATTCTGAAATTTATTTGTAACTCTCTGACTCAGCCAGTCGACTAGCCTTCTTGGCCCAGTCGACTAAGTTAACAGGCAGTCAACTGGGTGGTTGCCCAGTCGACTGGGCCGTTCAGCCCAGTTTCGACATAGTTCACTCTTTTTGGTCATAACTAGAGTTCTGTAACTCGGATGAAGGATTTCTTTATAGTTTTGGAAAGAAGACTTCAAGATATTGATTTTAGGATTTTTATTCACTCCATTTGACCCATTTTTGAGTGCGATATGGGCATTTGAATGTGATGCTTCATTTCAAACTTCTAACCCACTTGATGGTTTTTTGTGAAATCTTTTGGGATTTTTCCGAAATGACTTAGACACACTCCTAGGATGTCTTAGAAACTTATTATGGTCCTTAAGATGCTTAAAGTCAATATTGAGATCATAAAATGTTTTTCCAATTTAAACAAATTCTCAATATTAGACAAAAGTTTTTCATGGTTTAACAATTTTGTTCAAAGCTTTAATATGCATCAAGAATCTATTTAAAGTAATATGAGTTAAATTAATGGTTCTAGGACAACATATTTGTTGAGTTCTTCCATAGCTTATGAAATCTTGAACTAACTCAACTTTAGCAAAGACTAAATGATGTTCATAGTCTAATGCTAATGATGCGAGGACTCATGAATGATATACATGATCCTATATGTTATATGGTCAAGAGTTGACCTTTCAAATAAGTTATTTCAAAAATAACTTTACATTTAATCTAGCACTCACCTAAGACTATTTTACCCATTTATTTGATCTTCAATTTCTTTAAGCTTTGGGTTGATGTCTCCATCCTTATCTCCAATATCTTTTGAGCTCTAAGCACTTTGCTTGATCTTCTCATGGATCCATTAGCTTTCTTGAGTTTATCTTGAATCAATAACCTATTAAGCATAACTCAAGTAGACATTAAATTCACCACATTCAATGGTTTGTTATCATCAAAATGTCATGTTTACCCATGGTGGAAAACCTTGGGTCACCAATCTCCCCCTAATGCATATTAAGTCCAATGTGTCATATTGAGTGCATGGGTGTTGGTCTATGCGGGTAGTGTAACCATGTGTGAGTTTGAATAATGTCGGATAGTCAAATAGTTTTCATAAATATGATAAGATACATATTTGTGTTGATGAATGGGTCTTTTAAGATATAGTGCATATGGGGTTCATCTTTTGAGTTGTAGTTCAATTGGAGTTGGTCTATGCCCGATTGTGTAATCATGGGTGAGTAGACTTGTGTATGATTATAAGTCACAACTGGGTTGTGCATCAATCTGCGTATTATAAGTCGCAACTGGGTTGTGCATCAATCTGCGTATTATAAGTCGCAACTGGGTTGTGCATCAATTTGCGTATTATAAGTCGCAACTGGGTTGTGCATCAATTTGCGTATTATAAGTTGTAATTGGGTTGTGCATCAATCTTCTAACTATAAGTCACAATTGGGTTGTGCATCAATCTTTGGATTATAAGTCGCAACTGGGTTGTGCATTGAGTTTCTGAATTTATTGACCCTTACAGTAGGGTGGTTTGGTTGTGTGTGTACCACTAGGTGGTGTTGAGTCACATTGCATTCATGTTGCATTTATGTGATTCCGTTATACATGGAGATCATGATATCATTACATGTGATTGGGGAGCATGTTTAATATGAATATTGTTAAATGAATTCATATTTTCATATAATGCTCAACTGAAAGTGGATAATGTAAAAATATGATTTACATGCAGTAATTGTTAAAGTATAATAGAATTAAATTCTTATACTTGTGATTATGTATTTTTATGCCCTTGGAGGGTTAAGTATGTAGGATTAGTGACCTCTTTGGAGAGTTGAAGTTAGTGGTGGATTTTATTATCAACTATGAGTTAAGGCCTTAGAGAAGGCGGGTGATAAGATTGTGAACCTAGTTGATTGTGTAGTGTAGGCCTTTAGATGTCTTTCACCTTTTGAGAAATGGATTATCAACCGTACTTTTGAGATTTTGGGTTGAGTTAGACTAGGTGACAATGGAACTTAGTTGTTTTCGTGGCAACGGCCATTTAGGACCCTTAGCGTCCTAAGGAATTGTGTTATTCCTTGGAGTTATAGTAACTCTTATCAGGCTGTCTTTCAAAAATGGAATTTTTCAAGTTTTGAAAACAAACTCATTCGTATTTAAAGGAAAAACTCGTTTTCGCCTATCCCCATAGCCACGACAAGTTTTTGTACTTTTAAAAGTGGTCTTAGGATCTTCTTTAAAAAGATTTTTAAATTCTAAGAGTCGATTATGGCGACTGACGGAGACCGGGGGCAAGACGACAATTTTCATTGTGTGGATTCTTAAAAGAAAACATACTTTTTAACATTTCTCAAGATTCCAAGATTTTGAGATTTTGAGATTTCGAGGCTTCTTCTCAAGATCTCGATCTATAGTGTTTTGAAAGGTGTCTTCTTGTTTCACCTTTAGTTCCGATCATTTCTAAGTCTCGGGTGTGAGGCTTGTTGTTTAGTGCACACACGTAGTGTTGTCTTTCCTCTTCTTTTGGTTTCTTTGTTCACTGTTGTTTTATGCCCCTGGTATTCCACGCCAGTTTACAAGAAATGTTTTGGCTATGGATAACATGCGATGCAATGACACATTTTCTTTGTTTTCCTCATTGTAGGTTTTGGAGTTGCATAGGGTGATGCGGTTACAGTTACAGTGCGACTGGATTAGGGACAATAGTTAGCCACTATTTTCCCATTATTAGTCTCTTTACCCATGTTGTATGGGATTGCCATGTATTTTTCTTGGAAGCCAGTCTGTTGGTATATTCTTTATTGGCGTATCTTTTATTCCATGCATTTATTATTTCGGGGTGCCATTGTATCTCTTCGGTACTGCCATGTGAGTTTCTATATTCTTATTCGAGCATTGTGGCTCCGTAGATTATAGAGGGTTGTGTAGAGGTAGCGGTGGTTTTCTTTCCACTACCTCGGCCCTAGTAGGATTGATGAATGTTGGGCGGTGAAGCATTGATATTATATCACTTGTTATTTGGAAGGTTTTCTGTTGAGTTATGTTTCCGGGATGTTCCATTTAGAGACGGGACTCTACTGGATTTTCATTAGATTCCGCTGTTGTATTTCTACCATTCAATTGGGTATGTAATATATCATTTTTATCAATATTCCATATGTTTTTTTGTTATTGGTATTCTTAGTTTGTCACGCCCCGCCATTTGTAAACTCAAACCGAGTCCCCAAATACCAGCACGCGACGCCTAGATTAAAATAAGTCCGAAAATAAATAATTTCCTCGATCACTTTTTAGTAAAAATACATTTCGAAAACTCATATTAGGGTAAAATAGTCATCTCATACTTGAGAAAAATTATAGAAGTCATCGGAAGTCGAAAATGAAGTGAAAAGAATGAAATGACACTTTAAACAGACCATTCCAACGCCTCATGTTTTCCTAGGGGTAAAACAGTCATTTTAGTGGCAAAATAGAAATTTCAAAATTCAAATGTCTAAACCCGACATAGGAAAAGTCATAGGAACAAACGAAACTCAATTTCAGTCAACGAGGAGAGAGATATGAATGTTTGAAGTTGGAAGAAAAAGTGCCAAATTCTGAAATTCTGGGAATAGTAGTTGCAGGCTATTGGCTTCTCAACTAGAAGTTCACTTCCAAAAAAAAACTCAATTTTGCAAACGGTATCTGTTTTCGACACCTTCGGTCCCTAAAATATTAGAAAAATGAGTTTTATGCCTTCAGATTTCAAAAACACTAAGCGGGGCCTGGGGGTGAGCGACAAACGTCATTATCTCTAAAACTTTTGCAAGGATGAGTTTGAAAATGTACAAAAAACCAAAATTTTGAGTCAAAATTCACATAATACATATATTCATATCTTAATATCATCTTTCACTTGAAAAATCCCAAACGTAAGCTCGAAAATTCATAAAACACAAATATTTCCAAAATATACATTCTTTAGCAAAATAAACGTAAAAGGTTCAAGAGTCTCAAAATATACATATTCTCATGATTAAGGCCAACACCCTAGCCCGCCAAAATAATATAATACATAACACGAGTTTAAATTTTCAAAAGATAACACAAAACACCTTTTGAATGCTCTATAGACACAAAATACAATATCAAATGTCAAGATTATACACAGAATCCTCACGTTCATCAATGACACTCTAGTGGCCCAATTTCTCGGGAGCGCCACCAAAATGTTTTTATAAAGAATGGGGTGAGCTACACCAGCCCAGTAGGAGAATCTTCACCACTTCGATCTCGGCCGTCCGAGTGGTACAACCCAACCCGTGTGCATGCTACTAATCCTAGGTCAGTCCAATTGTCCCACATGGCATATGTGCCAATCTGGGACCCTAGTCGTACCCACAAAAAACCTCACATGTTTAATATATATAATCAACATAGAAGATATCCGCAAATAGATAACAATAAAAATCAATGCAAATGATAGGATGGAATGTGACGCAAATGCACAACCCTATCACTAAGGGGCACGGATATCAAATGTTGCCATTCTTAAAGAGCTTGGGGACCAAAAGCCCGACCGGAACAACCACGAGTTTGGACATAGTCCTTTTCCACCTCTCGTTTTTGGGAGATATTAGCTCCGCCGGTCACAAGAAACTGAATGGCCAGTTGTTGCGACTATCCAAACGGTCTCAAAACCACAAGGTCCATGAATGCAACATGAAAATGATACCAACATTCAAATGCACATACTCTTGCATTTCATTCAAATATGCATCATGTAGATCATTTCTCAACAGTTTTATCATGCTTCCATATTCATAAGTATAAATCTTGTTTTTCAATTAAAGACTACTAATCATACCCACAAGTATATACCAAGCAATGTATCATAAATCAAGCATTTAAAAGGGGGCCTAGAGTATGTTTCTAGATTATGACTCAACTAGTACGTATAAATATACATACAAAGACGCACACACTTACGTAATCGGGAAAGAAAATGGAGCGTTAACCCCTACCTCAAGTCCAAGCCAAATAGAGCCAATAAGCGAGGGCAAACAATAGAATTCCAAAAGCTTTTTCCAAAAAGTTTCCAAAAGGCGCACCAAGTCTCTATGATTTATCCAAAGCTATCAAGACACCAATAATTGGAAAGAATAAATTTACTAACATGGTTTTGTCAAAAATATACTGATAATATGAGCTAAAGCAATATTTGAAGGATTTAGGATTAATTCCTCAAGAAGAACAAAGTGAGGGTATTTAAAATGAGTTAAAGCTCAAAATTTCACAAAGGTTCTCCAACTACCAATAACCAATATAGTGGAGATTAGAGTCCAAATAAACCTTTTTAACAAGAATGATCACGAACAAGATTTCAAAGATCTGAATAGAATTTCATGAAAATAAATTAGGGTCAAAAGTGAAGCATGAGTAATCAAAAGAGTTCTCTAAAGAGTACTAAAAATCTCTACAGGAGTCTTCTGAAAGCTAACCAAAACTCTTCGAAAGAATGCACCAATTCTCAAGAATAGTCCAAGGCTATCCACTATAAACAAATAAAAATAAATGAGCTCAAGAATACGAATTTTGTCAAGAATTATCAAAGTAGGAATCCAAATGCATTCTTAAAGATTTATAAGCTCAAGATTAAGGCTTAAAATGAATTTATCTCAAAATGGCACAAAGACATTCAATAATTTGTCATCAATTTCATTAGTTAATAATAGAGTCAAATGAGTCTTTTTTTATTAGCAAGAATTTACAAGAATATAATCAAGTTTACAAAGGAGTGTAGAGATGTCCATAAATCCACAAGTTAGGACGTCAAAATGGATTTAAGATCGTGATAACACAAAGTTGGAGAGAAAATGTTCAATTGAGCTTTAATAACAAGGAAATATCATAAACAAAGCATGCTTTCAAAGATTATAAAAGACTTCCAAGAATTCACAAGTTAGGGTTCATAAAGGGAGGAAGCAAAAAATCATATCAACATACGAATTTAAGTTTCCAAGTTGGAGTTGATGCGAAGAGGAGCTCACTAAGTCCTTGTCAAGATTTTCTAGAGATAAGAGAACAAAAATCAAGTTAATTACAAAACCTTAAAAAAGTGGGTTTGTAATATTTTTGAAGGAAAAACTCATGTGAGAAGAGATTACTTACAACCTTTGAAGTCTAGAACATTTAGGGTGCGTTTGATAACGGTGCGGTGCGGTGTTAGTTTTTGATTTTGGTTTGGGTTGGGTTGGATTTGGTTTGGTGTGGTTTTATTTTGGTTCCAAACCATGTTTGGTGCAGATGGTTTTGGTGTGAGAAAAAGTGATGCTGAAAAACCAAACCATGTTTGGTAAAGTTGGTATAGGTTGAAATTCTGAAACCAAACCATGTTTACTAACTTGGGATGGTTTCACATTTTATTAATAAATATTAAAATTTTGTAATATATTAATATTAATATATTAATATATTTTAATATTATAACTGGGGTGAAAATGGTGAAAATGATCGATCCAAAATTAACAATTCGAAATAAAAAAAAGTGATTAAGAATCATGCACACATAACAAAAATTAATCTGACAAATGATTTTATTAGAAATCAAAAAAGAAAAATAAAAAAATTGCTGAACCTTTTTTTTTGCATTATTTACATGATAGTTATTAATATTAATATATTAATATATTATATTAATATATTAATATTAATATATTATATATTAATATTAATATTAAAATTTATAATATTAACATATATTAATATATTAGTATTAATATTAATATTAATGAGGTGGTGCTACAGTGCAACATGGGTGCTACAGTGCCAGCAAATAGGGTGCTACAGTGGAGTGCTACAGTGCCAAATGAGGTGCTACAGTACCCGCACCATACAAAACTATCAAGTTTGATGGTTCCAAAAATGGTGCCAAATGGTTTGCTATAGTAGTACCAGCACCAATTTTACCAAACATGGTTTGGTACCACTATTTCGTACCAAAACCAAAAAATTGGTACCAAAACCAGTTACAAAATAGGTCCTTAAGGCTTTAGTTACAGTTTTGTAGTTGGAAGTTCCATCAAATTCACAAGTAAAAGAGTTGAAAATTCAATATTGGAGATGGGAGAAGAGAAGGCTAAGGGGGCTTCCGAACCATGTGAGGGAGAGGGGCTTTAATACTCTGTTTGGTGAGAAAGGAAATGAAATTGCTTAAGGTTAAGTCCTTGCTCCAACATATATATATATATATGTGTATACTCTCCACTTCCTAACCTCTTTGATCCAAGGGTTAAGAATGAGTTGAGAGGAAGTGGAGAAAGATGGGATTTCTTGGATCATGACAACTTAATCGTACTAAAGTCTTTCAAACAAATATCAAACAAATTTCCTACCAAAGCCATTTGACTTTCATAGCTATAGAAGAGATGAAGAGGGTAATATGGACTTTCCACTCTTCCATTTGGTCTAAGTTATCCTTATAAGTTCAATATATTTACTAAAGATGCCATGCATAGAGATTGTGTAGGTTAGACACTCGAGAAAAAATTTCATAAGTATTCATATAATACTCAAACTTTAAATTAATTCAAAAGATTAACCGTATGCTCAAAAATCACAAAATCAATTTCTAAATTCCTTATTTATTGTAATGAAACAGATGCAACTTTCGGATTTGAAACCGGACACTCCGGGGACCTACTTTCACCATACGCTTTTTTTAGGTTCCTGATTTGTCAGATAGTGAAAATGCTAAAATAAAATAGAATCCGACTTCAGAAAAATCCCAAACTTTAAATCTCATACATATAACATATATGAAACATCTAATATTATTTTGGTAATTAAATAAAATAATTAAAATAATCGCGAAAAATTTACTCGTAATTTTAGAAAAATTAGCGGGACATTACATAGTTGGTCGCTTTATGTATGGATCACACCCCAGAGTCCTCGGATGTCCCGGTTCGAGAGTCTTAGGATTTTAGGGGCGTGACATGCTGAACCAACTAGAAATTGTTTTAGAGATTTTAGCAACCAAAACATCACAATCAGATTTCCCAAGCTTAGTGGAAAGCAAAGGAACACAAAGATATCTCACTGGCGAAGTCCCCAATTGAAAATTCAGCCTAACTTGAATTTGAGAGAGACTAACAACATCAATCCTAGCATGAAAAAGAGTGTTTTTAGCATTATTAGGCACAAGGCCAAAATATTGCCCAAAACCTTCTAACACTGACATAATACAATCCATAGAAGCTAAATCACCTCCTGAAAAAGTAATAAATCATATGCAAAAAGGAGATTAGTGATCTTCTGAGGCTAACATTTCCAATGATAATGACATCCACCACTGCTTTCAATCCCGCTAGCAAGCATACTAGTGAGAATTTCCATACTAAGAACAAAAAGATAAGGTGAAATAGGGTCACATTGTCTAACGCCTCTAGAACTCTTGAAATATCCCTTGTAAGATCCATTTATGTTGACCTAAAACATAGGAGTGGACACACAAGTCATAATTAACCCAACCAAATGAGGAGGAATATGAAAAGCAAGAAGAGCAGCCTCTAAAAACTTCCAAGATAAAGTGTCAAAAGCCTTTGCAAGATCCACCTTTAAAGCAATTATAGGATCACCATCATCCTTGTGATAACCTTTAAGCATTTCTTGAGCTAAAAGAATGTTATCAGTAATACTTTTTCCGGGAATAAAAGCACCTTGGTGAAGGCTCACACAATCCTTCAAACAAGGCTTAAGCCTATTAGTTATTATTTTAGTAATGCACTTGTAAAGGGTGGAACATAAAGAAATAGACATGTAATCAGAAATCATAGTAGGTTTCTCTACTTTGGGCACTAAGGTAATGACAGTAGAATTTACCTCCCTCAAAAGATGACCAGTGTGAAAGAAAGCTTGAACTGCTTTTGTAACTTCATAATCCACAATACTCCAAGCTTGCTTATAGAAGAGTGCATTAAATCCATCACTACCAAGGGCTTCACCATCCTTCAAAGAGAACATAGTTCTTCTAACTTCATCATCAGAAACTAGCATGGACAAACTATGAATGTGCTCTGAAGTCATAGGATGATTGACAAAAGGATTCAAATCAGGAACAACTTCAAAATCTCTAGTTGTTAAGAGACCCTCATAGAAGCTGACAACCTCTTCATTAATCAATTTGGGATCCTCTAATCTGGAACCAACTCTAGAATTCAAAGAAAAGATAGAATTCACCTTCTTTCTATAATTAGCAATTTTGTGAAAATAAGAGGTGTTCTTATCACCTAGCTGCAACCATTGTATACGAGATCTTTTCTTAGCTTAAGACTCTTCAATTTTGGAAAGGTGTAAATAAGTAGCTAAGCAATCCCTTTCTTGAACCTTAAGATCATCACTTCCTGGATTGGAATCCAACTGATTTTGCAAAGAATGAAGTTTATCCCCAGTAGCAAGAACTCTATCAGTCAACTAATTGTAACAACTAACATTAAGCCTCTTTTACTCTTGTTTTAAAAGTTTAAGTTTTTAGGAAATCTTGAACATATAAGAACCTGGTATGTCAACATTCCATACTTGTTGAACAAACTTCATGAATTTGGGATGATGAACAAGATGGTTGTTAAATCTTAAAGGAGCACATTTCCTCTGAACCTCATTCTGAATTCTGATAAACATGATAGCATGATCAGACACAAGGCCAGGATCAAACACAGCTTTTGAAGTGGGAAAAATTAAATTCCAAGTTTCATTCACAAGCACCCTATCCAGCTTCCTATATACAAAACCATTAGACCATGTGAACCTCAATCCCGAGTGCTTTAAATCAAGCAAAGAAGCTTCATCAAGACAATCACCAAACTCCCTCATGCTAGCATCCCAAACATTAGAACCACCAAATCTGTCCTCAACATGTCCAAGAGCATTGAAATCCCCAGTAAGAAAAAAGGGAGAAATTTAATAATTATAAGAGATTATCAAAATATCCTTCCATAATTTTCTTCTACCTATGCCATCATTTAAGCCATATATGAAACCACCAATACCCTGGAAACATCCATCAAGAGACTTAATAGAACAAAGAATGATCTGATCAGTGGGCAACTTAGAAACAACAAACTTTGAAGGACCCCAAAAAACCCATATTCTCCCATTTATAACATGATCATAGTGAGATAATAAATTCCACCCCTTAACCACACTTTGAAAAAACCTAGCAGATTTCACCTCCTTGACTTTAGTCTCCACCATGCAGAAAAGAGAAACTTTTGATTTTTTAACAAGCTTACCAACTTCAAACTGTGTTTCAGGATAATTTAATCCCCTTACATTCCAAACACCAACAAACATAGAAAACAAAAGAAAAGGTAGTTGCACAGCTCTTAAAGAGCATTTCCACCAACAAAGGAAGAGTTTAACCCTCTTCTAGTCTTAATACTAGAAGGAGGTAATTTACCCCGCTTACCCTTCTCAGCTTCCTTAACTTTTTTAGCATCAAGCTTAGTGATTGCATCAATATTAGTAGTTAAATGTTTGTCACCACCCTCTTTAGCTGGCAGAATAGGAATATGAAAGCTACTAACCACTTGAACCACATGAGGAATTGCTATTAAAGTTGTCTCAGGAATTATTTCCTTAGCAGAATTCGAAGTAGAGAGAGCTCCAATAGCCTTTGCTTGCTCATAATTTTGATAAGGTTGAGAGTCTTGAACTTCTAAATGCACTAACAAGTCTGCAACACCTTCTTCAAGAATATCATTAATACCCTCATCTTGCCAGACAATAAAAGTATTTGAAATAGCAGCACCCTTAGGAGATGGCAAATGATCACCTCTCTCCCATCTCTTAAAAGTCTCAGCAGCATCACCAGAAGGAGGCAAATCATTATCCAACTCTTTATTAGCAACATTATCCATACTTTCCTTGTTCTTTCTCCCAACAACCCTCCATTCCAGATGTTGAACATGAACTTTAGGCTGATCAGTACCCACATTAGCAACATTCTTAGTGCATTTAGAAGTGTTGTGGCCAAACACCTGACAATGAACCCATCTTTGAGGCATCCATTGATATTGAACTCTGACTTGAAAGCAATCCCCATCATGCATCTGAGTAGAAAAATCTTTCAAAAACTCAGAATGAGCTTCTATCTCTACACAAACCCGAGCATAAGCCAATATTTTCTTCTCATCTGTCATAACATCCATATATAATGGCTTACCCACAACACTAGCAATAATACTCAAAGCATCCTCATTCCAATAATCAAGAGGAATACACAATAATTTCAACCAACCAGACACAAACTTAATAACATCTTTTTGCAAGATTAAACCAGGCCTCCACTTCTGCAAAATGATTAAATGATTAGAAAAATGCCAAGTATTACCTTCAATAACAACATTTCATTGAAGGATGGAGCTAAATTTGAATAGAAAGAAGTTATTATCCAAGCTTTGCACTCCACACAATCCCTCTTTAATCTATAGTCTTTTTAGCAATAGATTCCACTGTAAAAAAGGGCAATATCTTATCAATGAAATACTCAACTAAGCATTGATCCCAATCACCACTTTGTGCCACTTATGCAAGAAGAATAGCCATTATAGGGTTTTCCTTACTTGGTGTACAATAACGGAGTTTCATCTTCCCAGCCTCCACGCTCTTATGTAACCTTTGAGCCCATGATTGCACTTGAGGCATTATCGTAGTTCCATTAGCTTAACCATTAAGAGAGGGAAACATCTCTTGAGATGTATCACCATTTTCTACATCCCCAACAGACTTCGCTAAAGACGTAGGTGAAACCCTAGGAGAAGATCTAGGGGAAACCCTAGCAATATTCAAGTCAACCAAACTTTCATTACTGCCATTAATGCCATGCACATCATTAATGGGGGATGTCGCAACTAGTAACTGAGAAATATCAACAACATTAGGGTTTTGGGAGTATGCTTTCTGCAACTGCCGAACTTGTTCTTTCAGCAATTCAAGCTCCTCAACCCTAGCCGTCGTCAAGAAATCATCCTTAGAAGTGATTGCCAAAGTAATTTCATCCATGAAAATAAATCAAAATTAAACGAAACGTAATTGAGTTAAGAACCCTAGAGGAGTTTGCATGAAGAATATGCAAAACCCTAGAGGAGAAAGAAGAGAATCTTAGAAAGAAACCCTAGAAGAACATTCAAACCCTAAATTGCCTATCTTTTCTCCGTTTTTTATTGGGAGTGTCTTTGTCAACTTTTTTAAATATCAGGGGGCGATTGAATCACACTTGCTAAATGGTGAATCTAATTGTAATTTCCTAAAATCTCAGGGGGTGTCAGTGTAAATAATTCTAGTTTTTATTTCAATCAGACCCCCTGAGGTTTAAGAATCTTCATTTACAATCTTTATTTTTTCAAACCCACATCATTTACACCCCTTAATGCCACTTTTAGGATAACATCATCCTAATTTTTAATACCTAAACTACCATCAATGTGTTAACCCTTATAAGAACATTTTTGTGTATTGTTTATTTATGGCATGTTCTAGACAATAACCATGTTAAGTGTTAGATAAGTTGGTTTGGTTTCAATGACATCGATAAGCTTCGTCAAAGATAGAATCAAGTATTGAAGTATTGAAGAAATATAAGTGAAGCACCAAAGTAAGCATATTGAGGAAAAATGTCTCCTAGAGGGCAAAAATGATACTTTCCGAAGCCGTCACTTCAAGCAAAAAGTATCATGGTTTCAAGAGGGTCATTTTAGCACAGTTGTGAAGAAAAATGGTTTTAATAAAAATGCCTACGCTTAAGCCAACGCTTTCAGTTTCAAAAAGTGGTTGGAAGACACATTTTTATGCTTGGACATTTGTCCACAACTTATATACATCAAAGTGCATGGTATACACATAATATTCATCAAAATATAGGGTTTGGATGTGAAATTACAAGAAAGGGAAAACTTAGGGTTTGATTCATCATTGCCTATAAATACCCAAGTCTACATCAAGAGGAGGCAAGTCTTTAAAAATTCTCTGCAAGTTTTCTACAGCTTCATCTTCTTCTTCTACAGAGATATACATATGGTGAGAGAATATTATTGAGTTATTAGAGATATACAAGTTCTCTCTTGTTATTGGACGTCTTCAATCGTGCTTCTACATCGACGATTTCTATGCACGATTGAATGGTTTAGTTGCTAAAAAATTCACACACCGTTTATACCAATGTGGTTACGTTAATCCGTTGAAGAACGGAGCCATCTATGTGCGAAGATTGAATCAGGAGGCTTCGTGGTGATTTTGATATGTTAAGAAATAGAGTCGTCAGAGTATAAAGACCGGAGCGAGAGCTTCATGGAATGCGAGTGAATCTAGAGTTTTAGACATCGAGTGAAGAATAATAAATTACAGTGGTTGTAAGTTCTATTTTCATAGTCTGTACAAATTCTCTGATTCATAGTGCATCGATACCCGAGCGTATCCGTGCTTTTTACTTGGAGTCTTTCCAAGGTTTTCCACGTAAAAATCTTTGTGTCTTCTCATGATTTAAATTTCTGCACTTATATTCATATTTGATTGATTGATCTATTTTTTAGAATTGAATTGAGAATTATGGTTTGTGACTAATTAAAATTGAATTTCTGCTAAATAATTTTAATTGATCATAAAATCGATAAAAAAGCTTATTCACCCCCCTCTAGGCTGATTTCACTATCGTCTAGGTAATTTCAATTGGTATCAGAGCGTGGTTGCCCCGATTTAGGTTAACTACCTAGGGTTAGATCGTGAACTTAGACGATCAAGATGCCTTATGAAGAAGGTTCCATATCTAGATCCCCTTTGTTTGATGGGTCGAATTACACATATTAGAAAGCGAGAATGAGAGCGTTTCTAAAATAATTAGATGAGAGAGCATGGAATACTGTTGAAGTAGGATACTCACCTCCCACTATGAAAGACGATGCGACTAGTAAAGTGAAAGCAAAACCGTTAAGCGAGTGGACTGCTGCTGAGATGAATAGTGGAATTGGAACTTAAAAGCATTGAATGCATTATACAATGCTGTTACTCCGAGTGAGTTCAAGAGGATTGCTACGTGCGTAATTGCCAAGGAAGCTATGTACATTCTCTAAGTTACTCATAAAGGAACTTCGAAGGTTAAACAATCGAAACTTCAAATTTTGAATTCTCGATTTGAGCAGCTGAAGATGGAGGAGGATGAATTCTACGCCGACTTTGAGGCTAGATTACTTGATATTGAAACGCATTGTCATAACCTAGGTGAGCCTATTCATGAGACTACCATAGTAAAGAAAATCTTTAGGTCTCTACCTGAACATTTTTTATCTAAGGTCACTGTCATCTCAGAGGTCATAAGTCTTAAAGAAATTAAGGTTGAAGAATTGGTAGGAAATTTAAAGTCTTATTTGATGGAGATGTTCAAAAACCCCATAAAAAGGCTAGTGGCACAAAAGAGAAGAGCATAGCTTTCAAAACCACTAGGGAGGATCATGTTGAACCTGATGAAGAAAGTGAGTTGAGTCTGAATGATATAGACATGTTTACTAAGAGGTTGAACAAATTTGTTAGGGCTAAACATAATGGCCAAGGACAAAAATTTAGGGATAAGTTGGGTGAGTGTAGAAGTAGAAATAAGACTCAAACTAGGAAGGACGAGTCTGATCCTAAAAGGAAAAAACCCCAATGTTTTGAATGTCAAGGATATGGTCCCATAACTGCAGAGTGTGCAAACACTTTGAAGAAATCCAAAGGATTAACTATCAGTTGGTATGATAACTCTGACAATGGATTAACTAATGATATGACAGACTCGGATATAGGTGATGATTATGAGAATTTCACTGTGTTTGCTGCACAAAGGAAGAAGGTCAAAGAAGTTGCTACAAGTTGGGCGATGTCTGAAGAAGAAGGTTCTCAGAGTGATGAAGGTTGTGATGATACGCTTCAAGAGTCTTATCACAAATTACTTGATAAGACCTCACAACTTCATAAAAATCACATGAAACTGTTGACTAAGAGTCAATAGGTTCTAAAACTCAAAATCTCCTATAGACTCAAAAGGCCAAGTTAGTTGAGGATTTGAAGAAATCTGAACTAGAAAGAACTCAGACATTGAATTTGGTAGATGATCGTAATAAGGAAGTGGTTGAGAAATATACTAAGATTAAAAATTTGGAAAAAGAGCTGAAAGATGCTAAATTTACTATTTGTAAATGGTCTAAAGGAACCCTTAAGCTTGACAAGATGTTGAGTAAGGGAAATCAGTAGGAAATATAAAGGGATTGGGTTTTGTTGGAGTAATGCCGAATTCGAATGTTGTTACAAAAACCACCTTTGTAAAGGCCTCCCATGTAGCGTCTAGTTCTTCACACGAAAATTCAAATTGGAATCCTGTTATTCAAGCCTATGTCAAAAGACCTATTGAAAGCAAGCCTTTTGTTACCGCTAGATATCATAGGAGGTTGACTAATAGAGTTCAGAGGTTTGTTCCTGTATGTCACCACTATGGTGTTAGAGGTCACATTCAACCTAGGTGTTCTAAGCTACGAGGGGAAGGTGTCGAAGTCAGTGAAGAAACAAAGAGTTCAACATGGAGATCATGTTCAAGATCAAATTCGAATGCTGAATGAAGAAATGAAGAATTTGTCTAGATTGGCGAATGGAGCTCCGAAGATGAAGAAGGCATGGATTTGCAAAGGTGATGACATACACTGTCTTGTAGTTCATATTGCTCTTAAAGCATACAAATCTACTTATTGGTATTTGGATAGTAGATGTTTGAGGCATATGACTAAAGATTAGTCATTTTTTGGATTTCTCGAGGAGTGTTATGGTGGGATAGTAAAGTTTGGTGATGGAAAGAAGTCAATTGTTAAAGGAAATGGTACGGTTGTGATTCCTGGTCTACCTAAACTAGAAGATGTGCTTTATGTAGAGGGTCTTAAAGCAAATTTATTGAGTATAAGTCAAATATGTGATAACAATCATAATGTCACTTTTTCACCTGATAAGTGTTCGATCATTGACTTTTCTGGGAATTACGTGATGGAAGGTATGCGTTCAACTAATAACTGTTATTGCATTATTCCTAGTTCTGAATTGTCATGCAATAGAGTTAAACTTGATAAAGTTGAAATTTGGCATAAGCGGATGGGACATGTTAATTTTTTAGAATTAACAAAAATTACTAAGAATGAAATTGTTAAGGGAGTACCTATGCTTGGTTATGCAAAAGGGATTGTGTGTGGATCATGTCAGAAGGGAAAACAAGTCAGATGTCAGCACAAAAAGATAAATATCATTAGTACTTCTAGACCTTTAGAGCTGTTGAATATTGATTTAATGGGTCCCACTAGGACAATGAGCAAAGGAGGAAAGAAGTATATTTTTTTCATGGTAGATGATTACTAAAGGTTTGCATGGGTTGGATTTTTAAGTGAAAATTCTGAAGCTACTGAAAGTTTTAAAAATATTTGTTTAAGAATTTAGACTAAGAAGAATTGTTCCATTTCTAGAGTGAAGAGTGATCGAGGAAGGAAGTTTGAAATTTCAGAAATTGAAGTGTTTTGTGATGAGAGAGGAATAATACATGAATTTTCAGCACCTAAAACTCCACAACAAAATGGAGTTGTTGAGAGGAAAAATAGGGTTATTTAAGAAATGGCCAATGTTATGCTACAGAGTAGGAATGTTCCTAAGTATTTTTTGGCCGAGGCAGTGAACACAGCGTGTTACACCTCAAATAAAGTTTATCTTAGGCCTGACACTTTAAAAACTCCCTATGAATTGTGGAACGGCAAGAAACCCAATGTGAAATATTTCCAAGTTTTTGGACAAAAATGCTATATTCTTAGAGATCGGGAATCCATTGTAAAATTTGAGTCTAAGAGTGATGAAGGAATATTTCTTAGGTATTCATTGACAAGTCGAACATATAGGGTTTTTAACCTTAGAACTCAAACGATGATGGAATCTGCCAATGTGCTGGTTGATGACTCATGTGTTGATGAGCATCCAACATCAGTTGAGGAGGAAGATAATGAGTGGTTATTTCAGTTAGGAAATGATTCTTCTGATGTTGGTGAAAAGGATAATGTTGTTCATGATGGTAGTTCCAGTCCTATAGAATTGCATGATCAAACTTGTTATGCTCAGGTTACTCCTTCTAAAGAACCATCTGTAAGGGTAAAGTTGTACCATCCTTTGGATAATGTTATAGCATCTGTTGATCAGATGATAGTGACACAGAGAAAGGCTAGGAATGAGGTTTCGTATGCATGCTATACATCTTCCTTGGAACCTAAAAATGTCAAAGAAGCTTTTCAAGATAGTGAGTGAATAAATATTATGCAAGAAGAACTTCAACAGTTTGTTAAGAATGATGTGTGGTATCTTATGCCTAAACCGAAAGAGATAAACGTGATTGGTACCAAGTGGATTTTCTAGAATAAAAATGATGAAAATAGTACGGTTGTTAGGTATAAGGCTAGGCTTGTTGCTCAAGGATATACTCAGATGGAGGGTATTGATTTTGATGAGACTTTCGCTCTGGTTGCTAGGCTTGAATCTATTTGGATTTTGTTTGCTATTGCTTGTCATCTTGGATTCAAGTTGTATCAAATGGATGTGAATAGTGCATTTTTGAATAGTGTTCTTCATGAGAAAGAAAATATGGAGTAGCCCAAAGGATTTGAAGATCCTTATTGTCTAGGTCATGTTTACAGGCTGAAAAAAGCCTTTGTATGGGCTAAAACAAGCTCCTAGGGCTTGACATGAAAGGTTAACTGTTTACCTGTTGGGAACAGGTTTTGCTCTAGGGGGAGTGGACAAAACACTGTTTATTCAGAAAATTGAAAGTGATACAGTTGTTGCTCAAATCTATGTTGATGATATTGTATTTGGTTCCACTTCTGATCAGCATGCTCATTATTTTAGAGATCAAATGAAACATGAATTTGAGATGAGCATGACTGGTGAATTGAACTTCTTTCTAAGGCTTTAAGTTAGGCAATTAAATGATGGGATTTTTGTTTCTCAAACTCATTATGCCTTGGAATTAGTAAAGAAGTTTGGTTTGGAAAAGGCTAAGGATGCTCGCACTCCTATGAGTACCAGTGTCAAGCTTAACATAGATACTAAAGGCAAGATGTTGACCCTACACTTTATAGGAGTATGATTGGGAGTTTGTTGTACTTGACTACCAGTCGACCTGATATTTCTTTTAGTGTTGGTTTATATGCACGTTACTTGGCAAGTCCTAGTGTTGTGAAAATGATTATCAAGTATGTTAAAGGGACAATGATTTAAGGTCTGTGGTATCCATCAGGTACTAATACTGATATCACATCATTTTCTAATGTTGATTTGGCCGGTAATGTTGATGATAGAAAAAGTACCAGTGGATGGTGTTTTTATATTGGAAATTACTTAGTTGTTTGGCATAACAAGAAGCAAAATTGTGTTTCTCTTTCTACTGCTGAGGCTGAGTATATACCAGTTGGTAGTTATTGTACTCAGGTTTTGTGGATGCGTCAGATGTTACATGATTATGGTTTTTCTCAAGGTACAATGACTGTGTTATCTAAAAACACGAGTGTGATAAATATTTCTAAAAATCCTGTTCAACATTCTAGGACAAAGCATATAGATATTCGACATCAGTTCATTCATGATCTTGGTGAAGATGGTATAGTGTCTCTAGAGTTCATATCCACAGATTCTCAGTTGGCAGATATCTTTAGAAAACCATTAGATTTTCAAAAGCATGTTAGTCTTAGGAAATCAATTGGTATGCTTTCTTTAGAATAGATATCTTTTTATCTATCATTCTAGGAACACATTGCATTTTTTTTCCTAGAATTATTAGGTAATCATGCATTTGTATTATTTTTATTCATGCATGCATTTTATTTTGACATAAATGACAATAAATTTTTTGACACTGTTGAGCTTGGCTAGAGTACAAAAGTTGTCATATTTTACTCTATTTTTACATTTACTTGTCTCATTATGCATATGTGAAGTAGATGTATCAGTCTGACCTAAGATTTTTGGATGATTACTTGGCATGATTATTTTATGTTACAAAACTTTAATCTTAGGTGCTAGTTGCTTCGGTGATGATTATAATGCCTGCTGAATCTATTAATATTTTTATTTAACCCGAAGTGGTATGAAGGTTTATGAGCTATGCTAGATTGGTTTATGCATGAAATATTTTTTGCATGTGTATGAATGTTGTGGTGATGTTGAAAAAAAGGAAAGAATGAGATGTTTAAAATATAAAAATGCAAAAAGTAGTTCTTCAATCTGAGTATCCGGGCCTCTTACCTCAGTAAGCAATGAATGTTTGCGTAAAAAAGGGAGAAGACTAATGAGCATAAATCCCATGGAAGAAGCTCGGGTCCAGTTGGTCGGGACTAAAAATCCTCGCTGGAAAGTCCGGAGCTTAGAAAGACAAAAAGGGATATGGTGAAAAAGTTGAAAAGATGAAAAGGAGAAAATTGTGTGACAAAGAGAAAGTATTTTTTATTCTTTCCTTTTAGTTTGGGTATTGGATTGAATTATCATCACGGTTGGTGGGGAGATTATCAGCTTGAGTATGTATTGTTTTCATCTTGCGTTAGTGTTTGCACATGAGAATCTTCATATATATATTTATTTGGAAAACTTGACTTGTGCATTCTTGAGTTTACAATGTATGTGTGCTGATTTTTTTCTATACCGTATGTATAATGGTCGAGTTAAATATGAGAATATGATGTGTTAATGATTGACTTTGTGTCTCTACTGCCTTGCTTACAGATTTCTAAAAACAAAAATATTTTCTTTTATTTTTATTCATGACATTTTGCATTCATGCATTAGTATTAGGGTTATGTATAATAGATATTTCTGTTATCCTGACAATTTGGATATGATTTGATAAAAGTTCTGTATCTTAGTGTTTTTCCTTGAGTATTTCCTTGTATCTCTCTACATTGTTGCTATGACATATACTCTCTTTGCTCGACATTTCAGTGACAAAAAGGGGGAGAAGTATTAAGTAAGGGGGAGAGATTGTTTGATTAAGAGGGAGAAGTATTTAACTATGGGGAGTTTATTCTCAGGGGGAGAATGATGGTCATTATGTGGGCATTGTTGGTATGATTTTCTGATGATCATTATGTTGGTTTATATTTGTTTTCCAGACATGCGTTTAATGGTTTATTCAGTGTTGTGGTTACAGGATTGGTCATCATGAAAGCAAGGTGACAATTTATATATCTATGTTTGTTGGTGTGTGTTCATAGGTATAGATGTTATGTAGTTTTTTGTGAGGCTATATTGTAAAACATGATTTTGTCTTAGAAATGTTAAGGGGGGATTGTAAGAACACTTTTGTGTATTGTGTATTTACAGCATGTTCTAGAGAATAACCTTGTTGAGTGTTAGATAGGTTGGTTTGATTTTAATGACATCAACAAGCTTCATCAAAGGCAAAATCAAGTATTGAAGTAATGAAGAAATACAAGTGAAGTACAAAAGTTAGCATATTGAGGAAAAATGTCTCCTGGAGGGTGAAAACGACATTTTCTGAAGTGACGTTTTGAAGCCGTCACTTCAAGAAAAAAGTATCTTGGGTTCAAGAGGGTCATTTTGGCGCAGTTGCGAAGAAAAGTGATTTTAATAAAAATGTATACGCTTTCAGTTTCAAAAAGTGGCTGGCAAACACATTTTTATGCTTTGACCTACGCTTGGAGGTACGCTTGAAGCGTAGGCCATCTACTCTTGAAATATAGGCCCAACTAAGCTTGAAAACACATTTTTACGCTTGAAGCGTAACTGCGGCAAGTTTTTGGCTATTTTTTGTTACGATGTCCAAATTGTACGTGGATTGGTTTTATGATTTTTCCACGACTTATATACATAAAAGTGCGTGATATATACATGATATTCATTAGAATATAGGGTTTGGATGTGAAATTACGAGAAATGGCAAACTTAGAGTTTGATTCATCATTGCCTATAAATACCCAAGTCTACATCAAGAGGAGACACGTCTTTAAGAATTCGCTGCAAGTTTTCTATAGCTTCATCTTCTTCTTCTACAGAGATATACATATGGTGAAAGAATATTATTGAGTGATTAGAGATATACAAGTTCTCTCTTGTTATTGGACGTCTTCAATCGTGCTTCTAAATCGACGATTTCTATACATGATTGAATGGTTTAGTTGTTGAAAAATTCACACACCATTTATAGCAACGTGGTTGCGTTGATCCGTTGAAAAACGGAGCCGTCTATGTGCGGAGATTGAATCAGGAGGCTTCGTGGTAATTTTGATCTGTTGAGAAACAGAGCCATCAGAGTACGGATATCGGAGCGAGAGCTTCGTGGAACATGACTGAATCTAGACTTTTAGACGTCGAGTGAAGAACAACAAATTACAATAGTTATATGTTCTGTTTTCATAGAGTCTGTACAAATTCTCTAATTCATATTGCATCGATACCCGAGCATATTCGTGGTTTTTACTTGGAATCTTTCCAAGGTTTTCTACATAAAAATCTCTGTGTCTTCTCATGATTTAAATTTCTACACTTATATTCATATTTGATTGATTGATCTGTTTTTGAGAATTTAATTCAGAATTAGGGTTTGTGACTAATTAAAATTGAATTTCTGCTAAATAATTTTAATTGATCATAAAATAGATAAAAAGCCTATTCACCTCCCCTTTAGGCTATTTTCACTATCGTCTAGGTCATTTCAACCCTTTCCCATCAATTTGACCTCCTCCCAATCCAAGGGTCAAAAATGACTTTGGAGAGATGAAGATTGCTAGATGAGAAGAGATCATGACACCTCACTACTTCTAGACATCTCCACTAAAATATGTCACCAACCAAGTCTTCCACTTTTAGAGGTTGAGATTGAGTTTGAAAAGAATGGATGGCAAGGATTAACCCACACAATTCACCTCATATATACAATTCTTTCTAAACCAATGGTTGAGATTCAAACCAAGAAAATAAATGGTTATGAAGAGAGGAGGAGAGAAAAAGAGATGAAGAGAAGACTTATCTAGTAAACTGCAGATTACTACACTGGTCGAGTTCTCGACAACACCAGGCTTTTAAAAAAAAGGCCGAAGGCCCTGGGACGACATCGGATGACTCCGATGTTAGTCATTAATTAGCCCTAGAGGGGGTGAATAGGGTGTTTAAAAATATCTTTAACTCTTTTTGATAAAAATTAGGCAATGTCAAATATTTATTTCAATGAGAAGTTCAATTTAATTGATCTAGCAAATTATCACAAGATTAATATAGCATGCAAGATATTAAAATAAAGAGACAGAGATTGAGAGATTGATATTGCGATTTTTTCAAGGTTTGGTAACTCCTACTCCTCGGCTCAAGAACCCTTTCTTGAGACTTGTCCCGATCTTTTCACTATGGCTCTTCCTTCATAGGTGGAATAGGAAAACCTTTACACACGAGCTCATAAGCTCGTCGATCAATCAAGAGAACAGTCCTTTCTTGAAAACAATGGGCTTCACTCACCCAAGAGTACAAAATCTTTATGTAATCAAATATATCACTTAAGAACAAAAACACTCAAAAACCCTAAGTTTTTATGGAATATAGACCAATATAAGCTTAAGTGTTCTTTAGTGATGTTTCAAGAACTCTAGATAAATATTCTCTAAGGAATGAAATCAATTAATGTGCTCAAGAGAATAAAAACGAAACTATAGTTTAAAACTTCAAAGATTTGAGTTAAAAATTCAAGCTTTCTTGTTTCTTACCTTCAATGGCTTTTCAAAGAGTGCTAGAGAGAAAGATGAAGATGGAGGCTTGTTATTTTTCTCACAGTAGAACTAACTCTTCCAAAACACATCTCATTCTTTATGTAATGAGCACTAGGGTTTGGAGAGTGAATCTCACTCTTGGAGAGTGGAAGAGAGTCTCTTGAATAGTCAGCAAAAGTTGGTATGAAGTGATAGGCAAAGGCATTTCAAAAAGGAGCTTTTCAGAAAAACTTGTGTCATCCAGTCGACTACCTCTTGGCACCTAGTTGACTGTCTTCAATCAGAATTTTAAGATCTTTTTCCCAACAGTTATACCAGTCGACTGCCATACAAGGCCCAGTCGACTGCCTCAAGATCCAATCGACTGCCTAAAAGGGCCAGTCAACTGCCTCATGTAGATGAAAAGAGGCCAAAACTCTCGGTCTTTTCCAGTCGACTAGGGGAGTTATCCCAGGAAACTGGATCACTTCTAGTTAGCTGCCTTAGCAAGTCCAGTCGAATGGGTGACTCATAATTTTGATTGTAAGTTCATTTTAAGTTCGATTTTTGTCGCTTGAGCTTTAATATAGTTTATCAACACATAAAATACCTTTTCATATTTGTCACACACCGACTTATCTAACCCTGAGTCTTGAGCCTTCAACTTTCGCTTTTTCGTTGACTATTTTTCCCTTTTTCGTTTTCGCGCTTGAATTCCTTTTCGGCATTTTCCCTTTTTGTGTTTGCATTCTTTCCGAATCAATTTCATGTTCTTGCTGTAACATTTAGCTCAAATTTAAATTAGTATCAAACACACTTAAATGGTTTGTTATCATCAAAACATGAATTATTGTCTAAAAGTAAATTTCAAGGCCACCAATCTCCCCATTTTTTATGATGAGAAAACACTTCATGTTTGCCCTGAAATGGTGAACTATCAAGTGATACTCCCCCTCAATGTGTGCATATAATATATTTCAAATTCTCTGCCTTAGAGAATGAATTATGCAATTCGATAGACACTTGAAACACTATATTATATTGCATAGCAAAAACAACATCTCATTGATTTAATTTCCATTTTAGTACAAGTTGTTGGCAACACAGTACTTGTAGCAAGATAACACACAAAATTAAACACAACATAAACAACTATTAATAACCACAAACACAAACATAACTACCAGCTGCCCGAAATCCAAATTTATCCCTTTTTGGTAATATGCGGGAGGTTGCGGTGAAGGTTGTCCATGGCGGTGGCAAGAGAATCGATACGAGCGGATAAGTCATTGGTGAAGTGATCGACTAGAGAAGTGAGGCTTTGAGAGGTGAAAAAAATCCGTAGATATATAAAAATATAGATATATGGTGTATATCTATATAGATGTATATATATAGGTCAATTAGAGAGGGGGAGTGATAAATGAGAAGGGATGGATGTGGAGAAGTGGGGGAATGAATGGGAAGTGAAGTGGTGGCGTGAAATGGGGAAGGAGGTGGAGAGAAGAGGAAGATAATGGGTTTTTAAAATATGATTCGCGTAGAGGCATTTGACTGGCCAAGGTCTTCTTAAAACACAAAAACCGCCAATCAAATCCAGTCGACTGGCCTGGGACAGCCTGCCAGTCGACTGACTCACCAAAAATTTTGAAAATTTTGAAAGTCGATGCACAAGAAAATTATACTAACACGTCAACATCCATAGCCATTCCAATTTTCCTACGAATGTTTTTGAAATAGATTCCTCTTGAAGAGGTTTTGTGAAAATATCTGCTAATTGATTTTTAGTGTTAATAAAATCCAATTCAACGTCACCTTTAGTTACATGATCACGTAAGAAAGGATGCATAATCTCAATGTGCATAGTGCGAGAGTGTTGAATAGGATTCTTAGATATGCAAATGGCATTAGTATTATCACATTTAATAGTCACGTGATTGAAAACAAGACCAAAATCAAGTAATTATTGTTTAATATAAAGAGTTTGAGTACAACTACTTCCGGCTAAAACATATTCGTCTTCGGCAGTAGACAAAGCAACAGAATTTTGCTTTTTCCTTGACCAAGATACTAGGGAGTGTCCTAGAAACTAACATGCGCCACTTGTGCTTTTTCGATCCATTTTGCATCAGGCAAAGTCGGCATTCGAATAGCTAATAAGATCAAGTGAAGTGCCACGTGGATACCATAGTCCTAAATTAATTGTGCTACTAAGATAGAGAAAAATACGTTCACAGCAAACAAATGAGATTCTTTAGGATAAGATTAAAAACGAGCACATAAGCACACACTAAATCTTATTGATCGGAGCCAAATATCATATATTTAAAGCTCCTAATTATACATTGTTATGTCTATGATTATAATTATATTAGTGCTTTTATACGATTTTTGTGTTTTAAGATATTTCAGGCGATATTATGTAAAACGAGTTTAATCCGGTAAATTAACTGGATCCGTGACTCAAGATTGTTCGAGAGCCAAAATAATAAATGAAAGACCAATAAAAGACCAAAAATAAGTCAAGGATACAATAGGAATGAAGAAGAATGAAGCCAAAAAGAGAAACGGAGCAAATAAGTTGAAGATCAAAAAAGTTGAAGAGCAAAGAAGTAAGGTGAAGAACTACCGAGTACTCGATAGACCCTTCACCGAGTACTCGGTAAAATGAAAAAGACCACGCACTTACGTGGATGATGGATCTTTTGCTCGAGAGCTTTTACGCACTTGTGATGGTTTTCGCGAATTATGACGACTACCGAGTACTCGGTAGAGGCTTCACTGAGTACTCGATAAAACCAGATGTGGCCAGTAGATTCTGCAACTTGTATACACCTCTATGGGACTCGTTTCGATCCAACTCAACATGGAATGATCTCTAGGCTATTTTAGATGCAATATTGACTATATATGAAAAGATTATATATCATTCTTCAATACATATCACAAGACGCGTTCCTGACTTAACCGTGAAGAAATTAGATTACCAAATAAAGATGCCTCTTTTTCTATAAAAGAGAGGGGTCTCCCCTACAGCAAAGAGACTTCGCAGAGAGAATTAATTAGAGTTTTGTCTTGGTGTTATATTTGAATTTGGAGCAAAATATCAACCATGGAGGGTTCGTCTATATCAACAATGAATACGATCTCTACCATGAACAACTAAACCGGTATCTAGGATTTTGTTAAAAACCCTAGCCAAGTAATGTATACTCTTTCTTATTTTTATTGTATAAGGGAAAACTGAAGGACACGTATGTGATGATTGTGTAGATAAGTGATTAATTTTGATTTTATATAAGATTATACGTTTATTCTATGTCTTGTCTTAGCTTGAATGAATATTTTATCTTGCACAATAGTGGTTATTAACATGTAATCTTGATTTAGACAGACCATGCTTGAAAGGGATAAATAGTAACGTGCTTTTAATTTATGTTAGTAGGAGTAGTTTAGAATAGATGCACGTACTCGTTATACTCACATAGAGATGGTTTGTGCCAATGATGGATGAATTGTTCATTTTTTGGGATTAGAGTTTGCCAATATTTGTGACTCTATATCTGATTCATATATGATGGACTGCCCTTTATAACTAAATGATTTAGAGAATACATTACAAAGTTAGTGGTGGAGTTAGAAATACCCTAGATCTTTATCTCCATTGTTTCACAATCTAAACCAATTATCTCTCGTATTTATCTTTTATGTTATTAGGTATAGAAAACAAAACAAACAAACAATCCTTAATAATTTAGTTAGAAATAATTATAAAGAGTTGAAGAATAATTAGTCTCTATGGATTCGATATACCCTATCTCATTGGTACTATACTATAATTGATTCGTGTACTTGCGATAGGAAAAATTAGGTCAACTATAAGGGTTTATTTTCACACACTATTATTATCATTATTATTTATTATCGCTTCCTAGTAGGCCGAATTAACCAAGGTTCGGCCACTGATCACTTATATCTGGTCTACTAGCGGTTAAGTAAAGCAAACTACCAATCATGCCTCTAAATATAAGAGCCCTGTAGTTGCAAAAGTTTCTAAGTTGAGATCTTGTGCTAACCCCTTGTGAAGGATTACCTATGACTTAGTCAATAGGATGATTGTTTACAATCCTCCAAGATTTAGGAAATGAGTTTGTCAAGTCGTCATTTGATTGATTTTTGACTTCACCCTTTTCCACTTGGTCACTTTATGAGTTGGAGATATTGAGATTATTAACACTATTCTCAATCCTAGGTGATAGTAGTGGTAGTGACTTATCAAAAACAACATGAATTGACTCAACCATGGTTAGAGTTCTCTTGTTATAGACTCTAAAAGCTCTACTTCTTAAAGAATATCCAAGGAAAATTGTTTCATCCGATTTGGAATCGAATTTTTCCAAGTTATCTTTATCATTTAACACAAAACATTTACAACCAAAGACCTTGAAATACCCAATGTTGGGTTTTCGACCATTCCATAATTCATAAGGTGCTTTCCCCAATCTCATTCGAATAATAACTCTATTTATTACATGACAAGCGGTGTTTACTGCTTCCACCCAAAGGCTTCTGGAAAGGTTATGTTCATTTAACATTGTTCCAACTATTTCTTTCAATGACCTATTCTTTCTTTCAACCACACCATTTTGTTGAGGGGTTCTAGGGGTTGAGAGATCATGAGATACACCAAGTTCATCACATAATTTCTCCAAATCTTGATTGTCAAATTCCCTACCTCTATCACTTTTAATTTTCTTGATTTTCAAATCTTTTTCATTTCATTTTAAATAACTCTATAAAATTTATCAAAAATGGACTGAGTTTCATTTTTATGAGTAAGAAAGTAAACCCAAGTATATCTAGACTAGTCATCGACTATAACAAGTACATAGAGTTTCCCGGCTAAACTAGTCATCCTTTCCGAACCAAATAAATCCATGTGGAGATGCTCTAAAGGTCTAGAGATGGTGATGTCTTTCTTTCTCTTGAAAGATGACTTGACTTGCTTGCCTATTGGACAAGCACTACATACTTTATCTTTTGAAAATTTAGTCTTTGGGAGGTCTTCTCTAAATCATTTTTGGATAAACGATGAATGAGGTCCATACTAGCATGTCCTAAGCGCCTATGCCATAACAAACTATTTTCGCTAGCTATGACAAAAAAATTAACATCTTGTTCATGCATTTCACATAGCAACATAGTATATAATTTCCATTTATTTTAGCATTGAACAATTGCTTTCTATCTTTCTCAACTATGCATGCATTGGACCTAAAAATAACATCATATCTCTCACGCTCCAAATTTCCTAGAACTCCAAAACACTAGCCTAAGAATTTAGGGAGTGAAGCGGAAGTGAAAACAAATGAAATAAAATCATCTATAGTCATCAAACACCCACAAAAGGGTAAAAATGTCATTTCATACCTAAAAGATACTAAAATAATTACTCGAGATTGAAAAGAAGGTGAAACGAATCAATCGGCACCTTAAACGAATCATTTGAACATCCCTTGTCACCCAAGGGTAAAACGATCATTTCAGGGGCAAAATAGTAATTTCAAAGTACAAATACAAATTTTGGACCTAGCACAATCCGTAGGAACAAACGGAACCTAGATAGAAGCCATTAGGAGATATATGAATTTTTGAAAATGGTGTTAGACAACGCTAACCCAAAACAGAAAGTTGAAGTACCCCTCTTTCACCAAGGTAAAATAGTCATGTCAGAGGTAAAATGGTCATTTCAAAGTACAAATACAAATTTCGGACTTAGGACAAGCCATAGAAACAAATGGGACTCAATTCAGAGTTGCGAAGTGGGAGAAAACGATTTTTAAAAATCGGATGTCGGATGCCACTCAAATAGCCCTACACTGAAAATTTCAAAAATCCTTAAAATAATAGTAAGTGTTGGGAGGCTGAGTTACTGGTTTTTTCAGCTTTTCTTTCGAAAGTTCAAATATGCAAAAACGCGAGATTTTGCAATACGGCTCCGTTTTTCACACCGTCGGTCCTAAAAAATCACAAATATTTGAAAAGTGAGTTGTGGAACTCAATAATAGTCACCGATACCTTGGGAAACGCGTAAAATGCAAACTTTGTACAAAAGTGATTCTTTAAAATCTCGTAAACTTATCCGTCTTGCCCCCGGTCTCCGTTTTAACTACTGCTAGCTTCTAAAATTAAAAATCTTTATAAAAATGGGTATAAAATGATTTCTAAAACAAGAAAATTTACCGGGGCTACGGGGGTGGGAAAAAACGGGTTTTTTCATTCAAAACAAGAAGGCTTTGTTTGAAACCAAGAAAAATATCATTTTCGGCTAAACTCCTAATAATCGTATCGATATCGAAAATCCACTACACAACACTAAACGGAAGCATTTGTAGATTAATATTCAAATGCCCCAAGGCGATACATATCATAGTTTTCCACAAAATGAAATAGTTTACATTTCCGGCACCGAAGTGCACCAAAAGAATAAAGTCCTCGCGTATAACGCTTCAAGGGACATACATCCATTTAAGCTACCCGGCAAACACGTTAGCCATCAAAATATAAATATCTAATCATTTGTTTACAAGTTTACAAAAAAGGAGCATGTGTATACATGTAAATTACACTAATGCTCTACAAAAGTCATACGGTCCACCACCCCTACACAATAGGGCGGACAAGTGTTTCACATCCATGGAGAGACTATGGAACTCTTCCAATGGGGTTATCACCTGAAAAATATATAAGTCATGGGGTGAGATCACTAGCCCAATAGAGGAAGTGTCATCGTCTCAATCTTGGTAGTCCGAGTGTTACAACCCACCTGTTAGCCCCTTGAAGACTTGGGGGTGGGGGATTTGCCTTTGTGACATGGGCAAACGCCCCAAGACAACACCCATGTGTAATGGGGGCTAAGAATGACACTTGGAGTGGCATTGGATGACACTAAGAATGACATTGGAAGAAGAAGTCAGAAAATAATCTAAGTGTTGGAGAAAAGTCAAGAAGCAACCTTATGGCAAATGGGATGAATCTACAAAAGGACATTATTGGGAATTATTGATTAAATCCATTATTCCTCCTCAGACATGGTTGATATCTATTCTGGCCAGAGTGGCTTTTGCGTATTTTGCATATATAGAGGGGTAAGTGATCTTGACAAAAGTTGGCAGCCAACAACCAAGCAAGGCCTTGGCTAGGGTATATATAGGGAGGACTATGGACATGCGTGGGCATGGTTTGACAACACTTGGTTTGACAGCATGGGTCCGTGATGGTGGTGCGGTGTTGATGACAATGTAGGCACTTGTGTGTACGTTTGGCTTGGCTAACCTTGCGTACCTTGCCCATTATTGTGCTAACTTGCCCTTGGGCAAGGATTGCCTTGACTTGGCATGTGCTGGAGTACATGCAATGTGCATGGCTTGCCAAGCCTTGACAATGCTAACTTGTCTTTGACAAGGCCATGACACCACAAATGGCTGACATCGGAATACATGGTGTAGCGCAATGCACGACTTGGCATTGTCTTGGCATGGCGCAATACATGTTATGGCACGGGCGTGGCTTAGAGCATGCCCAGATTGGTGATACTTGTGCATGGCAAGATGAAGGCAACAATGTAGACAAGTTGAGCAAAGACCAAGGCATATGTTTATATAGCTTAATAGTGTGTTGGAGTACACATGGCATGTGACATTCAGACAAGGAATCACATGTGGCACAACATATCCAAATATATAGGACAGTTGGACAGTTTGCTGACATGGCTTGTAGTTGTAACCTCTTGATATATGTGGCACAAGGTTGGCTATACCAGCACACCTATGGGAGGGGTTGTCTCCCAGATCCTAGGAGGGAAGTTGTATAGACACTTTTTTGTATGAGTAGTCTATATATGCCCTAATGGTGATTCTATAAACGGAGGGAGATAGAGAGTTGTCTTGTACTCCATTACAGAGATATGTGTTCTTTGTACTATTTGATATATATAGTGAAAGTTTAGAGGTGTGAACCTCTGTAAACTATGTGTGTCCTTTACATTACTTATGTGTAATCAATATTCTATATATTTAGCTAAATGTGGTGAGAATTGGCTGACTTGGTGTGCAACCAAGGCCATCATAGGGCAAAAATTGAGTGTTGAAAATTGGACCCTGTGACAGCACCCATGGTACATATAACTAATCATAGGCCAGTATCTTGTTCCACATGGCTCTCACGCCAATCCAAAACCCCATCGAACCCAACAGATAATTCCCCAACATGCTTACATCATAATCATTCAGAATTATAGCGTGCTTCAACACGATTATCACAATTACATAAATGACAATATAAATGCAATGTGACTCAACACACCTCATGGTACATACTTTGCCCGATCCGGTTAACGAATACATACTATAACCATTCACGATGAGAATGAGTACATCACCAATTCTTCCCAAGTGATTTTGACACTTCTCACTTTTAACAAGGAAGAGCAGTTGCACGGGAGCCCCGTTTGCAACTCCCGTGCCCTAAGATCCGAGAGTGGCACATTTCATCACGATGGGGAAACAACCAACCCTATATCCCCATTTTTCGGCTTACTAGTTCCGTAGGTGGGAGACACCTCCTAGGCAGTTGTTGCGACGATCCAACACAAGACTACCCACACATGTTTACATGACCCGTATAAACCAACACCCATATTTTTGACACTACATGGTGTACTCAAAATGCATCAAGGTTTTCAATAACAATCATGCTACATAACAATATATGTTGATCTCATTTAGCAATATATTGTACTCAATTTAACCACAATCCATCATAATACATGTTTTATCTCATTATACAATATATTATGTCAACTTATCAATATGCTCATATAAGCAATAAACCACCACAAGCATTTATATCACACAATCATGCTTTCAATGGCCTAGTTCATCGTATAAGTTGTCAAGACTCAACTCGCATATATATAAATATATATATACGACATATATACACATAGACGCACACAACCTCATACAAAAACTAAAACAACTCGTTTTCCCCTACCTCAATCCAAGCAAGCTACACAAGATTGCCCAAAAGAGTCCAAGCCAATCTACCAACTCAAGTGCTCAAAAGGATAGCTCCCAACTAGTAACACATCATTCAATGAACAACAATATCATCATGGTGTCACAATAAACCAAAATCTTATAAGTGACTCCAACCACAAGAATCAAATCAAACCCAAATGATAGCTAATTTAGGGTTTCATGCGAAAATGAAAACTTATGAGTTTAAGATAGTGAACTCACCACTAGCTCATTCACAAGGTGAATTCAAGAGCTACTACCAATGGAACTCACTTGGTAGTTGAAATAAAACTCAACCTTCCATAACATGAATAAAAGAAGGCCAAAATCAATATCAACACAAGGAATTCATAAACATGAACGTTAGGTTTCTTGCAACAAAACTCTAGAATGGAATAGAAGACTTACCAAAGTAGTTCAAGAACACCACCAAGAGATATCTACAACAAACAAGGAGAGAAGGAGAAAGAAAGAGATTGTGAGATAATGGAAGTCTTGCAAAGTGACTAAGACCTAAGAGATGTAGAGATTCTCCACTCACATTTCTCATAATCCAATGGTTGAGAATAAAGTAAGGAAATTGAATAAATGATCCAAGGGTTGAAATGAAGTCTTGCAAAGTGAATGACTAAGAATAATGCATTCTTGCATTTGTGTGTCATCCAAACAAGGCCCTATGATCCAAGGGTTGAGAACAGAGGTGGAAGACTTGAATCAATGGTTGAGAATGAGACACCACTTAAAAGTGTGAAATGACCAAATTTTTCTCAACTTAGGGTTAATTACAAGAGTGTCATCATGACTATCAATTACCCTTTTACCCCTTGTCATCCTTTCTATTTACCACCATGCCACTCATACACCAACACTTAGCCAAATTTCTATAATTTCCCCTATTTTCTCTTAATATGAAAATACCAATTTACCTTTTGGTCATTTATTTCCCAAATTCATTTTCAACAATTTTCATTATTCTCAAAATAAAAATACAACATGCAACTTACAAATTTAATCTCACATAAAACATCTAAGTCATGCTAAGCACATAAACACATTAAGCAGATAATCATATAAGTACTTAATTGTTAATAAATTTTGTAATTAGGACGTAAAAATATCGGACGCTACAATATCCTTTGTCACACAATTGACTAATGTTAAACAAATTATGCTTCAAACCATTAACTAAAAGTACATTATCTATATAAAAAGAGGAAGATATACCAATGGAACTAATCCCTATAATTTTTCCTTTAGAACTGTCCCCAAAAGTGACATTTCCTCCTTCATAAGATTTGAGATAAATGAACTTTAATTTATCTCTCATCATATGTCTTGAGCATCCGCTATCAAGAAACCATTTTTCCTTTGAGGCGGAGTTCAAGCATACCTACAAAGCATAGTTAAGTAACAGTCATTGGCACCCAAGTTATTTTGGGTCCACTAAGGTTAGTAAGAGATGCAATGGTTCCTTTTGGAACCTAAATCATATTTGATACCACTTTCTCTTTTCTACATGAGCATGCATTAGCCTTATGTCTTTTTTGCTTGCAATAATAACAAGTAACATGCTTGTGAACATTTGAGGATGTGTGGGATGATTGTTTGGTAAAAGTGTGTCTTAATGATTTCTTCTTTTTTTCAAAATAAGAGTATCTTTGTCAAAAGCATCATAGCCTACTTGTATCAAACGTTCTTCTTTGTCTTCCTACTATAAATCTTAAGTTATCTTTCCCTTTTATAAATTTAGCTAAGACGTTTATTTGATTATCTATAGTCTTTTTCAAAAATACATTCTTTTTTTCTAGCTCAATACTTTTATCATCTATTATACTAGAAAAGACCATGGTAAAACATGTTGAACTACATGAAGATTTATCTTTCTTAAGTGACTTATGTTTGCTAGCTAATTTTTCAAATTCATCATGCAAGTATTCATATGCATCTTGTAGTTAACTATAAGAGGCAAGAAGTTCATCATATGATAATTTAGATTTATCTGGTGCATGTGAATTTAAATGTACCTCATCTTCATTTGTCATGAGAGGAAGGTTCACTATTTCCTCGCCATTCTCATCTTCATCCGAATAACATGAGTCATAATCATCTCATGTAGGATTCATAGCCATCTTGTTTGGCATTTTATCATTCTCATTTTTGAGCTTGAAGCAGTCGGACTTATAGTTCCCAGACTTCCCACAATTGAAATACGTTGGAGGCTCCCTCTTGCTAGGCTCGCCCCTCTGCTCGTTTCTCCTTATGAATCTACCACCATTGGCTTTCTTTCATTGAAGAAATATTTTTAATTTTTGGGTGATCAATGCAATGTCTTTATCTACCTCTTATTCATCCGGCTCATTTACCTTATTCTTGGTAGAAGCTTGCAACGTCGCACCTTTCCTTGGCTTAGTCTCCTCTTCACAAGATTTTAGGGCAATTTTCCAAGTGAGAAGACACCCGAATATCTCATCAAGGCTCATGGTGTTGAGATCATGAGCTTATTTGATCGCCGTCACTTTTGCATCCCATTTGACCGAAAGGCTTCTAAGAACTTTGCAAGTCACATCGGATTTAGGAATTATCCTACCAAGATGCTTTAGTCCATTCAAAGCATTAGTAAAATGAGATATCATAGAATTAAAATTTCCATCATCCTTCATGGTAAATAATTCATATTCATGCATGAGTATGTAAATTTTGGATTCTCGCACTTGAGAGGTTCCTTCATAGGTCACTTCTAGCTTCTTCCATATTTCTTTAGTCGTGGAACAAGTAGATAGAAGATTAAATTCATTTCGACTCAATGCACAATTTAAATTAACCTTGGCTTTAGCATTGAAGGACATAAGCCTACGGTCATCATTATCCCATTCATTTGGTGTTTTGGGAATGATTTTTTCATCAACAACTTTAATTATAACGAAAGGGCCTTCAATAACAACTTGCCAAATTTGGTAGTCAATAGCTTGAAGGAAATCTATCATTCTAGTCTTCCAATAGCTATAGTTTAATCCATCAAACCATGGGGGCCTATTGTTGGATTGTCTTTCAACGTGAGTGACTAAGTTTGAGGCCATGATCGTTCTCTAAGATGATTAAGCCTTTAATCAATAGAGATTATGCTCTAATACCAATTGTTAGTCACTAACTCGCCTTAAAAGGGGGTGAATAGGGTGTTTAAAAATATTTTTAACTCTTTTTGATAAAAATCAAGCAATGTCAAATATTCAATCACTTAAGGAGTCAAATATTTATTTCAATGAAAAGTTTAATTTAATTGATCTAGCAAATTATCACAAGCTTAATATAGCATGCAAGATATTGAAATAAAGAGATAAAGATAGAGAGATTGACACCGTAATTTTTTCGAGGTTTGGTAACTCCTACTCCTCGGCTCAAGAACCCCTTCTTGAGACTTTTCCTGATCCTTTCACTATAGCTCTTCCTTCACAGGTAGAATAGCAAAACATTTACACACGAGCTCACAAGCTCGTCTCTTAATCAAGAGAACAGTCCTCTCTTGAAAACAATGGGCTTCACTTACCCAAGATTACAAAATTGTTATGTAATCAAATATATCACTGAAGAACAAAAACACTCAAAAACCCTAAGTTTTTTTATGGAAGATAGGCCAATATAAGCTCAAGTGTTCTTTAGTGATGTTTCAAGAACTCTAGATAAATATTCTTTAATGAATGAAATCAATGAATGTGCTCAAGAGAATAAAAACAAAACTAGAGTTTAAAGCTTCAAAGATTTGAGTTGGAAATTCAAGCTTTCTTGCTTCTTGCCCTCAATGGCTTTTCAAAGAGTGTTAGAGAGAAATATGAAAATGGTGGAAGAGAGTCTCTTAAAAAGTCAGCAAAAGTTGGCATGAAGTGATAGGCGAAGACATTTCAAAAATAAGCTTTTCAGAAAAAGTTGTGTCATCCAATCGACTGCCTCTTGGCACACAACTGATTGCCTTCAATCAAAATTTTAAGATATTTTTCCCAACGATCATGTTAGTCGACTGCCTTACAAGGCCTAGTCGACTGCCTCAAGATCCAGTTAACTGCTTGGGAGGGTCAATCGACTGCCTCAGTTAGTTAAAAAGAGGCAAAAACTCTCTGTCTATTCCAGTCGACTAGGGGAGTTATTCCAGTTGACTGGGTCATTGCCAGTCAGTTGCCTTAGCAAGGCCAGTCGAGTGGGTGACTCATAATTTTGATTTTAAGTTCGTTTTGAGTTTGGTTTTTGACGTTTGAGCTTTAATATACTCTATCGACACATAAAATACCTTTTTACATTTGTCACACACTGACATATCTATCCCGAGTCTTGAGTCTTCAACTTTCGCTTTTTCGTTGACCATTTTGTCCTTTTACGTTTTCGCGCTTGAATTCCTTTTCGATATTTTTCCTTTTTGTGTTTATATTATTTCCGAATCAATTTCCTATTCTTGCTGAAACATTTAGCTCAAATTTACATTAGTATCAAATACGCTTAAATGGTTTGTTATCATCATAATAGGAATTATTGTCCGAAAGTAAATTTCAAGGCCAACATCCGACACAATCCGAAATACACTCAACCACCTAGAACATCATAAGATAGGGTTTAACATTCGGAGAAAATTATAATATCATCCACTAACTCACACACAAGTCAAATAACAAAAATACCATATAACACAAAAATTATGAAAAAGGAACAAGTAGGGAAAAAACAAAAACACCTAAGCACATAAGCAAGCAAAACACGTAATAATCCAATTATAAAAGAAGAAAAAAATATCGGACGCTATGAAGCGCGAAACAAGCCTGCCGAAGCACCTAATGATTTGGCAATGAGAATCCATAAAGTCATCCCGCTGAATCCAAAACGTGAAACACGAAAAATTTACACATACAAAGTACCAAGAATGCACAAGATGTCATGAATAAAAGAAAGTAATGTCACAAACCGAGAATAAATCGGAAAGAATTTCAGAAAATGGAAAGTGAACACAGGGCATTACAAGTATTCTTGTTGTATTCAAAAATAAAATGTTAATTAAAAAAATTGGATACTTCTATGGAGTATCAAACACGTGTTCGGGCGTATCCTAGGAGTATTGGTGCTAGACATGTAACTCTCTGCGTTGCCTTTTTCCTTTCTGGAATTCTTTTTCAATCGTCAACGGTTTGTGATATCACTTATTCATGATGTCTTGTGCAATCTTGGTACGTGTTGATTTTTCGTATTTATGTTATGGACTTTCGTTCTTGGCTTCGTGGGTTTGCTTCGTTGGCGACTACGTGGGTTCGTTGCAATTTTTTCTCATTGGTACTTCAGTGATCGTGTTACCTTATTTTATTGTCGACGACTGGTGTAACACTTATATGATTATATGCTTAATGTACTTAACATGCTTAACGTGTACTACTTGATAGATACAAGTGCATAAATTACATATAGTATTTTCATTTTGTAAATAATGAAAATAGTTTAAAACGATTTCAAAAACATATTGACTTAGGGACGTAATGGTGTTTTCACTAGTGTAGAGATAGTGAAAAATTCTAGAAATTTGGCTAAGTGTTAAAAAAACACTTGAGTGGCATTGAGGTAAATAAAATAGAAGACTTTGGTTAAATGGGAAATAATTGTAATTGGGATTAGTCATCTTTGACTTTAGTGGTACACTTTAGTGTTGTCACTCTCTCATCACTTGGATCTCACCCAATTTTCTCCCATCGTTTTTATCATCCTTTGGATTAAAGTGGTTAGTTGGATCATTATACATGTGCATATATGTATAGATATTGTGTCTTCGACTTTACAAAACTTTATCTCAACCATTGGATCACACCAACTTTCTCCCATCTTTAATCTCAACATTTGGATGTTAAGGCCTTGTTTGGCAAGTGTATAAGGGTTGTGTGTATTGATTTAAGTCTTCCATTTGAAGACTTAATGTGCACCCTTGGATCTATTTCTATTTTCTCCCACATTTATTTTGGACCCTTGGATTAGTTTTGAGATAGTGGAGAATTTCTACAATTCTCTGAAGTCTTCCATTTGAAGACTTCACCACACATATGATATTTTCATTTTCTCTCTTCTCCCTCTTGCTCTTTTCCACTTTTTGGATTGATTTCATCACTTTGGGCTTGGAGTTTAATGTTGTCTTCAACATGAAAGTTGAATGTGGTGTTCTGGCCTTCGATTTAAGCTAAGGATTGGTATGTGTCTCTTCCTCCTTGTGGGTTTTTATCATTTTTAAATCCTAGTTTATGATTTCTTGACTTCATGGTTGGAAATCTTAATTTTTGTTTCTTCCTTTACTTGATTCTTGTTAGCGTTATTGTTGTGAAGATTTTGACCAATTGTTTAGGCTTGAATGGTCGTGTGGGTAGAGTTAGGGTTTGAGACTCCATTTATTCCTCTTGCTTTGATTCTTGTTTTGAGGCAGGGGAAACATCTCTCTCTCTCTCTCTCATCTCTTGATTTTGTAAGTGTGTTATCACCTTAGGATTTCCGAATCTTAGATGTGTAAGTGGATATGTTTACTTGAAAATGTGAAATTAGGGTTTATATGAATTTAGATGATATAACCCATGATTATAGTGTACTTGATTATTATATTGATAGGACTATGATGTATGCTAGTTAGATTATAGTTCTTGGTGTTTTTAATATAAAAGTATGCTTGTATGCCTATGTATATATATATATATATATATATATATATATATGGGTATGGTTATGTATATGTATAAGTGTAGGTATACATATGTGTTTATAGTTAGTGGTATAGCCTTGATAGTGTAATTAGGTTACTCCCTTGGTGAGTAAGTTGGGGTTTGTATTGATAAATGTCAAATATTATATATTTAAACCCCTTAATTTACGTCTTTTAGATCTACTGTGATATCTTTATTGAAGTTTTATAATGTTTTTGTGTTTTATCTTATTTTTCAGGACTTCATGAAGAATTCAATTAATTCCATGCAAATTGGGTCATCAACTATGCATGGAATATATTCATCCTGATCATCCTTTACTTAAATTCCTATAAATAATTTTGTGTTTCGATTCTAGAAATGGCATTGGTACTATTGGAAATTTGATTCAAATACCTTCAATTTGAGCACAAGAATGACCCCATTTGAATTCGAAATGAAGGATTTATGACTGTTGCAAGTCGACTTCAAAACTGCAGAAATCTGCAGAATTCAATACGGGTTCGGGTTTACCAAAGGGTGTTGTAAATTTTACATCTTCTTGAAGATTTACCAAATTCATTGGATTATTATTTTACAAGAGTAAATCTAATCCATTTCAAGAAACAAAGGCACATGAGAAAAGAAGACAATATGGTGGAAAGTTATGAATATTCAAACAAAAAGAAATCTAATTTCTCTTGTCTAGTTGTCATTTGATTCCATATTTTCCCTATAAATAAAGGTAATATTTCATTTGTAAAGACACCAAGGAAGTGTAGTGAAGAGAAACATAGTGATATACACCATTGTAATGGAAGAGTAATTCTGTAACTAAGGCTAGGGAATGAATTTGCAATGAAGATACAAGTGTTTGCATATCCAAGTATATAATGTTTCAAGACTAGTATTATTGATAATATATGAATCTAATATTTTTATTCAATGATTATTGTAAACACAAATTTTCTTTCCGAAATTCTAGGAAATAAAATAGGAGCAAACAAATGAGTTTATTGATAATACAAAAAAATAAAATAAGTGGTACAATTCTCTGTGGTCGATTCTTAAATAAATAAGAGTCTTCATCTGATTAAATCTCCTAAAACTCCGGTGCAAGGGCTTTGAAAGCTTGATCTTGAACCATTACTTGATTGTTGCTTGTGTTCTTCGGGATTGAAGAGGTCTTGATTTGTTGAAGGTCTTTGAAGAAGAACGACACAGGTGTGGCATGCTTGTTGTTCTTTGTCTTCAAGAATTTCAGAGGTTTTGTTGAGTTAGAGTCGGTAGAACTTTGTTGCAGTCTTCTTCTCATTCTCTTCTCTTTTTTTCTTTTTTGGTGTGTTGGGTGGTCTTGTATTTATAGGTCAAATATGAGGTTAAATTTGGAAAGTACCCACCAATTATACTTAAAATCCCAATAAATAAAAATATTTATTTCTTTATTATTTTTTGAGAATAAATTCAAATTTAATTTGAATTATAAGCATATAATTTAACCATTTGAGAATTTGACACGTGTCCATTTGTGGGACCCATAATTGTCAATGAAATTGACCGAAACTTATTGACTTAAGTCAACCGATCCAACGGTGATTAAATAATCACCAATTTTATGTGTCTACAAATTGCCCCCGATTCAGAACTTGGCTTCGTGTATGCTTGTCTTGCAGGAGTAAATAAGTTTTGAACAATTTATTTATTTTTTTATTATTTTTTTTATTTTTTATGAACTGAATGAATGTATTAGTTTAGTCCATCAATTAAATAGAAGATACGGCCCATGACACCAAAAATAGGTTAAATTGGAAATCAGAAACCTTGTTTCCCTTTCTTTTATTTTCTTTTTTCCCAAGACTTGTTCATTTGGAAACCAAAATTTTATTTCCTTTTGAGTATGAAAAACAAGTCTATATATATGTTGTGTTTGTCCAACCCTAACATATTCAAAATTGCATTCACAAACAAGCCAAACCAAGCCGCAAGCCGCCATTGTGAGTTTTTTTTTTTTTTTTTTCAACGAATCTATGTCACATGCTAAATTCAACTACAAACTTGCTGTATGTTTTATTTTTCCTTCCATTTTTTCTTTTACTTATGCCACCTTGGACTAATCTTCATGTATACATACTATGCATTGCACCACCAATTCACCAAATCCAATTTCAATGTTCTTAATCAAAATTTTCTCTAACTCAATCCCAGAATATAGCAGAAAATTATCACCCTTACTCATAAAATTAGAAGGGAAAAACAGAGGTCTTCTGACCAGAATTCCAATCCATCAAATCCATTCGATTCACAAATTTGTTCGCGCTTTTTTTTGTGTTTTTGTTTTTTTTTACTTTTGTTTCCTTGTCGTGAGAGCATCTCTGGATTCCAACTTTAGGATTTTAAATTCCCAATCTCAATCTTTTCAAATTCTCGATTGTTATAGATAAACTCTTTGGGGAACAATTTGCTACTCGTGATAAAAATCTAGCACGAACCGAACACCCCCAATTTCAGCCTCCACCACCGGCTGGCCCTTCAAGAAACAAAATTGGAGAAATCTAAACACCTCACTTGAAAAATCGCACCACAATCTAACTTAATACTGCATGAATCGGGATTGGACTGAAACTAGAGTAGGCTTGAACCACGAAGCAAACCGCATAACACACATGCGTACCTTCGCCTTCTCGCGGCCGCCACGATTGATGGTGGCGCTAACCTTGGATTTTCCTTTGCTCTGTATTTCTTCCGCTTCGCCTCGCCGATCAATTTAGATGCACATGTGATTTTTTTTCTCTGATTTTGGTTGATTAAAAGTAGGTCTTAGAAAAGACCAGGCGATACCCTATTTTAAAGATCCCAAGACCATGTTTATGTGTGTGCGATTTTTTTAAACTAATCAATTTATTTTATTTTTATTTTTTTCAGGTTATCCCCTCATCTTTTGTGAAGATTAAGGAAGACTTTTGCAAACTACCTATTTTCTACAACAGTAAGGTTTTTTTTTTTAAGTCACCATGTCTTCGGAATAATGCGTTCCTTAGAACAAATTATTTGTCCCTTTGGGGTCCCATAATATTTATCAATCCCTTCGGGGTCACAATATTTTATCAGTCCCTTCAGGGTCACAATGTTTTATCAGTCCCTTCGGGGTCGCAATGTTACATCAGTCCCTTCGGGGTCACAATATTTATTAGTCCCTTCGAGGTCACAATGTTACATCAGTCCTTTTGGGGTCCTAATGATTTATCAATCCCTTTTAGGGTCACAATAATCTGGACTAAATTATTGAAATCAATCCAAGAAGAATTGTTTCCCACATCCATTACTAACTTTTTTTTTTTTCAGGCATACGATCATAGTGGTGTTCAAGTGTTTGGAGTCGCAGACAGTCACCATTTTGGAGCGACATAATGACTCTACCGAGAAAGGCACTACTTTAGAGGTTGGGACACCCCTTATGAGTCGCTTTGCTTTACAGGTGTCTCGCTCCGATTCTTCGCCATATCCTTACTGATCAGACTGGTCATGTAAGATTACTTGTGGGCTCACAAACCTCGGGTACAACCAAAAGAAGGAAAAAGGCTTAGTTGCCCATGCTTTGACGCTACGATCTGTTTTGCATGAGATTGAGGTCGAGACAGCTCCATTTTCACTTTTGGGGCATAAAGTAGCTGCTAGAGAATTATATGGAAGACTACTCTACAAATTTTTTCCGTCTTTCCATACACTGAAGGATAATGGGATTGGGCGAAAGACATCTTAGGCCACCAAGAACAGTTTCTGAAAGAGAATAATTTATATGATGCAATATATGCTTCACTATTTTCATACTCTTAGCATGAGAACATTCTCCGAGCTTTCCTCAAGTTATGGTGCCCTTCTACTAACTCCCACCATTGTGTTGCGGGTGAGGTTTCTATTTCCCTTCATGATTTACACGTCATAGGAGGTCTTCCTTTTGGCGGCAAGCAATACGAGGAAGTCATTCCCTCTGCTAGAGAATTATCAGAGCTCGATCGAGAAGGGAATTCTTTTCTTCTTCTTACTTGTGGATATCTCTTTTTGGCCTTCCATCGCCTTTGTAAGAAGCAGAGGAAAGAGCAAATGGTGGGAATCATTGATTGAGTGACCTTTTGGTTTATAGATGTCAGGCGATATCGGGATGCTTCAAAAAAGCTGCAAAGAAACCCAAAACGGAATCACAACCAAAGTCTCATTCAACCTTCCGGCGGGATCCCTCCTATGCGAGATTGGTCTCGCCAAGTAGACGAGATGTTTACTAGTCTCGGAGTGGCGCAAGAAATGAAGAAGAAAACTTATTTGGCCGCCTTTTTAGCATGCTGGTTATGCAAATATGTCCTACCATCGAATCCTGATGGCATCATTCGACCTGACGTATTCAAGGTTACAAGCATGATCACAAATGGCATCAAATTTTGTCTTTGTCCCTATTTTGGAAAGTATCTACAGAGGTTTGAATGACATTATTTCCTCACCTGACCTAGGGAGTTCTTATGCTATATTTCCTGCACATTATGTATATGGATGGAGAGCTGACTATTTCAGAACCAACTCTCCTGCTTTGGAAATCCAATATCTTCCTCGAATGATTTTATATGCGAGTACTGGGCCTGCCCAACATGTTGATGAAGTCGTAGCTCAAAACATGTTTCGATCATGTAAAAGTGTTCCACTTCCTTATCATTCCCGAACATCTTCGAAGCGGGAGGTGCTAAAAGATGATGGTCGATTCTCCATTTCCACTCATGAGTACTTTTCTGGCCTCCGATCAAGTTACTTGACATTGCGCCAAAATGATTTTATCATTGTCGAGCCATATAGTCCACACAGGTTTTATAAACAATTCTTTTATCATCAGGATGTTCCTGGTAAATTGAAAGATGGTATTCGCACTGGTAGTCTGTAAGAGATCTCAAAAATGTGGAGGCTTGTGACAAGTTTCAAGACCGGGAGCAAGGTACAACTTCCTTCGAGTTCCAATTTTAATAAGTTTTCCGTGACACAAGCTTATGCCGAATGGTGGTCAAAAGTCTATGTCGACCCTTCTACAGTCACAGAACCTATTGTACCACAAAATGATTGTCCTTCTGCACCTAAAGGTAGGAAAATCATTCTCAAGAGAAACAAGTTGAGCATTCCCTCTAATCCATTGCTAGTAATTCCATCTAGTGGTCATGGTGTTGTCGAGAGTTCTGGGAGTCATATTGCACTAGCTGACTATGTTCCGCCACTTATTCGCAAGCGCCAACGTTCTCCAGTAACGGATGATTCGGATGGGGAAATTGGTACCAATCATCATGATCGCAATTGAAAGCATATTGGTGATAAGCAGAACCATGCTGTTACTCCAAGGCAGGAAAACATTCCTCAAGGTTTAAATGAATTTTTTCGAGTACCAAGCAGTTCACAACCCATACAGGTTATTGCTTTTATTTATTTATTTATTCATATATATATATTTTTCTTTTTTATATATATATTTTTTTATTTTGTATACACAATGATCCTCATTTTATTTATTTATTTATTTATAGATAAATGAAAATGAGGGTTTTCTTGGAGGTTTGTTGGAATTTAATGATCTTGCAACGGGCAGTGAAGATTCCATTTTTGGCCCTGATATGATGAACTTAGCTGACAAGATAGGGGATGAAGCTACTCAGCTCTTGCAAGATGTTAATAAGCAGAATTTGGAATCAATGGCACAAAATGAGGTACCTCCTATATCCACTTTGAATGTACTTACAAGGGATGGACCTTGTAATGCCATTCCACCTCCTCTGCCAGCAATTGCCCCCGAGTTCTCTGTTTTCAATATGGGGAACATGGTTCTCGATGCGCAACGCAAGGCTGCTTTAGCGCTAGTTGACGCTATAAGAACAATGGTGTTCAACACATAAGTCCATGAACTGTCTTCGATAGTCCACGAGCTCCCACCACTTTTTGAGGCACTTTCACAGTTTCCAGGCGATTTTTGTGGTTTGAAGAAAAGGATTGATACATATATGCATAGTGTCACTAAATCTTCTTTTGCTTGCAAGGTGCCATCAACCACACAGTCACAACAATTGGCTTCTGTTGACTCACAACTTGTTGGTGCCACTACTCTGGAAGGTGACATTATTGAGTATACTGACTCACTTCGGGCCAACTTGCATGAGGTCAAAGATACAGAGGCCAAGTTAGCGAGGGAGCTGCAAATTGCACAAGAAGAAATCAAGCAGATCGAGACTTCTTTGTCAGAGGTTGATGCTAAGTTGTCTCATGAGAGAGAAAAGATTACCAAGATCAAGGAAGACTGCAAGGTGATTGAGGAAGCTCAGATTCTTACTGCTCAAGAAGTTCAAATAATGAACACTCTCGAAGACATATTGCAAAGGGAACGCGAGGAGCTTTCAGATTTGTCGCTTTAGTTTAGTTTATCATTGTCCTCTATTATTTTAGATTTCTCACTCTAGTCTTGACCATTTTTTTCATTTATCATTCATTATTCTTTCTTGGAGCAGATTGTTTACTTTGGTAATAAAAGAGCTATTTGATTTCTCTTATTTCAGTATGAATGGACATTTTTCGTTTCTTTTTTTTTTATGATGACTGAACTCAGAACAAACCTCCAAGTTGCCTATGTACCCTTAACAGGGATCAAGTCAATCGCGTAGTTCAATGATTTTTTTTTTTGGATGATTGAACTCGGAACAAACCTCTAAGTTGCCTAAGTACCCTTAACAGGGATCAAGCCAATCGCGTAGTTCAATGAATTTTATTTTTTTAACAGGTGTCATTCACAGTTTTAACTCATGTGAGCTACGAGCATCGTGCAGTTTAGACTCGTGTGATTAGGAGTATACAATCTTTGTTCAGGGATAATATCGCTTAAAAAACTTAGCATTGATGGGTCCAACTCTAACTCCATCTTCATCAACAATCTTGTAGGCGCCATTGGTGTATACTTCTTGTACCACATAGGTCCCATCCCATTTTGAGGTGAACTTATTTCCCATTCGACGACTCATGATAATGGGTCTTCGTACGGCCAGTACCAAATCGCCAACTTTAAAAGATAAAGGACGAACCTTTTTGTTAAAAGCACTTGAGAGTTGAGCTTGATAACACTCGAGTTGTTGTTGAGCTTCAAGTCTTCTTTCATCTAAGGCCTCCAACTCTTGAAGACGCAATCGAACATTTTCCTCGTTTGTCAAACCTTCTTGCACAACGATCCTCAATGAATGGATTTGTTGCTCTAGTGGAAAGACTGCTTCCACGCCATAAATAAGAGAGTACGGTGTCGACTGAGTAGGAGTACGGAATGTTGTTCGATATGCCCACATAGCCTCCTCAACTCGTTCATGCCAATCCTTTTTTGATTTCGAGACCACCTTCTTTAGTAAATTGCAAAGAGTCTTGTTAAAGGCTTCTGCCTGTCCATTTGCGGGTGGGTTGTACATTAAAGACTTATACTGTTTGAAGCCAAATTTTTCACACAAATCAGTCATCAAATGATTATCAAAACACAACCCATTGTCAGTAATGATGTGATGAGGAACCCCGTATCGAAATATTATGTTGGTCTTGATAAAATCAATGACCGTTTCCTTTTTACCGTTTTGGCAGGTCTTGCCTCTACCCACTTTGAAAAGTAGTCAGTTGCTGCGAGAATGTAAAAGTGGCCTTTAGAAGACTTTATGAAAGGTCCCACTACATCTAGGCCCCATGCATCGAATGGCCATGATGAAATTGTAGTGTGTAATGGTTCAGGCGGTTGGTGCATGAAGTTGGCATGAAATTGACAAGCCTGACACCTTTTGGCATAATGCATGCAATCCTTAACTATGGTTGGCCAATAGTATCCCATTATTTTCACTCAAAAGTGCAGCTTAGGACCTGACTGATGAGCCCCACAAACTCCAGAATGTGCTTCTTCCATTGCATGGGTTGCTTCATCTTCTCCAATATAACGAAGGAACAACCCCTCATAAGATCTTTAAAATAATGTATCTTTATAAAAGATAAATCGAGATGCCTTACAACGTATCTCAGTTTTGTGTCGAGGATCCTCAGGTAGCTTCCCATGTTCCAAATAATCAATTATGGGTTGTCTCCAATCATTGGTCTCGGCAATCATGACAGAGATCGCATTTGTTTCATCCGTTTGAGCATCAAGTAATTGTGGCAGTACCCAGCGTTGGCACACCGGCACAGTGAATGCTTCATCTTCTCCTAATGCCATGGTTGTGGCCAAGTTTGCTAAGGCATCTGCTAAACGATTTTCTTCTCTTGGGAGATGTTCCAATATAACGTTTTCAAACCTAGCTAGTAGATTGGAAGCATATTGAGAATACAGAATCAAGTCTTCTTTCATGACCTCATATTCCTTGAGAAGTTGGTTGATCACCAACTTGGAATCACCGTAAACTTCAATATTTGAAATTTTCATCTCATGTGCCATTTCAAGGCCAATTATCAGAGCCTGATACTCAGCGACGTTGTTTGAACATTTCTCAGGAAAACCAAATGCATATGGTAAAATTTTTATTTGTGGGGAGATGAAAATGACACCCGCTCCGGCTCCTTCAGAATGTGTCGCACCATTAAAGAACATCATCCATGGGGAAAGGATGTCAACCATAAACACTTCTTCATTAGGAAAATCATCAGAAATCTCAAAGTCAGCCGGTATCGGATGATCGGCTAGAAAGTTAGCAAGTGTTTGTCCTTTGACTGCCTTTCGTGGAATGTATATAATTTCAAACTGATTGAATAAGATCGCCCATCTTGCAAGTCGTCCGAACAGAAAAGGCCTTGACATGACATATTTGAGGGGGTCTACCTTTGCAACCACATGCACTGTGTGAGCCAATAAATAGTGTCTCAATTTTTGAGATGCGAAAACTAGCGCAAGACACGTTTTCTCGATAGAAGGATATTTAATTTCTGTAGTGTTCAGCCTACGACTCAAGTAATAAAGAGCATTTTCCTTATTCTCCTCATTATTTTGTGCTAGAAGAGCGCCTAGCGATTCTTCTTCAGCAGCAATGTATATAATGAATGGTTTTCCAGGCACGGGAGATCCTAACACCGGTGGATTGAGCAAATATTGTTTGATGTCATCTAAAGCATTCTAACAGGCTTGGTCCCATACAAATGGAACATTTTTCTTCGTGAGTCAACTAAATGGTTGACACCTTCCAGCCAAGTTTGAGATGAACCGACGAATGAAAGCTAGTCACCCTTGAAGACTTCGCAATTCGCGTAAATTTTTGGGTGGTGACATTTTTTGGATGGCCTTAATTTTAGAAGGATCTACTTCAATGCCGCGATGTCTGACAATATACCCAAGAAATTTTCCAATGGAGACACCAAATGCACATTTTAGAGGGCTAATCTTGAGTTGAAACTTCCTTAGTCGATCAAAAAATTTGCGAAGATCTTGGAGATGATCATTTCTTTTCTTGGTTTTTACAACCAAGTCATCAACATAACATTCTACGGCTTTGTGCAACATATCATCGAAAATCTTTTGCATGGCACGCTGATAAGTTGAGCCAGCATTCTTAAGTCCAAAAGGCATCACTTTGTAATAGTAGATCCCCTTCGGCGTGCGGAAAGCGGTCAATTTCTCGTCTTTTGGAGACATTCTTATTTAATTGTAGCCAGAAAAGCAATCCATGAATGACATAGCCTCATGCCCTATTGTCGCATCCACTGCAAGTTCTGCCACACGTAGAGGAAAATCATCTTTCGGACATGCAACATTCAAATCACGAAAGTCGATACAAACTCGAATTTTCCAATTCTTCTTATTTACAGGGACTATACTAGAAATCCATGTTGGATATTTTACTTCCCGAATGAAGCCCACCTCAATGAGTTTATTGACTTCATCTTCAATCTTTGGGATAAGGTCAGGCCTGAAAAAGCGCTAAGATTGCTTAATTGGACGTATCCCATGTCTTATTGCCAGGTTATGGACTGCGACTTTTGGTTCAAGTCCCGGCATTTCTTTGTAAGTCCAAGCAAAAATGTCATTGTATTTAGCTAGTAGCTTTGTATACTCTTTTTCTTCTACATGACTCATGAGTGCGCTAACGAACACTGGTCTAGGTTCTTCAATCGATCCCAAGTTAATTTCTTTAAGTTGATCAATAGTTGCTTGCCCCCCGTCTTCAAGTGTTGGAGGCGCTTCCTTGGGTTCATCCTCTTGAGACTCTTCATCCATGTTATCTTCCTCGATTGTAATATGATAAGATGTGACATGAGTATTTTTCTCTTCATCATCTTCTGAATTTTCTTGTGTAGGAGACTATGTGAAGACAATGGTTCGTCTCTTGGTCTTCAAAATTTCGTCAACACTGACTTCCACTTCTACTTTGCGTTTCATACGAGATGGAATTAAGCTTTTCACATCGTTATCCTTTTCAGGCTTGAGCTCGTGACTCATCCATCCTATTTTCTCGCACTATTCTCTAGGTGTGATATTGCTGCTTCCAAGTCTAGAGAATACTGATTTTCGGGACTAAGGATTTATGGCTTATCTACTATCAACATGGACATGTTTATTAAATGCAGAAGCCCGGGAAGTGTGATTCTCATGAGGTAGTTCATCAGTTCTATTTGTTATGCTTAGCCTTTGGAACACAAAAACACGATGCGGAGGAGCTTCAATCTTGTCAAACACCGATGTTCGTTGAACAGGGTATTGTTCTTCGATTTCTTCAGCCTCTAACACACTAATGTATTGTGCGTTTTCTCTTCTTTATCTTATTTTTGTAGGGATTCGAATTCGTTCGCTAGGCTTGAACCCCAAACCGGTCTTGGGTGCGTTGATCGCATACCCTTCTTGTCGTAACTTCATTTGAGTCTCATTGAGGCCATGACTCTTTTCGCCGGTGACATCGGGATGAAGTTACCCAAGTTCTGATGGATTTGAGAAGTCATACCCTACGTTAGCCAGAAGCTTGTATGCCTTAGGGTCAAAACCCTCCCTTGTTCTTTGATGTGGAAGTGCCTTCTGCTTTATCCAGTCTTGTGTGCCAAAGACAAAACCTCCTAGTGGTGGTTCGACAATTGAAGACTTCTCAACCTTTATAAAATGAATCATTAGGTTATCTTTGAGAACTTGTGTATCCTCGCTTGTCGAGGCAGGAATGAGTTTTGTCTTCATTTTTGTTGCTTCTGACAGCTCAACAAAGGGTGATTGTCAGTCACTTCTTTTGGATTTTGGAACATACTTGAAGACAACCTTACCTTTAGGAATTTCATAGGACAGTTCAGACTTATGTGTTGTAGGTATGACTTTCTTATCATCATGTGCAATGTTTTTCGCAGGGGATAACTCAACTTTTTTACCTATTTCCGCATCTACTTTTCTTGTGAAGAAACTATTAGATAGAAGAATCTCAGTCGGTGCATCAACGTTGAAGTAAAACTTGGCATCCATAAAGTGAGACTCTACCTCGAAAAATGGTTTTTCGTCTCCAAACACAGTTTTTGTACAATTATTGAAGAACTTAAAGCATTGGTGCAATGTAGAAAGGACTACACCATTTCCATGGGCCCAAGATCGACCTAGCAGTAAATTGTAAGAGGTCCTTGCATCAATGAGATGGATTAAAGTCTCAGCATTCAATTCATCTATGGTGAGGTGAACTCTTATCATGTCAATTGCTCGTTGTCCTCCATGATTAAATCCTTGAATGACTAGCCGGCTTCGAGCCAATTCATCAATTCTAATGCCAAGGTTTCTCATTATGGATTTTGGCATGATGTTCATTGCGGAGCCCCCATCAATAAGAATACGAGTGACCTTTTGCTCCCGAATGTACCCAGAGACAAATAACGGTCGATTCTGAGGTTTTGACCCAAGTTAGAGATCTTCATCGGTGAAAACAATTGATGCACAACACGAGGCACACATCATCTTAGGGGTTTGCTCTTCCGTACCTTTAATGGTGCAATTTTTTGTTTTGTCAAAATCTTGACTATCTACTTCAAATGTTTCTTGTTCATATTTCTCGTCAACTTCGATGGCCGATACTGTGTAAACGGTTAGACTTTGATCATCAGTAAGATATCCAATAGGAAAGAATTCTCCCAAGGTAACACCTCGGTGAGTATCTCTATTTGAGAGCTCAACTATTTGACGTTTCATCATGGCTTTTTGCTTCTTCTGTGGGCCTTGCTGAATTTTCTTCCTTTTATGCCCCCAATTTGGGCTGGTATGTTGTATAGTAATGGTTCTTTGTTTACAAGACCTTCTTCTTGTTACAAGAGTTCATCCTTCCTCTACTTGTTCAGACAAAATTGCATTTGGCAGAGGAATGATAACTGGATCTAATGAACCAAATTGGATAGTCTTCATGCTCTCCGATTGTTTGCCATGAAAATTTTGCATATCAAATTTTGTTTTGGTTGGGCTAGCTAAACCAGAGGCAATGGTAGTATGATTCGCTTCAGCTATTTCCTCCCCATCCAAAAGGATCTTGCCTTGCTTTGCCAAACTCATGACCAACTCTTTGAATATAAAACATTTTTCAATTGGATGGCTAACGATGCGATGATAAATGCAATAATTAGGGTCCTTCACTCGTCTCATCTCTGCGGGGCATTTACATTCTGGCAGGTTGATTACTTTTTTCTCAAGTAAGAATTCTAGTATGTCGGCCACATCAGAGTCTGGGAATGGGTATGTCTTGTTCTCTAACTCATTGAGTGTTGGACGAGGTTTTTCAGTATCTTGAGTTTTAGTTTGTTTGCTAACTTCCTTATTCTTATCTTTCATAGTAATTTTCAATGGCACTGTGGTGATGGCCATGGTTTCTTTATCATTTTTCTTTGTTTGTCTTTCATCTTTCTTTCCATCTTTTTTACCATTTCTTTATTCTAAGACAGAGACATCCTTGCCACCATGAGCATTGATGCTAATCTCCATATCATGTGCCCGTGTGGCCAATTCCTCAAAAGTCCGGGGTTTGATGCCTTGAAGGATATAAAGAAGTCCCCAATGCATACCTTGCACGCACATCTCAACGACAGAGGTTTCTGAGAGTCGATCTTTGAAATCCAAACTTAGCGCCCTCCACCTATTAATATAGTCCATGACAGGTTCCACTTTCCATTGCCTAGTGTTGGTAAGTTCTATCATGCTTACCATACGTTGGGTGCTATAGAAGCGATTCAGGAACTCTCGCTCCATTTGGTCCCAACTGTCAATTTATTCAGCTTCCAAGTCGGTATACCAATCAAAGGCATTTCCCTTTAGAGAATGAATAAATTATTTCACCAAAAGATCATCCCCTATCCCTGCATTATTACAAGTCTCCACAAAATGGGCAATGTGTTGCTTGGGATTGCCCTTCCCGTCAAATTGTTGTAACTTAGGCGGTTGGTATCCCATCGGCATCCTCATATCATCAATTTGCTTAGTGTATGGTTTTGAATACATGAGAGTGCTCTGGTTTACTTCACCATATTGTGATTTTATTGTATTGGCTATCATGTCTTACAGTTGCTGGACAGATAAAGAGCCCACTGATGAGCAAAATAGGTTTGGTTTGCCCCCTGCTCAGATGTGGCTATATGTTGATCCTTGTCTTTCATGGCCACTTGCGGTGTAAAACCAGGAGGGTGAGTAGGTCCTTGACTTGACTCGCCTGACTTTTGGGCTTCAAGCTTGTTCATGAGTGTTGCGATTTGTAGATCTTTCTCTTCAACGGTTTTGGTAAGCTTTTAGATGGCTCGACTCATAGTAGCCATTTGTTCTTCTATTGATGTTGTATCAGTCATCATGACTTGCATATTGGTTGTGTGTGAATGACTTTGGTAGTCTGAGTACTCTGGACCCGAACCTTTTGGAGTCCCTGGAGTAGATCCTGATTGTGATCCGGTGTTTGAGTTGCAATTAGAAATAGAGTGCGACGCTATACTTTTGGGAGAACATTATTCAAAAATGGGGAAAGCTTCCTTAGACTTCATCGTATTGATCTTCCCTGTTCTTAGAGACTCAAGAGTGATGCATGGTTGTCTTTTTGTGCTTTCAGGTGGCATTGGGTCGACCGCCCTTCTTTTCTCACTTTGTGCCAATGAAGCAAGTGCCTTTGCCTTCAGACGGGTTACTGCGCCTGTGGAGGTGCTACTATCAGTTGATGAAGCAACAACATTCTTGACAGCAATTGTGGTTGGAGCTTTGCGAGTTGTGGAAGTGACGGCGTTCTTGCCATCATTCTTTGATCCTTGTTCAAGCTGAGCATTCTTGGGAGCCATTGACGCTAGCATGGTGGAGATTTGATGAATGATTAAGGAGATGAAGATGAGAGGTAGAGATGTCCCACCGAGCGTGATAGAAATTTGTAAACACAAATTTTCTCTTCGAAATTCTAGGAAACAAAATATGAGCAAACAAATGAGTTTATTGATAATACAAAAAAATAAAATAAGTGGTACAATTCTTTGTAGTCGATTCTTAAATAAATAAAAGTCTTCCTCTGATTAAATCTCCTAAAACTGCGGTGCAAGGGCTTTGAAAGATTGATCTTGAACCGTTACTTGACTGTTGCTTGTGTTCTTCGGGATTGAAAAGGTCTTGATTTGTTGAAGATCTTTGAAGAAGAACAGCACAGAGGTTTTGTGCTGAAAACCTCAAAAAATTGTTGTTCTTTGTCTTCAAGAATTTCAGAGGTTTTGTTGAGTTGGAGTCGGCAGAACTTTGTTGCAGTCTTCTTCTTCTTCCAACCAATTATGCTGAAAATCCCAATAAATAAAAATATTTATTTCTTTATTATTTTTTGAGAATAAATTCAAATTTTATTTGAATTATAAGCATATAATTTAACCCTCTGAGAGTTTGACACGTGTCCATTTGTGGGACCCGTAATTGTCAATGAAATTGACTAAAACTTATTGACTTAAGTTGACCGATCCAACGGTGATTAAATGATCACCAATTTTACGTGTCTACAATTATTTGCCTCTTTATGCCATGTATATTGAGTTCTTTGAATCAATGAATATATTTAAGTAATTACATCTAAGATTCATTATGGCATACAATGATATAAGTAATGCTCAACCCACTTTATGTGGTGTTCTTGATTTCTTATGATCTTACATAGGTATAATGAATACTTTGATTGTAATTACATCATTATAGTTCACAATTCTTATGATTCATCTATAATTAATAATACTACTTATTTCATGAGATTTACTACATCATTTAGTATGTTTATTATATTTGCTAATATAGGCATTATTTGGAGAGTTGTGTTGTTAGTATGGATTATCCTACCAAGCGACCCCTTTCTTGTCATAGCAATTATAATGAACATATAATAATTCTATTAGTTAACTTATATAATTCATTTAGTATGTTGATTATTTATTGCTTATAGGCATTATTTGGAAAGTTGCGTTGTTAGTATGGATTATCCTACCAAGCGAACCCTTTCTTGCCATGCAAATATAATTAACATATGATGATTACATTAGTTAACTTTTCTCACTTATTTGGATATGTGGTACACTTGGTTTCGACATTATAAGGAATTTTCGATGCCGTAGTATTTAATTTAATTAAAGAACACAACAAAAATCAACCAATCAAATCAATTCAAGGGAAAAGAATTTATTTTTCATACGTCTTTCCGACTATCCCTGTGGTTTGACACTAGGACTCAGCAAGACTATATTATAACTTGACTACACTTGGCTATTGTAACGTGGAACACATTTCTAGACATGTCAAGTTTTTGGCGTCGTTGTCGGAGAGACGGCGAAAGAAGAAAATTAAGTTTTGTAATAAATTTATTTTCTTTTATTTTATTTTATTTTTTTCATTTAGTTTATGATATTTTGGACACGAAATTATGTAGGACGTGTTGAAAGAAACCTTATAGTGGGTACATCTTTTTGTAATCCTTTGTATTCAGGATCATCGTGTTCAATGGAGGACGATCAAAGTGTGCATGGAGATAATGAAGAAGATCAAATCCCAAGAGGAGTGGAAGTTTCTCCCGGTCCTCATGTCCAAACTATGAGGGATTATCTCCAACCACCCCAAAGCACTGCACCATCATGTATTGTTCTTCCTCTTCATGCTAATACTTTCCCATTCAAGCCAGGTATGATTCAATCATTGCCTAGCTTTCATGGTATGTAATCTGAAAACTCTTATCTTCATTTAAAAGAATTCGAAGAAGTATGTTCTACTTTCCGAGATCGGGGGACTACTGAAAACGTTATAAGGCTTAAATTATTTCTCTTTTCTTTAAAATATAAAGGCAAAATTTGATTAAATGCATAAAGGTCTCGCTCCATTAGATCACGGCAACAATTACAAGCGGAATTTTTGAAAAAGTTTTTTTCAGTTCATAGAACTAATGCTTTGAAAAGACAAATTTCAAATTTTTTTTCGAAAAAAAATGAAACTTTTTATGAATGTTGGGAGCATTTCAAAAACCTTTTAAATGCTTGTCCATATCATGGGTATGAGAATTGGAGTATAGTGAGTTTCTTTTATGAATCTCTACAGGCTCATATGCGTCAATTTGTCGAAACCATGTGTAATTGAGACTTTTTAAACAAAGATCCCGAGGAAGCCTTTTTATTTTTTGACCAAATAGCCGAAAGTGCCCAAACTTGGGACACTTATCATCTTGATGAAAGAACTAAACTTCCGGGAAGGGGTGGAATTTATCATTTAAAAAATGATAATGATTTAGGAGCAAGAGTAATGCATTTAACTAAAAAATTGGAAGCCTTAGAGTCCAAAAATGTGAAAGGGGTTAATGCAATAGGAGAAGTAGTGTGTGGAATTTGTGATGAACTTGGACATTTGACAAATGAATGTCCGACAATCCCGGCATTTAAGGAAGTCCTTAATGCTCCGGTTGAAGTCAATGCTTTCAATACTTTCAAAAAACCATAAAATTCTCCTTACTCTGAGACTTATAATAGAGAATGGCGGAATCACCCCAACTTTAGTTGGATTAATTCTAATTTTCAACAAAGTCAACCCCAACCAAGGCCACAAGCTCCTTATGTTCCACCTCCCAAAAGAGATTTGGAATATATTCTTGCACAATTCATTCAAAAAATGATCAAAAGTTTGACCAAATTGTGCAGTGTACCAATCAATTCATACAACACATACAAAAGACTGACCGAGCCATTGATGACATAAGCTCTCACATATCAAAATCAACCCCCATGCTTTCACCTCAAGAAAAAGGTAAATTTCCTGCCCAACCTCTTGCCAATCCACAAGGCCAATTTATGGTCCAAAGTGGAGAACCATCTCAAGTCAACATGAAACATGTCAAGTCAATCTCTATCTTAAGAAGTGGAAAAGTGGTCGATAAAACTATTTCAAATGCCCAAAAGCCCGAGGAATTGGAACCTTTAAAGGAAGTTGAGAAAAAGAGCGAGAATGAGAAGAATGAGCAAGAAAATGAGGAAATTGAAAAAATAAAAAATAGTGTCACTATGCCATTCCCACAAAGATTAAATCAATCTTTGTCGGCAAGTTCCAATACTAAAATTCTTGAAGTCTTTAAGCAAGTAAAAGTCAATATTCCATTGTCTGATGCTATCAAACAAATCCCTTCTTATGTGAAATTTTTAAAATACATGTGCACAATGAAGAGGAAGATGAATGTAAGAAAAAAGGCTTTTATGACTGAACAAGTAAGTTCTATTTTACAAAACAAGAGACCTTTAAAATTCAAAGATCCTGGTTGTCCCACAATCTCTTGTATCATCAGGAATTTTCATATAAAAAGAGCGTTACTTGATCTTGGAGCAAGTGTAAACTTATTCCCATTTTTGGTATACGAACAATTGGGTTTGGGGGAACTTAAGCCAACAAATGTGACATTACAACTAGCAGACCGTTCAGTGAAAGTTCCAAGAGGAGTTGTGGAAGATGTTCTTGTTCAGGTGGATAAATTTTATTTTCTTGTGGATTTCATTATGCTCGACACCCAACCAGTGTCCAACCCCTCGAGTCAAATTCCAGTGATTTTGGGAAGACCATTTCTTGAAACCTCAAATGATGTAATCAATTACAAAAATGGAATTGTGAAATTAACTTTTGGGAATATGACTCTTGAACTTAATGTTTTCTCCTTAAGTAATCAACATAGGGAGTATGATGAGGAAGATGTCGAGGGAGTTAACATCATTGAAACAGTTGCGGAAGAAAATTTTAAAAATTCTTTTGTATTAGATCAATTAAAAAAATGTTTAAATGAATCGAATACTTATTTACACAACATTGACTCATTACTTGATGATCCACATGAACAGAAGATTGTAATGGGGATACACAGGGTACATGAAGATACTGACATCATAAGAGAAGAGCAAAACTTGGAACTCAAGCCATTACCGAGTGACTTGAAGTATGTCTTTTTGGAAAGCAACAATACTTACCCCATGGTAATTTCATCTAAACTCGATGGTAAGCAAAAGGTAAGATTTATTAAAATTCTTGAAAAATATAAAAAGGTAATTGGATGGACTTTAGCCGACCTCCAAGGTATAAGCCATTTGGTTTGTACACACAAAATTTATCTCGAGGAAGAGGCTAAAGCAACAAGACAACCTCAAAGAATATTAAATCCACATTTGCAAGAGGTTGTAAAAAATAAAGTTTTAAAATTACTTAATGCAAAAATCATCTACCCAATCTCAGATAGTAAATGGTTAAGTCCTACACAAGTAATACCCAAGAAATCTGGATTAACTGTAGTAAGAAATGAGCATAATGAACTTATACCCTAAAAAGTCACTTCAGGGTGGCGAATGTGCATTGACTATAGGAAACTAAATTCCGTGACCCGGAAAGATCATTTTCCCTTGTCATTCCTAGATCAAATGCTTGAGAGGGTAGCAGGTCATAGTTTTTACTGTTTCTTAGATGGCTACTCGAGGTATAATCAAATTGAAATTGATTTAGAGGATCAAGAAAAGACCACCTTCACATATCCTTTTGGAACATTTGCATATAGAGGAATGCCCTTTGGTTTGTGCAATGCACCAGCCACTTTTCAAAGGTGCATGCTTAACATTTTTAGTGACATGGTGGAACGTGATCTCAAAATTTTTATGGATGATTTTACTGTCTATGGATCCTCATTTGATAAATGTCTTACAAATCTTGAGAAAGTCTTGTGCAGGTGTATGGAAAAGAATTTAGTACTCAATTGGGAGAAATGTCACTTCATGGTGACACGTGTAATTGTGTTGGGTCATATCATATCATCAGAAGGAATTGAGGGAGACAAAGCCAAAATTGATATCATTACCAAATTGCCAATTCCAAAAATGGTAAAAGACATCTGATCATTTCTTGGGCATGTTGGTGTCTATATGAGGTTTACTAAAGATTTTAGTCTTATTGCAAAACCCTTATGCAACCTTCTAGCCAAAGAGACACCATTTGAGTGGAATGAAAAATGTGATAAAGCCTTTGTCAAACTCAAAGAAATGCTCACTAATGCACCCATTATCCAATCACCTGATTGGAGCCTACCATTTGAACTAATGTGTGATGCAAGCGACTATGTTGTGGGGGCAGTACTTGGCCAAAGAAAGGAAAAGAAACCATGTGTTATATATTATGCAAGTAGAACGCTCAATGATGCTCAAATGAACTACACCACCACAGAAAAAGAGCTTCTTGCTATAGTATTTGTACTTGACAAATTCAAGTCGTACCTAATTGGTTCCCCAATTGTTGTTTTCATCGATCATGCCGTCCTAAAGTATCTTCTTACAAAGAAAGATACTAAGCCAAGACTGTTGAGATGGATCCTTCTACTTCAAGAATTCAACATCCACATCAAAGACAAAAAGGGAGTAGAAAATGTGGTAGCAGACCATTTGTCTCGCCTTACTTTTAATGAATCTTTAGAACCCTATCCTATTAAATATTCATTTCCAGATGAGAGTTTATTTTATATCTCCTCTTTACCTTGGTATGTTGATATTTTGAATTATCTTATTTCAAGTAAGATGCCAATATCATGGTGTGCTCAAGATTGGAGGTGATTTGTTCAAGAAGCTAAAAGGTTCTATTGGGACGAACCATACCTTTACAAGTATGGCGCCGATCAAATCATTTGACGATGCATCCCAGATGAAAAAATTTAAAGTGTGATGTCTTTTTGTCATAATGAGGCTTGTGGAGGTGATTTTTGTTCAAAGAAAACAACTGCAAAAATTCTTCAATGCGGACTTTATTGGCCTTCCATTTTCAGAGACACACACAACTTTTGCAAATTATGCCCAAGATGTCAAATGCTAGGGGCAATTACAAGACGGAACATGATGCCATTGAACCCAATCTTAATCATTGAGATATTTTACTATTGGAGCATCGATTTCATGGGACCATTCCTATCCTCATCTGGTAATTTGTATATTTTACTTGTAGTTGATTATGTTTTCAAAATGGGTGGAAGCTAAAGCTTTCAAGGATAATACTCACAAAACTGTTGTGAAATTCTTAAAAGAAAATATCCTTGCAAGGTTTGGCATTCCCAAAGCAATCATAAGTGATAGAGGTTTGCACTTTTGCAACCGTACAATTGAGAAACTCATGCAAACATATGGTGTTACACATTAAGTTTTGACCGCCTACCATCCTCAAACAAATGGCCAAGCCAAATTGGCTAATAGGGAGATAAAACAAATTTTAGAAAAAACGATAAATCCAAATCGTAACGATTAGTCATTACATTTAAATGATGCACTTTGGGCTTACCGTACTGCTTGTAAAACCAATCTTGGAATGTCTCCCTATCGGCTAGTTTATGGTAAGAGTTGTCATTTGCCTGTAAAATTAGAACATAAATCTTTTTGGGGAGTTAAAATGATGAACTTTGATTTTGTTAAAGCAGGTAAAAATCGAAAATTGTAACTCGAAGAACTGGAGGAGTTAAGGAGGGATGCATATGATAATGCCAAGATATATAAGGAAAGGGCGAAAGCATTTCATGAGAAAAAAATTTTCAAATTGGGCAAAAAGTTCTTGTATTTGATTCTCGTTTACATCTTTTTCTCGAAAAACTAAAATCAAAATGGAAATGTCCCTTTTTAATCATACATGTGTATCCATATGGCACCTGGATGTGGAGGATCCAAGTAATGGCTTTGTTTTTAAAGTTAACGGACAACGATTGAAGTCATTCTTTGAAATTCCAACTCTGGAAGAATCCTTGTCTTTAGAAGACCCAACCAATGTGTAAAAACATTGGTTGTTCTTTAGAGTGTGTGTGTATATATTGTTTTGTTTTGAAGATTTGTTTCCTCTTTGTTTATCACAGAATTGGTAAGATTTCAACCTTACATTCTCTTAATACATTGAGGACAATGTTCGTTTCAAGTTTGGGGGTAAGGTGACTATATTTAGTTTTTATTTTGTTTTATTATTTTGGGTGATTATATTTTGTTTTTATTTTGTTTTCATTTTATAAATATATATATATATATATTGTTTCCATTTGTGATGTGTTAAAAAAATAAAAATTTAAAATTTTATTAAGTTCTTCATTTGAAATATGTGATTGAGGTCAAGTATAAGTTAATTTGTAAATATGTTATGACTAGGAAGATAGTTTGTATACAATTACCCCACTCATGAGTACGTAATAGTTTGATTAAATTGATTTTTAAGATGTGGTCCACATAAGTGAATAGATGAGTGAAATTGAAACTGAGAAAGATAGTTTTGACCTATAAGCACTTGCACATATTCTCTATGGGACGATTAATTGATCTTTGACTATGTAATTGAAAAAATAGTTTTGTTTCAATGACGAGGAAAAATCTAGAAAAAAAAATGAAAATGCAAAAAACAGTTATTCGATCTGAGTAACCGGGCATTGGTATCACCAATATCATTGTTCGTATAAAGAGGGGAGAAAACTAATGAGCATAAATCCCCTGGAAGAAGCTCGGGCCCAGTTGGTTGGGATTAAAAAATCCTCGTTGGAAAGTCTGAAGACTTAGAAAGATAAAAAGGGATAAAAATGCAAAAGTGATATTGAAGTTGTGTCATGGCAAAACTTGATCAATGAATTAGAAGAAGGGAGATTATTCTACTATAGAGAATGTTCACAAAAATACGGAAAGTTATGTGGATCGGCTGTAGAAATTAGCAAGTTTATTTCACCACTGTGGGGACCATTCTTTTAAATTTGATTCATGAAAACTGTTATTTATGAGTGAGTGGGGATAATTTGTATGCATTATATTCTTACGACATCATAGTATTACATGATTAATGAGTATTTGATTTCATGAGCACACAAGAATGAAGAATAAAAATAAAAATAAATAATAAAAATATGTTTGTGGGTATCATTTATGTTAAACTCTCATGAGACTTCACTCGTCCTATTAGGGATGCCTAGGGGTTTAAAAGACATATCAATTTTAAGTTTATTATTTTTTATTTCTGTTGGTATTACTAGAGACTAGTAATATGTAAGTTTTGGGGTGTTGATAAGTGTCAAATATTATATATTTAAACCCCTTAATTTACATGTTTTAGTTCTACTGTGATATCTTTATTGAAGTTTTATGATGTTTTTGTGTTTTATCTTATTTTTTAGGACTTCATGAAGAATTCAATTAATTCCATGCAAATTGGGTCATCAACTATGCATTGAATATATTCATCCTGATCATCCTTTACTTAAATGGCTATAAATAATTCTGTGTTTCGATTATGGAAATGGCATTGGTACCATTGGAAAGTTGATTCAAAGACCTTCAATTTTAGCACAAGAATGACCCCATTTGGATTCGAAATGAAGGATTTATAGTTGTTGCAAGTCGACTTCAAAACTGCAGAATTGTAACACCCCGTGTTATATTCCTATTTCCTGAAATTATATTTATATTTAATTTCAGTAATGACGTCACTTGTTCGTGACGTATTGTTTATTCTTGGTATTTAATACCTGTAAATTTTTCGCGTTTAGTTTAAAAAGTCTACTGGACGACTACGCGAATTCTTATTCTTGACTACGCGATTTCGATTCGACGTTTAATGATTAGTGTCTTGATTGGAGGACGACACATTTTAATTGGTCGGGCTTGTTTAAGTGTTCCGACATTTGGGTTTCTACCCCGATGTATTTAATTGGGCGTCTCGTTATTATTTCGGGTTTACGAAATTATGTCTGGGCGTTCCGATAATTGTTGGAATTTACTATATATATATATTTAATTATATATATATATATTGATGTGGGGGTTATTTGGCAATTATAGAGGAGTTGGGGGTTAGTTGTGCAATTAGTACATAAATATGTATATACACCTTCAGCTTCTCCTTCACGCCAACATCAGACGAACTTCATCTGCTCCTCTCCTTCTCCACAGGCGAACGACCGAACCACACTCCTTCACCTCCATGTTCGCCGGTCAGGCGAGAGAGAGAAAGAGAGAGTTGCCGGTCATGGCGAGAGAGGTAGCAGAGACGGCTGGAGGCGACGCGACTGGTGGTCGCCGAGGCTGTGGACGGCGGCTGTTCGCGGTGGTCGACGGGGCTGCTGGGCGGTGGACGGCAGCGGCGACCTTGGCAGACGGCGGCGCAGGGGCGAGTAGCTGCGGCTGGTGCACGCAGCAGGGGCGGAGCAGTCGTTCGACATGGGCGACTCCGGCTGGGCTTCGGCCATTTTTTTCGGCGACCTTCCGGTGATCGGTTTGAGCCGATTTTCGGTGAGTAGCTCCGTATATTCATGGTGTTCGTTATATATTAATTTCGTGATTTTAGGATGAACGATTTGCCCGAAAATCGCATTTATAGGTTATAGTTTTCGTTTGGGGTATTTTAGATTTAACCCAATTAATTAACCAAATATTAATGGGCTTCGTATATATCGTATAGGTTGTCGAGACGGACATTTCGATATATTCGAAATAATTATTGGACGATTTTGGTCGGCGGGCTTCATATTCGGGCGCCGGTACTGTGCTGTTTCGGACTGTTCGGTAACGTATAATTAGGTGGGAAACTTTATTTCTCACTCCACATTATTGAAGTAGTTTTGGGTGTGCAAACCCTTATTTAATTTATTATAGATATATTAAATCGTTAATTTAAATATCTATAATTCGTTTAGAATCGGAATTGGACTTAGGAATTAATTTAAGAAAATTAATTAAATTATTTCCTACGAGATTAAATATATTCCTAATTGAATTGAATAGGAATAGACGACTTAGAAATTCCTTTGAGAATTAAATGAGCTAGAAGATTCGTAAACGTTGGACGTGAGAGACTTAGACGCTATTCTAGGTTCCTTTTTATTACGTGGATTATCTGTTTAAATTATTTTAAAGAAATGATAAGGGAAATTGAAATATTTTCTAAAGAATTAAGAAAATATATTTTTGAAAATATGAGTTATATATGAAATTGTTTTCATATGATTTAAATGCTTTATTGTATTTTAAAGCATGAAAAGAGATTTTGAGATTTATATTACCATGTGGGTATTTTTATAAATATGATGTATTACATATTTATGATTGAGATATGATTTGATTGTACACCATGTCGTGTGAGCACATGGGTGTTGGTGCATGTAGTGCACGGTTTCACCATTGGCAGAGAGAGTTCATTTGGTGTGGTCTACTTCCTTTGTGCGTGGGGCACGAGTAGACGTTTGTGTCGGATCATCACAACAACTGGCCAGGAGGTATCACGCCTACGGAACTAAAAAGCCGGCAAATGTGAGTTAGGAGTCCAGGTAGAGGCTCATGTTCTTGACTCAAGGGTAGTCATGGCGTACGGAGTTGCATGTTGGGCTCTCGTACAACCGTCTTCCCTGTTGAAGTGATAGAGAGAAAAATCACTTGGGAAAGGTCGGTGTGGTAACTCTACACTATGATGAGTGGACAGAGTTTGTATCCGTTACCCTTGGGAAGGGTGTGTTGTGGGTGAGTATCACGGGGAGTGTTGAGTCACATTACACTGCCTATTATTTATGTGATCTCGTTTAACATGTATATGTGTTATATTACATGTGTTGTTGGGGCATGCTATTTATGAATATTGTAAATTAAATTCATATTTTATAAATGCTCAGTTGAAAGTAATTAATGTGGAAGAAAATGATAATATGCCATTATAAATAAGTATAAATGAAACGAATATATTTATACTTGTTGTTGTATACCTTAGTACCCTTGGGGGAGGTTATGCGTGTTGGCATAGTGATTCATGTGGCTAGCGGAGGCTAGTGGTGGACCGTAGGCTTGACTTGAGTTGAGGCCTTAGAGATTGTGGTTAGTAGCCTTAGAGATTGTGGTTAGCAGCCTTGTGATTGTGGTTAGTAGCCCTGTGATTGTGGTTAGTAGTTTGGTGATCGTGGTTAGTTGTGTGAACTCTTTTGAAGATGTGAGGTTAGGGATGATTTTTGTATCAATTGATAATTGAGGCCTTAGAGAAGGCGAGTGATGAGTTGTATGAGATTTTGATTGATGAGAAGGGATTATGATTAGGGATTTATTTAGTACTCGAGGTACCGTAGCTTGACAGTCTCGGTTCTTATGCTTAGTTCATTCCCCTAAGCATTCCTTGTACGGTGTTTTGTACACTAGTACGTGGTCGTTGACTTGTATGTCATTCCTAGATTCCTTGGTTACGGCGTGGTGCCGAACCTCTTCCTCGTGGTATCATTTGATTTGGTGGAGTTGGAAACGGATGGTGGTCTTCCGTGAGTCCAACGTGTTGTTCTTCCTTTATTGTCCTTTTGGGCATTATAGGAATCCGTGGAGTTGTTCATTCTTATGTGGCTGTCATTTCGAAAACGGTGCTTTCTAAGTTTTGAAAGTAAACTTTTGTATTTAAAAGGAAAAAACCGTTTTCGCCTACCCCCGAATAAACGAACAGTTTTAATACTTATAAAATGATCTTGAGATCTTCTTTGAAATGATTTTCAACTTTTAAAAGCCTGTGATGGCGACTGACGGAGACCGGGGGCAAGACGGTCATTTTTACTGTGTGATTTCTAAAAGGAAAACTATTTTATCACTTGTCTAGAGATTCTGAGATTTTGAGACTTCTTTCTCAAAATCTCGACTTGTAGTATTTTGAAAGGTGGTTTCTTGTTTCACCTTTTCTTCAGATCGTTCTAAGTCTCGGTTAGGAGGCTTGGTGTTGTTCAGTGCACACTTATAGTGTTGCCTTTCCTTTTCTTTGGGTTGTTGATGTCACCATCTAGGTGATTGGGGTTTTTCACTTGTTAGGGGCATGGATGCCGAATGAAATGGTTTGAGTTTTAAAAACATTTTTCTTAAAAACTATGGAAATCCTTGGGATTCCTCTTTTAATTACTTTCATACTCGGCCATTCGCTTTTGGTTCCCTTGTCCACTTGTGGTGTTCTTTTCTGGTTCATTCGTGGTGTTCTTTCCTTGTTTGGGTATTCTTAACCTTGACATTGTGTCTCGGTTATCTGTTGGTGTAGCATTGAGACTCCTTTTCCCTTGCTTGGGTTCTTGACTCTTACGTGGTTTTTCATATCCTTAGTGAGAGCGTTGGTGATTAATTGACATTGTTGGAGATAGTAATTGAGGTTTGTTATATATATATATATGTATATATATATATATATTGGTGATAGTATTATGAGGTTAATGTGATGATGTGACTTATGGTATCGAGGAATAGATGTGATTGAAGTGATCTAGTTCCTGAGAGGTAGATTCCTCTAGGAGTGGGATAAGATTTGTTATATATATATATTGTATAAATATATATATATATATTGATGATGGTTGTGTTAGTACGCAAGGACGTGGGTGTTTTCCTTCCTGTGTTATCGGGGTGTAGGATTTGAGCCTTCCTTGGTACTATTGGTGGATTTTGATCCCCGTGGATATTAGAGGTGAGTGTGTTTCCCCTCTGTTTAGATTTTCTGGTTAGCGTTGTGAGCGCTGGATGATTGGTTAGATTTGACCTTAGTGTCGTGTACCTAGTGTACGTTGGTGAGAGTAGTGTAGACTACTGGTGTTGGGTACTTGGAGTACGAGTTTTAGAGACTCGTGTTGTGCATTTATATATATATATATATTCCCTATATACTTATGTATACTCGTTTACGATAGTATATGAGCGTGTGACTTGGGTTTGCGTGGATGAGACTAGTTGGGCTATATTTATATCTTATTAGACGGTTTAGCTTTACCTAAACTATCAGAGGATGTGGTAGTTAGGATATCTTTTCCCACTGAGCTTATTTGCTCACGGAGGGAATTTCATTGGCCCCCCTGGTATTCCACGCCAGGTTGCAGGAATTATACGGCTATGGGCAGGATGCAGTGCAACGGCAGCTTCTTTTGTTTCCTTGTTACAGGTTTTGGAGTTGCGTTGGGTGATGCGGTTACGGTTGCAGCGCGACTGGGTTTGGGGACGGTAGTATTCTTCTTTCAGCTTCTTTACCCATTGTTATGGGATTGTTATGTATTTCCTTTTGGGAGCCAGTCTGTTGGCATATCCCTGTTGATGTATTCTTTATTTCCTGTATTTCCTCTTTCAGGATGTATTGTATCTATTCTGCACAGCTAGGTACTTTTCTGTATTCTTATTCGAGCATTTGTGGCTCTGTTGATTATAGAGGGTTTGGAGGGGTTTTGGTTTCTTTCCACTACCTCGGCCCTAGTAGGATTGATGAATGTGGGGCTTGGAAGCCATTGTGATTATTGAATTGCTTTGGGCAGGTTATTGTGTTGTGTTTGGTTGTCCGGATGTTCCATTTACAAATGGAACTTTGCCGGATTTTCGTTAGATTCCGCTGCTTAGTTTTATTAGTCATTTGGGTATGGAATATACCATTTCTATCATTAACCCATATGTTTTCATGGTTAATGATGTCTTAGTTGGTCATTCATATTAAGGATCACATCTTGGATTCCTTGGATGTCCCGGTTCGGGAGTCTTAGGGATTTAGGAGCGTGTCTGTTGGTATCTAAGGATACTCTTGTGTTTTTAGTATTCGTGTTGGCATGGAGTATATTCTTGTTGTTATTCCATGTACTTCTTTGTTATTGTTGACTCTAGTAGTCGCTTGGTTTGCGTCACCCCTTAGGGGCATGACAGCATGGTATCTGGGCATTCATTGTAACCCTTTATGGGTGTTGGATGACTGAATGTCTTTTGGTTCTCGTTTCTTTTTACTTCCGCAATCACTCCCTTAGCTCTTAGGCTCGGGTTTCGGAGTCCTAGGAAATTCGGGGCGTGACAAGAATTCAATACGAGTTCGGGTTTACCAAAGGGTGTTATGAATTTTACATCTTTTTGAAGATTTACCACATTCATTAGATTATGATTTTACAAGAGTAAATGTAATCCATTTCAAGAAACAAAGGCAAATAAGAAAAGAAGACAATGGGGTGGAAAGTTATGAATATTCAAACAAAAAGAAATCCAATTTCTCTTTTCTAGTTGTTATTTGATTCCATATTTTCCGTATAAATAGAGGTAGTCTTTAATTTGTAAAGACACCAAGGAAGTGTAATGGAGAGAAACATAGTGATATACACCTTTGTAATGGAAGAGTAATTCTCTAACTAAGGCTAGGGAATGAATTTGCAATGAAGATCCAAGTGTTTGCATATCCAAGTATTTAATGCTTCAAGGTTAGTATTATTGATAATATATGAATCTAATATTTTTATTCAATGATTCTTTGCCTCTTTATGCCATGTATATTGAGTTCTTTGAATCAATTAATACAATTATGTAATTACATCTAAGATTCATTATGTCATACAATGATATAATGCTCAACCCACTTTAAGTGGTGTTCTTGATTTGTTATGATCTTACATTGGTATAATGAATATTTTGATTGTAATTACATCATTATAGTTTACAATTCTTATGATTCATATATAATTAATAATACTACTTATTTCATGAGATTTACTACATCATTTATTATGTTCATTATATTTGCTAATATAAGCATTACTTGGAGAGTTGCGTTGTTAGTATGGATTATCCTACCAAGCGACCCCTTTCTTCCCATAGCAATTATAATAAACATATAATGAATCTATTAGTTAACTTATATAATTTATTTAGTATGTTGATTATTTATTGCTTATAGGCATTATTTGGAAAGTTGCGTTGTTAGTATGGATTATCCTACCAAGCAACCCCTTTCTTGTCATGCAAATATAATTAACATATGATGATTACATTAGTTAAATTTTCTCACTTATTTGGATATGTGATACATTTGTTTTCGACATTGTAAGGAATTTTCGATGCCTTAGTATTTAATTTAATTGAAGAACACAACAAAAACCAACCAATCAAATCAATTCAAGGGAAAAAATAAAATTTATTTTTCATACATCTTTCGGACTCTCCCTGTGGTTCGACACTTGGACTCACCAAGACTATATTATAACTTGACTACCTATACTTGGGTATTGTAACGTGGAACACATTTCTAGACATGTCATGTATGTATGTGATTTGTGTGATGTGGAGTCATGAACTTAGAACGTTATTCTAGTTCCCTCTCTCTTGTGGATTTGAAGTTATTATCTTGAAAGTTAAACTTGTGTATAAGAATGAGTTTTATGTGGATCATTACTTTAATTGAATTAAAAGCATGTTTAAAAGAATGAGAATGTTATCCTTGTAAATTAAAGGAAAACTTATTGATTTAGAACATGAATTGTGAATGAGAAAGTATCCTTGTGAATTATTGTTTTATTATGATTTAAAAGCATGTTAAAGGATTGATGGCCTTCATGTTGGCATTCTTGAGAATGTTGTTCATTAATATGATAAAATACATATTTGTGTTGATGCATGGTTCATTTGAGACTTAGTTACATATTGAGTACACCTTTTGCGTTGTAATTCAATTGGTGTTGGTTTATGCCCGATCGTGTAACCATGTGTGAGTAGACTTGTGTCGGATCGTCGCAACAACTTTCCCGGAGGTGTTTCCATAACCTACAGAACTAATGAGTCCATAAATTGTGATATAGGGGAAGATCGTTCCATCCTCTTAGTCGTGGGTCATCTCGTGCACACGGGTCATCTCGTGTTTTGTTTCGATCTTCTTTGTTGAGTATATACATCCTCTCAAGTGAATGATTTAGGCGACACTTATATTTATTTACCTTAGTGGATAGTGTGTGTACCATGAGGTATGTTGAGTCACATTGCATTTTAGTTGCCATTATGTGATTTAAATTTACATGTGAATCATAATGTTATTCAATATAGTTGTGGATCATTCTTAGTATGGATTTTGATACTTTAATTCATATGTCATTATAATGCTCAAATGAAATTGGATAATATGAAAATATGATTTACATGCTTACCTTTAAAGTATAATGAAATGTGAATTCTTATACTTGTGGTTATGCACCGCACTTGCTTTTGTTATATTGTACAATGTTGATAGATTCTTGTATTTATGATTTTATCATTGATATAGATACATGAGCTTAGCGTAGTGTTTTCCGTTGAGCTAGTTAGCGTTGGTGTAGGAGTGTCGCATCAACCATGAATTTTGAGGTATTGGTTAGGTTAGAAGAGGTTATGATTGAACCTAAATGATTGTGTGTTAACGGCCATTTGATCTCGTTAGAAACCTAAGTGATGTGGTATCAAATGTAAATTTTAGGTTTAAAAGAATCGGACGAGGTTTTGATTGAAATTAGTTAGTCCCGTGGCAATGACCACTAGGTTCCCTTTAGTGATCTTAAGGATCGGGATATACTTGGAGTTATGGTCATTCTTGATTAAGTCATTGTAGAGAGTGTATTGGATTTGGATGTTGAGCTAAGTGTAGTTGGGTTAGAGTTAGTGCCCTTTGTGTGTCGTCACTTACATTTCCCTTAGAGGTGTTATCTACATTTGGTTTTTCATTTTCTTGCTCCATTTAAGCTTCCATAAATTCGCATTGGTGTTCCCGTTGGTTGTTTGGATTGCTTCTCCGAAAACGGAATTTTTTACAAGAAATATAATTAAATTCATTCGATTTTTAAGTGAAAAACCCATTTTCGATCACCCCCATGATCCCGACTAAAACTTTGAGTTTGAAATGTCTTTAAATTCATTTTATAAAAGATTTAGACATTTAGAAGTTGGCGGTGTACAAAGCGGAGACCGATGGAAAGACGGTCATTTTTATGGATCTCTAATGAAACTTATTCTTCTAAAGTGTATTTATACATTTTAGAACTAGCCTTGAGAGTTATAGAGTGGTTTGGGAAATCTTTATTCAAAACAGAATCTGGGGATTTTCACCCAGCAGCTGGCACTGATGGGGGCGCTTAAGCGCCAAAATCAGTGTTGTAGGCCTCTTTTTTGTTGTTGTAAACGCAACACTATTCACCAAAATGTTAAAAACTTATTTTTTTAATTTTGACCCCGAAATCGTTCCCACATGTTGCTATGATCTTCCTAATGCTTAATTATGCGACTTTTAATGTGAAATGACTATTTTACCCTTATATGGGCGTTTGACAGCTAAAAGTTATATTTTCGTTTTATTTCACTTCTGCATTATTCCCTTGGCTCGAGCATTAAAACCTTTTTATTAAAAACTATTTAATCTTAAGAATTCATCTTTTTACGACTTTTACTCTCGGCCATCCTCTTTTAGATTCTTTTGTCCGTGTGCTTTTCTAGTCACAGGTGGATGTTTTTCATCTTGATGTTTTATTCCGGTTATTCGTTTGTTTAGCATTGGAACTCTTTCCCCTTGCTTAATTTTATGACCTTTATGTGGTCATTCTTGGGAGTAATGATCTTGTGCTCTCCGTGGTTTGATTCGGTTAGTTTCCCTTATCCTTAGTGGGGGCGCTAGCAATTGAGTTGACTTCATTATGGATAGTATTACTAGGTTGATGTGGTTAGTTGATTAGTAGTATTGATTTGAGAGCAGATGTCTCTCTATGGACATATTGATAGTGATGTGGTGATTAGGAGCTTAGTATGCTCATGATCTAGGAAGCATGACTTGTTCTCCTTCCTAGGGTGTTAGTGAGTAGGGGTGATTCTCGCATGGCTCGATGGCAGGCATTGTGTAAACTGTCAGTATTGGATTGATATATATGATTCATAGTGATCTCTAATGTGGTCCATACTTCATGACTTGTATTTCTTATCTAACTCTATATATATACGTATATATATAGGTGTGCGTTTGCTATGTGTTATTATGATATGGCTATTTCATGTGTTAGTTGCCCTGTATTGTTATGCATAGTAGGGGACTAGTGGGATGTATTTCAGGGTCTCATATTGGTGTGAGTGCCATGTGAGACAATGGGCCGACCTAGGATAGATGCATGTACACGAGTCGATTAGCACTGCTTGTACGGTCAGGGGTTGGGATAGTTAGGGTTTCCTGTTACCTATTGGGCATCATTGTTCACCCCGGTATTTCATGCCCTAGTATTCCACGCTAGTTCTCAAGATGCGTATCGGCTATAAATGGTATATGGTGCGACGACACCTTTTCCCCTTTTCCAGTTACAGGTTCCAGGCTCTTCTTGTAGATTGGCTTGCGGTGTGGGTGTTGTTGAGGGACTGGGACGATTATGCGTATTGTTGCTTCTATTAGCTTTTCTCTGCTTGTCCCCTTTGTTTTGGGACCATTATTGTTATTGCTTGGGAGTCAGTCTGTTGGCGTATCCCTTCATGTATTTTTGTATCCCTGCATCATTGTAGAGATGTATTCTTTCGGCACCTCAATGTGCCTTGTGTATAATTTGGTATTAGCTTCTGTTCAGTTGTATGGAATCATGGTTATTAGCATTATTCCATTCACTTTATTGTTTTTGATATTCATAGTTGATCGCTCTATGTATGGATCACACACCGAAGTCTTCGGATGTCCTGATTCGAGAATCTTAGGATTTTAGGGGCGTGACAAGACAAGTGTTCGATATCGCCACAGCGCCTCTGGAGAAGTATATGTGCTTCATAGGTTCATGTCAAATTATTTAACAAATTTGTGCAATCCAATTTAACACTTGAACCATTTTTGGCATTTTTTGAACAAAAATATATGGATACCAAAGTGGAAGAAGACATTACATAAAGCATAAATCAAATTATGTAACAAATTAGTGAAATCAAATTTAAGACTTCTAAGGTTTTTGAAATTTTTAAACAAAAATATATGGATACCAAACATGATTCTATGTTTTTACTCCAAAAACTTTTACAGCACTGAACTGGACCAAGCAAAGACGAAAAGGAAGGCTTCTTCCCTCTCCTGTTTGGAAGTCACCAAACATGTTTTGCATGTTTCTGCTTTCAAAATTTCTACAGCAAAAGTATCAATACCAAACATGCTTTCGGTTTTGACTCACAACACTCTACAGTAAAATCATGTACTTTTGCTTCAGTGAAAAACACTAAGCAAAAACAAAAGCGGGAACCAAACAACCCTAAGTTTGTTCCTCTTACTAAGGAACCAACTAACCAAAATCAACCATCTCTAAGTTTGTTCATTTATCTAAGGGGTTGTTTGGCATGTACTTTTACTTTTGCTTTTATGTTTTTGCTTCGGTACTGTAACACTTTTGAAAACAAATCATGTTTGGTGCAAATGTTATCATTTGCACAATAACCTAGCATGCTTACCAAAAAAAGGGTGAAAATAGGAAGTCCCAAATTGGTGAAACACTATAGCGGATACATTATTTAACTATAGCATAACTATCAATAATAAATAAATACAATGAATAATAAATAAATATTAAATAAAAAAATAAAATGAAATAAAATTAAAAGGTATAAAAAATAAATAAAATAAAAATAAAAGTATAAAAAATAAATAAATAAATAAATAAAATAAACACAAATAAATAATATTAATAAAACAAAATATAAAACAATAACAAGTAATAAATATAGTAAATAGAATTTGAGTCACCAAACATGTTCTGCATGTTTCTGCTTTCAAAATTTCTGTAACAAATTTACGATATCAAACATGTTTCCAGTTTTGACTCACAACACTCTCCAACAAAAAAAAAATTACTTTAGTGAAAAGCATAGCTTGAAACCATAAGCACCAAAAAAAACAGTCCATAATAGAACAACTAACAAAACTTATCACTATTTATATATAAATAAACTAACTAGAAAAGTTTGAATTTTAAACAAATTTTGGATTTAAAAAGCTAGTATTTGACATATCTTGATACATATTATTGTATTATACACCCAGATCTTAAAGTGTGCAAGCATAGTACACCTCCTCGAAATCGAAGATATATGACACCTGGTATAATATTTCATAAAAAGAAAGTGTACATATAGATGCACTTTTTTTGCTCAACACTCAATGAATTTATTAAGGCTCCTATAACCATATTTATACAAGAATTTGATGGGTTTTTTGGCACATCTGACTTATGATTGATAGGAATCAAATCTCTCACTTAAAGGGATTTATTATCATCCCTTTTTAAACGTCAATATATTCCTATTTAATGGGGATTTGACTTAGACTTCAAGAAATTCTAGAAAAATCTAAACTATGGGTCGGGTCTATTTGCTCTCATGAGACAAACCCATTTAAAATAACAACTAAAAGGACCTGAATTTTCTGGCCCTTACACTGGCCCTTTCGGATCCGACGCATCTTGATACAGATGGGTTGGATTCGAATGTGAATTGTCCGGTCTTCTTCTTTCTATTGAGGCTCTCTTATAGTTCCACTTGAGCTTGAACACATGCGAGTATTTTCCTACATTCAAAATTTTCAATCATAAGAGTTCTTAGGCCTACTTTCGGCTCCAATATTTATGATTGCTTGTACTTAGATATTTCTTTTTCTTTTTCTCTTTTTTTTTTATTTTTTTGCCTACTTGGAAAAAAATCAAGAAATGAAACTATTTTTGCTTGCTCTTACCCGATTGGCAAATAATTGAATTTTTTTTCTTCCTTTCATCTTGGCAACTAACATCTTTCATGCCTTTTACCCTTGATCTTGGTGATTACCTTTCCGCATGCCTTTTGCTTCGACATTTGGCGATTGGCTTTTCATTTGTGGTTGTTGCCATTATTTTATCTCAACGGTTAGCACTTGGGGGTTGTTGCCACTTTTGATCTTAACAATAGTCATTCAAGCATGCTCTGCCACTTTCTGATCTACAGGATCACCTTTAAGGTTTCCACGTATAATTAGAGGGGGTAGATGCCATCGGCCAATTATGTCAACAAATGGCCTTTCATCTTTTAGTTTTATTATGATAATATACTTTTGTACGAAAAATAAAAGTTATAAATACTTATCTGAAAGATTTATCTCTAAATGAGATTCTGCGGGATTGGATAAGCACGGGCCATCGGACTTCGGGCCAGCATTGGCCATTTGCTATCGGAAATAGCCTTCGGGCATCCACATAGTGGGTCGACATCTAACATTTGTCCATCTGCCATTGGGATTTGGCCTTCGGGCATCCGCCCATCTGCTCATCTACCATCGAGATCGGTCTTTAGGCATCTGCTATTTGTCATCGGGATCGACCTTCGGGCATCTGCCAATCTGCCATTGGGATCAGCCTTCGGGCATTTATCCTTCTACCATCTGGGCATTTGGGCATCTGTCTATTTCTTCTCTTTAGAGATGTTTTTCGAGTAGGTTGGATCAAAAAGACCATCTCACACATATTTTTGTATACTATTGATGGAATTGAAAAGAATGAGTACTGCAAGAAAAATGAGAAATTATTCATTACAACAATTATACTAATGGCATGGTATCACAATCCAATTAAATTTAATCTATTTGTACATGTGTCATATAAGTTACCATCTCATCAATGTAATATATATGGAAATAAATTTAAAAAAAGTAAAGGAAAAAAGAAAGTATTTATCATATTCACGTCTTTCTCTCTATATATATATGTATGTATAGTTGTGAGATTAATAGATTAACACAAGAATAGATATAGATTACACATGATTTAACCAATCTGAATTATACAGAGTAACACAAGGATATATATAGATTGCAATGATTTAAACAATTGAAGAAGTTGGGGTTTAAGAGTATTTGTAACCTAGAATTAGTTTATTCAATATATATATATATATATATATATATATATATTATATAGTGATGTATACATTAGGTAGAGGGGAGAGAGAGTTGCTACAATAGAGAGATGGAGACCCTAATTTGAGATTTTTTTCTTTTTTAAAAAAATATATTTCCATATATATTACACTGCTGAAATGGTAACTTATATGACACGTGTGCAAAAAGATTGAATTTGATTGGATTGTGATATCATGTCATTAGGATGACATGGTATAACCGTTGTAATTAATAATTTCTCAAGAAAAAGAGTGGTGGAATAAGAGAGAGATTGATAGGCGTATAGATAGTTATGTTGGGAACACGTATCACTTCCCACAATGACATGGTATAACCGTTGTAATAAATAATTTCTCAAGAAAAAGAGTGGTGGAATAAGAGAGAGATTGATAGGCGTATAGATAGTTATGTTGGGAACACGTATCGTTTCACACAGACGATGCCAAAGTGTAGATGCATTTTTTTGCTCAATACTCGAATGAATTTATTGAGGCTCCTATAATCATATTTATACAATAATTTGATGAGCTTTTTGGCCCATCTGACTTATGATTAATGGGAATCAAATCCCTCACTTAAAGGGATTTACTATCATCCCTTTTTAAACGTCAATCTATTCCGATTTAATGGGGATTTGACTTAGGTCATGTTTGGCATAGTTTTTGTTTCTGGCTTTTCGTAAAAGAGAAAGAGAAGCGGAAGCTGTTTTGAGAAACTGGTACTCCCATCTTCTTTAAAACGCTCTTCCAAGGCTCAGAAGTTCTTCTAAAAATTTTGTCAAATATCGTTCAAAAAAAGCTTTTCCCACCAAGAAGTCAAAAGCAGCGTTTGAAAAGCCAATTCAAACAGGATCTTAGACTTCAAAAAATTCTAGAAAAATCTAAACTATGGGTCCGGCCTATTTGCTCTCATAGGACAAACTCATTTAAAATGATTTTTGTGGCCCTTACAGTACAATACTTTCTCTGTTCCTGTAATACTTTCTCTTCATTCCAGGAAGTGCTCTATGCCCTTTGTATTTACACTTCCTCAATAAAGTTCACAATTTAGTCTTGTTTGGACAATGTGTCTTCTGGCAAATGAGAAAAAGTTGGAATCATGGGCTCATGGCTAAGGTGGTCTTCCATGTATTGGCCTTAGAGCCACCATGTATCTTGGGCCTGCAGTGAAAACATATAAAATTGTTATCATGGTCAAGCACTTCCAACAATTAGAGAAAAATTAAGTGGGAATTTTTTTGTACTTTCTATGATATAGTGGACTCGAGGGTTTGACGAATGATGAGTAGTCTCAACAAATATATATATATATATATGTTAATTAAAACCCATGTGGTAGCTGATGTCTGATTAGTGATTATATGCCAATAGATTAGTTTCCTCGGGTCAATAACATCTAACCGGACAACTCATTCTTGCACATGGTTTTGCATGATTAATTCATAAAATAAAACACTATTCCCATTTCTCTCTCACTTTCAAAATGACCAATATGCCCCTATATAATTATTTCCCATATGGGTGATATGAATGACATTTATTAAGACATCATTTATATTTGCAGTGGGGCAAAAAAAAAAAACTTAAGAACCCAATGATCAAATAGGTAAAAAAATTGTATTGTCACCAAAGTTGTTAGGATTGCGATCCTGGAAGGGTTCCTAGGATCGAGATCGTAGAATCGTAAGTAGGATCGTAAGATTCTATCACATTGTTATAAAAATAGTTCAAATTAACTCTTTAAATCATGATATCTATATAATAGAACAAAAATATACTCAAAACATTAAATATAAACAAAAACATAACCCTAAAATCAATTTTAAAAATATTACAAGGATTATATAAATTTGGCATATCATATAATATTACTTTATATTTCTTTAGTCTATATCTTTTGAAATATCAATTAGAGTTACATCTCAATTAATGCATATTAATTAATTTATTTTTATTTTTTTCAAAGAAATTTTGAAAATATTCCTAACCCGTCACACTTTTAGAATAGTACTAATAATAAAAGCCATGTGCAAAATGCACATATCATAATTAAAAAGAGAAAATAAAAAAATTATGATATTATATACATAATTTTGTTAAAAAATGAAAACAAAAGTCACGTGCAAAATGCACGTGAGGAAAGAATCATAATTAAAAAGATAAAAATTTATATATATATATATATATATTTTAAAATACTGTGAAAGTGCAACAATAAAATAGTTTACAAATTTCTTATTCATGAGTGGATATAAGAATGTACATATTAACATGTACTCGTTTACATAAAGTCAACTTTTTTTGAAAATTTGCTAAACCTCTTGACTTTTATTAAGTAATATAAGGTAAAGAACAAAAAACCAACAAAATATTTATTGCCAATACTTTTAATAAAAAAAATAAACTCATTTTTTGTATTTTAAAACACATGAAAAAATTAGAAATAATTAAAATACGTTAAAATTTTATAACTAAGTTGTAAGAACATTTTTGTGTATTGTTTATTTATGGCATGTTCTAGACAATAATCATGTTGAGTATTAGATAGGTTATGTTGATTTTAACAACATCTACAAGCTACAATAAAAGGCAATAGTGAAGAATACAAGAGAAGTGCAGTATTGAGTAAAAATGTCTCCCAAAGGACAAAAATAGCATTTTCCAAAGTCGTCAATTCAAGCACAAAGCCTCAGGGAGTCAAGAGGGTTATTTTGGCGCAGTTACGGAAAAAAGTGGTTTTATCAAAAAAGCATACGCTTTCAGTTTCAAAAAGTGGCTGGAAAGTGGATTTGTACGAGCATACCTTCAAGCGTAGGGGGCCTACGCTTCAACCGTAAGTGCGACAAGTTGTTATAAGTTTTGATGCGATGCTCGATCTACCCCAATTACATTGTGGCTACAACTTTATACATTGGGATACGTGCCATATACATTATATTCGTCATAATATAAGGGTTTTACTCAATTTGGTGTGAAATTACTAGAAAGAGCAACATTAGGGTTTCTATCATCTTTCTTTATAAATAGGAGAAGTCTCTGCATAATTGAGGGGGCTTTGAAGAAAGATTTTCTGCAGTATTATATCGTTCATATTCTTCTACAGAGATATTGATATAGAGAAAAAAAATATCATTGAGTGATTCTTCTTGTTCTCTCTTATTTTGGAGTTGATTATATCTTACTTCTACATCGACAATCTTATGCATAATTGAATCATCTAGATTCTAAAAAATCTACACATCGCTGATTACAGCTTGGTTGCTTTGATCCATTGAAGAGCGGAGCCTTCTGAGTGCAGAGATCAGAGCAAGAGGCTTCATAGTCATTCGATCTGTTGAGAAGCAGAGTCGTCATAGTACAGAGATCGTAGCGAAAGCTTCGTGGAGCATAAGTGAATCTAGAATTTCAGATGTCGAGTGAACAACAACAAATTACAACAGTTGCAAGTTCTATTTTCATAGAGTTTGTACAAATTCTCTAATTCATAGTGCATCGATACCCAAACGTATCCATGGTTTTTACTTGAAGTCTTTCCAGGGTTTTTCACGTAAAAGACTCTGTGTCTTCTCATTATTTAATTTCTGCACTTATATTCATATTTGCTTGATTAATCTGATTTGAGAATTGACTAGAGAATTAGGGTTTGTGACTGATTAAAATTAAATTTTTGCTAAATAATTTTAATTAATTATAAAATCGACAAAAAACCTATTCACTCCCCTAAGCTGTTTTCATTGATCGTCTAGGTAATTTCAATTGGTATCAGAGCGTGGTTGCCCCTTTTTAGGTTAATTACCTAGGGTTAGATTCTGTACTTAGACGATGGAGATGCCTCATGAAGGAGATTCCATATCTAAGTCCCCTTTGTTTGATGGCTTGAATTACACATATTGGAAAGCAAGAATGAGAGAATTTTTGAAATCGTTAGATGAAAGAGCTTGGAATGCTATTGAAGTAGGATATTCACCTCCCACTATGAAAGACGATGCGACTAATGAAGTGAAAGCAAAACCATCAAGCAAGTGGACTATTGCCGAGATGAATAGCGCAAATTGGAACTCGAAGGCATTGAATGCATTATACAATGTTGTAACTCCGAGTGAGTTCAAGAGGATTGCTACGTGAGTAATTGCCAAGGAAGCTTGGGACATTCTCCAAGTCACTCATGAAGGAACGTCGAAGGTGAAACAATCAAAACTTCAAATTTTGAATTCTCAATTTGAACAGCTGAAGATGGAGGAGGATGAGGTCTTCGCCGACTTTGAGACTAGATTAACTGATATTGTGACAGGTTGTCACAATCTAGGTAAGCTTATTCCTGATACTACGATAGTAAAGAAAATTCTTAGGTCTCTGCCTGAATGTTTTAGGTCTAAGGTTACCGTCATATATGAGGTTATGAGTCTTAAAGAAATCAAGGTTGAAAAATTGGCTGGAAATTTAAAATCCTATGAGATGGAGATGTTCAAAAATCCCCCTAAGAAGGCTAAGGGCACAAAAGATACGAGCATAGCTTTCAAAACCACTAGGGATAATCATGTTGAACTTGAAGAAGAAAGTGAGTTGAGTCTGAATGATATAATCATGTTTGCTAAAAGATTGAACGGATTTGTTAGGACTAAACAAAATGGCCAAGGACAAAAATTTGGGGATAAGTTGGGTGAGTCTAGAAGTAGATATAAGACTCAAACTAGGAAGGACAAGTCTGATCCTAAGAAGAAGAAACCCCAATGTTTTGAATGTCAAGGATATGGTCACATAGCAGCAGAGTGTGCAAACACTTTGAAGAAATCCAAAGGATTGGCTATCAATTGGGATGATGAATTTGACAATGGATCAGCTAGTGATGCGACAGACTCGGAGATAGGTAATAATGAGTCTGAGAACTTCACTGTGTTTATTGAAAAGAGCAAGAAGGTTAGAGAAGTTGCTACAAGTTAGGTGATGTCTGAAGAAGAAGGTTCTGAGAGTGATGAAGGTTGTGATGATACGCTTCAAGAGTCTTATGACAAATTACTTGATAAGACCGCACAACTTCATAAAAATCACATGAAACTTTTAACTAAGAGTTTTAACATGGACAACGAATTACATTCTTTAAAACATGAATTAGTCAATAGTTCTCAAACTCAAAATCTCATACATACTCAAAAGGCCAAGTTGGTTGAGGATTTTAAAAAATATGAACTAAAAAGAACTCAGGCGTTGAAGTTAGTAGATTATCTCAATAAGGAAGTGCTTGAGAAATTTACTAAGATTGAGAATTTGGAAAAAGAGCTGAAAGATGCTAAATTAACTATTTGTAAATGGTCTGAAGGAACCCTTAAGCTTGATGAGATGTTGAGTAAGGTAAAATCAGTAGGAAATACAAAGGGGTTGGGATTTGTTGGAGTAACGCATAATTCGAATGTTGTTGCTAAAACCACTTTTGTAAAAGCCTCTCATGTAACGTCTAGTTCTTCACAAGGAAATTCAACTTGGAATCCTGATACTCAAGTCTATATCAAAAGACCTGTTGAAAGCAAGTTTTTTCTTACCTCTAGATATTCTAGGAGGTTGACCGATAAAGTTCAAAGGTTCGTTCATGTATGTCATCACTGTGGTGTCAGAGGTCACATTCGACTAAGGTGTTCGAAGCTAAAAGGGAAGGTGTTGAAGTCAGTGAAGAAACAAAAAATCCAACAAGGAGATCGTGTTCAAGATCAAATTCAAATGTTGAATGAAGAAGTGAAGAATTTGTCAAGACTGGCAAATAGACCTCCGAAGATGAAGAAGGCATGGGTCAGAAAATGTGAGCTACATTGTTTTGTAGTTCATACTGCCCTTAGAGCATGCAAGTCTACTTCTTGGTATCTGGAAAATGGATGTTCTAGGCATATGACTGGAGATAAGTCATTTTTCGGATTTCTCGAGGAATATCATGGTGGGATAGTCACTTTTGGTGATGGACAGAAGTCAAATATTAAAGGAAAATGTACGGTTGTGATTCCTAATCTACCTAAACTAGAAGATGTGCTTTATGTAGAGGGTCTTAAAGCAAATTTGTTGAATATAAGTCAAATATGTGATAACAATCATAAGGTCACTTTTTCACCTGATAAGTGTTCGGTCATTGACTTTTCTGGGAATTGCGTGATGGAAGGTATGCGTTCAACTGATAATTGTTATTGCATTGTTTCTAGTTCTAAATTGTCATGCAATAGAGTTAAACTTGATGAAGTTGAAATTTGGCATCAGCGGATGGGACATGTTAATTTTTGAGAATTAACAAAAATTACTAAGAGTGAAATTGTTAAGGGAATCCCTAAGCTTGGTTATGCAAAAAGGATTGTGTGTGGATCATATCAGAAGGATAAACAAGTCAGTTGTCAGCATAAAAAGACAAATATCATTGGTACTTCTAGACCTTAGGAGCTTTTGCATATTGATTTAATGGGTCCCATTAGGACCATGAGCAAAGAAGGAAAGAAGTATATTTTTGTCATGGTGGATGATTATTTAAGATTTGCATAGGTTGAATTTTTGAGTGAAAAGTTTGAAGCTCCTGAAAGTTTTAAGAAGATTTGTTTAAAACTTCAGACTAATAAGAATTGTTTCATTTCTAGAGTAAGCAGTGATCATGGAAGGGAATTTGAAAATTCATAAATTGAAGTGTTTTGTGATGAGAGAGGAATAAAACATGAATTTTCAGCACCGAAAACTCCACAACAAAATGGAGTTATTGAGAGGGGGAATAGGGTTATTCAAGAAATAGCTAATGTTATGCTACAAGGTAGGAATGTTCCTAGGTATTTTTGGGCCGAGACGGTGAACACAGCGTGTTACACCTCAAATAGAGTCTATCTTAGGCCTGACACTTTAAAAACTCCTTATGAACTATGGAATGGTAAGAAACCCAATGTGAAATATTTCAAGATTTTTGGAGCAAAATGTTATATTCTTAGAGATCGTAAATCTATTGGGAAGTTTGAGTCTAAGAGTGATGAAGGAATATTTTTGGGTTATTCATTGACTAGTCGGGCATATAGGGTTTTTAATATTAGAACTCAAACTATGCTGGAATCCGCCAATGTAGTGGTTGATGACTCATGTGTTGATGAGTCTCCGACATCCACTGAGGAGCAAGATGGTGAGCAAATTTTTATGTTGGATAATGATTCTTCTGAGGTTGATAAAGAGGACAATGTGGTTAATGACGATACTTTAAGTCCTGCAGAATCACATGACAAATTGGTGATGTTCAACCTATACCTTCTAAGGAACCATCTGCAAGGGTCAAGTTGAATCATCATTTAGATAAGGTCATTGGATCTATCGATCAGATGATGGTGACTCGTATAAAGGCAAGGAATGAAGTCTCGTATGCATGTTATACATCTTCTTTAGAACCTAAAAATGACAAAGAAGCTCTTCAAGATAGTGATTCGATTAATGTTATACAAGAAGAAATTCAGCAGTTTGTTAAGAATGATGTGTGATATCTTGTGCCTAGACCGAAAGAGATAAATGTAATTGGTACCAAATGGATATTCAAGAATAAAAAGGATGAACATGGTACAGTTGTTAGAAATAAGGCTAGGCTTGTTGCTCAAGGATATACTCAGATGGAGGGTATTGATTTTGAAGAGACTTTTGTTCCAGTGGCTAGGCTTGAATCTATTCGTATATTATTTGCGATTGCGTATCATCTTGGATTCAAGTTGTATCAGATGGATATGAAGATTGCATTTTTGAATGGTATTATTTATAAGGAAGAATATGTGGAGCAACCCAAAGGATTTGAAGATCTTCATTATCCGGGTCATGTTTACAGGCTGAAAAAGGCTTTGTATGGGCTAAAGCAAGCTCTTAGATCTTGGCATGAAAGGTTGACTGATTACCTGTCGGGAATAGGTTTTACTCGAGAGGGAGTGGACAAAATACTGTTTATTCAGAAAATTGAGAGTGATATTATGTTTGGTTCCACTTCTGACAAGTTGGCTCATTATTTTGGAGATCAAATGAAACATGAATTTGAGATGAGCATGATTAGTGAGTTGAACTTCTTTCTAGGGCTTCAGGTCAGGCAATTAAGTGATGGGATTTTCGTTTCTCAAACTCGTTATGCCTTGAAATTAGTAAAAAAGTTTGGTTTGGAAAAGGCTAAGGATGTTCCCACTCCTATGAGTACAAGTGTCAAGTTTAGCATAGATAATAAAAGCAAAGATGTTGATCCTACACTCTATAGGAGTATGATTGGGAGTTTGTTGTATTTGACTGTCAGTCGACCTGACATAAATTTTAGTGTTGGTTTGTGTGCACATTACCAGGCAGGTTCTAAGGAGTCTTATATTACTGTTGTGAAAAGGATTATCAAATATGTTAAAGGGATAGTGAATTATGGACTGTGGTATTCATTATGTACTAATACAGATATCGCATCTTTTTCTGATGTTGATTGAGCTGGTAATGTTGATGATAGAAAAAGTACCGGTGGAGGGTGTTTCTATGTTGGTAATTGCTTGGTTGCTTGGCATAGCAAGAAGCAAAATTGTGTTTCTCTTTCCGTTGTTGAGGCTGAGTATATAGCAGTTGGTAGTTGTTGTACTCAGGTTTTGTGGATGCGTCAGATGTTGCAGGATTATGGTTTTTCACAAGGCACGATGACTGTGTTCTGTGATAACACGAGTGCAATAAATATTTCTAAAAATCATATTCAACACTCTAGGACAAAGCATATAGATATTCGACATCATTTCATTCGTGATCTTGTTGAAGATGGTATAGTGTCTCTAGGGTTCATATCCACAGATTTTCATTTGGTAGATATCTTTACAAAACCATTAGATTTTCAAAAGCATGTTAATCTTAGGAAATCTATTAGTATGTTTTCTTTAGAATATATATCCTTTTATCTATCATTCTAGGAACACATTGCATTATTTTCCTAGAATTGATAGTTGATCATGCATTTGTATTATATTTATTCATGCATGCATTTTATTTTAGAAAATCTTAAAATAAATTTATTTTTTTAGACTGTTGAGCTTGGCTAGAGTACAAAAGTTGTCATATTTTACTCTATTTTCACATTTACTTGTCTCATTATGCATATGTAGTAGGGTCATGCATAGTAGAGATTTCTATTTCTCTGAGAATCTGGATATAATCTGATAAAGTTTTGTATGTTGGAGTTTTTCTTTGAGGTCTTCCTTGCATCTCTCTACATTGTTGGTATTGCATATATACTCTTTTTGATTGACATTTCAGTGACAAAAAGGGGGAGAAGTATTAAGTAAGGGGGAGAGATTGTTTGATTAAAAGGGAGAAGTTGTTTTAGCAAGGGGGAGTTTATTCTCAGGGGGAGAATGATAATCATTATGTGTGCATTGTTGTTATGATTTTTTTTATGATCATTATGTTGGTTTATATCTGTTTTTCACACTTGCGTTTAATGGTTTGTTCAGTGTTGTGGTTACAGGTTTGGTAGACCGTCATGAAAGCAAGGTAATAGTTTATATCTATGTTTGTTGGTGTGTGTTCATAGGTATAGATGTTATGTTGTTATTTGTGAAGCTATATTGTAAAACATGATTTTGTCTTAGAAATGATAAGGGGGAGATTGTAAGAACACTTTTGTATATTGTTTATTTATGGCATGTTCTAGACAATAACCATGTTGAGTATTAGGTAGGTTGTGTTGGTTTCAACGACATCTACAAGCTACAATAAAAGGCAATAGTGAAGAATACAAGTGAAATACAAGAGAAGTGTAGTATTGAGTAAAAATATCTCCCGGAGGGCAAAAACGGCATTTCCCAAAGTCGTCAATTCAAGCAAAAAGTCTCGGGGAGTCAAGAGGGTTATTTTAAAGCAGTTATGGAGAAAAATGGTTTTAACAAAAATGTCTACGCTTTCAATTTCAAAAAGTGGCTGGAAAGTGGATTTGTACGCTTGAAGTTACGCTCCAAGCTACACTTGGACCTACGCTTCAAGCGTAGGTGTGGCAAGTTGTTATAAGTTGTGTTGCAATGCTCGATCTACCCCAATTACATTGTGGCTACGACTTTATACATTAGGATACATGTCATATACATTATATTCATCATAATATAAGGGTTTTCCTCAATTTGGTGTGAAATTACTAGAAAGGGCAACATTAGGGTTTCCATCATCTTTCTTTATAATTAGGAGAAGTCTCTGCAGAATTGAGGGGGCTTTTAAGAGAGATTTTATGCAGTATTCTATTATTCATATTCTTCTACAGAGATATTGATATAGAGAGAAAAAAATATCATTGAGTGATTCTTCTTGTTCTCTCTTGTTTTGGAGTTGATTATATCGTGCTTCTACATCGACAATCTTATGCACAATTGAATCATCTAAATTCTGAAAAATCTACACACTGTTGATTGCAGTTTGGTTGCTTTAATCCGTTGAAGAGCGGAGCCGTCTGGGTGCGGAGATCGGAGCAGGAGGCTTCGTGGTCATTCGATCTGTTGAGAAGCAAAGTCGTCAGAGTACGAAGATCGAAGCGAGAGCTTAGTGGAACGTGAGTGAATTTAGACTTTCAGACGTCGAGTGAAGAAGAACAAATTACAGCGGTTGTAAGTTATGTTTTCATAGTATTTGTACAAATTCTCTGATTCATATTACATCATACCTGAGCGTATCCGTGGTTTTTACTTGAAATCTTTCCAGAGTTTTTCACGTAAAAATCTCTATGGGTGCGTTTGGAAAGCCAGTTTTTTGTATTTGTTTTCTGTCTTCAAATATAAAAACTGTTTTTGTTTTTGTCTTTGTTTTTTCAGAAAAAAATTAAAAACAAAAAAGCGTTTGGATGAAGGTGTTTTCACTACTTTTATTTGGTGAAAATTGTATTTTATGAATTTGGTGTTTTCATTGTTTTTACCACCTAAACAGTGAAAAAACTCAAAAAATAACTAAAAGTTATATTTGGTGTTTTCATCACTTTTACACACTATTCACATAAAACAGTTTTCTTGGGGAAAAAACAGTGAACAGTAAACGCGTTTGCCAAACGTGTTTTTTTTTTCAGTCTTGTGAACAGTAAAAAAACAAAAACAAAAAACAGGGTATCCAAACGGACCCTATGTCTTTTCATTATTTTATTTATGCACTTATATTCATATTTGCTTCATTGATCTGATTTGAGAATTGATTAGAGAATTAGGGTTTGTGATTGATTAAAATTGAATTTCTGCCAAATAATTTTAATTAATTATAAAATCGACAAAAAACCTATTCAACCCCCCCCCCCAGGCTATTTTCATTGATCGTCTAGGTAATTTCATAAGTAAATATAGATATGGATTAGAGATAATAAATAATAAATAAATACAAAAAGTATAGATAAGTATAAACTAAAAATAAGTTTAGACCGTTTATTAGTTTTTATTAGATAATAAGTATAGTTAAAAAAGAATTGCCCTTTTATATGGATAGCCCAACCTAAAATTATTTTTTTCGTCTAAAAAGTTCAAAATTACATACAAATAGTAGATTCGTAGGATCATATCGATCTTACAAATCCTATAGCAATCCTACCCCATGAGTAGGGCTGCAAACGAACCGAGCCGAGCTTTGGAATGTTCAAGCTCGGTTCATTTACTAAACGAGCCTAGAAAATGTGTTTAAGTTCGGCTCATTTGCTTAACGAACAAGCCCGAGCCGAACGCCAGATTTAACGAGCCGGGCCCGAGCTTGTTCACGAACGACTCGTTTCAGTGCAACATATATTAATCTTCCTAATAGTTGTCTGGATTGAGTTGTTGCATGTCTGTTTTGAACATATTTTCACTAGTATAATTTTTTATTAATGAATTTTATGTTATGACCGCCTAATTTCTATAATCTTTTCACAATAATCTTCATAATTTGTTCAATTTGAATATTTTCTTTTGTCAAATATGATATAATTTTACTATTTAACTTAGACGAGCCTGTTCACGAGCTTGGCGGCTCGTTTACTAAACGAGCCTAAAAATTGTGCTCAGGCTCGGTTCGTTTACTAAACGAACGAGCACGAGCCGAGCTCTTAACGAGCCGAACCCGAGCCTGCTCACGAATAGCTCGGTTCATTTGCAGCCCTACCCATGAGCGATTTTTGTAGGATCGAAATCTTTTTGGATAATAGAATAGTAGGATGGTAGGGCCGTAGAATTGTACGATCCTATCACATAGGATTGCGATCCTAACGACCAACGACCATGGTTGTCACACATAGTATTACCTTTTTTGAAAAATAATCACCATCATTATGTTCGAATATTATGTGAACGTAGATTTAAAATCTGCCACTAACCCCTCCCTGGGATATTAAATAGAGTAATTATTTTTTCTCCCAGATCAAATTATTTACTTCTTTCTGAGAGAGAAAGAGAGAACTTCACTGTAAAAGTAGCATGGTTACTCAAATATCTACAAATTTATATTGATATGCAATGAAATTAAAATTATATTATTTACAGTTCATGAGTACAAAATTGAAAGGAAGAAATCATTTAAAGAAATGGATATTATCATAAAACTCCTATATGGTTTCAAAAAAATCAATTAACTCCCCTTTATTTCAGAAAACTCCTATGTGGTTTCAAATTTGATCAACTTGTCCCCTCCTTTCCAATTTAAGATAAAAATACCCCTGAAACCAGAGGGGGTAATTGAATTGGGTTTACTGATATAAATAAATTAGTAAAATACCTTTTTTAATAATAATAAAAATTACTTTAACAATTTAAATCATGTAAATTTATAAGAAAAATTATTTATAACTACAAACCTTAATATATAGATTATTATAGTTATAACTACAGACCTTTAAAATAAAACTTAATATATATAATATAACTATTGTTTTATGCATTCTTGTCGTAATAGTTCACAATATTTTCATTGTCCTTCATTTCCATACATGCTCCCAAAATTTATTGATGAAGATAATAACATTGTTGTAGTAGTTGTATAATTATCTTAAAATAATTTTAAGTAAAATTTTTATTTCAGATTCAAATAATGGATACGGTATGTCAATAAAAATAAAATTTATATTTTTGAGAATTTAAAATAATAATTCTCAAAAATATTATGTAATAAACACAAAAGTTTCTTCACATTGCAAGTTTATTATTATTTTAAATTCTCAACAATATAAATTTATTTTATTGACGTATTGTATCCATTATTTGAATGTAAAATATAATTTTTACTTAAATTATTTTAAGATGATGTTTATTATACAACTACTGCAACAATGTTACTCAATAAGTTTTGGGAACATGCATGAAAGTGAAGAACAATGAAAATATTGTGAACCATTATGAAAATAATGAATAGAACAATAGTTATATTATATATATTAAATTTTTTTAAGGTTTGTAGTTATAAATAATATATATATATATATATATATATATATATATTAAGGTATGTAGTTATAAATAAAATAAAAATTATAACTTTACATTGTTGTTAAAGTACTTTTTGGAATATTATCAGAAAACGTACCCCATTACTTTTTTTATTTTGATTATGAAAAATGTGTTACACTAATTTATTTATATCATTAAACCCCTGGTTTAAGGGTCATTTTTGTCCCATTACTTTTTTTATTTTGATTATGAAAAATGTGTTACACTAGTTTATTTAAATCAGTAAATTTTTAGTTTCAAGAGCATTTTTGTCTTGAATTGAAGTTGAGATGACAAGTTGATCAAATTTAAAATTACCAGAGAATTTTCTGAAATGAAGGGGATAGTTGATTTTTTTGAAATCACAAAGGAATTCTATCATAATATCCTTTAAAGAAGTGGTTATTAGAAACTCAAGGCATGGGTGGCAAAATAAATAAAAGAATGCTTATTTTCCGACAGAATCATATTCTGCATTATTGTATATATCTATCCCTGCACCATCTGCTTTCTTTCCTTTTCCTTTTCCTTTTCCTTTTCCTTTTGCTGTGTCTCTCTCTTTCAATTACTTTATTCCACCACTTAGATTATTTGCTTCAAAGTGTGCGCTAAGAATCTTGAGTCGCCTCAGACCATCGAAGTCACTTTTGACTTGGACGAAACAATATTTTAATCCCCTTCACATCTTATGTCAATGGGGACCCATGTTTTTGTTAAGTAGGGAAAACCTTTGATTTTAGAGTATTAGGAAACAAAATGTACCATTATTGCATAAGAAAGTACATGTCACAATGGGATTTTTTCTTTCCTTTTTGGAATAAGCAATGCTTATGAAAATGGAAATGGTACTATTCAACAATCTCTCCAACAACGAACTAAAATTTTAATTTTACAAGCAACATACTCTCTCAACAACGGGACTATATTGTCCAATATGTTACCTATCGCAATGTTTTTGAAAGACATCGATGGCCTTACGTAATTGTTTGAATTCATTACATCATTATCGGTATTGTATTTGAATTCATTACACCATTATCACAAACACAACCGATACTTCAAACCATGCATCAAATTTAATTCCGGTATTTTCAAACTAGATAACTTAAAACCCTTATAGGAATTACAAGCTAAAACCTAACTCACAGCTTCTGAATTCAGATGACATTCACCTTCACTCTGTTTGATAGGATAGGTGGCAAGTAAAAGTTTTGGCCAAAGCACTCAAATCGTATACACCACAAGAATATGTGCATTTTGCTTATTTTGGAGCTTTAAACAGGGCACATTCTTGTGGGTGCCAATTGAAGCCAATGAAAAACCAAGTAGCATGAAGTATAGGCCACTGTTTAAAGACAGAAACCAGTAACAAAACCTTCAATGGATTGCACAAAATTAAACATATCAGAAGTTCATGCTGGCATTGGCAATGAAATAAACAGATGGTAACAAGAAACCCTAGTTCATAAGCATCAATAATTGGGTGATGATATCCAATGGGGTCCGAATTGGAACCCGGTGAAAAGGAATCCGATAATCAACATAGAGAAGAAAGTACAACACTAGTGATCAAGAAACAGAACACCAAAACAAGTTAACAAAAGAAACTTCCAACAATCAAATGTCACTTCTTTTTCTCTGGTTGAAGAAACCAACCGGATTCCTTTTCACCGGATAAACCATTGTAAAACCCTCTCTTCTCAAACATCTAGAAGTTAAATGTCATATCAATTCTTCCTGGCCTTCTGAGGGGCATCTGATCAGCTCCAAAATGTTAACTACCTCGCCCATGTCCGGCCGGTTTGATGGCACCTGCGACGTGCAGATTAAGCCTAACTTCATTACTGGAATTGCCTCCTCAGCAGGAAAATGCCCCTGAAGCCTCCCATCAACGCATTCCTCCACCCTGCCTTCTTCTAGTGCTCCTCTGACATTGTCGCAAAGCACCACCACATCATCTTCCATGTACTCAACCGGCCTCTTACCAGTAACAACCTCTAGTACCAGAACCCCGAAACCATAAACATCACATTTCTCCGTTATCTTGACAGTCCGGCATGCGAATTCAGGTGCCATGTAACCAAGTGCACTTTGAATCTTGCTGCTTAAAACATAACGATCTAGCATAGGCAACAGCCTCGCAAGTCCAAAATCCGCCACTTTAGGTTCACCTGAGCCATCGATCAGGATATTGCTTGATTTTAGATTGTAGTGGATGATGTTCATTTGGTGCAAGTGAGCCAAACTTTTAGCTGTCCCAAGAATTATGTTAAACCTCTCATTCCATGATAGGAAGTTTCCACCTGATCCTTCATGAAGATGCTTGTACAAATTTCCACCAGACACATATTCATATATAAGAAGCTGTAATGACTGAGTCCAGTAATACCCTTCAAGTGTCACAAGATTATGGTGCCGCACTTTCCCCAATTTCTTAACTTCCCTCTCAAAATCTTCTTGGGACTTGACAAGACTGGAGACAGTGAGTTTCTTGATGGCCACAGGACGCCCATCGCGAAGAACAGTCCGGTAGACAGCTCCGAAACCACCACGTCCAAGCTCACAATCCTTGTTTAAAAGCGCATGTGCCCCTGTGCTGAAATCCGGGTCGCCAGAGAACATGACAAGCTTGCCAGAGTTGGCATCTGTGGTGGGAGAATGGCTAAAGTCATCATCACCTGATAACGTAAGAGCTGCTGCAGAATGAGACGTGGAGGACCGAACACGGAGGTTGAGGACAGAGATGGCAATGACACCAATGACAATCACTGCAGCTGCACCAATTGCAACGAGGGCAGAAATGCTGAGGATAGTTTTCTTGTGGCCAAAATTTTGAGGGATTGAGCCCGGAGAGGATTCAGTAGAGTTGGGATTGAGGACAATTGGTTTGGGAAGAACACCAGGGCAACTCCTATTGACGACAGCACCACAAAGAGATGGATTGCTAGAGACAGAGGAGGGCGAGATTGTGTTGAAAAAGCCACCAGCAGGCAATTCACCTTTGAGTTGGTTGTGAGAAATATTGAAGGAGAGGAGGCGGGGAAGATTCGCCAGCTGCTTTGGTAACCTCCCGGTGAGTTTGTTAAAAGACAAGTCCACATTTTGAAGGTAGGTGAGTTCTGCTAGGGCTGCGGGTATTGGGCCAGTTAGGATATTCCGAGACAGGATCCTACAAAATTTAACAAAAATGAAACAATAAAGTATGTTAGGAATGTAAAAGCCAAAAGCTTTATAGGTTATTAACAATAATTGTTCTGGCAGATGATATTTCTTGAACAAGAGGAAAAAAGATTGTTTGTAACTTGACTGGTGATAACTGATAAGTGACACAGGAAATGAACAACTTGAAAATCTCAGACTTGAGGTAAAATCGAAGACTAAATCTACAAGTTTTCCCCTAATATGAACTTATTGGGCTAGTGGTTTTGAGAATCAATATGAGATCAATCACAAATCACAATATAGCCTACAAAATTGAAGTATAACCTTACAGCAGCAGCTAAGTCCACACAATACATTATCATCTAAGTGAAGATAATCATCTCTAAATGTAGCAAGGTTACTAAATTAGGCAAATGCAGTGGTTCAATCCAATTTTCATCAAAAGTACTCAGCTCAGACAGACTTATGGAGGGAAGCTATTGTGTTCATTCACATATATATTAACCACCCAAAAACAATACAGACAGAAAACAGTACAAAACAAATAGAAATAGAGGAATGAGAACTTACAAGGATGATAGTGAAGAACAGTTCTTAATTGAAATTGGGATTATTCCTCCCAAGGAGTTCCTTTCTAGTCTCAGTTCCTTCATAGATGTGGCTCCTCCAATTTCCAATGGAATGGTTCCAGTCAGCTGATTTTCACTCAAATCAAGAACATACAAAGCCTTTAGTTCTCTAATATTTGCTGGAATACCACCTACAAGCGAGTTTCTAGATAAATTTAAGAACTGCAAGCCACCAAAATTCCCAATTGCAGATGGAATTTCACCAGTTATAAGATTGTGGGATAAGTCCAACACCTGGAGCCCTCCATTCAAGCTGTTCTTCGAAGAAGAAAATAAACTGCCCATATCCCCACTCAATCTGTTCCCGGAAAGCGAAACTTGCTGTAAACCCAATTTAAACACCCAAGATGGAAGACTACCTGTAACTGAATTCCCGCTAATATCTAGTAGCTTCAACGATTGAAGCTTCTCAAATGAAGTAGGAACCTGGCCAGAAAAGTTGTTCTCTGAAAGATCCAAAATCTCCAGCTTTCCCATTTCCCCAATCCATTCTGGTACCTCACCCCCAAATGAATTTCTCCCTAGATTTAGAGCAGTACACAACCCAAGTTTCTGCATTGTGTTTGGAAGACTCCCAGAAAAGGAATTCTCACTGAAATTAATCAACCTCAAAAGCAAACAACTTCCAATTCCATCTGGAATCTGACCTAAAAGTTGATTCTTGCTCAAATCAATTGTTCTCAAGTTATTCATACCTTCAATACCTTTTGGAATCTCTCCATCCAGCAAATTATCCGACAGATCAAGTGATCTAAGTGCATTCAAAGACCAGATCCCAGAAGGCAACGAACCTACAAACTCATTGGAGGAAAAGTTTATTGCAGCAAGTGTCGAGCAGGAGCTCAAACTATCCGGAATTTGGCCGGAAAACTTGTTTTTGGCCAACGAAATCGATCGTAACAACCCACATTGCTGGAAATAGTCACCCGGGATTGCTCCCGAAAGACTGTTCTCACTCAAGTCCATAACTCTCAGGTTCTCCAGCCGAGCAAGACTCAGGCTAAGGCTTCCCGTGAAATTGTTCTTCACGAGGGAGAGCTTGGTGAGAAATCTTAGCTGGAGCAGGCCTCGGCCTATCCTCCCCGAAAGAGCAAACCCATCAAGGACAAGCTCTGAGACCCTGTTGGATCTAGGGTTGCATTTTACCCCAACCCAGTTGCAAGTACTATCATCATCTTCATTCCATGATACAAGTTTCCCATTTGGGTCATGTATATCGGCCTTGAATACAATCAACCCTAGAACATCGTCGTTCAGTGATTGATTCAAAGCAAACACACAAACTGGGGCCAACACAAGCAAACCCAAAAGACTCAACAGCCTTCTCATTCCCATTCCCATTCCCATTCTGAATAAATATAATGTAAATACAACTTTTTCTTATGTTTCCATCCAAAAAATCAAACCCTTAGCAACCTTAAATATCAAATGAAAATCGAGAAATTGGTTGGTTCATGCAACAGACACAATCTTAAAGAGACAAACCCAGATGAAATTACAGGTGAACCCAAGGAATAGACAAACAAACAACTTTCAACGCAGCAGAAATGACTACTTTGAACTTTTTTAGCACTAAACTTTAACAAAACGAAAGTCTTATCATACGAAGATGACGTTTAAATTAACCTAACTTCACTGCAAACGAACGTTACATACATACATATATATATATATCACCTGGTCTGTAACGGCTAGAAATTTGGGAACCAAACAGATTGCAAACGAAACGTGAAGAAGAGTCAGAAGGGAACAGAGTATAAGAAATGCGGTAGCAACGAAAAACCCTAGAAAAATAAAAAGAGGAATAAATTGAAGAAATGCGAACCTTGAAAAAGGTAAAGTTGAAAAACCCTAGAGATCTGTTTCACAAAAAGCGCCGATTTGAACAGTGAGAGGTGTTAAGTGTTGAAGAAACTATAAGAGAGACACAGTGAACGAGAGTAGCAAAATGCTAGCTTAGTGTTGGAGCAAATCGCCGGAAAAGTCGCCGGAAAAGGAGGAATGAAGGAGTCTCCGGTGACGGGACAGAGCTAGGGTTGTGGAGAGAAGTTACCGGAGGAGTCTGGAGGTGAAGCTTCCGGCCGCCGCCAGTCAGTGAGCATTTAAAGAGCTGTCTCGCTTCTCTCTCTATATCTATGTATACATATTTCTCTCTCAGTGACTGAGACAAAGTAAGATGTAATGAAATGAGACTTTATTAACGGCAATATAGGGAACTTCGTGAAGTGTGGCCTCGCAAAGAGATTTGGACACGTGTCAGTATCTCATCGGTGGGATTAATCTGACGTGGATGCCATAATTTTGGAATCACCATTTGAGATGATTCCACCCCTTTAATTAGCCCAAATCAAATCAACGCACCTTGCATGTCAATAGTTGATAATTAAATTAATTAGTAATTGATAATAAAATAAATAATAATAATTAAATAAAAAGAGTAATAAATAGTTAAATAAAATAAATAATGAACAAAAATAAAATGAATAATTAAATAAATATTTAAATAGTGAATCATTTGGAAAAATGAATAAATAAATATTAAATTAGTTTAAAATTATATTTATTATTTGAAAATATTAAATACATTTGAATAAAAGTAATTAAATAAATATTAAATAAATTTTATGTTGATCCAATATTTGTGAAATCATCAATTCTACTTTATATTTGTAGGCTGTCGGGGTTGTGGCATATTTGTGGAATCACCAATTTTACTTTATATTTGATCCAATATTTATGAAATCATCAATTCTAATTTATATTTGATCCAATCTTTATCATAAAATTCTACTTTATATTGGTGAATCAACCTACTTTATAGAGAAAAGAAAATGAGCAAGAATCAAGGAACATGTTATTCAAAAATTAAAACATGTTAAAAACATTCAAAAACTCAATCTAAGCGACTATTGTTAAGAATAATGTATGTTGTAACAGAGTCTGAACTGTTCGTGAGCATAATCAGGCTCGAGTGCTTAAAATTAGTGTTCAATTTGTATTCATTCATTTAGCAAACTTTTCTTGATATTTGACACATGTGCTCAACGATGTGCTCTAAAAAATATTCAACAGAATTTTGATTAAATTTTATAACATAACAATTTTATGTCTTTTTTTTTTTTATACAATATAATATAACATTTGATGATGAAATTTATGTTGTGCCTTATTACTTGAATCTACTCAAACCAAACACATAGAAACACATATATATACGTGGTTCCCCTAAAACGGGTACGTCCACGGAGGGTAGCTCAATATATTCCGGAGAGAATTCTCTCAACCCTTTCACTACCCATACATAAATTGAGCTCTCTACATCTTTAGCTTCCCTTAACAATATACAACATGTATATGTCCTTATATATAGGGCTCTGTGAGTGAGAGAAGAAGAAACCAAAATGGTTACTCTTATGAGGTGGCAGTGAAGGTTATCAATTTAATCATTTCACAGTTGGTGGTAGACTTTGTTAACAAAAGTTTCACACGTTTGTTCAGCTTTTTTTGAATGCTTTAGGTGCATGCATGTAGGAGAGGTGGCTTCAACCACCTGGCAGAACCTTCTTCTGCAAGTGGCTCTTTGAGTCACTAATTCCTACAAATCTCCATCGTGACGAAAAGAGTCCACTAATTGACGTTACCCCAATTTAGGCGCTTTGTTCCCTGAGAGATATTGTTTATGTCGGGAACACCTTCCTTCTTGGCATAAACACTTTTATAGCCGATAGCCTTCATTCCCGTTGGAAGTTGGACTAGCTTCCAAGTCTGATTCTGGTGAAATGACTTCATCTCGTCATTCACTGCATCCTTCCACTTCATACCATCAGTAATCTGTACTGCTTCTTTGTCCATGTACGTGACATCATCGTATGTCGTTGGAAGGGCATAAGCTACCTTGTCTCTCTTCTGGATCTGCTAGTGTCAATAGCTTTTGGTTACTGACTGATCAGCAATTCTGGAGATGGATCCTCTACCTCAATTGAGTCATCTTGTCGTTAAGTCACCGATGCTGGAGATCTCTTACTAGAGACCTCTTCTGGTTAGTCTGATTACTCACTGGTCACACGGTACTAAAGATGGGACCATGGATCCTCTACCTCAACTAAGATCTCTTATGGGAGATCTCTTCTGGTCAATCTGTTACTGACTAATTACCGATACTTGAGATGAAACTCTATCCACCTCAACCTGAGCTGCTGACAGATTTCCCGGTACTGAAGATGGAACACCTCTTCATCTCAACCTCAGTTGCTGACTCATTTCCAGGTACTCATTTCCCGGTACTGGAGATGGCACTTCTTTCTTCACATCTGCTGATGACTGGATTACCAATACTAGAGATCTTTTACTGGATATGTAACACCCCGTGTTATTTTCCTTTTTCCTGAAATTATTTCCGATTTAATTTCAGTTATGACGTCACTTGTTCATGACGTTCATGTTATCCTTGGTATTTCGCGTATAAATTTTTCGCGTTTATATTTAAAGTCGACTGGACGACAATACGGTTTCTCTTTGACGAGTTCAAGAATTCTTATTCTCGACTACGCGGTTTCATTTCGACGTTTAGCAATTGTGCTTCGATGGAGCGACGACACGTTTTATTTTATCGGGCTTGTTAAGTGTTCTGACGTTTGGGTTCCTACCCCGGTGTAATTATTTCGGACTATTTTAGTTATTTGGCGTCCCATAAACTTTCGGGGTCGTGCAATATTATTTAGAGGCTTCCGGTATTTATTGGGATTTATTGTATATATATATATATATTTAATTGTAATTATATATATATATATATATATTGTTTTGGGGTTATTTTATAATTTCGGATAATATGAGGGTCACTTTTGCAATATAGAAATATATGTATATAAGGTGTCACATTATTTAATTTGTTCACATGACTATGACTAGTGTCACATGACTTATTGAAATTGATGTAACAACATTCAATTTCAATCGTGATATATATATACACTATATAGGTTATATATATGTATATACATATACGTGTCTGCCGACCTAGCTCTTCATGGCGTGCTGCGATTGAACCAAATCCTCTCTTCTCCACAACTGCAGCTCCTCCTTCATCAGCTTCATCATGCCGGACGAGAGAGAGAGAGAGAGGAGTTACACAGGAACGGGCTGTGATTTTCGTGTAAGGGTGGCGCGGCCTGGTGGAGGTCGCCGAAGAGGGAAAGAGACGGCGGCGGCATGACAACAGGTGGTCGCGCACAGGTGGAGTCGCAGCTGGGCAGCCGAGAAGTGGCAACAGCAGTTTGCGTAGCAGCGCAGGTTCGGACAGAACCTTTGGCCATTTTTTAGGTCGACTTCCCGACCTTGGTTTGGGCTGATTTTCGGAGGGTAGCTTTGTCTCGATGTCAGGTACGACGTGTAAAAATTTAATAATTTTTTGTTGAACGGTTTGTCGGGAAATTCGATTTGAAGTTTCGAATTTTCGTTTGGGGTATTTTAGATTTAACCAAATTAATTAACCTATTACTAATGGACTTCGTATATATCGTATAGGATGTCGAGGCGGACATTTTGATATATTCAAAATATTTTTCGAACGACTTTGGTCGGCGGGCGTCATATTCGGGCGTCGGTACTGTTCACAGTGGGCCCGAAACGGCTGTTTTGTAAGCGTATTTCAGGTGGGAAATTATATTTCTCACTCCGCATTATTGAAGTAGTTTAGGAGTGCAAAACCCTTATTTAATTTAATATAGATATATTAAATCGTTAATTTAAATATCTATAATTCGTTTAGAATCGGAATTGGACTTAGGGATTTATTTAAGAAAATTAATTAAATTATTTTATATGTGATTAATTAATTTTATATCTGAATCGAATAGGAATAGGTGGTTTAAAAATTCCCTTGAGAATTAAATGAGTTAGTAGAGATTCGTGAGAACTTAGACGTTGGGCTAGATTCCCTTTGCGATACGTAAATTAATTGCTTTAATTACTTTAAGGGCATGTTCAGAGAAAATTGGAAATATTTTCTAAAGAATTAAAGAAAATATGTTGTTTAAGCATGAAATGTAATTCTCAAGATTTAAATGTTTTATTATAATTTTAAAAGCATGTTAAAAGGAGATTTGAGAATTTTATTAGATTCATGTGGATATTTTCGTAAATATGATGTTATACATATTTGTGTTGGTGCATGTTATGCATGTGAAGTCGCAACTGGGTTGTGCATGAATCTTCGGATTGTGAAGTCGCAACTGGGTTGTGCAAATGAAGTCGCAACTGGGTTGTGCATATGAAGTCGCAACCGTGTTGTGCATGTGAAGTCTCAACCGGGTTGTGCATATGAAGTCGCAACCGTGTTGTGCATGTGAAGTCTCAACCGGGTTGTGCATTGTGTTTCATGGGGTTTCTGCCATGAGGTTTATGAGTCACATTGTATTTGCACGGCATTATGTGATTTCATTTGACATGTATACGTGATATTATTACATGTGATGTTGGAGCAGGTTTAATATGTGTTGTTATTGCCTGTTGGATTTGGGAGCATGTTATGTATGAATATTGCGAATTAAATTTATATCTTTATAAAATGCTCAGCTGATAATGATTAACGTAAAAGAGAATGATTATATGCGGTGATTATTAAAGTATAAAGAAATGTATATTTATACTTGTGGTATATGCTTTTGTACCCTTAGGGAAAGTTAAGTATATTGGTGTTGTGACCTTTGTGGTTAGTTGCGGTTAGTGATGGACTGTCGAGATGATTTGGAGTTGAGGCCTTGAGAAGGCGGGTAATACTCTTGTGATTGAGATTAGCGGTGTGACCTCTTTGGAGATTTGAGGTCAGGGATTGATTTTGTATCAATTGAGATTTGAGGCCTTAGAGAAGGCGAGTGATGAGATTGTTGACTTATATGTCACTCACTGAGTCTTCGGTTACGACGTGGTGCCGAACCTCTTCCTTGTGTTATCAGTTGATTTTGGTGGAGTTGGAAACGGATGGTTGTGGTCTGTGAGTCCAACATATTATTCTTCCTTCATTATCTTTTCGGGACAATATAGGAATCTTTGGAGTTCTAGTCACTATTATCTGGCTATCTGGCGGAAACGGAGTTTTTCTATGTTTTGAAAACAAACTCGTTGTATTAAAAGGAAAAACCCGTTTTTGCCTACCCCCGTAGCCAGTACAGGCGAACAACGGAGACCGGGGGCAAGACAGTCATTTTCATTGTATGGATTTTTAAAGAAAACCGATTCTGTAGAAATTCTGAGGTTACGAGACTTCTTCCTTAAGAACCTCGACCTGTAGTGTTTTGAAAGGTGTTCCATTGTTTCACCTTTGTTTCGGATCATTTCTAAGTCTCAGGCATGAGGCTTGGTGTTGTTCAGTGCACACATATAGTGTTGCTCTTCACTTCTTCTTGGTTGTTGATGTCACCACCTAGGTGATTTAAGTTGTTACACATGTTAGGGGCATGGATGTCGAGGGGTGGATTTCGATCCTCGTGGACATTAGAGGTGAGTGTGTTTTCCTTCTGTTTGGAGTTTCTGGTTAGCGTGGTGAGCGCTTGATGATTTGTTAGATTGGACCTTAGGGTCGTGTACTTAGTGTACGCTGATGAGAGTAGTGTAGACTACTAGTGTTGGTACTTGGAGTACGAGTCTTAGTCGTATCTTGTAGGCTCATGTTGTGTATTTATATATATATATATATATATGTGTATATATATATCCCCTATATACTTACGTACGGTAGTATATGAGCACGTACCTTGGGTTTTCATGGCTGGGTTATGTTGCGGGCTATGTATCTCACTGGGTGGTTTAGCTTTACCTAAACTGCCAGAGGATGTGGTAGTTAGAGTATCTTTTCCCACTGAGCTTATTTGCTCACGGAGGGAATTTCATTTACCCCCCGGTGACACGTGGCACTATCTGAGTGGGCCACGTGTCAAACTTTTGTTGGACCACATCACTAGTGACGTGGCAGTGCGTGTTGCGCGTGGGCTTCACGCGCGCTGGAGGTTGAAGACGACTGAGGCACGTGACACCGAGCCTTCTCAAGCGTCTCCCTTTTGGTAGCGCGTAAGGGCGCGTGCGGCGTCCGTTGAACTTGTTTTCAACTGGCGTGGCTTCCTCCCTTGATGGGAAAGTCTGTGGAGTGTTGATCTTAGTGTGTTGGCGATTGGAATGGTTCAAAATAGGGTCGAAAAAAATACCTTATTTTGAACCAAATAGGCTCTGATACCAATTGTTATGCCCTATTACTTGAATCTACTTAAACCAAACACACACAAACACATAGAGACACATATATATGTGGTTCCCCAAAAACGGGTACGTCCACGGAGGGTAGCTCAATATATTCCGGAGAGAATTCTTTCAACCCTTTCACTGCCCATACAGAAATTGAGCTATCTACATCTTTAGCTCCCATTAACAATATACAACATGTATATATCCTTATATATAGGGCTATGTGAGTGAGAGAAGAAGAAACCAAAATGGTTACTCCTATGAGGTGGCAGTGAAGGTTATCAATTTGATCATTTCACAGTTGGTGGCAGACTTTGTTAACAAAAGCTTCACACGTTTGTTCAGCTTTCTTTGAATGCTTTAGGTGCATGCATGTAGGAGAGGTGACTTCAACCACCTGGCAGAACCTTCTTCTGCAAGTGGCTCTTTGAGTCATTAATTCTTACAATTTAAAGATGAAAGTAATAAATGATAATTGGTCTAAAGTCGTGTAATTGTCTAAATCTTGGAAAAAAAACAATGTATCTTAACCTAAAAATTATGTATGATAATCATATCTTTGCTTTAGTTTTTTTACTTCTGTAAATATCTTTAAGGCAAAAGTACGAGAAATCCCTTGAACTATTACATTGTTACTCTTTGAACTTTATTTAAACAAATCAGTCCATCAACTATTAAATTATTATAATTTGCCCCTTTGCGCATCATTGGGGCCGCTTTTTCCGGTCTCTAACGCACCAAAATTATTGAAATACCCTTATTTTTTTAATTTACTAAACATTTAAGCAAAAATAAATTAATTAAAATACTATAATACCTTTCATCGATACATTCATAAACTCTCCTAAATTAACACTAAGGCCATGGTTTGATTGACTTTTCAAAAGCCAATTTTACTTTTTTGAGAGAAATTATTTTGAATAGTGTTTGACAAAATATTTAAAATAATTTTTGGACCTTAAAAAAACGTTTCGAATAAGGTACTCATAACTTGAGGATCAAGGCCTTCCGTTATGAGCCCTAGAATGTACTAACTTATTAAAATGATTTATGTTTCTCTTTTACTTATGTATAAAATAAGCAAAACCAGAAACTCTGCCAAACATTACAAAAGCAGAACTTCTGTCAAACAACATGACCTAAATCACCTTCTCTTATATATATATGTACAAGATTTTTTAATGAATTAAAAAACAAAGGCATTATACTATCAATTTATTTTTCCAATCGTGAATGTTATGTCAGTCATACCTCTACTCTTCTTTCTCTTAGCCTTCGTTTAACAAGTTGCTGCAAGTTTTGAATGAAGTCTTTAATACTATCCAATTTTCAAAGGTCATCAAGGCAAAGGCAAGTGATGTCATTCCGCCTTCTACTGCTATCTCATGACTGACTGGTTCGTAGAAGATGAGAGGCCTAAATAAGCCTAGAATGCAGAAGGAGGTTATTTAGACATTCAGTGAAATAAGAAATGAGGACAATTAAGTAGTTTTTCATACTAGAGACCGGGAAAGTGACTCCAGTTATGCTCGGGAGGCAAATTAGAATGATTTGATAGATTAGTGATTTTGTTCAAAAGAACAATTTAGGGGAGTATATTGCAATATATTTATAGTTTAAGAGAATTTTTAGCATTTTTTGTTTTTTTTTTTTTTTTTTATATTTTCTTGCCATTTTTTTTGTGAATAAGAGCAAAATGGAAGGTCAATTTATGAATGCGGGTGCATACCGGACATTGAATGGATAAAGAGGGAGAGGAAAGGTAATAAAGTCAGGTTGGTGGAGAACAGAGAGGGTGGGTAGTGCAATAAAGAAGGGTGGTGTGTTAGTGTGTGTGTGAGAGAGAGACATAAAAGAAGTGATTTGAGAGAGAGAGAGAGAGAGATTGCGTGTGTGGGAAATGTGACCTGTAATATGTGCAGAGAGATCGAGAGGTTCTGAAGTTTTGATACTTTTTCTCTTTGTATTTCACTGATGTTTAAATGGTCCCTCCTCCTCCACTCATTTACTACTTCACAGTATTTTAATGCTATCTATTTTTACTTCCAAGTCAGCCATTCTTTGCAGTCCAACTGATGTTTTAAGAATGTATTTGGTCAGAATGATGAATTTTAAAGTTTTGAAAAAACGCTATAAATTCAAGAGAGAAAAAGTATCAAAACTTTATAACCTAAAAAATACTAGTGACATTCAATAACAACAATAAAATAAATTAAAATCAAGAAAAGGGAGTATTTTTTAGAAAAAATTATAGACGTAAAAGTGCAATGTGACTCTCACTAGCACTCCTATACTGTTAATTATGCCCAATTTTTTTTTAGACAAAGAAAATGACTGTTGTAACTAGTTTTAATTATTAAATATCCATTAGTCCCTGCAACATTTAATTTTTGTCACTGTGCATATCAGTTTTTGCACAATGTAAGGAATTCAACAAATATTAATTATAAAAATAATTATAGAATGAGTATATGTACTGGATAACAATATTCACATCTTCCAACAACGGTATTATATCTAACAATATAACAAAACATGACAACAACTTTAATATCACATTTAATCTCTCTTAAAAGAAATACCATTGCACCCAATTTTTGAGAGAGGATTTTGTGGGCTTTATTTGTAAAAAAATTAAAGCAAAGCGGCATCACCTTTAATCCATATGTTAAAAGAAATACATTGCCCCCAATTTTTGGGAGAGAATTTACCATGAATAAATACAAGCCACCTTTTTTTAAATTCAGGTCATCTTTTTGTAGGTGGTTTGCTCATGATTTAATCGGAGGACCGAATTGATTATAGAAACATACTCAAAAAAGATTTATGCAGCTGCATCACAATCACAAACTGCATTACTAAGGGCTCAAACCAATATTCCACTAGGGACCTAGGGAGCCCATATTCATATGATATTTTATAGGGTTCCATTATTATAAAATTAAAGCAAAGTGCAAGTTTTGAGAATTATAAATATGAAATATCCAGATCCTTTTATTTTAGGATAAATTATACTTTCATCCCCTCAAGATATGATATATTACATTCGCACTCACTATTATTTAGATAATTATAATTTTGCCCCTGTAGTTCATCTGAATTCAATTAAGGTGACCGGAGCTGTGAAATTACTTATCTATCCATGGTTATTTTTTATGTCTTTGCATCTAATTGAAAGTATTCTAGACATTTCACCTCTAAAAAAATTCATAACATAAGCGTTGATTGAGGTTGACCATTTCGAAAGTTCAACTGAGGAAGTATTTGTTACAACATACAAACTTTAGGGGGTTTAGTTATAATTATCCAAATAACAAGAGGTACATGTGTAATATATCATATCTTAAGGGAGTGTAACTGTAATTTATCCTTTATTTTAACCAACAAGGGTTCAAGAGTAATTTCAAGGCCTTTTACATTAAAACAAGGATATAAGAGTAATTTTAAGGCCAAAAATCTCTCCAGGGGTGTCATTGCAAGGAAAATGAAATCTCAGGAGGTGTTGGGGACATCATTTGTGTTGATTGGTCACTAAGTGCAATTGATCGAAACCTCATGACTCCGAATGCAAATTACCCTAGATTTTTATAGGGTTCAATTATTATGAAATTAAAGCAAAGTGCAAGTTGTGAGAATTATAAATATGAAATATCAATCCTTCTATTTTTTTTTCCCTATAACCTAGTCATGTTAGAAAATAGAAACTCTGCAGTGGTACCAATATTGCTTTAGTTATAGAAAACTATCGAACCTGATTTGGATAGCAAATTTGTTATCAGATGTGATTCAAAAGTCAAAACGGTTCTACTCTCTTCCTCACCGTAATGGATAAAAATAGAAGCATGAAAGCAAACAGCAAATGCTCGGGTTGTTTGGTTCGCGATCCGGTCCCATGTGATTCGATTTCATAATAATTTTTTTGGAATCGGATATTGTTTGGCAATACGGTTTCAAAAAAATGGTTACAAAAAAACAAGGATCACTTGAGACCAAAATGGATAATTTGAGACAAAAAAAAATGATGGTCTCAAGTGCTCTCAAGTAATCTTATATATAATTGTCTTAACACATGAGACCATAAAATTTGAAATATATATATATAATTAAAAAATATATATAATTTGAAAATAATATATAAAATTAAAAAAATAATATAAAAAATTTGAAATAATGTATAAAATTTGAAATATATATATAAAATTCAAAATTAATATATAAAATGCAAAAAATATATTTAAAATTTGGGAAAATAAAAAAAATCCAAAATAATAGAAAAAATAAAAAATAATGTATAAAATTCGAAAATAATATATAAAATTTGAAAAATAATATAATTTTTTAAAAATAATGTATTAAATTCGAAAAAAATATATAAAAATCAAAATTAATATATAAAATTTTAAATATATATATAATTTAAAAAATAATATATAAGTTTTGAAAAATAATATAAATTTTTTGAAATAATGTATAAAATTTGAAAAAAATATAAAATTCAAAAATAATGTACAAAATTAGATATATATATATATATATATATATTTGAGAAAATATAAAAAATTTGAAAATAATATAAAAAATCAAAAATAATATATAAAATTCAAAAAATAATATAAAAATTCGAAATAATTTATAAAATTTGAAATATATATTATTTTTGAATTTTTTATATTTTTTCAAATTTTTTATATTTTTCATACTTAATATATTTTTTGAATTTTATATATTATTTATTTATTTTTTTTATTATTTTCCAAACATAAGACCAAACAGCTTGAATAAGACCATAAGACTAGACAACTTTACAAAACAGATTTTCAGAACACCACCCAAAAAAGACCAGACCAGATAAGACCAGACCAGACCGAACTGCCTACCAAACGGGCCCCAATGACAAGGACTTGTGCCGTTAGGTCTATCTCTATCTTTGTTTTTCTTTTCAATTTAATAAACTAGTATGCATATATATATATATATCAATAACAATAACAATAAAAAAGTATAACAACCGAGTACAGTGCAGCAGATAATAAATCCAGACAGTAAAAAGACAAATAGTTTTGTTTCATTATTAACAGTATTGGATTGGATCTTTCCATCCAGTATCTCACAAACTTTAAATTCTTTAATGAAATACTAATAAATTCTCTTACTCAAAGTAAAGGTAAACTATATATGCATAGGTCAACTATATGTATCGTATTTTTTGTTTTTAATTACAATTTTCATCTAAATTCTAAACAAGTGCTACATTAAATCATATGGAATATAAATGAAGAAGCAATCTTGTGACAAGAGTAAAAGGTCAACAAAATTCTGGGTCCCCGTAGGAAAGGATCTTCTACTCTCTACAAATCTTTGCATTGCTAAATTAAGGCAGTCTAGAGAGCAACTTCATATATAATATAGATATATACTATATGGTAAAGTGGAATTTTTTTTTTGAACTATGCTCAAATTTATAAATAATCCTCCTTAATTTTAATTTGTGCAATAAACTCCCAAAACTATTTCCAAAATGCCCCAATTTCTTGAATTCTTTAACTGAATTACATTTAATGGCTTTTTATTTATTGAATTAGAGTTGGTGCATTTCTTTTTATTAACATAGAATGTGATAACTAATTGGATGACATATTTTCTATTCAAATTTGCATTAAGTTATACAATTCTGTGATAAATTAACTACTTATGATTTTACGATGTGTAAATGAAATATAAGTAAAAGTTACAAAGTAATTTAAGTAGCTATTTAATATTACTTTTACATAATATGAAAAGAAGTTTGTTCAATATCCGAATAATTGTAAGATCTTTATAAGAATATATTTAAAAAAAAATTAAGGTAAAAGATTTTTAACCTAGGATTAAATTTTATTTTGGAAATATTTTTTTTAAAATAAACTAGCAGTTACAACTTCTAACTCTATTTTTGATTTTTTAATAACATAATTAATATTTTAAATAAGAGAAAAATTATTGATAAAATTTTAATAATTAATAGGTTTAATAAGAAGGGTATGACAGTCTTCTGTAATAGATTTAGGGTTGATTGCAACAAAGTATTAGTTCATAGAGAATATTTGTTATTGAGGGGAGTTAGTTTTTAAAGTGCAATAATATAGATGAGTTTTGCAATTACGTGTATATTGCATGCCATCAAAATTGCTACAAAAAAGTGCATATTTATTAAGAAACCTTCACGCAATGCACGTTAACAACCCTGGGGAAAATGGTCATAGAGTTTATTGGAGTTTATGAATTTAATCGAATAAAAGATATTTGTTTTTCTTTCTTTCAATTATGATTTTCTTTTCTTTTTTCTTTGAAATAAAATTCATTTTTTTTTGCCCATTGGAGGAATGTTCATATATATGGGAATGCTAATAAATCAAATTCACATTAATCAATAACTTTATTTTACACCATTTGAACCAAATTAGTCTTTTATGTTTTTGGGTAGTTCAAGATGTTACTAACACATGTTAGATATCTGATTATAAAAGCTTGTTATATATACTAATCTGGAGTTGCAATTGTGACAGAAGTGCAAGACAAGTGACAGAAGAGCATGAGAATATAATTACAAACCACCACATGCATTGTGATATATGACTGTCTTTTTAGGATAAACCGTTAAAAAACCTAAAGAGAACGACATAGAGATTACAACAAAGGGGTATGAAGTATGGACATCTGTATGTAGGCAGTGACGCATCTAGAGGTTTGAATGAGTGGGGGTAGGATTAGACCTGTCAATGGATCAGATTCGGATCGAATCAGTTAAATTCAAATTTAATTTGTTAAGAAATTGGATTATCGGATTCGGATCCTAATCGGATTATTGGATTTTATTTTCAATCCATATCCGGTTAATATCGGATTCGGATCGGATTCGGATTATTGACAGGTTTATTGATAAGGATGACAAAAACTCCCGATCCGCGATCCGAATCCGATAATTCGACGGATTTTCACTTAGTTAATTCATATTCGAATTTCTTCATTATAAAATATCTTATTCGAATATCTAATTAAAAAAATACAAAAATCAATAAATACTGAAACACTAAATTATTCACACTTTTAATAATTGTATTTATGATCAATCATTATTAATAAATAATAAAATAATTAACAACTAACATTTATATACATGTACAGTATTAAATATATATACATAAAAATATCAAATATATATTTATATATATAAATATATTTTATATCGGATCAGGTTATTATCGGATCGGATGACATAAATCCAAATCCAATTTGTTAAGAAATCGGATTATCGGATTCGGATCCTAATCGGGTTATTGGATTTTATAAAAATTGAATTGAAACCCATATGTATATTATTAGATTCATATGAGGTCTATCCCTACCAAATTAAAGAAATTTGAAATAAATTATTACTCGGTAGTTGAAACTAAATTTGTGTAGATAAAGTAATAACAATACATGATTGGTAATACAATGACAAAGTAATATTTAAAGTTGGCTCACTAACTTATAATTTTAAATTTTGTTTAGCTCGTCTTATTAGTAGACTTTTAATATTTGCTTTTCTAATTTCACAGCTGTTTGAAAAATGAAGCTGCCAAAAGTCGCTGGTACGTGACAATTAAGCAAAGTTGGAACTGGTGCTGATGTTCATAAGTCATTATGGGCCCCAAAAGCTAGCACTTACCCAATGGGCCAGATTTGCAAGCCTATGCGAGAAAACCCAAAGAAAAAAGAGGACAGAAATAAAAAATCTTATTTTATATATATATACGAAAATGTTCTTTTGTTCATCAGTAGCATGATAAACCTATTCACTTTTCATATTAACCAGTAGATGTGATGGACATAAATAAATAAATTATTATTTAAAATTTAAAAATTATATTTAACAATCATTATAAAAAATGAATATGTTTATCCTGCTCCTTGGGAGCAGGAGAACATTACTTTATATATATATATATATATATATATATATATATATATTTAAGTCAATTGAACCAAATACACGTGAAATAAACTTTGGATCACATGTTTATGTTTTTGCTGTCTCAAAATGGGAATTTTTTTGTGAATAAAATGAGGGGAGTGTAAGAGCGAATTATATGTATTGAATCACATTAAACAAACTTTATCCTCCATTAAACTAAGGGCTATTATCAGAATGATTTTCAAATTGTTCAAAAAATTCTCTGTTGTTGCAAAAAAAATTTATGGTTTCCAATTTAATCAAATACCCCTACCCTTTATAAGATTACAAAAATACCTTCTAAAACTCTAATTCATTCCATTTAAATCCCAATTTCAATTTAAATACCTATTAAACTCTAATTTCTTACATTTATCACAAACTCACTTCCAATTTAAATCCCAATTTTAATTTATAATTATATATATATCACTGTACATATATATATATAATCATATATACGTACTTATTTATATATATATAATTATATATACGATGATATATATATATATATATATATATATATATATACATTCATAACTAAACAAGAATAACTACAATTGCAACATGTATATATAAGACATAAAACATTCAAACAGATTGTTCGGTGATAGTTTGTAATCATTAAAAAGATTCAGAGGGACAATCATTAAAGATCTTTGATAATTTAAACATATAAAGTAAAATATTAAATTTCACTTGACTGAAAATGTGACTGTATACTACAATGAATAACTACAATTAACAATGATAGACGAACTTACAAGTGGATGTGTGATAATCCATCTGGGTTCGGAGGCTTAGTATGCTTTGAGAAGAGAAGAGAGGGAGAGAGAGATTACAAGGTAGAAAGAAAATTGGAAACTAAAACCTGATTAAACTTATTGTTGGCCTTAAGATTTTAATCTAAGGGTAATTCCGTAATTTTGATGATAACAAATCATTAATGATGTATTTGTACTAATGATTACAATGAGTATTTGTCCAAGCTTGCAGAAACAGGAAAATCATATCATGGATCACGTGGACAAAAAGATCATGGCGTTACCATTTAAAGCAAACGAACAAAAATATCAAATGCAAAAAGATTGAAGTTCAAAGATGATCAAGAGTAAAGAGGTTGAAGCTTAAACTTAATCACTTCAAAGAAGATCAACCACTACTTGAAGATTGGGTAGATAGGTTGGTGAGTGTTTAGATTTTAACTGTCAAAGTAATTATTTGAATTATTTTGAAGCTCTAGAAATCTAAAATCAGTATGCATAAAACTATTTTTTGAAAACAAATAATTACCAAATTAATGAATTTGGGTTTGAGAATTAGCATTCAAAGTTTTGCAAATTAAATACAAAATATTTGGAGACTCAGCTCACCCCATTTGCAAACTCAGCTCACCATATTCTCATAATTTTGAAATGCATAACTCAGCTCACCCCATTCTCAACTCAGCTCACCCCATTCTCCTGATTTGCTTTAAAACGGCTAGTTTGATTTTTGGTCCAATTTCTAAACGGCTAGTTTGACTTTTGTGTCTTAAAACACTTCAAATATTGGCTATAAAAGGGCTTGCACTCTAAACTTAAAAATACCTCTTGCAATATCAATCATACACTTTCATATACACTTTTGTATCATCATTCACATATTTTCAAGTCTAGAGCTTTAATTCTTGATTCAAATTCTTACTCTAGTCTTATGAGCAAGAGAGCTACAATTGTACAAATCAATCTTTGAGAGATATTTTATTATACAAGATCATTGTATTCAAAGGGTTGGTGTGACCCAATTTTAGGCTAAGAGAGGGTGTTCTCTTAGTAAGGAGAAGTGGTGTGCTTCTTGTAAATGTTTACTCTTCACCCGTAAGGAGGAGTGGTAGGAGAAGTGGTGTGCTTCTTGTGAAGGTTTGCTCTCCATCCGTAAGGAGAAGCCATAGTGGATTGGAGAAGTCTCAAGAGAACCTTGAGCCGAGGACGTAGGAATCAAGGGTATTTTGAACCTCGCTAAAATCGCTTGTCCAAGTATTTATATTTCTCTCTCTACTCTTATTTTGATTTATTTTGCTTTGTGTTTTTATATTAAATCATCTAGCATTGCAATTACATTTATCAAATAGAAAATCGAATTAAATTCCATTGTTTAAGCTAAGACTCTATTCACCCCCCTCTAGAGTCATTTATTAGGCAACACTTATTACATTTGATTCATTATATAGGTAGTAGATTGGTACTGTGAATCATGTGTCCTTTTGACTAATGTGGCCTTGATTGACTGGTGTTGCTGCTTTCGGTTGAGTATTGTTGGCTTTTAGAATTTTGTAACTGATATTGCACCGGATTTTGCGCCAACGACGACCTAAATTACTGTAGCAAATAGTGACTTGTCAGGTACTGTTGTACTTTTGTCTTCTTATGCAGATGGTGGAATGTGACTTTATGATTAAAAATGTCTTCTTGTCTTCTTAATATTTTGAAAGATCAAAAGGATCTTGGGCATCTTGATACGGACGATATTTTGACTTTGTGGATGAATTTTATTCTTCATTTCTATTGGAGGCGTCCTCAATTTGTGCGAGGAGTTTCTTCATTTTATTTTTTAACTTTGCCTTTGAGGATGATGACTTTTTTGAGGATGACTTGTTGACTGATTCTTCTACTGAAAAGCTTGATTGAACCTTTTCCAGGACTTTTATGGATGGATTACCTTGGAGGGGTTGGGGGAACTGACTTTGGGAATTCCTCTTGGACTTGTTGAATGATGCGATCAATTTTAAAAGGATACCACCATTTGGTGTAAAATATTCTTTTAACTGTACAATCCTTGTCTGCCACACTGTATTGCCATTTGAAGATCCATGGGACTTTATAATTTTTGGCAAAGAATAGGAGGACTGGGAAATGGTTGTCATGAGATGGAGCTTTGTATTTTGAATAAAAATAGATGACTTCTTTCCAGAGTGGTTCAGGAATGATATCATTATCCACACCATAGTATTCCCACCAATTACCAAACTAGGTAGGGAGATGGCTCTTGAACTTGTAATCAAAGTTGATGAACCAAGAATGATTAAAGGTTTCACTTTGAAAAAGAAAGATTTTAAACTAAGCTTCCATATAGTCATAATAGGTAAAAGTTTGGGAATTGTCTAGTTTTCGGACTTCAGAAGGATGTTTTCCCCACTCTTTGGCAGAGATGACTTGGAGAATATAAAGTGAGTGGTAAATAATTTTACTAGGATCCTTGCGATCTGGGACTGGTTTGATAAAAACAGATTGTGTCTGATATAATATATCTCTGTAGAATTGTAAGGTGTGACTGGGGGAATCAGGATCCCAATGGAAGTTTGGTGGAAAAAACTGTTTGACTAGTACTATAGGGTCATGGAGATTCGAGAAATGGGGTTCTATGTAATAAGGAATTTCACTTGTTTTGAATAAGTATTCGGATCTGCCAGGAGGGTTATATTTGGTGGTATAAGTAGTGGCTGGAGCATGTATTTGGAACGAATCATATGGGGCCGTGAGAGCAGTACTGAATGTAAGACGGGTCTAATTGGTGTTCCTAGATTAGTGAATCGGTTGACTAGGGTTAAAGAAGAGGAGGGTTCAATTTGATCAATGGAGGGGGTCTTACCGGGGTAAGTCCTCTTCTGGGACGTGGTTGTATCGATTGATTTGACATTGAAGCTCTGCAAAAATTCTCGTGTAAGGAAATCAGGAATTGAATTGTCACTTCCATGTATGTATTTAATGTCAAATTGAAAATTACTTCAAATTGATTGCCAATGGGCAAAAATATGCTTAGCAACTATATTTTTGACATTTTTTTCTAAAACATATTTGACACTTTTACAATCAACTCTAAGTAAAATTTTTGATTTAAAATATTATCTTGAAATTTATTAATACATAAAACAATCGCAAGAATCTCTTATTTAATAGTGTTGTAATTATTTTGTGTTTTGTTCCATGCTCCAAAATGGTAACGAACAAGTTGTTTTGGAGAAGTGGGGGTGACTTTCTGTTTTAGAAAACCTCCGTAACCAATATTAGAGGCATCGGTCTCAATTATTTTGAAAGAGTTGACTAAAAGAATTTCTAAGTAAGGAAGAATTTTTACATATTTTTTAATGTCACGAAAGATAGCTGTATGAATATCAGTCCATGGAGGGGGATTTGACTGTAAACGATTGAAGAGTGGTTTACATTACTTTCGAAGATCTTTATAAAATTCAGCAATGTAATTTAAGGAACCGAGAAAACGTTATAACTGGGTTTTATCAAGAATTTGATTAGGAAATTTGCCTGCAAATTCTATGGAGCGACTGATTTGGTGGAATTGCCATTGAGATATTTCATAACCAAGAAATCTAACTTTTGTTTGAAAAAGTTTTATTTTTGAAGCATAGATGACGAGACCATTTTGTTTGATGGTGTGGAAGAAGGAATTAAGATGTTTCCAATGAACTTCAATGCTATTGGAAAAGATAAGGACATCATCAATATAAACTATAGAAAAATGACTAAAAGGATTAAAAATATCATTGATGATATTTTGAATTCACTTGGAGCATTTTTAAGGCCAAAGGGCATTACATTTCATTCGTAATGGCCAAAGGGTGTGTGGTGAATGCAATTTTGTACTTATCTTTTTCGGTAATTTGTATTTGCCAGAATCCTGACTTGAGGTCAAATTTAGAAAACAATGGTTGCTTGGCCCAATATATTAATTAAATCTCTTTTATTAGGGATATGGTACCTAATCCATTCAAGAACTTGGTTAAGGGGTTTGTAATTAGTGACTAGTCGTGGTACACCCCTTTCAATTTCTGATTTTTTTTGTACATAAAATGCAGAACAAGACCAGGGTGACTTACTGTGGCGAATGATTTTCTTTTGAAGAAGGTCCTGAATCTTTTTTTTACAAAAATCTAGAACTTCAAGATTCATTTGAATTGGGCGTGCTTTAGTTGGAATACTTTTATTAGTGAAAGATTTTATTTAAGGGAGATTGATAATATGTTGCTTTCTGTGCCAAAAGGCATTAGGTAGATCAGAACATATCTCTTGAATGAGTTTGTTTTCATAGTTTTTTATCTGACCTTGAATGATAGGATTTTTAATTGGGTTTCAGTTCTTTTGTGAATTACATCTTCTTTTAAAGATTTTAAATGTTGTTCTTTATGGTGGAGTCTGCAAATATTTTTAGAAATTGAGCAATCAATGATACTTTTGAGTTTACCATGGAAAGATTTTTGTAAAAAGGGAAATGTTATATTTTGACCAAAATGAGTTATAGAGAGACCCTCATTATTTATTGCAAATGGGTAAAGGAGATATAAGAATGGTAAGCCAAGGATTACTGTATCACTCATGTTTTTTACTAGGACAAATGTAGTTTTAAAACAGACATTGTTCTGACAAATATGGGCTTTGGATAACTCATACCTGATTTGCATTTCACTACCATTAGCGGAGCTAAGTTTTTCATTTATTTTTTCATGATATTTGCTAGGAATTAAGCCTTCTTGTATACAGTTTAAATCAGCTCCAGAGTCAACTAGAGCGATGACAGTATTTTGGTATTCCTTGTTAATGACTAAGTTGAATTTTATTTTCCATTTTTTGAATGAGATTCGATTGATTAGATTTAAACCATTGGTGTCTTCATCATTTCCATTAAAAGGATTCGTGTTGTCATCTTCTTCATTTCCGTTAGAGGAAGATGAATCATAAACTAAGAATTGGTGTGAAGTTTTAACCAGATCTTTGAGTTACGTATGAAAGAGAGTTTTTAAATATTGGTTTTCATTTTTTAAAGTTTTAATCTCTTGTTTGACTTGATTGATCTTAGATTGGAGATCTTGCAAAGTAATATCTTTTTTAGGGACGAAACGCTCAAGGGTTTTATGAAGGCTAAAATTAGGTTTGTTGACCTTAGGTGGTGGGTTTCTTTATTTGGTGTGATCAATTTTGTTAATTTTTTTTAAGTAAGAATTCTTCAATTCAGGGTCTTCAACTTTACTGATGAGATCAAGAAGTAGATGTTGTTGTTCTTCGGATTTAGTGAGGACATTAATAGTTTTAATTTTATTGCTATTTAACATGTTAATTGTTTTAGTACAACAACTGTCTTTACAACCAAAACTAATGTCAGGTGAGCTGGGGCACTCACTAGAGGATTCCAATGAGGAAATAGATTCTATTTCACTTATATCACTTTCACTTGTATTTTTTTAATTCTAGAATAGTATAAATTTGTTGCTTAGTATCATTAGGAATATTTAATTGACTAATTTTGTTTTTCACAGGACAATTTCTAGCATAATGACCTTTTTCACAGGACAAGTGACTTTAGAAATATCTGGTTTATTATTTTTGTTGAAGGGTATTGTTTGTTTATTGTATTTTCCTTTCTTTTTATGCTTGTTATAAAATTCATTATGTTGAAATTTATGAGTATATGTTTTATGATGACTGGTATGACGTTTTGAGAAGGGATTCGAATGTTTATACTTTTTTGTTTGTCGGGAAGGTGCGATAGGTGGTAAGCCATATTGCTCACAGAATGATCTCATTTCATATTTGGTTTTCTTTTTATCTTTATTGAGTTGGTTATTTATCTTCATATCAACGCACATTTTTAGCCCAACTTTTTGGATAAGATTAATGATATTTCCATAAGTTAAGCTATCATATTCAATGACTCTAGTGGTGTTACTTAACTCTATTTGTATTTTATGTGAAAAAAGGCTTGGTAATCCGTTTATGAATTTTTCTTTCCAAAATGACTTATTGCTATCTTCTCTTAACATAACTCTGGACAAGAAGGTATCTTTATACCATCTAAAATCACTAAGAGTAGGACATCTAAGGTTACTAAGTTGATCATGGACTCTGGAGGTAATATCACTTGGTCTACCAACGAAATGATCAATAATTGTGTAGATTAATGTGTTAACTCCATCAGGGATCCCTAGACCAATATCTTCATTAAAAATTGGGGTTCCTTCCTCAGTTTTTTGGATGACATGGATTATATTGTCTCTTGCTTCTTGGGTGAGATGTTTATCCCACCAATTTCTTAACATTCCAGAAAATCCAGAGGTGAGTAATTCAACAATATCTGGTTGACTCATACTGTGGTTTATGAGGTAGCTATTAGCTGTCATGGAAAGGTGATTTAATTTATTTAAAATTTCTTGTTCTGACAGTCCATCAATATTCCATTCATATAATGTTTTAGATGACACAAAATTAGTTTTGGAAAATTCGTTCTTCCTATTGGATATCAACGATAGTAGGTCGGGGATACCATATTTTTGTAAGGCTCGTAAGGTTAACTTGGTGGTGTGTTATTCAGTTTATTTCAAATGCAATTTCTAATTTACGAATATCTTCGTCTGTGTTTTCTTCAGAGGTAGTATCAGTGTTATGATTGGATTTGAAGTTAAGAACTGAGAGAGATTTTTCATCTTTAATGATTTGGGTTTCTAAGGATTTTAATAATTTATCTATCTGGGCAGAGGGATCACTTATGCTGGGTTTGTTAGATAGACCCTGGCATTTTGTAGGAAGCTTGATCAGAGGTGTATCAATTGCTTTTGTAATAGGGGTAGAAGAATCAAGTTTATACTCTATTTTGTCTAATTGAGAACCTAGTGTATTTAAATACAGGTTGGTGAAATTCTTTTGTTCAATAATTTTTTTAGTATTGGGATCTATTGCGGTGGTGACAACCCTAAACGGAGAGGCTGGAATTTCTGTTTCAAGGTGATTAACAATTAGGTTTTCTAAAGGAGGATGACTGGAAGAAACAATTATTTTATCATGTTTTGTCCATTTATGTTTTGTAAGAACATTAATTGTTTTGTAATAGTTCTCAAGATAATCAAAGAAGTTGACTTCTAACTGATTTCTTATCATGAACTTTTCCCATTTTATCATAATTTTGGTTCTTTCATCATGTGTAGTTATTTCTATACATCTGTCGTTTTAATTTATTTTCTTTTGACTTTGCTTCAGCTTCTAATTTTAGAAGGTCATAAGAAAAAGATTTACTTAAAATACGTAGTTGTGGATTAAGAGTGCCAGTCTCAAAATCAGTTTGTGTAGGGGAGTGATTAGAGATTGAATCCTCAGTCTCTATATTTGGGACATAACATGGATTAGATACTTATTCATCATTTTGAATTCATTTTAATCTATGATCACGTCTAGATCGGTGAACTAGAGATTCTACAAAATCTGTATCATGGTTAGTAGTAGTTTCTCTAACTGTTTGGGGAGTGAACATCCTAGATTTTGAACTAGCAGAAGAACAATTGTGTCTAGACCTATCAAAAGTTAACTTAACAGTTCCGTCAAGGAATTGTTGGACATGTTCAAGGTTTCGAACATCATTCTCGATTTTTGTTAGGTGATTTTCATTTTCAAGTAACCATTCATTTAGGAGAAAGACATCTTTCTAGGCAATTGTTTTTGGTATACGAATATTTGCATCAGAAGTGCTACTTTGGATTAAGAGAGTTTGATCTTTAGGACTTTTGACTAAAGCATAAACATTTAAATTGGTAATATGGTCTTCTAGTAAATTTGATAGATAAGGCTTAAAGGTTGAGCACCCTTAAACATTCCATAACCCGAAGTTTTGATGTCTATAGTTAAAGCTTTTAGTATGTGAGGATCACTTAAACTTAATTTGAAATTAGGAAAACAATCAAAGTAAACCGGACCATTACACAGACTGATTTCTATGACGCTAATTAGGCTTTGATTATAGTCCAAAAATTTGGCATCTCTTAAACAAAGAAGAATTGATGCATTTTGTCCTAAAATGGTTAATGGATAAATTGCGACTTGAAATAGGCCAATATGGATAAAATTGTATCCTCTGGCACGGTGTTGTTTAATAGTGTCTGGGGAAAATAATTGGCATTTTTCATGTTCTTGATTAATAGCATAGACCTTTTCAACAGTTTTGACTATATATTCTGTGAAAAAAAGTTGACCTAATAAAACTAGTTTTGTAAATTTGATTAGTGGGTACTCTAGGGATATTCCATCCATTATGACCTTCAAGGTCTTTGTATGTATGTTCTTCTTCATTAATTATGTCATTAATGTCTGAGATGGAAGGTAGATTTGTCCTGCTAGGTCTAGAAGACGAAGATCTAAATAATCGACTTATTATTAATCTAATTGTTTATTATATGGGCATTAGATTTGTTCTTATCATGTTTTCGAAATTTATTGCATTTCATAACACATACCTTAACCCAACGTTATCACCGCTCATGTCCTAAAACGCCTAGAAGCTTACCAAGGGACTTAATGTTTGGTAAAACCGTACCAAGGGGAGGTGGCACCAACAAATGACGAAAGACTAGATGAAAATAAAAATAAGGAATATAAGCGAACAATAGACTAACAAATCTAAGCAGATTACTAGAATACGTTATGGCTATAATATATGTACGTATATTATATATATATTTACGTGAATAACATATATATATTTACGTATATATCATCGTATATATATATATATATATATATATAATTATAAATTAAAATTGGGATTTAAATTGAAAGTGGGTTTGTGATAAATGAAAGGAATTAGAGTTGAATTAGGTTAAAATTGAGATTTAAATTGAAAGTGAATTTGTGATAAATGAAAGGAATTAGAGTTTTGGAGTAAATGGGTGAGAGAAAGTGGGTTTGTGATAAATGAAATGAATTAAAGTTTAATTAAGATAAATGGAAGGAATTCGAGTTTAATTGAGATTTAAATTAGAGTTTTGGAGGGTATTTTCGTAATCTTATAGAGGGGAGGGGGGTATTTGATTTAATTGAAAACCATAGGGGGATTTTTGAAACCACATGATTTTTTTGAACAATTTAAAAATTATAGGGTTTTTTTTTTTTTTTTTTTTCCTGATAATAGCCCTTAAACCCAAGTAAAATGGACCATATCATTTTACATCTCTTTGAAAAATAACACACACCTATCACCTATGTGTGCGCACACTTGATTTTATAATTCTGGGATTGATTCATTTAGATACATGTAGCAGTATCGTAAGTTTTATAATAGCATCCAAGTCATTTTGATTTTAGATCCTGTTGTGGAAATTTAATATAATGCAATTGATCCTAATATGAGGAGATCATCCTATTCCAAATGCATTTTGTTTTATTGCATTATGATACAAGTGGATTTTAGATTCTGAATTTAGCAGTGAAGATAGTGATTGTGAAAACACTAGCCAATATTAGCATACCCAACTTGGCAACAACAATTATTGTGAGGATAAAAGGAGTGATAAGGAGATCCCAAAATCACGGAGTAATAAGGTTGAATATCCTCACAATATTTCGGTGATCAGTGGAAAGAATTTGAGCTGTAAAGAAGACCCAAGGACAACTAATTCAAACCAAAAAGATAGTTCAAACGAGAATATTCCAGTGAAACCATCCTTTAATAATTTTTTATTTTATTTTATTTCTGAGCATGTGGAATTTGATGAATTTGGTTTTTCCGTATAAGGCTACTCGCATCATAACCGCCCGCCGCTCCTATAACACCACATGTCATTAGAATTTTTGATTCTTGGCTGCCACATACTAACATCTATATTCTTACATGCACCTCGCTATTATCATCTACGCCGCCTTGTTTGAGTCCTTTACCGTCTGTCATATCCCCAACTCAAGCTCCACAACATGATGTATCTTCCAGCTCATCGGCAACCTCACAACCATTATGTTCCGTAACTCTATCTAATGACCTGCCATTTCTATCCGAGAGCACTGTTCTGCGTCTCCAAGCCATGAGTCCAGCGCATGTTAATCCTTCTCCCACTTCCTCCCTCACTCATCCCGATGTTACTGATTTATTTCCGGACACTAACACTCTCCTTATTATATCTTCACAGGCAACCTCCTCTCCTCATCCCGATGTCAATAGCACATCACAGCTTTCTCATCCTATGGTCACTCGCTCCCAACTCGGTGTGGTTTAACCAAATCCATACTATGCTTTGGCTACCACAACTATCACTATTCCTCGTGAGCCCCGCAATGTCTGATCAGAATTAGCTCATCCTGGCTGGAAAGCTGCTATGGACGAGGAACTTGCGGCTTTACATCAAAACCAAACTAGACAACTTGTCCCTCGCACCCCTTTTATGCACGTTATTGCTCAAAATGGGTATTTAAACCAAAACTCAAACCCGATGTTTCACTCGATCGCCTTAAAACCCTCTTAGTTACAAATGGATATCATCAGATTGACGGGATTGACTACACCGAAATTTTTTATCCAGTCATCAAACTGGGACTGTAAGATCCAAGAATTTTAATTCCTTCTTTAGTGGTTAATTTTAGTCTTATTCATATTTAGTTGTGAATTGCTTTACATACATATTTAAATTGGAAAGAAAATTAAATAGAAATTAAAAGGGAAAAAATTATTATATCTTAGTAGTCATTAAACCAAATATAGTTCATCTAACACTTCTTATATTACTAGTTATTGGTGGGTCTAATATATATACATAGAATTATGTGGGTAGGGAAGAGTCAGCAAGTCAGTTGGGCATATTAAGACACGTATAGGAAACAGATACATATACATATTCATATATTGTAGTCACCATGTCATTATTTTATTCATGAGGTGTTTTACAATTAAAGTCCTTGTAGTAGTATGAACAGGGGAGGGAAAAGCAAAGGGAACCGTCTCACCACTGTGAACTGCCACACCAAAAGACGTAGCTATAGAGTGAGAAAAACACAGAGAATGAGAAAGGCTTGGGTTCGGAGGGAGAAAAAAAGAGGAGAACGGGAATACTATTTGGGAATTGCAGAGGGACGGCTAGGAGAGAAGCAAAACGAAACGAAAAGCTAGACAAAGAGTTTGAAGGCGTGTACAGACCTGGATCGGTGTCTACTAGAGGTAGGGGGTTTACCCTTTCAAAAATTATATATATATATATATTTCTAAAAATGGGGAAATAGATAATTTTTTCAAAATTATACAGATTTATTGGATTAAGCTTGGATTCAGTTTTGTTAATTTTGTGTAGCTATTTCTACTATGTGTTATTATTCAATTGAGTATATGTTGTGCAATGTAATTTATGTGCTACATGGCCTTCTAGACGATTAAAAATTTCAATTAATATGTTATTGCAAGAGAAATTGATGGGTATATGATAAGTGGTCCTGTTAATGTGTTGGGCAATGAAATTTATATGGTGATGATATTGGAACATGTATATGAGCATAGATTTTTTTATATGATTATATTTCTTGTTATGTGTACTGATTCACAGTGGCTTATAGGGTGGTGGTTATTATTTTGTGTCTTGGGTTGCCAAGTAATCGAATGGAGGTTTAGTATCATAAATGATTTTATTCAATAATATCTAGGTGGGAATATTGGGTAGTACATTGGGGCTAAAAGGAAATGAAGACTTATGCGAGGGCACGGTCCCAGAGTTAAATGGTCCCTAAAAGGGATCAAAATAGGAATTTGAGGCATGGGGAATTTTAAAGAGTCTTATGAGTTTGGACAAGTTTGATTTTATTGCTGATATTGTTTTACTTATATTTTAATGTGCTATATAATTGTTCTGTGTGGTATTATGTTATATGTTAGATTTATTAGATATTATACTTCTCTACTGGGCTTTAGAGCTCACCCCTATTATCTGTTTCCCTTCCCCCCAGATGCAGGTCCCGAAGGACACTAGCAGAAGCTGGGACTTTACTCTTTTTATTCGCGTGTTTTTGGATTTACTTGTTTAGGAGCAGAAGGACTTTTGTTGTATATTTTTTCTCTCTCTCTCTCTCTCTCTCTATATATATATATATATTTACTTTTGGGTTTATAAGTATTTTGGGGATGTAAAATACTAAGTTTGTAAACCTTTTGTAATACAGTGTTTAAATACGGAACATATACTTAAAATTGTATTTGTATGGCGTGGGGTGGGTCGGTGGATTTTTTTTTTTTTAAATTGAAATTTGGATTATATGTTGGAATTGGGATGTATTTTAAATTTTAATATAATTACATGTTTTTATCGCTTCCGGTAGTCAATGAATTAGGGGGCGTTTTGCCAAAATTTTCATTAAATGTAATTTTTAAATAAACTAAAAAATTTCAAGAAATAGAATGAATAAACCCACGAGATAACATTTATATTTCTTTTCAAAATAAACCTATTTACTATTTTTAAATCCTTAACCCCACAGATCACACCTCGGGTTTTGGGTCTTAAAATTCGGGGCATGACAGGGACTGTACACATGATTATCACTATAGCACCTGTTTAACAATGACCCATTCGTCAACTCGACGTTAAAAATGCATTAATTCATGGTCTAATTTTTGAAGACAAATATAAAGCAACCACCAGGAATGGTTGATTCAAAACATCAACACATGTCTGCAAACTCCAAAGGGCTCTCTATGGCCTAAAACATGCACATCGTGCTTGGTTTGCTCGTTTTAGTACATTTCTTCTTAACTATGATTTTTTTTTTTTTTTTTTGCAATTTAGCTGATCTATCCTTATTTATTTTTCATTCTGATCATGGCTCACTAATTTTGCTTATTTATGTGGATGATATGTTACTTACAGGATCTACTCTGGCGATTGTCACCTCTTTTATTCAACTTCTTAGTAGGGAATTTGCAATGAAAGACTTGGGTCCAGTTTATCACTTCCTTGGCATTGAAATTTCCCAAACACCCGACGATCTTCATCTATCGCAAACTCACTATGCTCTTACCATCCTAAAAAAAAACAAACATGGTTGATTGTAAGCCCATGAGTACACTACTCGAAGCAAAAACAAAAAACTCACTCAATGACACACCATTGGAGGATCCAAGTTATTTCGAGGAATTGTTAGTTAGCGCTCTACAGTATCTCACCCTTACTTGTCAAGATCTCTCATTTAGTGTTAATTATATATATCAAATCATGCATGCCCCCATAATAGCTTACTTAAAAATTGTTTGACGTATTCTTAGATATGTCAAAGGCACTATTCACTTGAAATTAAATTTCACTTCAAATATTGCACTTGATTTGTGTGCTTTTTCAGATGCAGATTGGGCGGGTTTCCCTACCACCAAGCTCTCCACTATTAGCTATTGCACTTTTTTTGGGCAAAATATCATATCAAGGTGTGCAAAGAAACAACATATGATCTCCCGATCAAGTACCGAAGATGAGTATTGAGCCATGGCCAATACTGTAGCTGAACTAACATGCATGACTTTCACTTTGAAAGACACGCGAATTCCAATGTCACATCCCCAACACTATTCTTCAAAAATCTCGGTGCTCTTCACATGACAGTTAACTATGTTTTTCATGCACGTAGTAAACACATCGAATTGGATTATCATTTTGTGCGCGAACGAGTTTCCCTGTCAACTTATCACTCGATATATCTCCACTGGTGATCAAATTGCAACCCTCTTCACTAAACCAATGTCCAAAGTTGCACTCAATTATTTTAGGACCAAACTCAGCCTCCGACTCTGACACAGTTTGCGGGAGGGTATTAACATAGCACAACTTGGCAACAACAATTACTGTGAGGATAAAATGAGTGATAAGGAGATTCCAAAATCAAGTAGTAATAATGTAGCATATCCTCACAATATTTCGGTGATTAGTGGAGAGAGTTTGAGCGGTAAAAAAATACCCAAGGACAACTAATTCAAACCAAAAAGATAGTCCAATCGAAAATATCCCAATCAAACCATATTTGGAGAAATGCACCAAACCAACTTCAAGTTCAGGTGCGTCGTAACCACATCAGTCAAAAGATAGCAATAAAATCAGTCAAAGATATCCAAAAATCAAAATAAAGGATGAAGCTTATCTTCTGCAGAAATAGTGTTGATTTATTATGCCGTGTATTATTTTAATATAGACTATTGTATTATGTTTTTTAGTGTGGAAAATAAAAGGAATAAACAGCTTTTTTATTCACTCAAGAATCCAAATCTGTATTTTCTTTTCCCAATGTATAATATAATCTCAATGTAGCTGAAACTTGAACTAACCGGTCTATATTTAGTATCCATAAAAGAAATGAATAAGTGGCATTAACATGTCACTCTGGTTCATGAATTGCTTTAGTGATTACTGCTGAAATATTACATTTGCATTGACCATAATTATACACATTCATACTTTGGAACATTCAATTACTTGTACATAAAAAACCCATAACCTCATTTTTTTATTCTTTTGTTGTTGTTCTATCTACATTGCAGGATTTGAAGGTAAAATTGATAACTACATAGATTATTGTAGGCCTGTCTATTAGCTGCTTAAGAAAATTAAGGTATTCTAAACAATCTTCTGACCCCGAATAATAAATTTGGGCGGTATGGACCATGTGGCGGAAGGACGTACTCTGGTACATCTAAAGGTCGTTCTTGCCTTTATGTAAGAGGCCACCTCAGTACATTTATGTTATTGTCCACGTTAGACTCAAACTCACCCGATTTTGCACTTGGTTTTTTTATTCCAAAAGACCTCATACCAATTAGAAACACGAATAACACATAAACACTTTACACTCATCGTACCCTGACAATTTGAAGGAATCAAGACATGGGTTGATAAAATACAAAAGTGAAAACCATCCTGGAAGAAATCCTAAAAGGAAGCCACATGCATAACCATTAACTGAAGACCACACAGACACATTCTGTTGTTAGACTAATTTGATTCAGCAGGAAATTGGTTCATTTTACTTCAATTTTATCCTCTTACTCCCCAACAAAATTGAATCATGAGTAGTTTCAGCGAATTTTACTATGAAGTTTTTTGTGTGGGAGAAATTTCGTTCTAGAATACTAGTTAGTAAAACGAGGGTGGTCCTTATGTGTTATGAATTGTGTAGCTGCAGGTCATGGTTCGAAACAGATACAACATGCAGTGAGGCTATATAAGGAGGTTTTTGTATTTTAATGAGGAAAATTATTGTGTATCTCGAAGTACTATATGTTCTTCACACATATTGTGCACATTCTTTATTAATTATTGTCGGGATACCACATGACATAGATTCATAGTAGTGAATCTATACCTGCACTTAAATGGGAAAGGATTTTGGGCACATACAAAGGATTATGGACATATATGAGTACTAACTTATAGGTTACTAAGGTAGTTGCAAATAGAGAGGTGGGAAATCAAGTTAGGGAGAGTACATTGGAGATGGTCACAAAAAATAATTTTTGGAAATATAATTGTAGTTGTGGTATATTAATTTCAAAATAGTATGTCGTTATTTTTCGGAGGAGAAAATAAATAATATAAGGTAACAAAAATAATTTAAATATAAAAATATGGTCATGTTCATATATGGTAAAAATTAGTTTTGATAGGTGCCTTGCCAATAACCAAATGACTTGAATGTTTTCCAATCATGCTGTTCACTTTGGGCCTCAAAGAGTCTCTGACCACACTTTCATTCACTTGAGGCATTGCACTGAATTTGTCAAGCCTAAAAAGCCCTTTAGATTTAACAACTTTCTTGCTAGACATGAGGGCTTCCTCCATTTGATTAAAGCTGCTTGGAATTGTCAAGTTAGGGGTACTAAAATGTTTTCAGTGATACAGATGTTTAAAATTATCAAAGAGGTTCTAAAGAAGCTTAATCATGAACATTATAGTAATCTCTCTAAAGTGGTGACATAAGCTAGATGAAATCTCATTAATGTGCAGACTCTCATTGACTTTGATCCTCTTCATGCTGATCTGGATGTCCAAGGAGATTCTTGCCTGAGAAGGTTCAACCTTTTTGCTCATGCTGAAGAATGCACCTTGAGACAACAATCTAGGATCAAGGGGCTAAAGTTAGGAGATCAGAACACTTCCTACTTCCACAAGATTGTAAACCAAAGTAGATCTTTTAATAGAATTTCTTCCCTAACCAATAGTGATGGAAACCTTACCAAAGAGCACAACTATTGATTACTTCAATGTGTTGTTTGCTAGAAATCACTCAAATATCCAGATTCCTAATTTGAGCCAATTCATCAAAACCAGTATCACTCCTAACCAAAGAGATTGGATGGTCAGACCTGTGTCTAGAATGAAAGCAACTTTATTTTCCACCACATGAAAGATGATATTAGCCCAGGCCCTGATGGGCTCAACACTGTTTTCTTTAAGGCTGTTTGACCTGTCATTGGCACTGATGTTTCTTCTAATGCTATTATCAATTTCTTTGAAACATGCCAGATGTTGAAAGAGGTTAATGACACTTCCCACCCTCTCATTCCAAAAGTTGACAAACCGCCAAAATTGAGGAGTACATGCCCATAGCTGTTTGCAATGTTATTTACAAGTGCATAGCTAAGCTTCTTGCCAACAGACTGAAACCTGCCCTTGATTCTTACATTAGTTCCAATCAGTCTGCCTTCATTTCTGGAAGAAGCACTGCTGACAACATTCTTCTGGCTTAAGAAGTCATGATTCATTATCACAAAGACAAACATCCAGCTAGATTTGCTCTGAAAATAGACCTCAGAAAAGTCTTTGACACCATATCTTGGGAATTTCTTAAATCAACCCTCAAATGCTTTGGTGTCCCTGAGAGGGTGCTTAACCTGATCATGGTGTGCATCAAGACCCTTATGTTCTCTATCAACATTAATGGAAGCATTGATGGATATTTTGGAAGTGAAAAAGGAATCAGACAAGGCGATCATTTGTCCCCTTATCTCTTTGTTATAGACATGGAGATTCATTCTGGTATGTTGAATGATTTGGAGTTTGAGGAAGGCTTCAAATACCATTGAAGATGTAGGAACTCCAAGATCAACCATCTCTTATTTATAGATGACTTGTTGGTCTTCTGTAATGATGAACTTGCTTCCATTGATGCTGTCACGAGAAAGATTAACTTCTGTTCCAGTTTCTCTGTCCTCTCTCCCAATAATTCTAAATGGGCCCAACATACTATTATAAAGAATAAATGTTTTTGGCTTCTCAAGTATTCTTACAACAGATCTTGGACATGGAACATTCTTTATCAATGATTGTTGACACCCATTTTGGCAAGTAAAGTGGCAAGGAGTTAGGATGGAATTGGGCCAAAGAATGAGTTTGGCAGGGGCAAAGTTTCAGGCCTAGTCTTGGGCCGAAACTAAAGAGAGAAGAAGGTAAGGACTTAAGTTGATTAATTGGGCTTGAAATAAATGTTCAATTATTGCATCAATTAAGGATAAAAGAAAGAAGTGTTTTGGGTAAGGAAGTGATGCAATATGAGCAGAAAAGTTATGCACGGAATATTCACAAAACTAGTACTATTTAAATATGAAGATAAGGAAGAGAAGTTGTATTCAAAGCATATCCAAAAATCAAGGAAGGAGAATTCAAATGGCAAAGGATAAAGCAAAAGAGTTTTGGTTCAAAATTAAATCAAAGATAAGAAGTTGTTAAATACACTTATGGCTCATCTACATTAATTTGATGAATGAAGATTGTGGCTGGAAGAGGGACTCTAGTGCAAAGAGATATGCTTGAAGGGATATGTTTGAAGATATAGATAAGGATGAAGTGGTTATATCAACAAAATAAGTTTATTTAAGTTTAAATTTAAATTAGATAAGTTTGTTATTTGTAAACAAACTTTTAGAAAGTTGTTATCATTTATTAGTATAAATAAAGACCTACATGCAAATTTGCAAAGGTCTCACACCAATCACATAATTCAAGTACTACACTTGTCATTTTATTTTCAAATTCTCGTTATTATTTTTCTTGTCAAGTCTTTAATTTCCAAGTCTTGTTTATTTACTTTTCAGTCAAATTGATTCTTTTCCAATCATTGTTTTCTTGCAAAATTGTTAATTTAAATTATTTCAATTCCAAAGTTCTTTTAATTCAAGCACCATTTTAATTTCTTCATTGCAATTTCAATTACACAATTCATTTCAATTCAAGTTTAATTTAAAAGCTTTCTTTTAAATTCAAGTCATTCATTAAAGTTACTATTTTTGTGCACGATACATTCATCATCTTTCATCCAAACATGTCGATTGTTTGTATGGAATTTATGATTTTCAATGTTACATTCCCAACTGTTGAAAGTCCTCTTAATTGAGGCACAGAAAAGAACTCAAAGTAGGAGTTTCATGTTCTCCCTCATACGCATCGCCTGAGAAGTCGAATCCAAGGAGACTATCTTTGTTTTCTGACTAACTTTTGGAGCCTAGGTCAAGGTTCCTGGCATGCCCGCGCAAATCGACATAATCGGCTGACCTAGCCTATTTTGGAGGAAACAATGATGCTTGGATCTTTGATAAACCCTTAGTAGAGATTTTTTGTGAAGATTTGATTTCTGTCTCTGGTCTAGGCAAAAATGTTAGAGTTGCCTCCTTTCAAAATGGGAATGCCTGGACATGGCCTAGATCAGTTGTAATCTCTGACCTACTTTTCGCCACAACTGCTCTTCCTCTTCCCTCCAATGAGGTTGATAAGATCTTATGGCTTTACAAAGATAGGTTTTCTATCACCACGGGCTAGTCTTATTTGGTTCAAGGATGCCAGTCCAAGACACTCCTTCATTCTATGGATCTATTTGCATAATAGATCCATCACTCAGGACATGCTCCAGCAAATGAGACTTACCAATTAAAACTGTTGTGTCTTTTGCTCCAACTTTGAATCCACCAAGCATTTATTTTTTAATTATCCTTTCACCCATAAAGGATGGAATCTCATTAACCTTAGGGGAAATCTTCAATGCCCTTTCCATCTTTGGGAAGACATCATCCCTTGGTTTTCAGCTCTGAAGGACAAAGACCTTACCTCTTTGTAGAGGAAATGGTGCCTTAGTGTTGTTGTGTATATTTTCTGAATGGAGAGAAACAAAAGGTACTACAAGGACTGATAACCAAGTTTTAATGAAGTTATTACCACTGTCAAGATGAAAGCTATGTTGCTTCACAAGGTTAAAACTTCTTATCAGAATCTAAGAATGGCTCAGACATGGAACCTTCCTAATTCCATCTTTGATCATGCTAATGCTTATTCCAATGGTCTTCTTTAAGAGTGTTTTGGGTTGTTTATGCCCCTTAGTGTATCTTAGTTGTTGGTTCTCTTTGTTTGTTGAGAACTCCTTTTTTTCTAGAGTTTTTGCGCCAAATTTTACCTAGTATAGGTTATGGCTTCCTTTCTGGCTCACCAGTAGTCATCTTAACTTCCCATGGCTTTTGTACTTATGGTGGTTATGGGGTTTCTCCTTGGAATTTTTCCCTAAGCTCTACCCTTTGTAAGCCCTGGTTCCTCTTGTTCTAATATATGTTGATTATTCAAAAAAAAAAGTTGTGTTTGAAGAAAAAGAATGCAAAATATTAGAATGAAACCAAAATAAGGAAAGGAACAAATAAAAATATAAGAAGAATATGAGATATTTATAAACAGAAGAAACTTAAGGGGACATTTTAAATATATTATAGGTATAAAAGTAGAAAAGAGGAAACAAAACAATACAACCGTAAATGGAATAGTAAAAGAATAAGTAGAAAAGGATTGATAGTTATTATTAAGGACAATACTTAGGTCATGCCTCATGAGGATCAAGTTCATCCTCCCTGATGATGTGGTCCAATATAAATTGAACACGTGGATAAAATCTTTTTTAAAGAGAAATTGAACATAAAATATATAAATACAAAAATTAAGGTCAATTTCTTTTGAAAAATATTTTGTCCATGTGTCTGTAATAATCAGAAATTACATGGCCCAATATAAATGGGCCGCATGACTGATGGGCCGAAGGACTGATGGGCCGTGGGTATAATGGCCCCATGAAAGTTTATAGAAAGTGAGTGATCCACAAGTCAAGGATTTGCCCTAATTATGGATAATAGAGTCCAACAAGGAATAGAGTTTATCAAATCCCATGACTTAAGGGATTGATAAACTTGGGTAAATGGGCTTGACCCATTTATCCAATTTATGTATAAATACAGGGTTAAAGGATGAATAAAGGGATTCAATTTTTAACCTATTTCATTGTGTATTTTTCTGCATATACACAATTGGCGCCGTCTGTGGGAAACACTTTTATTGAAATCTTTCTTTTCAATAGCTTCCCATTCTCTACGATGAGTTTAGACTTACACCATCCATGGTAGTTATCACCCGTTCGCAGCAATCCGAGTTACTTTCGAATGGAGGCCAACCTTCACAAACCGAAGATCCGATCAGGCGAGCCTTGGAGGATAGAATCGCCGAATTGGAGAGGCAGAACGCCGAGTTGGTGGCTAAACTGGCCCTGCTGCAAAACCCTCGAGAAACCCTGAATGATAAACAATCCAACCATCAGAAGTGGTCCACAGGCCACCAATCAAAAAGGGACAACCACCACACAAAATCTAATAACGATCGAGAGGAACACACAGAATCATTCCTGCAAGTGCTCGGGATGCACAATCCTTAGGAGACTCTGACCATAAAAAAGTTGGAGGAGATTCTGATCAGATTCCAAAGGGAGGTGCATAAAGATCTGAAGATTCAGACCCCATACGATCTGGCTTTTGAGGCATCCATCAACGCCGTGCATACTCCATTCACGTTGGCAATCACTAGTGTGCCCTACCCAGAGAGGTTCAGGTTACCAAAATTTACCCTGTTTGACGGCACAAAAGACCCGACAGAACACATCTACCATGTCCATACAAAAATGAATGTCTACAATGAGAATGAAGCCTTACTCTGCAAAGTCTTTCCCACTAGCTTGACTGAAGCAACCCTGCTATGGTTCAGGAAGCAACCACCCCGATCCATTGGAAGCTGGCTCAGACTTTGTGAATTGTTCATTGCCCAGTACTTCGGCAATAAAAGACAAAGAAAGACCATCTCCAGTCTATTTACCATGATCCAAGAAAAAAGTGAATCCCTGAAAAGCTTTCTCTCGCGATTCAATGTGGAGATGTCTTCAATTGACAATTGCGATCAACACTTAGCCGTTGAGGCTTTCAGAATGGCCTTGATCCCTGGAACAAAGTTCCATCAGTCTTTGGTTAAAAGCCTACCTGCAGACATCGGGGAACTCAATTCCAGGGCATAAGGGCACCTCCGGATAGAAGAGGAACTTGCCATACGCCAAAGAAGGACAACCTTTGCAAGCGTAGAGGCAAGAGTATCCGAACCAAAAGTTAAGGATCGGGTAACCCATCGGAAATGGCCAGGCGCTCCTCCTGCACCCTCCCCAGTCCCAGAGAAACGTCAGAGATTCGAAGACAATATTACTCCATTAAAGGTTACCCTGACCAAACTGTATCAGGAGACTAAGGGTAAAGGAATCTTTCGGTCACCACCACCCATCAGACAACCAATGGACCAGAGAGACATGTCAAGACATTGTGCCTTCCATGGCGAGTACGGGCACCATGCCAACAAGTGCAGAAGCCTTAGGAGGCAAGTAGAAGCCATGATAACAAAAGGGGAATTGATGGAGTACGTTGCCAAGGAGGGCACCCGACCAGATCAAACATCACACATGCTCACCAAGGGAACAGTGGGACAACCCATAAGAGTCATTCACATGGTTCATAGTGGACCAAGTCGGTCAGAAGCGGAGGAAACCCGTAGATCCCAGATGTGTCAACCCCAGAAACTGCGAAAGGTTGGGGAAATCACCGAGTTTCGAAACCCGAAAGAGGATGCACGGATAATGTTTTCTTCTGTAGACATGCGGAACATTCAATCACCACATGAAGATCCCTTGGTTATCTCCCTCATGGTCTCAAACTGCTTGATCAAGAGGGTAATGATTGACCCAAGAAGCAGCGTCAACATCATCACCAAGTGGGCCTTTGAGAAGTTAGAGATCAACCCTCAGGAAATAGTCCCTTCCAGAAGCCTGATAGCTGGATTTGATGGCAGAATAGTGGAGCCAATGGGAGAGATCCAATTGCCAGTGACAGCGGCAAGGCGCACGCTTAGAGAAACTTTTGTGGTGGTGGATGTCAAACCTCATATAATCTCCTTATAGGCAGGGGTTGGATCTATCGGATGCACGAAGTTCCTTAAACCATGCATCAAGTCATGCGGTGCATCGATCCAAACGGAATTGATGTGATTGACATCAGGGGAGATCAGATAGCAGCCAAAGAATGTTACGCCGTCACCTTGAAAGGTCTGAGGAAAAGGACAGAACCAAAACAGAATCATGATCCAAGGCGGTACCCGAAGATCAATAGCAATTACAGGAGGAGGGTGCGGGGTCATCGATAACAGCTGAACATTTGCTAGAAGTTCAGATTTACCCCGATCATCCTGAAAGATTGACTTATATTGGTTCTGGCCTCAATGCACAAGAAAAGAAAGAAATGAAGGCCCTCCTACGCTCCAATGCTGACGTATTTGCCTGGGGCCATATGGATATGTCCGACATTGATCCATCAATAGCCCAACATTCCTTCAACGTGGATCCCAGCGCAAAACCCGTCAGACAGAAATAAAGGAAAATGGGGGCTCATCAAAACCAGATCATAGCTGAAGAGGTTGATCGACTTCTCCAAACATGATTCAGTAAGGAGGTACAATATCCTTCATGGCTGGCAAACGTTGTTGTGGTTCCGAAGAAGAATGGGAAATGGTGGGTGGGTGTGGACTTCACTGATCTAAACAGAGCATGCCCGAAGGATTGTTTTCCCTTACCAAAGATCAATTAGATGGTAGATGCCACCGCAGGATTCGAGCGCTTGAGTTTTTTGGATGCATACTCTGGGTATAACCAGATACGAATGAACCCAGATGACGAGGAAAAGATCGCATTCATTACTGAATCAGGTACATATTATTACACAGTTATGCCTTTCAGACTAAAAAATGTAGGTGCAACCTTTCAGAGGTTGGTCAACAAGGTTTTCCAGGGCATGATGGGATTTACCATAGAAGCCTACATTGATGACACGGTGGTCAAAAGCAAGGCGAAAAGTGGCCACCTGACCGATCTATAGCAGGTATTCGACACCCTCAGAAAGTACAAGATGAAACTTAACCCATGCAAATGTTCTTTCGGAGTATCCTCGGGCCAATTCTTGGGACACATAGTTGATCGGACGAGAATACAAGCAAGCCCAGCACAGGTCAAAGCCCTCATGGAGTCAGCAGAGCCAAAGTCCCGGAAGGAGATCCAAGTACTGACCGAAAGAGTAGCAGCCCTCAGCCGTTTCATCTCTCGCTTAACTGATCGGTGTCGGCTATTCTTTCATGCTATAAAGGCGGAAAAAGGAGAGTTCTGGGGGCCGGAGCAATCAGAAGCCCTGAAAAAACTTAAAAGCTACATGGCAAAGCCTCTCATACTGGCAACCCCAGAAGCAGACGAGCCGTTACACTTATATCTAGCCATATCTGCAACATCTACCAGCGCCGCTCTGGTCAAGGAGGGCAAGGGGTACTAGATACCAGTCTTCTACACCAGCAAAGCTCTTGTTGATGCAGAAATCCGTTATTCGAAGCAAGAAAAACTGGTACTATCACTGATCAATGCAAAATGACGTCTTTGGCATTATTTTGAAGCACATCCGATCGTAGTTCCAACTGCAACCCCAATCAGATCCATAATGGCGAAACCTGAGTTATCAGGGATAGTATCCAAATGGGCAATAGAACTCGGGATTTTTGACATAACCTATGTCCCCCGAGCTGCCATCAAAGGACAAGTTGTAGTTGACTTTCTGTTGGAAACAGAAACTACAGACTCTTTAGAAGAAAATGAACCTGGATTATGGGTTGTGTTCATAGAAGAATCATCAAATGTTAACAGAGCAGGGATTGGTGTAGAGCTCGTGACACCAGATGGCACTAAATTTTAGCAGTCCGTTTGATTGGAGTTTCCTGCCTCCAATAACGAAGCTGAGTATGAGGCCATTCTAGCAGGGATTCGGTTGGCCCGAAGCCTTCAAGTACAGAAAACAGAGATACAAAGTGATTCCCAGTTGGTCGTACGATAGTTAAATGGGGAGTATGAAACCCGAGAGCCTAAAATGGAGGCATACAGGAATTTGGTACTAAAAGAGGCCGAGGAATTCCAACAGTTAACCTTTGAATAGATCCCCAGAGGGGATAATGTCATGGCAGATCGTCTGGCTAACCAGGCCTCCGCAGCAGGGGAAAGTATGACTCGAATAACACCAGTGGACTTTATCGTCCGATCAAGCTTGGAGCCCTCCGAAGATGTGATGGTCATTCCTTGGGAGCTAAGCTGGATGGACCCCATAACAGACTATTTGAGGACCGGTGCGTTACCTGAGTCAAAGCCAGAGGCCCAAAAGATAAGAATGAAAGCTGCAAAATATGCTCTATACAACGTCTAACTATACCGCAAGTCTTTCTCCGGGCCATATTTTAGATAGCTCACACCCTCCGAAGCTTCTGCGGTCATGGAAGAGATATATGCTGGATCACGTGACAATCATTTCGGAGGAAGGTCTTTAGCCCATAAAGTTCTCACCCAGGGATACTTCTGGCCTTATCTGTTAAGGGACGCCGAGGTCTACACCCGACACTGCAAAAAGTGCCAATTTCATGGAGATGCCATTCATCCACCTTCGGAATTACTGAACCCAACAATTATCCCTCACCCTTTTGCCCGATGGGGTATGGATATTGTGGGTCCTCTCCCGCAAGCTATACGATCTACCACACATGTTCTTCTGGCTATGGATTACTTTACCAAGTGGGTGAAAGCTGAGGCATACTCTACTATCAAAAGTAGCCATCTTATAAAGTTCATCTGGAGTCATATCATTTGTAGATTCGGTCTACCCCGAACTATAATGATGGACAATGACACCAATTTGGATAACAGGAAAGTTCAAGCGTTCCTGACAAAGCATGAGATCAATCAGAACACTTCTTACGTTGGCTATCCACAGGAAAATGGACAGGCTGAAAGGACAAACAAAACAATTTTTGATACACTCAGGAAAAAGCTTGAAGAGGCAAAATGAGCTTGGTTGGAGAAATTGCCCAAGGTCTTATGGTCCTATCGGACTACTCCAAGACAACCAACAGGAGAGACCCCTTTCGCCATGGCCTATGGTGCTGAAGCCGTTATCCCGACCGAATTGAGAGTACCTATTTTAAGAAGTAAGCCTGGGAAGAAGGTCCAAACAATCAACACCTAGCCCAACTCCATTCCATCATAACACCGTTAGTTAAAATTAGGATAATTTGTACTTAGATCCCCTGAGGTTTCGGTCAATTGCACTCGCCCCCTGAGATTTCATTTTTTTTGCAATAACACTCCCTGAAGGGGTGAAGACCCCATGAAATGACTCTTGTACCCTTGCTTTAGTGTAAAAGATATGTTGGCTAAATTAATGGACCAAACAACCCTTGTGTCTTAAGTTCAATTTGAAAAACTTTTCAAATATTTTGGATACAATGATTTTTGAAATATTATCACATTTCTTTTAATTATTTTTCTTAAATTATCATTTTTGTAATAAGGCCCCAAAAGTTATCGTTTTTAATTTTTCCCTCAAACTAATAATGTGACCTTTTACATTAAATAATAATAATACACTTTATTTATGATTATATATATATATTTTTTGTATTTTAGAAGGTGATACATGTATAAAATTAATTTAATATTTAATATTATTTTTTGTTTATAATTTATTATTCTTTGTGTAAAATTAATTTAAGCCCTTACACTGTAAAATAATAACAAACTTTACTTATTGTAATTTTTTATATTTTTTTATAAAAATATGACAAATGGTTTATTATTTATTAAATTTTTGTAAAGTTAATTTAAGCCCTTACACTTTAAATAATGACAATTTTTACTTATTATAATTTTTTATATTATAAAAGGTGATAATGAATAGAAATATTAGACAGTCCTTGTGTTTTTATTAGTATATAAATATATAGATAGATAAATATATACATATTTTTTTATTTGAAGTTATATTATTTTTCCTTGCCGAAATATATTTGTCTTATATCTTTACTCTATATCTTATGAAATATCCATTAGAGTTACATTTCAATTAATGTATATTAATTAAATAATATTTTTTTAAAAAATATGAAAATATTTATATCCCTTATCTTATATCTTTACTCTATATCTTTTGAAATATTCATTAGAGTTACTCTTCAAGTAATGCATATTAATTAATTATTTTTTTTTTAAAAAAGTATTGAAATATTTTCAACTCATTTTCTTTTACTCTATATCGTTTTGACATACTCCATAGAGTTGCACTTCAATTAATACATATTAATTCATTAATTTTTATTTTGAAAAAAATGTTTGAAAATATTCTCAACCCCTCACATTTTAGAATAGTTGTTATAGATATATATACATTATAGGGTTTCATCTTGGGCATGGAGGCAATTTCACCACCTAAATATTTGTCTCATGAAATAAGGGAGACAACACAAGGGCATTGCGGTCATTTCTCCCCTTCAGGGGTGTCATTGCAAGGAAAATGAAATCTCAGGGGGCGAGTGCAATTGATCGAAACCTCAGGAGATCTGAGTGCAAATTACCCTAATTGTAACTAACACGGTTATGACGGGAGGGAGTGAATTGTAATAATTGTGATAGTTTGGGGGTTTTACAGTCAAAAATATAATTCAGGGGGTTAGTTGAGAGAGAGAAGAAAGAAGAGGGGAATTTAATGCACTTAACCCATTAATTAATTATATCTTTGTTTTAGTATTACCGCAATTCTTACTTACCAAAAAATACCACTCATATCTTTTTTTTTTTTCTTTTTCTTTTTCTATATTTGCAGTCGGGTATTTATCGGACCATATATATTTACGGATGTTTAACATTTCTCAAAAAATATATATATAATGGAGCAATGACAATTGTCTCTAATGTTACAATGATTATAGCAAAAAAAAAAAGAAGTAACTTTTAATAGAACAATAACTTTTTAATTATTATTCTTATATACAGAATCCTTGTTAAGCTCTATTTGTTAAATTTCTGTTGTCTTCTTTTGTTACAGAAATGTTCTATTACATTATAGGGTTAGACATTAATTGGTTTATTTGTAAAAGAACTAAGGCTATATTTGGCTGTGCCACTTTGGAATTGTATTGATATTACATTCAAATTGTAATCTCATGGTATTTCAATTCCATTAATACAACTCCAAATTTAAATTGGAATTTAAATTCCAATTTGAATGTTGAAGATCTTAAATTTGGAATTTATTTAAACATAATAGATAAATATATATCTATACTACTATTAAAAGTGTGAATAATTTTGGTATTTATACTTAGAATTTTATATGTAATTTTTTAACTTATAAATCCAATTCTACTTAAATTAGGAATAGAATATTTAATTATACTTGAATTTTATGACTCTAATTCAAGTAAAATAAGGAAACCTAATTCATTAGATTAAGACTCAAATAGGAGTCCTACAAACTTCTATGTATTAGGTAGAATAAGGAAACCTAAAATACAATTTAATTTTGATTGTATTAAATTATATTAGATATATAAATTAAAAATTAATTATGACAAGGGAGGAATAAATAGTTAGTGACATCTTTATACTAAACTTTGAGTTTCTTTATAATGTATAGTTTTAATAAATATTTTACTTGCGATTTTAGTTCTATAATTTTTAATCCAAGCACAAGCGAAAACATACAAATTTACAAATCCAATTTGTAAATTTACAAAACATAATGACACTCTTTTCTATTTATGAATTATGAGCAAAGTGAATGACAGTAAATAGTCTAAGCACATCATAAATACATTATACTAAAAAGAGATGCAAGACATCCTCGAAAAAAATTATTTTGAAATCTCTTATCTGTGTATTTAACATTATAAGTACCACAACTTTCATAGGGAAATAATATAATAATAACCTAAAAGATGAAAACAAATGGAAAAAAATTAAATAAAATAGGGTTAACTTCATTTACACCCCCTCAAGTTTGCTTTTACTTCAATCATACCCCTCCAAGTTTGAGAATCTTCAATCATACCCCTTATTTTTCGAAACAATCATCATTTACACTCCCTCAAGCAAGACATTATCCTGAAAATTTATTTTAATACTTAAATTACCCTCAATGTTATCCAAGTTGTGTTTGAAAACAATGATTGAGTTTTTTTTTTTTTATCAATTTGACCCCTCATTTTATAACTTGCCCAAATATTCTTTATTTTAATTTTTATCAAATAGACCCCTCAAATCATTGATAAAAAATAAAAAATAAAAAAATATAACTTTCTTATTTATTATGTTCAATAAGGTTATATATAACTTACATACATATAAATAGGATTAAAAATAAAAAAGATATATAATCTTTTTTATTTTTTTCTTTTCTTTTTCGTAGTGGCTAAGAAGGTTATATCACTTATATACATATATATAGGATTAATTGTTTTTTTCGGAATACAATTTCAATAATATTATAGACTACTTATATACAAATATATATGAAAATTTATTTTATTGATAGAGAAGATTAAAAAATTTGAAAAGTTTGAAACATTGATTAGGGTTAGGGTTGAGGAAGATGAGATGGTTGGGTGGTTGTTTGGATATGAGGATAAAATTATTTGGAATGAGATTTAATTGGACATATGACTTGGATTATCTTGGAATTAAACTAATTTAAGGTTGTTTTTCTTAAGGGCATTTAAGACATTTCATACAAAAATTTTACTGAGAGGGGGTGTGATTGAAGATTCCCAAACTTAGGGGTGTGATTAAAGTAAAATCAAACCTGAGAGGATGTAAATGAAATTAACCCAATAAAATAAGCTTGCTAAATCTTTAGAAGTTTTAAAACAGAATCGTGGATGGTCCTGTATATATTGCTCAATCCGATTCAATAACCTTTGCTTGAATATGTTCATACCATATATTTGATAGTTGCCATTATATTATAATAAACAAACAGACAAAAAAAACTCCATTACCAAACCTTAAACGAAAAATATTAGCTTTTAGAGAATAACTTTCTTTAATAAAAAAAAGTATGAGTTCATATCTTACCATTCACGAGAAGTTAAAGAGTTCAGAAGAATGTGTAGACTTAGAACAAATTCCAAATTCAAAAAAAAAATATAAGAATTGTCCAAATTCTCTTTAGCCACTAGTAAGACTATATTTATCTCTTTCTCTATGTTGCCAATACTATCTTCATGAGATAGCGAGTGGCTGCACATGCAGAGAAAGAGAGACAAAGTTTTTGCAACTGGTTAATTGAGTTTAGATCAAAATTACATGTAACATAATAAGAAATAATATTGATAGAACAAGAAATAAATTATATGGAACAAATAAAAATTGAAATAAAAAGTCAAAGAAACTTAATAATCAAGAAAAGCTAGAATGATGATACTAGCTATTGTTGAAGGAGTCTTACATATAATGCTTTAATTGTACTTACTATATACGCATATATGATATGACTCATATGATTGTATTTGTGAGTTTGGACTCTGGAAAGAGAGGTGAGAAGAGAGAAAAGGAATGCTTAAGACTCAGTAGGGAAACACTTGATGCGTTCAATTAGAGACAGTGCATGGTATATATATATATATATATTTCTACATACAATACTTGGGTCCTTTCCGGAAGGATGAATAGGGATGGCAAAAATACCTGCCCCCGCTTAGATTAAAACAGGTTTGGGGGGCCGATTACATAAATGAGGACGGGTATAGGGGTAGCAAAAATTCCCCCACCGAGTTTGGGAGCGGATATGGGGAGCCCCACCCCGCAATAATGCCCTAACCCAGTTAATAATTTCCTAAAATACCCTTATATATGTGTTATATTACACAACAGCCCCATATATAAATACTCACATTCATTAACAGAAACCCTAATATAGTCACAGACACCCCACTGCCGCTCCCCGCCTTGCATGTGACACCAAGTCACTTATCTCTCTCCCATTTTCAACCTTTTCAGTACTCTTGTTTCTTTCTATTATTTTGTACTTGATCTTTCTTTGGATTCTTTTTAGGTGAGTTGTGTCTCTATCTTCAATAAACAACTTTTGGGGCTTTTGTTGTTCTTTCTGAATTGAAGTCTTGCAGATGGTGGAGTTTTTTGTTCCTACTAGTTTTGTGGTCCAATTACTGATCTTGGCCTTCAGGTGAAAGGAATTGGGTTTTATTGGTGTTTAGGAATTGGGTTTTCAGTTTTGTAATTTTCTCAGCAATATCTCACAAAGGGTGCTCAAGAATCATTAACATCTGTAGTATTTTTAAAAAATAAAATAAAATAAACAAATGTAACAAGGGCGCGGGGCGGGGCAAGGGAAATCGGGGGAGGGCACAGGGACGGGGATGGGGCGAAAGTAAAAAATAAATAAATGGGACGGGGCGGTTATGATGCCCCAAAATTAAACGGGGGTCGGGGATAGGGAAGGTGATCCCCGTCCCATTGCCATTCCTAAGGATGAAGTTGGTCCTTTCTTCTTACTTCGCCGATGGGTTGTTAGCGTATCAAAACCTCAAAAAGCATGTAAGTCACAACCTTTTCTGAGTTCGGGACCATTTACGGGTTTAGGGTCATAATGGTTATTTTTAAAGGTCACTTTATTAAAAGTCGGATCGGAATTTTGACTTCAACATTTACTTTGAAACGACTAATACATTTAGTCTTGACCTAATTGAAATTCCGTTCCCCTTACCTCAAAACTTTATGTCTAAAAAGCGTGTTTCTGTAAATTCGAAAATCATGTGCATAATTTCGTTTCTAGTTGGGATTGACCATCCGATCATTTGTAATTCAACCAATGAATTTTTGATGGTCGAGTGGGCTCGGGCCGTCCGGTCCCGTACTGAGGTCCACATGTGCATTTTAACTCTCCATGACCACATTTTGAAAATAATTTTTTTTATATTCTTTTAAAGAATATTTTTCTGTGAATTTTGGTACCACTTATGCATTAAACAGTCAAAGATTTGAACAAAAAAATCAAAATTGTTCCGCTTCCCGTGAGCATTAAATAGTGTTGTCAAAGGAATTGGGTTTCCTCGTTTATTAGATGAGGACAACTTTTTTTACACACAAAAACTACTCTCCTCATCTAGTAAATGAGGAAAATCTTTTCATTCTCTCAAACTGCAGTACTCCTCGTAAGGTAAACGAGGAAAAACTTTTCATTCTCTCAAAAACTGCACTCCTCATCAGGTAAATGAGGACAAGCCAAAAGGAGGAGAGAGATAAACACAAGGAGGGGCCAAAATCCTAATCCCCTAGGGTATATGAGGCCAAGGGCCTTGTTTGGGCGTGTCTGTGTTCATGTGTGTTATCATTTTAGCTATCTATACATACCTAGCTAACTCCACTTGTTCAAGACCTTCGCTCCTAGCAATTTCTTCACTCAAAAACCTAATAACACCGTTTATATACATACCTAGCTCTCTCTAGAATTTTCTAACCTACCAAACACTCCTTAGTGATTCTTGAGCTAGAAATTTTATAATTGACACATTTTTGTTATCCATAGTTCTCAACATTCCCAAGCTCAAATTGAGCCCTCTTTTTTTTTTTTTTTTTTTTTGTTGGAATCCTCTCTTCTCCAGTTTTCACCCCGTAGTTTTTTTTTCCTCAAAATTCCTCACCAATCTCTCTCAAAAGCTCCATGAACACCCCGCTACAGTGCAATTTTTGTCCAAAACATCACTCCAGGCAGCTCTGATTCAACAAATCGTAGCTCACAAACTAGAAAAATTTAGAGGTCGAACCAAATATTACCTTTGATGAGCTTTTCAAGACCTACCACTTGAAAAATTATTAGAAAATAATGAGCTACTTAAGAGGGCCAAAAAAATTGCTAAACAGAACTTTACTAATCTGGAATCTTCTTCTCCTTGATACTTGAGTTTACTCCTTTCAAGAGGTAAGTCCCTAACCTCTATTTTTGCATTTTCACCTTCTATATATCCAACTTCTTTATGACATCATTTAGAGGACATTAGTCATATTTCAAGCATATTTATATTTATGCACATTTATTGTTCAATAATAGTTGATATATTGTTGTTAATGGTGATAAATATTGATGTTTGTGGAAATCCGAATAACATCTATGATTTCTAGGGATTAGTTCGGATTCTATATCTCATATTTTGCTAAGTATTTAATTTTAGAATAGGAGGGGATGATGAAAATCTGTTTCCGGATAGGAGCCGAATGTCGTACATTTTAGGCCCCTAATTAGTCAATGTTAGTTTACATATATTATTATCTTGGTGCTTTTATCCGATTTGCATGTTTTGAGACGTTTCAGATTCAGGTTATGTAAAATGAGTTAATTTCGGTGAAAAAACCGGAATAACGACTCTAGGTTGTTCAAGAATCGAAACCGAGGACAAATGAACCATAATAGACAAAAAATGAGTTAAAGATGCAATACAAGTGAAATGGTTAAAGATGCAATACAATACAAGCGAAGGAAACGAAGCAAAAATGTCAAAACAAACAAGGCCCAATTTTTAGGGTTACCGAGAACTCGAGGGTACTTTCGAGAGCTTGGTAATGCCATTTCCAGGGCCTTGGAAGAGACAATGGCGGAGCATTCCAGTAGGTTTGGGGAGCCACTCAGTGCCATCCACCGCCAGTCAAAACAACTCCAAATTGAGTGATTCAAAAGTCTAAACTCATCCTCATGAAGTAAGCTTTCCAATGCATTCTGAATCATGCAAAAAATGCACTCATAGCTCAAGATATGATCAAAACAGTGCAACATAGACGAAGCTGATTTAGGGGTTATGAGAACTTGAGATTTTTATGAGAACTTGAGAGTTCTATGTGAGAACTCCAAATATTTCCAGAGAATTCGACCCTGACAGACTTCAACTTCATATGTGGACCTCGTTTCGGCCCCGTTTGAATTATTTTGCACTCCAAGACACCTTGGGACGTATTTTAGGCATATTATGGTCAAATTTCATTTCATTTCTCATTAATTCATACAAGGAAATGATTTACTTGAGGACAAAGCAATCCCGGTGCAACTAGGATTCAAGCTCAGAACTAGGGGTCTTCTACCATTGGTCCTGGACTAAGAGGTCTTGAAATCTCTAGTCCTTTCCCAATAGTTTCATTGGTGAGTTTTTCCAGAGAGCTTGTTCCCGAGAAGAGGCCAAGAGAAGAAAAATGAAGAGGAATTCTACATCAATGATGCGAATCTCTTCAACCACGAACAACTAAAGCGGTATCTAGGGTTTTGTTAATCTAGATTTATTTACTTTGATTCTAAGAGGGGAAACTGAAGATCGCATATGTGATGATTGTGTAGATTAATGAACGAAGTATAGTTTTATATGAGATTCTGTATTTATTCTATAGTCTTAGATTGAATGAATGTTTTATCTTGCTCAATCATGTTTTCTCATAAGGGCTAGAACTTTGATGTTTAAATTATGGTTTTCTACACAATGGTGGTTAATTAACATGAAATCTAGGTTTGGACAGGCAATGCTTAGGAGAGGTGACATTGACATGCTTTAGTTTAATTTATTACACTGTAGGAGTAGTTTAGAGTAAAGTAACATGCATGCACAAGTCACACTCATTCTGAAGATGGGTTGTAGCCGAGTCGGATGAATTATTTATATTTTGGGATTAGGATTTGCTTGTAGCAGTTCTAATCTGATTCATATATGATGTATCGCCCTTTTACAATTGAATGAATGAATATCTATATATTATGCGGCTAGTGGTAGAGTTAAAAATACCCTAAAATTTATCTATACTATTTCTATCTCAATCTATCTTTATTTGCTTTATTTAATTTAGTTATTTATTTTATAATCAAAACCTAAGTCAAACTATTTTGGTAATTCAAGAGTATTACTTTGCTAGAGTTTAGAATACTACTTAGTCCCGTGAATTCGATAACCCTGTCTCAAACCATACTATTCTACAATACGATTCGTGCACTTGTGATATGTAAAACTATGTCAATATCTAGGTCTTATTCTTAATCATTATTTTAGGCGACCTAGTAAGCCGATCATTTCCTAATCTCTCAACTTTATTTTTCCTAGATTAGTTGAGAGATTTTATCCTTCTTTATTTGTTGTATCCCCTTTTTATAGGCAGATTAGTTTATGCATTTACCTATAAATTGCTATGTGATTTCTTGTTTCTTTCAAGCAATAAGAATAGTTTCAATCAATATATTTCAACATGGTATCAGAGCTTTAGTAAAATATTTCGGCAATGCCGAAGCTTGTCCAGCTCTGACAATTTCACCCTCTGATATTTTTTTAACTCCAGCAAGTGGTATCAGATCTAATTTGTTTCTCAGATATGTTTTCAGCCATTTTCCCAATAAAGTTTTAGCCAATATATGATCTCCAATCCGTTTCTCAAAATTTATTTTCTCCAGCAATGTTTTTTCCGCCTTCAATTCCAACAAGGCCAAAAATTAATTCCCAGAACACAACCACATACCTAATAGCCATCGATGCCTAAATACGGGATGACCACCGAAGTCAGCATTACAACCTTCAGATTCACCTCCAACTAAGGAACTATTTTTCCAGGCAGCAATGTAGGATCAGATGGCTCGTCTTTTCGAATTACAGGACACAACTGAATGGGCACAATTTTCTCAAATGGTCTCAATCCATAATGATCTTTATTTGTGAAAAAGGGAAGGATGATTACCTCATTGGAGTGGCAATCTTACCCGAGAGGGAAGACCCAAAATTTTAAGCATGGAAGACAGAACAACATGGTGATGTCCTGGTTGATCAACTCTATGAACAATGACATAGGGGAAAATTTTATTTTCTAAAAGACCGCAAATGAGATGTGGGATACTGTCACGCCCCAAATTTCCTAACTCCCTAACGAAGCCTAAGAAGTCTGAGGGTGACGTAAATCGTGCCCTAAGCACTAGATTAACCATTGCAGAAGACGAAATGTGGGTCTAATCAAACCCTTCAACCTACCAAATCCCATGCCCATAGGCTATTAAACAATGTCCCTAGCCTAGTAGGAGAAGTAGTGTAGGCTAGGGAAGAGAATGGAAATAAGTTGAAAAGAGTACACAAAATTAGTTTTCACCGAGTACTCGGTATCGTACCCACCGAGTACTCGGTAACCATTTTTTCCCAAAAACCGTCAAAACTCTCGGGTGAAATTAGGGGCCTTCGCAAAAGTGCGCAGACTTGCGCGCTTTACCGAGTACTCAGTAGAACCACTACTGAGTACTCGGTGACCCCTAGTGTAGAAGGTCACTTTTAACTACTCGAAATGTTTTATAAATTCTCCGTCTTGCCCCCGGTTTCCGTTTATGATTCTTGGGTTTTCAAAGTCAAATTTCACACCGAGATAGTTTCAAAAACCATTTCTAAAAGATGAGTTTTAATTCAAATTACGCAGGTAAGCGAAAACGGGTTTTTTCTTAGAAATTTGAAAGGGTTTCTTCATGAAACGTGAAAAACTCCGTTTTCCAGAAAATTTCCAATTTACCACTACAATCTCATGCAAATTAAAAAATGAACAAAACATAAGAATTTCATAATTCCATCATTCAACATGTCCAAAATAATAAATAACATTGTTTTCATAATTTCACATACTTTTACATAACGACATCAAAATGCCCAAAAATAATCTAGTTCCCGCGCATGGCGCGCCAAGGAACATACATCAAGGTAACCTATTCGGCAAACATGCTAGCCAAAAAATAACAAGTTTAATGCTTACAACCCTAAGTCAAAATAAGCACATGTGCAATTCCTCAAGTAGGCTATACAAAATAAGTAATCCCCCCTATATACATAAAATGAGCGAAATCACTACCATGTCTCCACCGAGAGACTACAGACCTCCCGGAAAGGAATCACCACCTGAAAAATATATAAGTCATAGGGTGAGCTCACTAGCCCAGTAGAGGAAGCATCATTGCCTCAATCTTGGTAGTTCGAGTGGTATAACCCACCCAAGGTACATGCTCCTAATCCTAGTTCGGTATCTTGTCCCATATGACCCTCACATCAATTCGGGACCCCATCGAACCTAACAAGCAATTCCCCAACATGCTCACCTCATAATCATTTAAAGACAAAGCATGCATCATCATCAATATCACCATTCCATATATATATATATATCAATTCAATGCAATGTAACTCCACACAACTCATAGTACACACGCACAACAACACCCTAACCCTAAGGGTCAACGAGATCATTCTCTAACACTTCCCCTTTTTCTTATGAAGGAATGTAGATTTATCGTACCGATTCTCCCCAAATAATTTTGGACACTTTCACTTTTAACAAGGAAGACCGTCAATACGACGTGGTCGTGACATAGGATTTGGACAAGTCCTCCCCCTATAGTCTGCATTTCTCAGAAGATTAGTTCCATAGGAGCAAGAAGCACCCCTTGGCCAGTTGTTACGACGATCCAAACACAAGATAACTCCTACATAATTTATGCAAACCGTAGAAACCAATACCCATGTTTTGACACTACATGGTGTACTCAAAATGCAACAAGGTTCACAATCGCAACCATATGCCATCACAATACATGCTTATTTATTTATGCCATCACAATCGCAATCATATGCCATCACAATACATGCTTATTTCTTTATTGTACTCAAATTATCACAATGCTTGTATTTTCACATTTATAAGCAATAAACCACCACAAGCATTTATATCACAACATCATTCTTTCAAGACCTAATTCATCATTTAAGTTGTCAATACTCAACTCGTATGTATATATACAGCATATATACACATAGACGCACACATCCTCGTACAAAGACGAACACAATTCATTTTCCCCTACCTCAATTCCAAGCAAGCTCATTCAAAAATGCCCAAAAGAGGTCCAACTCAAGCTTCCACTTCAAGGGTTTAACAGAATAACTCCCAACTATCAACACACCACATGAACAACAAGATTTACTATGGTGTCACAAGAAGACCAAAAATTATACAAAAGTGGCTCCAACCACAAGAATCAATTCAAACCTTAATGATTTCTACTTTAGGATTTTATGGAGAAATAGAATCTTAAGACTATAAGTTATGGAACTCACCACTAGCTTCTTCACAAGGTGAAAATCAAGAGTTTTGGTAGATGAAAGCAACTCAAACTTCCATAAACATGAATAAGAGAAGACTCAAATCAATACCAACTCAAGAACTCAAAAACATGAGAACTAGGGTTCTTGCAACAAAACCCTAGAGTGAATTAGAAGACTTACCAAAGTTTTTCAAGAACACCACCAAGAACTATCCCCAACTTAGCAAGAAGAGGAAGAGAGAGTAAGAGTTTATGAGATGAGTGAAGTCTTGCAAAGTGGCTAACGCTGAAGGGTTGTAGAGATTTTCCACTCACCTTCTCACCATCCAAGGGTTGAGAATAAGACAAGAAAAATGAAGAGATGATCCAAGGGTAGACATGAAGTCTTGCTAAATGAAAGACCAAGAATAATGGATTATTGCATTTGAGTGCCAACCAAATAAGGCCCTATGATCCAAGGGTTGAGAATAAAGATGGGAGAAGAAGATCAAGGGCTAGAAATGAGACACCACTCCAAAAATGTAAAATGACTAATATTTTCCCAACTTAAGGTTATTCACAAGAGTGCCACAAAGATTCTTAAATACCCTTTTACCCCTTGTCATTCTCTCTAATTACTAACATGCCACTCATGCCCCAACACTTAAGCCAAAATCTCTACACTTTCCACTAAGTGCTCAAAATGTGAAATTACTCATTTATCCTTCAGTCATTTCGTTCCCGAAATCGTTTTCAATAATTTTCATTATTCTCAAAATGAAAATACAACATGCAACTTACAATTTTTATATCACATAAAACATATAAGTCATGTTAAGCACATAAAAACATTAAGCACACAATCACATAAGTACTTAATTGTTTAAATAAAATTTTAAATTAACACGTAAAAATACTGGATGTTACAGATACGGCTAAGGAGACTTACTCAAACAATGAATATATAGCAGAACTGTTTGAGGTCGAAAGCATCCTCCATGACCTGCAACAGGGAGAGTCGGATGCTATTCACTACTTCAAAACACTCACTCAGCAATTGGATATGTTTGAAGAATATGAATGAAACTGTCCAGAAGATGGGATTAAGTACTAGGAAAGTTTTTAGAAGAAAAGAGTATTCAAGTTTTTATTGGGCCTAAATAAAAACCTTGATGAAGTGCGAGGAAGAGTGCTAGGAATAAAGCCCCCGCCCAACATCCGTTAAGCCTTCTCAGAAGTTCGAAGAGAAGAAAACAGGAAAAAGGTCGCAAAACACAACTCCGATCACTGAAGGTTCTGCCTTGGCCTCTTGAGAAGTCACGTACCATAATAATGACAATCGACAAAGGAAAGGTGGAAAACCTTGGTGGAAGTCACTAATTAGCCCTAGAGGGGGGGGGGGGGGGGTGAATAGGATTTTTAAAAATCTTAAACTTCTTTTCAAAAAACAATTAAACTATGTTCACTATCAAAAATAATTAGCTCAAGATAATGATAATACAAGATTACTGAAGATAGATACCTATCACAAAATAACAAGCATGCAAATATTATCAAAGTAAAGAGATAGAGATAGAGAGATGACACCATAATTTATCGAGGTTCAATAACTCCTACTCCTCGACTCAAGATCCCCCTTGAGACTTTTCCCAAATCTTTCACTATGGCTTATCATTTTAAAGGTGGAAAAGTAAACCTTTACACATAAGCTAACTAGTTTATCTCACAAATAAGAGAACAATCCTCTCATGAAGAATCTAGGTCTTCACTCACCCTAGATTACAATCTTTTGAAGAAAAGATGAATCACTTAAAAAACACTCAAAACCCCAAGGTTTTATGGATGAAGTACCAATATAAGTTCAAGTGTTTGAATGGTGATTATATGTGAACTCTAGATCAATATTCTCTAACAAGTAGGAGATATGTGCTTAAGAGAATGAAGGAATGATCAAGAGAAATCAAGCTTCCAATGATTTTCAATAAATGAAGCTATGCTCAATAAATGCTTGCTTGCACTTAGCCTTCAATGACTTTCAAAGAGAGAGAGACTTTTGTTGTTGAAGATGAAAAATATTAATTTTTCTTACACACAACAAAGACGACTCTTCTCAAACTCATCTCACCAAGGGTTAGGGTTAGAAGAGTGAGTTACACTCAAAAGAGAGTGGGAAAGCTTTAAGCTGAGAGTGGGAAAATGTGGTTGTGGTTGAGAAACCATAAATGAAGTTCAGAGCCATTACTGGTCAAACTAGTCTACTAGCCTGAACTTTCAGTCGACTAAAGTTTGAATTTCAATCGACTACCACTCCCCAATCAGTTGACTGGTCCAAAAGAAGAACAGGTGTCAAAAACCTCTAGACACAACAGTTGATTGATACCAAGACATCAATCGACTAGTCTCTGAACCAGTCGACAGGGACCAAGTGTTCTAGAGAACTTAAATTCTCTTGAAGCAAAAGTCGACTGCCCATTAAGGGCCAGTCGGTTGGTCTACCCAGTCAGGCTAAACAAGCCTTGGCAATTGCTTTCAATTTTAATTCCGTTTTTTAGAACTTGAGCTTATACGATATTTTTACTCATAAAATACTTTTTTACAATGATCGCACACCATCGTATCTACCCCAATTCTTGAATCTTTGATCTTTAGAATTTTGAGATAGTGTTGATCATTTTGTCCTTTTTCGTGCTTGTCCTTGAGCTTGTTTCGGAACCATTTTCTATTCACCTGAAATGCTAAACTAAATTTTAACATTAGTACCAAACACCCCTTTATGGTTTGTTATCATCAAAATAGACATTATTACCCTTAAAAAAAATCCTTAGGCCAATAATCTCCCTTTGATGACAAAACATTTGGTGTTTGCAACGAGTTAAAGTATCTTGTAATGATGCTCTCCCTCAAAAAGTGCATAGTATTCATGAAACAATGAGGGAAATTTTGTTCCCCCTCAATTAAAGCATTAAACATAGAATTATCCATACACATTAAAGTAGAAGAAGCCAATGTAATTAAATGACATTCTTTCATTGATAACAGTTTAGTGCATTCATAAGGCAAAGATCCAAAAGAGGAACTTACAAAACAACAAAAATAAGATCATGTAATGACAAAATAACAATGACAATATAAATCCAAATGACAGTATCCTAATGACAATGACAATAAAAATGATAGTGACAATAACACTACAACTTCAGAACCACCACATAGACTATAACTTTAGAAGCACAAAAGTGAACCACAAGTGAACCACAAAATAGCAGGCATACAACAACAAAAACAAACACCTTTTCCCCCTTTGGCACCATCAATAAGGTGGAAGGGCCGAGTGGATCTCCCATCGAAGCTCATCCAAAAAAGAGTTGAGATCAGTAAAGCGAGTCGTGAAGCTAGCACTGAGATCATCAACAGCCCGAGAAAGATCATCAATCTTGGACACCTTTTCTTCACAATGAGACACTGACTTAAGAAGCTCACAAAGAACATCTAAAGAACCAAGAGAGACGAGTGCCCATCGACATGGATGCCAAGAAGAAGACGATGTAAATGCAAGGAGTCAAGAAAAATGGCTTTGTCATCAAGCAAAAAAGGGTAAAGCCAAATGTAAGCAGGAAAGAAAAGAGGTTCAGATTCATTGCGAACAAATTCAAAATAAAGGAATGAAAAATGAATGCCAAATTCACTTTTCGGCCAGTCATGACATAATACACAAAAAGGGCTTCCATTGGGGTAACGAGACAACGATTTTCTGGGTAGAATGGTGTAGGTGATAATATTATGTATGAGATGTGCGATAGGACAGAGAATACTAGAGATAAGGCCGAACACTGTGGTAATCCCATAATTGGTATAGATGAATTTGATGACTTCAATAGGATGGAAGGAACAAGTGGAATACCACTCAGAGGGGTGGTAGTAGGAGATACCATCAGTAGGGAGAGAGAATAAATGACAAGAATCATCATCGGTAAAATCAAAATCAACATTAGCAACACGACCATGAAGAGTTGTGACATTGGAAAGATCAAGAGTGGTGTAAAAGGCTTTGACATACCGAGGGAAAACGGGAAAATTGAGCGAGATAAAAGAATCCTAACCCAAAGCATGAAAAAGTTTGAAAACCTTCAAACCCAAATCATCTCACAGGCTACGTGTGACGATCAAGTGCGGGGCAAGAGGATGGGAGGCAAACATGGTTTCATAGTGAATACAATTAAGTAGATTATCGTTGAGGAGTGTAGTGAGACTCAGAGCATCAAAACCTTCATGCGAGTTATCCCCGGCACTGGTCCATGAGGCAACGTTGGGCAAAAATGATGGCTAACATGTGCCTACTCCATGAATAAAATGATGACGACGACCTTGGGAGGAAGGCTACGGTTCCATGAGAAAAGTGAGGATGATGAGAAGTAAATACACGGTGAGGTGAGTGAAGGAGAAGAGAATGAGAGAAACGACAATAGAGGTGGTCAATAATGGTGAACAAGAGTGGAGAGATGGAGGTGAGAAAGCAGGAAGAGGTTGAGAAGACGAAACCTATTAAAAATATAAGAGCTGTAGAAATAGGGCAACCAGTCAACTGAAAGGGTATGTCAATCTTCAGTCGACTGGAATGGCATATTCTTTGAGAAGTTTTAGAGTTAGTCGACTGAAACACAAGAATCAGTCGACTGAGCATGCATCTAGTTGACTGAACCCAAGAGGGCAGTCGGCTGAACATACCCTACTTTGAAACCCTAGGTTCGCTGGATGGACCAATCGACTCAAGCCAAAGCATCAGTTGACTAGTTCATCCTAAACAAAACACGACTTAACTCTCTGGAGAGGGCAGTCGACTGTATGTTTCCATCAGTCGACTGGCTACTCCAAAAAATTAAAAAAACACATCGACCCAAAAATAAATTAAAAATAAATAAATGAAAAACAATAACAATTAAAAGTAAATAATAAAATAAAGTAGAAAACACATGAGAAAAATAAATAGTGATGAATAAACAAGGAAAATTTTCTTAAAATGAAAGAAAAATAAACAATTTAGGAATGAGTCCACAAAAAACATTTAAGATAAAATTGGTAAGCAAAAGAAATTACGTATGATAAAAATAGGCAAATAACACATAACATCAAGTTAGAACATCAACATCATAAGCCATTTCAATTTCCCTACGAATTTTTGAAAATGATTCATCTTGGAGAGGTTTAGTAAAAATGTCGGCTAATTGGTCATTTGTGTTCACAAAAACCAATTCTACATCGCCTTTAGCTACATGATCTCGTATGAAATGATGTCTAATTTCAACATGCTTAGTGCGTAAGTGTTGAATGAGATTCTTAGATATGCAAATAGCACTAGTGTTAACACATTTAATAGACACATGATTTAATAAAATACCGTAATCAAGCAATTGTTGCTTAAAATAATGCGTTTGAGCACAACAACTACCGGTGCAACATATTTGGCTTCAGCGGTATAAAAAGCAACGGAATTTTGCTTTCTATTACACCATGAAACAAGTGCCCTAGAAAGTGACATGTGCCACTAGTACTCTTTCGATCCACTTTGCATCCGGCAAAGTTGCCATCCGAATAACCGATAAGATCAAGTGAAGTGTCACTTGGATACCATAGTCCTTGATTGTGTCACATAGATAACGAAAGATACGTTTAACGACACATAAATGAGATTCCTTAGGACATGTTTGAAAGTGAGTACACAAACACACATTAAACATGATATCCGATCTACTAGCGGTCAAATATAACAAACTACCAATCATGCCTCTATATTTAGTGATATCAACACTTTTACCATGATCATCTTTATCTAGCTTAATAGTGGTACGCATAGGAGTTTTGGCATGTTTGGCATCTTCCATACCAAATCGCTTTAGCAAATCTTTAGTGTACTTAGATTGACAAACAAATATACCATCCAAGCTTTACTTGATTTGCAATCCTCGGAAGAAGTTCAACTCACCCATCATGCCCATTTCAAATTATTTTCGCATGCTTGAAGCAAAATCTTGATAAAGTGACTCATTGGTTGATCCAAATATAATATCATCAACATATATTTGAACAAGCAATAAATTACTCTTGACGGTTTTAGTAAAAAGCGTGTTATCAAATTTTCATTTTGTTAAACCTTTTTCAAGTAGAAAAACACTAAGCCTTTCGTACCAAGCTTTATGAGCTTGTTTCAAACTGTATAAGGCCTTAGATATTTTGAAAACATGATTTGGAAAAAGTTCATTTTCAAAACCGGATGGTTGCTTGAAAAACACTTATTCTTCTATGAAGCCATTTAAAAATTCACTTTTGACATCCATTTGATAAATAGTGAAATTTCTAGATGATGTAAATACAAGAAGCATTCTAATAGCTTCTAGTCTAGCTATGGGTGCAAATGTTTCATCATAAACAATGATTTCTTCTTGATTATACCGTTGAGCCGTTAATCTTGGTTTATTACTAATGATCACTCCATTTTCATCTTTTTTATTTTGAAACACCCATTTTGTACTTATAATGGTTTGATCCTTGGGTTTATGAACTAAATGTCAAACTTGATTGTGTTCAAATTGATTTAGTTCCTCTTGCATGGCTACAATTCATGAATCATCGCCTTGAGCCTTAAAAATATATTTGGGCTCAATTTAAGAGACGAAAGCCATATAGTTACATAAATCTCGAAGTTGAGATCTTGTGCCAACCCCTTTAGACGAATCACCTATTACTTGTTCAATTAGATGGTTGTGAACATCCCTCCATGATTTTGGAAATGAGTTTCTCAAGTCATCATTAGATTGATCCTTGACTTCAACCTTTTCCGTTTATTCATTTGACGAGTTAGAGATATTGAGATTATTTAAGCTATGCTCAATCCCATCAACTACATCATCATCTAAGCCATCCCTATGAGACAATGGTAGTGGTGACTCATAAAAAACAACATGAATTGACTCATCCATAGTTAGAATCCTTTTGTTGTAAACTCTAAATGCTTTACTTCTAGATGCATAGCCTAGGAAAAATCCTTCATCCGATTTAGAATCAATTTTTCTCAAATTGTCTTTGTCATTAATCACAAAGCACTTACAACCAAACACCTTGAAATACCCAATGTTGGGCTTTCTACCATTCCATAATTAGTAAGGTGGTTTCTTTAGCTTCATCCTAATAATAACTCTATTAATCACATGGCAAACGGTATTTACCGCTTCGGCCCATAAGCTTCGGGAAAGGTTGTGTTCATTCAACATGGTTCTACTCATTTCTTATAAATATATATTCTTTCTCTCAACAACATCATTTTGTTGTGGAGTTCTAGGAGCCGAGAGGTCACAAGATAAACCTAGTTCATCACACAATATCTCTAAGTCATGATTGTCAATTTCTTTACTTCTATCACTTCTAATTTTCTTGATTTTCAAATATTTTTCATTTTGAACCAATCTATAAAATTTGTCTTAATGGAGTGAGTTTCATTTTTATGAGCACAAAAATTAACCCAAGTGTATCTAGAATAGTCCTCAACAATAACAAGAACGTAAAGCTTCCCAGCTAAGCTAGGCGTCCTTTCCGGACCAAAAAGATCCACATAGAATATCTCTAATGATCTAAAGGTGGTAATGTCTTTCTTTATTTTGAAAGAAGACTTGTCTTGCTTTCCCACTTGACAAACACTACAAACTTTATCTTCAGCAAAGTTAGTCTTTGGGAGGCCATTGACTAAGTCATCTTCAAACAAGCGATGGAAGAGGTCCATACTAGCATGTCCTAGACGTTTATGCCATAACCAACTACTTTTGCTAGATGAGACAAAACATTTGACATCTTGTTCATGCAACTCATACAAAAGCATAGTATAGAAATTTCCATTTATTTTAGCATTGAATAATTGTTTTCCGTCCTTTTCAACTAAGCATTCATTAGACCTAAAAACAACATCATAACCTTTATCACATAATTGACTAATTCTAACTAAATTATCTTTTAAGCCATCAACTAAGAGAACAATATTGTTTGTGGAGAGAGAGGAAGTTATAACAATAACACCAATTCTGATAATTTTGCCATTTGAGTTGTCTCCAAAAGTGATGTTGCCTCCATCATATGACTTGATAGAGATTAATTTTGACTTATCTCCCATCATGTGCCTTGAGCAATCAGAAGCAAGAAATCATTTCTCCTTGGAAGTGAACTTCAAGCACACATACAAAAGATAGTTAAGTAACACCTTTTGGTACCTAAGATACTTTGAGTCCACTAGGGTAAGCGATGGATTCAAAAGTTCCTTTTAGAACCCAAATCATTTTCATAGCTATCTTTTTCTTCCTATGTGGACATACATTTGCTTTATGCCCTTTTTGCTTGCAATGATAACATGTGACATGCTTATGATCATTTGAGGAAGGATGTGATTGCTTGGTAAATGTATGTCTTAATGATTTTCTCTTTTTAAAGAGAATGATATCCTTGTCAAAAGCATCATAATCTATTCCACTTTTATCAAAAGTTCTTCTTTGTCTTCCTAAAATGATGCTCAAGTTTTCTTTGCCCTTAGTAAACTTGGCGAGAACATTTATTTAATCATGAATTATCCTTTTCAAAGATTTTTTTTCTAACTTTATACTTTTATCATCATGCAAGTTAGATGAGGTGATAATGGAACAATTTGAAGCACATGAAGATTTTGTTTTCTTAAGAGAAGCATGTTTGGAAGCTAACTTTTCAAATTCATCATATAGGTCTTCAAAGGCATCTTGTAACTCATTGTAAGATGCAAGGAGCTCATCATAAGATAATTTAGGTTTATCTAAAGAATTTGAATATACCTCATCCTCATTAGCCATAAGGCAAAGATTAGCCGTTTCCTCATAAGTCTCATCCTCATCTGAGTTGTATAAGTCATATTCATCCCATATGACATTCATAGCCATCTTCTTTGGCCTTTCTCATTTTCATTTTTGAGCTTGAAGCAATCGCATATGTAGTGACTGGGTTTTCCGCAATTGAAACAAGTTAGAGACTCCCTTTTTCTTGGCTCACTTCTTTGTTCATTTCTCCTAACAATTTTTCCATTATTTGCCTTCTTTCTTAGGAGAAACCTTTTGAACTTTTGAGTGATCAAGGAAATATCCTCATCTTACTCTTCTTCAACCGGATCACCAGCATCTTATTTGACGGATGCTTGCAAGACGATACCTCTTTTAGGTTTGGGCTCCTCTTCTCGAGATTTTAAGGTAACCTCCTATATGAGAAGATACCCAAAGTTCTCGTCAATGCTCATAACATTGAGGTCGTGAGCTTGCTTGATTGTAGTTACTTTTGTATCCTATTTAGCTGGAAGACTTCTAAAGACCTTGCGTGAGACATTGGATTTAGGAATGATCCTAACAAGATGCTTAAGTCCATTCAACACGTTAGTAAAATAAGACATCATAGAATTAACATCTTCATCATCTTTCATAGCAAATAATTCATATTCATGCATAAGAATGTCAATTTTGGATTCTCGTACTTAAGGGGTGCCTTCATAGTTAACTTTTAACATATCGCACATTTTTTTAGCCATAGTACAAGTTGAGACACGGTTGAATTCATTTGGACTCAAGGCACAATTCAAATTGACCTTTTTTTAGCATTGAAGGTGATGAGTTTATGCTCTTCATTATCCCATTCATTTGGCAATTCAGGAAGAGAAACTCCGTCAATAACTTTAGTTGGGATAAAGGGGCCATTTTCAATGACTTGCCAAATTTGGTAGTCAATGGCATTAAGTAATCTATTATTCTAGTTTTCCAATAGCTATATTGATCCATTGAACCACGGGGGTCTATTATTTGATCGTCCTTCAACATGAGTGACTATGTTTGAGGCCATGATCTTTCTCCAAGATGGTTAAGCCTTTAATCGATAGAGATTAGGCTCTGATACTAATTGTAAGTAACTAATTAGCCCTAGAGGGGGAATGAATATGATTTTTAAAATATTAACCCACTTTTCAAGAAACAATTAAATTAAGTTGACTATAAAAAATAACTAGCTCAAGATAATGATAATGCAAGATTACTCAAGATAGATACCTATCACAAAATAACAAGCATGCAAATATTATCAAAGTAAAGAGATAGAGATAGAGAGATGACATAGCGTTTTATTGAGGTTCGGTAACTCCTGCTCTTTAGCTTAAGATCCCCCTTGAGACTTTTCTCAAACCTTTCACTATGGCTTATCCTTCAAAGGTGGAAAAACAAACATTTACACACAAGCTAACTAACTTGTCTCACAAACAAGAGAACAATCCTCTCTTAAAGAATCTAGGGCTTCATTCACCAAGATTACAATCTTTTGAATAAAAGATGAATCACTCAAGAAACACTAAAAACCCTAAGGTTTTTTGGATGAAATACCAATATAAGCTCAAGTGTTTGAATGGTGATTATATATGAACTTTAGATTAAGATTCTCTCACAAGTAGGAGAGATGTGTTCAAGAGAATGAATGAATAATCAAGAGAAACCAAGCTTCCAATGATTTGCAATAAATTAAGTTATTCTCAAAAAATGTTGCATGCACTTAGCCTTTAATGGCTTTCAAAGAGAGAGATACTTTGGTTGTTGAAGATGAAGAGTATTAATTTTTCTTACAAATACAAAGACAACTCTGCTCAAACTCATCTCTAAGTATATATACCAAGGGTTAGGGTTAGGAGAGTGAGTTACACTCAAAAGAGAGTGGGCAAGCTTTAAGCTGAGAGTGTAGAAAGGTGGTGGTGGTTGAGAAACCATAAATGAAGTTTAAAGCCATTGCTGGTCAAACCAGTTGACTGGCCTGAACTTTCAGTTGACTCAAGTTTGAATTTCAGTATACTGAAGTTTGAATTTTAGTCGATTACCACTCCCCAATCAGTCGTCTTGTCTAAGAGAAGAATAGACATAAGAAACCTTTGGACACAACAGTTGATTGATATCAAGACATCAGTCGACTGAAACATGTCGACTGGGAACCAAGTGTTCTAGAGAGCTTAAACTCTTTGGAAGCACTAGTCGACTGTCCATTAAGGGCCAATCGAGTGATCTTCCCAGTCAGGCCAAACAATCCTTAGCAATTGCTTTCAATTTTAATTTCAGTTTTTAAAACTTGAGCTTATACAGTATTTTCACTCATAAAATACCTTTTTGTAATGATCGCACACCGTTCTATCTACCCCAATTCTTGAATCTTCGATCTTTAGAATTTCGAGATGGTGTTGATCATTTTGTCCTTTTTCGTGCTTGTTCTTGAGCTTGATTTTGGAACCATTTTCTGTTCACCTGAAATGCTAAACCCAATTTTAACATTAGTACCAAATATCCCTTAATGGTTTGTTATCATCAAAATAGACATTATTACCCTTAGGAAAATCCTTAGGCCAACACTTGGTATGATCACTACATAAGACTTGGACACACCAAAGAGACTTACTTGAAGATCCATGGAAAGCCCACAGAGTGGAAGCCACAACAATCTGGCCTCGGTTGATGAAAATTCAATCCCATATGAACCAAGTCCTTTTAGCAAAGAATAGATGGAAATCCTATAGGAGATGTATCATACACATAGTCCTTCCACCTCTATGATTGGGACTAGTTCATTAGCTCAAAAAGATAATTTTCTAAGTGCCTTAAATTCAAAAATAGAGAAATCATATCCATGGATTGTGGACTCAGCTGCATTGGATTATATGACAAGAGATGCCACTATCTTTCATAAAAATAAACCCTTTCATAAGAATTTATTTGTTCGAATTGTTGATAGGTCACTCTCAAGGGTGGCTGGTACATGTTCTGTCACAATTTCAAAGGACCTCAGTCTTGATTATGTTATCTTGGTTCCAAACTTCGATTGTAATTTGTTATCCATTAGTAAACTTACATTATAACTTAATTTTGGTGCTAAGTTTTTTCTAAACTTTTGTGAATTTCAGAATGTGGATTCCCAGAAGACGGTTGCCAATGCTAGGATGTGTACATAGCTCTATCTTCTCAGAACTGCTAATTTCCTTGAAGGGCAAACTTAGAAAGTAAATTGTGCGACTTCAAAGAATGCGTCTCATGAAAATTCTCTTTCAGTTTTTAGTTGTAATAAAGATTGTATAGTTATGTTATGGCACTATCATTTAGATCATCCAAATTTCTTGTATCATTAAAAAAAATTGCCTTCATTATTCAGTAATAAAAGTTCAAAAAACTTTCAGTGTGAGATTTGCCAACTATCCAAACATGTCCGTAATACCTATCCAAATTAACCTTACAAAACATGATATCTTTTTCCATGATACACAAGAATGTTTGGGGACCATCTAGAATCAATAACAGTACAGGCTCTAGATGGTTCGTTTCTTTTGTTGTTGATCACACTATGGTTTAAATAGATATTTCTTACGAAGGAAAAATTGGAAGCATCAACACTCTTCTACTCATTATTTTATTCTTTTTCATCAACACTCTTCTTTGTTTCTTTAATTTCTTCTTCTTCATCTACACGCATCATGCTCCACCCCCACCATGACTATGTGCGTTTCTTCAACATTCTTCAACATCAACATCATATTCAACAATATCTTCAATCATCAACATCATCTTCAACATTCTTCAACATCAATATCATCTTCAACACTATCTTCATAACCGCGGCTTCTCCGCGATCATTTAATCTTCTTCATCTATTTCATCATCTTTATCTTTTTTAAGCTCGGTCACCTCTATACCAAGCCGCAATCTCCACCTTTGTCAAATCTTCATTATCTCAATTTTTTTATACTCTCCAATCACTATCAGAATCATCATCACTAATCAGAAACTCCTTCGCTTCGCTAAGTCCCAAATCCTCACAGTTCCCATGTTCATAATCAACTCTACACAATCTTACCAATAAAAACATCACTACCCTCAAATTCTTTCCTCACATATCATCCCACCAGCGCCTTCAACCTCGTCCCGACCACCTGCCTCTTCGCCGTCTCACTTAATGACTCGACATCATCATCAACTTGAAACCCAATAATTTCGTTAGCACATGAAAGCCACCACTGCTACGTGCTCTCTATCACACCGCTGTGCGCTATATGCCTCCATGCATCAACCAGAACACAACCTCCACCTCATCGACATAAAAAAATAGCCTTAACCAAGCTTTGCAACCTGACCTTTTTGCTTTTTCTTCTCCGATAGCTCCCACTGAACCTATTCGAGGTCTTCGGAGTCAAATCACGTAAAATCAATCGTACGGTTGCGTTCAAAGCGGTCCAAAATCTTAAGAATGCCTCTGACCGCGTCAAAACGTGTCAAAAATGACTCCAAACAAGCCAAAAAAATAAATCAGCACAAAAGACAAAATTACTGACGACGTCAGAAACTTCTCGAGGAGCATGCTGGCACATGCCTCCTCCTATGGGGCTTATCACCTGTTTTTACTCACACACATAAATCACACAGATAACACACAATATTTAACGTGGTTCAACCCCAACTTTTGCCTACATCCACGGTGAGAGAATATTCATTAGGAAGATATTACAGATGTCTATTGCACATTCTCTTGATGCAATCGCATACACCTCACCCTCACACATCTCTTCCTCACTACATCTTTATATTTTCTCTCTAAGTCTTAACCCAAACCTTAGGTCTCTATTTATAGAGTTAAACCCCATTCCTTGTTGAACAAGAAAAACAATTTCTCGTTTGACAATGATTACAACTCCTTGGAGAATAAAACTCTCTAACAAGAAATTTCTTTTACAATACAACTCTAAATTGAAAACTTAATTATAATAGAATTTGAGACACTTTCGTAACACTAAATAACTCCCTTAGCATGGCTTTGAGTGATGAGGAAGCATTCTTGATCTCCTTGTCCCCACTAGTAAATATGTTATTTTTTAATGGATTTTGGACAAATGAACTCTAGAGCCTCGTTGAGATGGAGGATGAGATCACAATTGGAGGCCAAGATGGCTATATATGTGTACACTTGATGTTTATGTGATGTTACTGAGATGTTTAGTATAGCTTTCGCTCATTAATTTACATAAAACCCTAATTAGCATTGAATTAGACCTTTATAGATGTTTCTTTCCATTCATTTGATGTCATTCACTCTATTATCTATCTAATTAGGGATCCCTACTCTCATCTATATATCTCCTTGTACCTACTCAAAAACCCCTTTCTTAAGAGTTATGGAGAAGCTTAAGGAGATTAGTTCTGGAAAGTTTCTTAGGGATGTGAGAACAAGTGGCTTGGTGAGAGGTATTAATGGTATGGAGAAGGGCTTCATCTGTGGATGTAGTAAGGAAAATGTCAAGAGCATGGTTTTGAAATCGGTAGGCCATTTGGTAGTGAAGGGTAGCTGCAAGAGTAGTAGAGACCGCAGAGGCTCCACTGAACTGGATCTGGACTTTCAGGGCACTAAGCAAATGCGGATCTGCTAAGGGCATGTTAAAATTGGGGAAGAAAGTGAACACGGTTATGCCTATGTTAAAGGTAGTTTGTACAATAGTGATACATGCATGCTGGTAGTTGAGGAATCGGGTATCTACCAACGTAATTCTGGATGTTACTGGGAGACCTTTTCGGCCATGGAAAATGACGGCTAATCGGACTGCTCCAAAATGAAGGTGTGTGAAACCTTGGCAACGCCATTGATCAGGGAGATCTAGAAGTAACTCTAAAAGAAGTAATTAAAGGCACCACTTTTGTAACCATAAATTTTTCTTGGGAGATCAGGAAATTCTTTGAGGAGAACAGCTCCCCAGTAGAGTCAGAAGTATCGGTTTAAAGGATTTTTTTCCCATCAGAGGGGATGTTCAAAGGGGGAAGGTCTTTAGAGATAGCTTTGAGGTGTTGAACAACAGAGGTACATTGGGTGGACCAGGGTAAATGGGTTTTCTTAAGGAGGGCTGAAAGAGGCTTTCTGTAATGGGCAATATTAGGAATGAACTTTGACATGTAATTAACAATTCCAAGGAATTGTTGAACTTGTTTGGCAGAGAGGTTTGCATAAGGGAAATGGTGAAGTTGGGTAGTGATATGAGGTTAAAGAGCATATTGACCTTTTGAAATTTTCACGCCTAAGAAATCAATTTCAGGTTGTCCTAAAATCATTTTCTTTTCAGAGAGCATAATTCCAAATTTTTGAACAATTTGGTGAAAAACTTGGAGAAGACTGGAATGAGTTTCAAAGTCATTGGAGAACAACATTATGTCATTTATATAAAGAAGAGCAGAAGAAAGGATGGGGGCAAAAATCTTAACCATTGCATGCTGGAACAGGGAAGGAATGGTCTTTAACCCAAAGAGTATAACATTCCATTGGAAATGGTGGTCAGGGATACAAAATCCAGTTTTCGGGCGATCATCAGGGTGAATTCTATGTTGCCAAAAGCCTGCTTTAAGATTGAATTTGGAAAAGATTTGAGCTTTGGGCAGGTTTGCAAAGAGCACAAATATCCTTGGTAGTTGGAATTTATTATCCTGAAGGAAATGGTTGAGAGGTTGGTAATTGATTACTAGTCTCAATTTTCCTCGAACTTGTTCTGAACACTTGTTCACATAGAAAGCTTCACAAGCCCACTGGGAAGTAGTGGGTTCGACAAGGCCTTCATCCTGAAGTTGCTGAAGCTCTTGGAGGGCAAGTTTGTAGTGTGTAGAATTCATACCATGATGGGTAACTTTAGTAGGGTTAGTGTTTTCATTTTTCTTGAAGGGGAGGGTAATGAAGAACTCTGGGTTTTTCCAAAGGGGATAGTTAGATTTGGTTAAGAAGGAGGTGTGTGACTCAACATATGAGGATTGAATTATGGCTTGTTTTAGGGTGGACATATCCTCAATAGAAAACAGATTTCGCTGGGTTGTCCATGGGAGGAAGTAGTTCTTAAACTGCAATCCTTTGGGTATCCAGGAAATCTTGTGAAAAGAATGCAGAATATCAAACCTTAAAAGGAGATTTTTGTCAGAAAGCTTTGATCCATAAACTTGGTGTCTGATGGTATAGCCAGGAAAAATCTAGAGGGTAATGGGCTTACTTTTAAGGGTTATGATAAAGGTTTCTTCATTTAGTGCTCTGAAGGGAGAAAAACACGACTGCCAATATGAGCGAGGAAGAATAGATGGATTCATGATTGTAGATACAACTCCAATATCAAAGAAGGCTATGATAGGAGTAGGTTTTGCATACTTGTTTAGGAGAATTTGGATTTTGGCACGAGGTTAGATCATTAAAGAAGGGAAAATAGTTGATTCAAAAGAATTAATGTTAAAGGGGAAATCATCCTTAGAGTCAGAGGGTTCAGAAGAGGAGTTAAAAGCTTGTCCCTCTAGAGAGAAAACTAGAATGGTGTATGGGGTAACTTCAGCATCAAGGGAAAACAATGATTCAATATCAGCATCATCAATCTCATCAGTATGGACAGAAAGAGAATGGATAATTTTTTCTCTGGTTGATTTATGAGGGCATTGCTTGGCATAGTGACCTTGCTTTCGGCAAATGTATTAGTGATCTGATTTGCGTTGGCCTCTGAAGGGTTTCTTTCTGAAGTAACTCCATTTCTTCCTTTTTGAAAACTTGGGGAATTTTGAGGAGGTAAATTGCCGAGATTTTCATTTTTTAAAATGCTTGGACTTCTTGGGAGAAGGACCACAACTACACTTCTGATCCTTGCATTTAATGAGAAGATCTGGTCATTCACAGGCTTTACCAAGAAGCTTTCCTTCCTCATGGAGCTTCTTGAGAAATTTTTGATGATTGTAAAGTTTCTCAAAACCTTGTAAAGCATACTGGCAAATAGCACTAAGAGATGTGTTGTTTAACGCCATGGACTTTGTTTGTAAAAGTCTAAAAGTTTCATTTCCGAAAGGCTCAGGAAGTGAATTCAGAAAGGATTGTTTCAAGTTAACATCATCAATGCCTCCTAAGATATAAATTTTTTGGGACATTCTGAGATAATGGCGTTCCAGATCTTTTCTTTTAAAAGAACAACATCGCATACTGAGATATTCTTCCCGAACGAAACTAAGTTGGGCATCAGTAGAACTGAAAAATTCATTGTGAAGGACGTCAATGAAAGTGGCGATGGATGGGACTTGTCTCAATTGAAGAATGCAGTATTCGCCAAGAGATAGATACCACTGACATAGGTGACCAAGGAATATGGAAACACACTTGGTTAATATAAATTGTAGATCTGCATTAGGGAGTAACATTTCAGCAGTACACCAGGCAGAAATCTCATAGAGTTTGTTAATCCATTTAGAATGAGGGATCTCATAAAGAAAAAATCCTTGAGTAGATGGATTAGAGAAAAAGTTTGGTTGATCTGCAGGTGGAGGGGAAGTGTCTTGGGTTTCATCAACAACCATTGGTTCAGGAGGAGGAGGAGGAGGAGGATTTTGTTGAATCATCTAAATGAATGGGACTAAGTTTTGAGCATCAGAATTAAAAGAGGAATCAAAATCTAATTCATTACTGACTTTGAGAATGGTACCAGAGGCTGGTAAGTTTACTAGAGTAGTCAGGAGCTTAGTAATGGGATTAGTAGGGTTAAGCATGTCTGATTTGAGCATGAATTGTTCAGGAGCTTTGAGTTTAGGGTTTGTTGTTGGGGAAGGCATAGTCTGAGTGATTGGTTTTGGGGGAATTGATACAGAAGAAGATGCAGAGGATGCAGAAGTTCTCCTTGGTTGTGGTATTGGAAAGCTAGGTATATCCAGAGAGGCAAAAAGGCTTGGTTTTCCAAATCCTGGGGGAGAGAGGATTAAAGGCTGGGACATAGGTAAAGAGTGAAAGGTACTAGGGAACATGTTAGACTGATAAGAAGAGAACAAATCTGGAGGGTTGGTTTGCTGAGAATATTGTTGCTTCAGAAGGGACTGAAGCTGGAATTTCAAATGCTTTATTTCAGCATCATTGTGATGGAAGGTTGAGGTAAATGTTTGATTGGAATAGGCCATCTGGAACAATTCACCATACCAGGTTTGAATCTTTTGCTGAAGATCATGGATAAGGAGCTCTAGGGAAGTGAGCTTGCGCTACATAGTATTTTCAAGAGCTTTCTGGGACTAGGCAATTCTTTGGAGGATTTTGTTCTGTGCTAAAGAATTGGCAGATTGCCAATTTATAGCGGCTTTAGCGACAGAGATAGATTTGGTGGATCCATCTGAATGTATAGTATTAGGATCTATGTTTTTGTGCTGGTGAGTGCTCTTCTCTTGCTGGTCATGAAAATTAAGCAAGGGAAAATCTTCGTCAGACCAAGAGGAAAAAGGGGAGAACATGTAATAAGGGATAGGTTATGCATGGGACTGTAGGACTGAAGGGTGATGAGGATTCGGGGGAGGTTTGCATGAAGAAGGTACAGGTTTTGGTTTTGACTTGGGGGGTTTGTCATAGGTAACAAAATAGTCAAATTTTCTAGAGGTTTCTCCAAGAAGATCAATGGTAGAATCACTAGATTCATAATGCTCACGTAAGAGCTGCTGAGAGGATTTTTTCTTTGCTTTTCTGGAATTTTTGGATTCTTCAAAATCATCGGCATAGAGACAGTCATCACAGTCACAAGTATAAAAGAAATTATGGCCTGTAACTGCATCTTAAAAATATTATTGGGAAATTTTCTTTTCGAAGAGCATAACCTGTACCATGTTATTGATGACAATCTTTTCAGAGAGCATAAAACATGAAATGACCTTCAAGTTAACACATGAGGATTGAATTATGCTCCCTAATACCAAGTTAACACATGAGGATTGGTATCATAGAGCATAATTCAATCCTCATGTGCTGAGTCACATACGTCATTCTTAACCTAATGTAACCATCCCCTTTGGAAAAACCCAGAGTTCTTCATTACCCTCCCCTTCAAGAAAAATGAAGACATCAACCCTACCAAAGCTACCCATCATGGTATGAATCCTTCACACTACAAACTTGCCCTCCAAGAGCTTCAGCAACTTCAGGATGAAGGCCTTGTCGAACCCACTACTTCCCAGTGGGCTTGTGAAGCTTTCTATGTGAACAAGTGTTCAGAACAAGTTCGAGGAAAATTGAGACTAGTAATCAATTACCAGCCTCTCAACCATTTCCTTCAGGATAATAAATTCCCACTACCAAGGATATCTGTGTTCTTTGCAAACTTGCCCAAAGCTTAAATCTTTTCCAAATTCAATCTTAAAGCAGGATTTTGACAACTTGGAATTCACCCTGATGATCGCCCGAAAACTGGATTTTGTATCCCTGACCACCAGTTCCAATGGAATGTTATGCACTTTGGGTTAAAGACCGTTCCTTCCCTGTTCCAGCATACAATGGTTAAGATTTTTGCCCCCATCCTTTCTTCAGCTCTTGTTTATATAAATGATATCCTGTTATTCTCCAATGACTTTGAAACTCATTTCAGTCTTCTCCAAGTTTTTCACCAGATTGTTAAAAAATTTGGAATTATGCTCTCTGAAAAGAAAATGATTTTAGGACAACCTGAAATTGATTTCTTAAGCATGAAAATTTCAAAAGGTCAATATGCTCTTTAACCTCATATCACTACCCAGCTTCACCATTTCCCTTATGCAAACCTCTCTGCCAAACAAGTTCAACAATTCCTTGGAATTGTTAATTACATGTCGGAGTTCATTCCCAATCTTGCCCATTACAGAAAACCTCTTTCAGCCCTCATTTAGAAAATCCCTTTACCCTGGTCCACCCAAAGTACCTCTGTTGTTCAACACCTCAAAGCTATCTCTAAAGACCTTCCCCTTTTGAACATTCCCTCTGATGGGAAAATAATCCTTCAAACCGATGCTTCTCACCTCTACTGGGGAGTTGTTCTCCTCAAAGAATTTCTTGATCTCCCAAGGAAAATCTGTGGTTACAAAAGTGGTGTCTTCTCTCAATCTGAACTTCATTACCACTCAACCTACAAAGAAATTCTTGCCATAAAATGAAGCATTGAAAAGTTTGAGTTTCATTTAATTGTTCATCACTTCCAAATTGAGACTGATTTGATGATTTTTCCTAATATGCTTCAGCTCAAACATATATATCTTTCTAGAGCCCAACTTCTCCGATGTGCTAACTGGTTTTCCCAATGGTCTTTCGATGTTGTGCACTTAAAAGGAAAAACCAACATTCTTCCTGATTTTCTGTCTCGTTTGATAGAGGAAATAAACCAGATTTCTCAACACCTTGTCTATCTTCGTTGTTTCCCTATATTTTCTTACCTTGAACCTTTATGTCTCCCTTTTCACATTCAATGTATTCTTCTAGAAAAAACTCTTATTTCCCGTAGTGTTTATATGGTTAATTCCTTCCAATTCCTATATGTTTATTGTTATGGTTTCGATGCAGGACCCATAAGGAATTTATCCTTTCACCCAGTTTATCCTTTCCTTACCCAACTTAAGATTAACCCCAAATTCTACTTTCATTTTCCCAAAGAAGCATTCTTTTTGCTATGGTATCTGGTAGATTTGTATACCATTGGAATCGTCTTTGAAAAATCTCTCATGCTCAGATACTTAACCAGTGTTTACTTAATGAAATTGAAATCACATAGTTTTGATGGTGTTCGTGGCTCACTTTTTTCGGCGATATTTCATTTTGGCAAACCAAATTCAGAAATACCCCTTTTTCAATACCCCATGTTCATCTTCTGGACTCGCCAACAGCTTTACCCGACTCAAGATGATGGTGTTTTCATTCAAAAAACATATCAGACCTCCTTCTTTATCGGTCATGAGAATACAATGATGTATGAGTTTCCTACCTTTTATGAAATCCATCGCAGCTAGCTCTGCCATGCCAATAATATTGACTTGGCCACAATCCCCTCAGATCTTCGGGATAAAGAGTCTTCCAATTGGCACTATTCTGCAGCTTATCCAGAAGATTGGAACCAACGCATTCGTTATTTGTTGACAGAATTCCATGAAGAATATTCTCATTATCAAGACTATCCAGATCATCCGACCTACAGAGTTCATCTGAACCATTTCAGTACAAGTGACTCCGATGATTCAGATCGTTCGGTTTGAGCCCAGACTCTGACTCATGTCAGCACATTGTATTGAACTATCTTTTATTGTAATTGTATTATCTTTTCTATTGGCCTACTTCGTATAGGGGTATTAAGGTCATTTCATGTATAATTATTAGTGTGTAACGTCAGCCATGACGTTAGTGTGTATTATTGTGTGTAATTATTTTTATGTAACGTCAGCCATGATGCTAGTGTGTTGGTTGGGATGACTCATTTCGCTTATATAAGGAGCTCTCTCGTGTCATTGTAAGGGACAGAAGAAAAGAAATAAAATCAGTGTTTTTATCTAATCCTATCTACTTCGTGTTCATATATCTATTTCTATTCTAGTTCCTCTTTACTTCGTGTTCAATTCGTGTGGTAATTTTATCATTTACATGTTATTTATGCATTCTTTCATTCGATTTGCGTATATTTATTCATTTTTGCTCAATTAGATGTTTAAAGCCCTCTTAAAAGAGGCATTTCAATGTAAATGATTTTTTTTTATCACTCTTTAATTTATTTTCATGTAAGTACTCATGTTATCTAAGTGATTCATTAACAATTGATCATCTCTTGAGAGGTGAGGGCATATGAAGAGGAATTGACAAAGAACCTCTTCTTGAGGCGATGTCAACACACATGTGTTTTGATGATAGCCTCTAATTTTCATATCTTTACGAGTTAATTTGTTCATGTTTAATTATAAACATATTTGCTTATATAGTTGTAATTTTAATTACATACCCTTAACAAGCCTCCATTGAGGTGATGGCACATGTTTAGGAGTAGATGAATGACTTTCGTTAAGAAGCGATGATCCACGTACTAACATGATGTTTGATTGTCTATTTTACATTTATATGTGCCTTTTTATGTTGTCTTTCATTTCTATACAAACACATAGGGGCTAATTGCATGTACATACATACTTACTTACACATTTTCATTTGTTATTCTTTACAAATGATCCTCACTTTAAAGGTGATGGCATATGAAGAAGAATGAACAAATAATTCATTTTTTATCGGTGATACTCATACATTCACATGTGTTTTGATGTTTAGTTCACTTTATGTTCTTTATACTCATTTGTACTTAATGTTTTACTAATTTCTCATGTCTACTACATGTTGTTTATGGTCATTTGTACATGATATTTGTTCACTTTTTATGTCTACTACATGATGTCTACCTGTTTTCCATATTTACTACGTGTTATATCTATCAAACTATCTTTTGAGGTCATTTTTTAAAATAACATGCATTCTTGCATTTTCTTTTTCATATCAAACCCTCTTTGAGGTGTATTTTCAAAATTCATTTTCAAGTGATATTTTCCCCTCTTTGGAACTTTTCCATGCCTTTACATGATGATTCTAATTCAATAATCAATGTTTTGACGAAAAACCTAATTTCAAGTGAGCCTTCCATTAGAGACACCTTTTTCGTCACTTTGTGTTGTTTGTTCAAAATCCTCCTACAGAGGTATTTTCAAAAATATTTCTCAAACTCTTTACAAAACCCCTTCCCTTGGCAGGTGGGGGAAAAAACAAACAAATCACTCGTTCTCAAAGACTACTTCAACATTTTAGATATGTTTTACCCATCCTAGAACATAAACCTTTTGCATGCATTATGTGTTTGTAATTGTTTCTTTGGCATTTGTATATGTATTAGTTGTCTACATGCCATCTTTTGCATTCTTGTGTGTATTAGTTGTTTATTAGATGTCCTTTGCATGTTTATATGCATAGGTATTTTCTTTGTTTGTTTATGTGCATAGATGTTATTATTTGCATGTTTATGTGCATAGATGTTACCCTTTGCATATTAGTGTGCATAATATGATTTTTTGTATGTTAGTGTGCATAGTTGACATTTCTTTGCATACTAGTATTCATAGTTGTTGCTTCTTTACATGTTAACATGCATAGTTGTTATCCTTTGCATATTGATATGAAATTTGCTATTCTTTGCATATTAACATGCACAATTGTTATTCTTTGCATACTTACATGTATAGTTGAGGTTTTTTGCATTTATATGCATAATTGTTCACTTTCTTTCCATTTATTTGCATAGTTGATGTTTATACGTGCTTACTTGCATTCATACAAAAACCCTCATCCAGGAGGCTTATTTTCATGTACAATTTATATTCCATTTTAGAAAATCCATTCCTTAGCACATTCTCATTTATCCTTGACTGGATCTTTGTTGTTTCTCCTCTAACGGAGGTGCTCCTATCTATCTCATTTATTTTCTCATCTTTCCTTCTACTAGGGTATGTACTTGTTTATATACTTTCTCATCTTTCCTTCTACTAGGAGATACAGTTGTTTTCTTAGGATCTTTCTCCCGGGAGACCTACACTTGTTTATCGTTCGAGCCTCATTGGCTTGAACTATGCTCGACCTGATTCCTTCTACTAGGATACGTAGGTAACTAAGAAAATTTCTTAGGTTCGTCACCATGCTACTTGTGCCCACCGCACTTGTAGCACCCCTTTGTGTTATTAATGTACCGATACACTTGTAGACCCTCAGTCGTGCTATTTGAGTTTTGGAACACTCGTAGCAATCTTTCTCTACATCTGAGGCATTCAATAATTCCTCACTTGTCATCAATATCCTCTTCGGAGGCACTCACATTCGGACGTTGCTTCAAGAGGGTGCTCATGCCTTTGAAGTATCACTACATTTCGCATTCTATATCTTCGTAGTCCATGTTGGAGTGTCTTACTCCACATTTCTCAATCTCTTTTCGGAGGCATTCTCATATTTTTTTAGGCCTTTCCCGGAAGTACTTGCAATTATCCCTTATCCAATGTACCTTATAGGTCCTCATCCATCATTATCCATAAGCCTCTTCAGATCCCTTCCATTCTTTTTTGCCGAACTACATCTTGACCTGATTCTCTACCTTAAAGATACGTAGATACCTTGAATTTACACCAAGTTCGGTCATTCCACCGTTTATGTTCTACCACGTGAACGACACACTCTATCTTTTCTTTCCTTTGTATATGCATATTAGCTTTTTCATTTATTCCTTTTCACCCCTTTCTTATCGTGCATCACATAAAAAAAATAAAAAACAAAAAAAAATGGCATTATCTTATTTAGGTTTTGATTTCTTCATTTCTATTGATTCGGTCATGCCTATAATAATTAAATTGCACACGCACCAACATCATAGGATAAAGTACGTGGCCCTGCCAAATAGGCAATTGCTAACAATTGGAATTATAACCAAGGACCATATTAACAAAATAAATGTTTTGAAGAACATATACAATAACAATAAGTTAATATTTTATCCGTTTTAAAATAAGTGTCCATTTTTATTTTATTTTTCTTATTTCAAAATAAGTGTCCATTTTTAAAAAGTTAATATTATTTTTATTAATTTAATATTAAACCACTAAACTTATAAAACATATAGACAATAAATCATCATAATATAAAAGTCATCCCGTTCAAACGTTGGATTCCCCAAAATTACCTATAATTTGGACGGATGGAGTAACACTTTCAAGTTGAACAGATAGCTTCTGTGTGTAACAATGGCGGCCATATTAGAGCCACCGTTTTCGAGCCTAACATTATCTTCGAATCCTCAGTCACCAAAACCAATTCACAGTCTCAATTCACTCCAAAGGCTGTCTCACAAACCCAATTTGGTCTCCATTCATTCTCCAACCTACAACACTAGTCTCACCTCTTGTTCTGCAAAAAACTTAGATACACCATCCCCACTACCAAACCCTAACCTCATTCCTGACATTGCCGTCGGAGACCGCCGCAAAGTGGTCAGACTCGCCTGGGAGAAGCTGGTCCGCTGGTCCCGTTCTTTGCGCGCCAAAAAAAAGACAGATGTTCTTGAGCACACTAACAAGGTTCGATTCTTTATACACGCACACACACACATCTATTTATGTATATATATGTATATATATCAATTTGCATATATGGGTGCCTGTTTCTTTATATATATTCAAGGAATTTCACTTTTGGGTATGTGGAATTCTGATTCTTGATGAAATTGATTGATTCTTGGAATTCCATGTTTGCAAGAGCATGCCATGGCCTTGTGTTATGTTCTTTCTTTATGTTGGTAGGTTACATGATATCAAGAAAAATGAGATAGATGATTTTTTTTATTTAAATGGACATGATTTTATTATGGAGTGGTCAGCAACGGACATGGACTTCCATTGTCCAGAGAATTCTGTTTCTGAATGGTGGGATTGCCATTTGCTGGGTGCATAATGTAGGTCACCGATAGGGTAGTGTAAGTGAAGATGAGGATGCAGGAATGATTAGGGGGCAGTGAGCGAGGCATAAAGTTATATTAGGGGACAATGTCCAAATGGCACAAGATTAATTATGGTTATTTTGTTTTTCAACCTAGTATGATAAACAAAATAATTAACATTAGAACATATTATAGCTTTATTATCATGCTACCAAATATCACTTCTTCAACATATAAACCCAAATGATGACTTATCCACTGATTTCTCATTGCATTTCGCAGTCAATGTTGCATGGCAGGAAATGCCCTCAATATAGTGGCAAATGAGCGTGTGTGTGTGTGAGAGAGAGAGAGAGAGAGAGAAGAGATAGAGGGAGATTCAATAATTTTACTTCCCGTAGGACCCTTAAATATGCACAAGAATATATATAATGGGTTTTTTATTTTATTTTTCAAATTTTGAGGGTCACTTTTCAGATTTCAACAAAAGTTATAGGTTGTTAATTTAAAAATTTCAGTGGGGGCATCGTCCCCAACTCGGCCCTCGATAGATCTGTCCCTGCATTTAATGGAGCTATCGTGCCAATTATCTGGCAGGGACGAGTGTCTCTTCGACTGGTTAATGACTTCTAAATTTTGCAATCTACAATTCCACCTTTGGGTAATTGCTATGTTTTTTTCCCTTTCAGTTTGTCCATTTTACCTCTATTTGCACTAAAATTACAGCATACAAAATTGGGACCGTCGCCATTGCCTTAGACCCCAAACTTCGCTTTGTAATATGGAACATAATTTTCCCCTTACAGTCTGACACAGCATATTGCTTCATAGGGTGACAATTCTCAGGCTGAAATGTGCTCAGGTGGATGGTGAGATGACCTCGTTCTAGTATTTGGTTTTGTAGGCCCTTTGATCTTAATGGGTTTGATCAGAGCGATGTTTATCCGAGGGTGAGTGGTCTTGCTAATTCCGATTAAATACTGAGACCTCTTGAACTGTGGATCACTAATTCACATTATTTGCCCTGAAAGAGCATTCTCTAAATAGACGACACCGAAAGGGGGTCCAAGCAAGGGCCCCGATTAAATGCATAATGGGGGGGGGGGGGTGTTGTTCCGGATTCTCCTTTCGGTACTCTCCCTTCGAAGAGAGTAGAGAGTACCATTACCTGTTAGCCGATGGAAGTGGCTGCTCTCATGCTGTGTGGAACTGAGACTGGTTGCACCCAAAATCTGTAATTCATATTATTCAATTAGCAAATTGGATTATACGCAACTGATCTTACCAGTTTCCTCCAACTCATGCATTGTTTGTCTTGCGGTATTTAGATATACAACGTTTCAGAGGAGGAATGTAAGATTTGAATGCTTCACCTAATTCAAGTAGGGTCAGATCACTTGCCACCACTGGAGCTTTGCTTTAGAACGGGATATTCAGTAACTTGTTTAATGACCCTAAAACTAATATATAATAAAGATGCACTAGTTTAGACGGATTAAGAAAAATGTACAAACATTGAAATCTATTAATCTATGATCATCTTATGCTATTGGAGATAAGTACCTGGATATGCAATATAAAGGCCCTCCCTTCTCTGAACAAAAAATGGAAAAAACTTGGATTGTGATGGCAGCGGATATGCGAATATCAGAAAAGTACCCCAACGGATTTGATGCCACAAAGAAGAGGGTTTATAAAATGGCAATTCTTCACGTTTCCTCAGACAGTGGGAAGGAATTTTATTAGAATGAATCTTATTGGTGTTTTGTCCCAGCCAGAATTACCATGTATGACTTGTTGAGGTTGACATATTCTAATCGACAGAGTGCTCATGGGCCAGAAGCGAGAGGAAGGGTGCTTCAAGCTCTCGACCTGGTTAAGATGCTGCCCTTGCTTCTCTTGTCCTTGTGCCCTATATGTGTTTTGATGGTTCCTTCACAATGAAATTATGCAATCCGACCAGACTATTAGTTATCGTCTCCCTACAACAAAAAAGAAAAAATGGAAATTATTAGCTTTTTATGGAAAGTATATATGTTTAATAGGGCGATTATGGTAGATTCGTCTCAGTATCTTGTGATATGATGACCTTTTATGTAAAGCACTTTAGATCTTACTTCTATAACAAGACCTGGTAAAAACTGTAAAATTTGACCCCTTGTATACCTGTGTGTTATATATGGTTTATCTAGTAGACATAAAACTTCTCAAAGTAGATTAATATCTTTATTAGTTATATGCATCTATAGTTATGCTGTATCATAAGTGTGTCTTCTCCTGTTTTGGTATTTAGGTGGTGGTGCTTGGAGGTGGATCTTTTGGGACAGCAATGGCTGCCCATGTTGCAGGTAGAAAGGCTCAACTCGAAGTTAACATGCTTGTGCGTGATCCTCAAATTTGTGAATCGATCAATGATAGACATTATAATTGGTTGGTCTTCTCTCAATTGCGTCGCCTGCTTGTCTTCATGTTTTTTACACCCTCGATGAAAATGAACAGAATAATTATAACTTCTTGGCTTGTTTGACTCTACTAAACCTCGATGAAAACTAGCAGAAAATTTTCTTACTTCTTATCTTGTGCCATTGTTATTCTTATTAAGGCGACAATCTCATGCGTATACCTTAAATTGTAAATCTCTCTTTAGCTTCCTATTTCAGTATTTTTCCCAAGGACTTTCTTTTATTTTTATTTTTTTCTATATATACATACGAATATGAATATTCTTTCTTTACTAAATTCGATGAACTTTGCTCTCAGCAAGTATTTCCCAGAGCACAGGCTACCGAAAAATGTCATTGCAACAACCGATGCCAAAACCGCTTTGCTCGGTGCAGACTTTTGCCTCCATGCTGTACCTGTGCAGGTAGTTTTAGTTGGTGCTTCGTTCAGCTAGAGTTGCAGTAAAAACGTGTCTTTTCAACATATTGTTTGAACTAATTGTGGGGGAGATCTTTGTTATTTCATTTCTTAATATATCCAGATAGGCTATGATCCTGGCATTGACTGAAAATTATGGAACCCAATGCTCTTTTATTACTTTTTATAATATCCTTCATTTCTTCCTTAGGAAATGTAACCTGTATTGAGTGAAAAAAGATCATTACCGATTTGTTTTCCTGCCTATTAAAGTGCTGGGAGGGGTTTTTTGACCTGTATAACCTTAGTAGAGTATTAGGATTGAAACAACGTAATCTGTCTCATGTGATCCATCTTATTGCAGTTTACCTCGCCTTTTTTGGAGAGCATGGCGAATTATGTTGATCCAGGCTTGCCATTTGTATCCTTAAGTAAAGGCCTAGAGCTCAATACATTAAGGATGATGTCTCAAATAATTCCCCAAGCACTGAGGAATCCTCGTCAGCCTTATGTTGTACTATCTGGACCTTCATTTGCAGTGGAGTTAATAAACAAGTTGCCAACAGGTAGGTCACTTGCATTTTTCTTTTGGGGGTGTAAATGGGTCGATCACTTGCATTTGGTTTTGACAAAAGTTGTAACTTCACGGGAAACATATGTTCACCTCGTTGATGGTTTAAAATGATCAAAATTATTTTCTTGTGTTTTTTGTATGTTATAGCAATGGTGGTGGCATCAAAAGATAAAAACTTGGCAAATGCAGTTCAGCAGCTTCTAGCTTCTAAAAATATGAGAATCAATACATCAAGGTATAAGATATCCTCAAAATCTTCCAAATAATTGTAGATAACATTATATGTAATGAATTTCAGTTCGTGTCAGTGGTACATTGAAAGCCATGTGGAGGGCTTTTGAAATGACATGCTCAGTTTGTAACCTCTGATAGTACAGTGATGTTACAGGGGTAGAAATTGCAGGAGCACTTAAAAATGTCCTCGCTATAGCAGCAGGGATTGTTGAAGGGATGAATCTTGGTAATAATTGTATGGCTGCTCTTATTGCACAAGGTTGTTCTGAAATACGATGGTTAGCAACAAAGGTATCATTACAAATCCTTTAGGCCTTTAATACAGTTTTTCACTGAGCCAATTCACTTCCAGATTTTCCATTGATGTTCTTTCAGTTAGCTGTGTTTTAGCTTGGGAAGTCCTGAACTGTTAGATGTCATGTCTTGCACTTACATGTTTTATTTGCTGTAGAAGATATTTCCATCGTCACATAGGTTTTTCATATTTAATATATATACGAAAATGATCTCTTGCTCACTTGTGAGCAAGAAAATTCATTCACACCAATCACAATGACTACGTCTGTGATTAATTTTTTTATGTTACTACCTTATTTACGCCAATCACGTCAAATGATCAATATGCTTGGTGTGGATGAATTTGTTGCTCACTGGTGAGCAACAAATCATTATTCAATATATATATATATATATATGGCAAAAGTTGAATACATTTGGTCACCATTCCATGGTGAAGGAGATTTTATTCCAAAATTTCCCTATTAGATTTATGCAACTTCAATAGCTAATTCTGAACCTTGACCTTATCCTTTGTAGTAATAAAATAATAATTTTCTGTTTTCTTTTCGTTGAAGATGGGTGCCAAGTCGACAACAATAACTGGTTTATCAGGAAGTGGAGACATTATGCTTACATGTTTTGTGAATCTTTCAAGAAACAGAACAGTTGGAGTTCGGCTTGGATCAGGAGAAAAGCTTGATGATATACTAAGTTCCATGAATCAGGTCCTTGAAAATCTTATTTATGTTAAATGTTAAGCCTTTCTTATTTCAGGCAGTTACTTAATACTATTCTCCTTTAGGTGGCCGAAGGTGTATCAACGGCTGGAGCTGTGATTGCATTGGCCCAGAAATATAATGTCAAAATGCCAGTTTTGACAGCAGTTGCTCGGATAATTGATAATGAACTTACCCCAAAGAAAGCTGTTTTTGAGTTGATGAGACTTCCTCAGGTCATTCTAGTACTGCATGAAGTTTATTTTCAATTTGATTTGGGTGCTATTTTAAGCATTGTTACAACATTGTTCTGTTCAAAGTTAGGGCGTTGGTATTCTAGAAGTCGGGTTGGGGACCCCTTTTCTAATGGCTAAGGCTGTCGGGTGCTCTCACCATGAGCTCCCTCTGGGTTTTTGGAATTTGAATTCAATGTTGCTCAATGCAATTTCTGTGGGGAGCTCATAGTTAGAGTGGCCCTTTATAGATTCAAGAGCTTGTGGTGAAGTGCATGATGTTTATAACGAAGAAAAAGAAGAAAATGAGAAAAATCGAAATTTGAGGTACGGGTAGATCAGTTTGTGTTACCTGGTTAGTTCTTGGTTCAGAGGCTTTATCTGGACGAATAAGCCCTCTCCTTCTTTAATATTTTATTCTTAGTTTTTGATTTTTCTCCGAAAAGAAAAAGAAAAAAAACTACGGAGTTGCCGTTTCATTGGATTAAAAAGAAAAACTTTAGGGGTAGGCCGCTAGTGTAGTCCCCTATCCACGATTCTGCTATTTACTGGAATAATTTTGCGGAAACGTTTTTAGGTTGAAGAAGTTTGATAGAAGATGATCCCTTGGATGTAAATTTGCTCTAGCTAGCGACCAGGCTCGTTATCAGTGGACTGACTGTGCAGCAAGCTGCATCAACAAATATAGACAGATGTAAACATACAGTGTTTTATCCCCCCCTTCTCCTGCCCCCAAAAGCATGTAATTGATACACTCTCCAAAAGTTGTCTAAAGATCAAATGTATAGATGAGAAATTTTGTGATTTGATGCTCTCTATAGGGAACTCTGAATTTTTGTAATCCTTGTAACCATACTAACCAAGTATGGAAGTTGTTTTCATATTTGATCACTGATGAATCTAGGTGAGCTTACTCTGCCCAGTCTGGTGAATTTTTAATTTTTAATTTTATTTTTTTAGAAGAAGTCTGGTGAATGTTGATTGCAAGGAAAAGGAATCCAAAAGAAAGTCCCTACTTCATGCATTGTTTGCTACCTCACTGTTTTAGGTTCGTATTGTTTTGCAACTTAAGTTATCTCAAGTTGTCTTTACCACTTTGTTTTCGAAATTTACTATTGAAAAGTTTATTTAGTTTTATTTTTCTTTAGGGTTATTTTCACTTTCATCTTTGAGGTTTGCCTTAATCCCTTGGGTTCGTGAAATTTCCTCTTTGCCCCAGAATATTATATATATATTTTTCTAAAAAAACTTGTTTTGTGAGGACAAATTAGACATTTTACATAGTGATAAGTAGGATGAGGGGGTCTAAGTGGGATAAAATTCAAATTCAAGGGGGTGAAAGTGAGATTATTTAATTTCGAGGAGATCAAAGTGGGATTAGGGCAAATTTCTGGCATTGAAAGTGGGAATAACCCCTTATTTTTAAGGTAAGACAAATATTCAAAGGGTCAGTCCATTGCAAGAAGCTCATGCAATTGTGCCATTTAGAGAGGGTGTCGCGTCTGTTATTTTGCTACTTGGTTTTAGAGAGTTTTTGTTCGAACATGTGATTTCATTTTACTACGTGTTTGAAAATAGTTGGGGTGAATTTCAGGTTGACTCCGACATAATTTTTAATTTTCTTTTATTAAAAAAGTTTTACAATGAAAATTTTATTCAAAAAGAATTCGATTGTATACGGCTATTTAAATGAAAAGTTAAGGTTACAAAAATAAATTTTGAAGGGTCAAATGCATATAATAGTTGATGTTGGCATCAAATTTTTTTAGTACTGTCTCTTTAACCTTAATAAAACGGTAGAATAACACTCCAATAGTAGAATAACATGCTCCTTGACGAGTAGGGATAATAATGGGGCGGGTGCAAAATGGGTTCGCCTATACTCATGTTCGATCCATTTAATTTTTTAAAATACCATACTCTTCACACTTAACTATACCCGGACCCGCCCCATTTCACCCCTTTAATACTTGATTGTCGGTGTCATCTTCATTATCGACCAAAGAGTTTAGTGTATATAAAATTTAATAAAAGCCCTAAATAAACATAAAAAATTAGGGTTAATTTTATTTACACTCCTGAATTATGTCAAAACATCATTTTGACCCTCCACTTTTGCATAAATGCAGTCAGACCCCTAATTAACAAAAAAACACTCATTTGCATCCCCTTATGTACTTTTGGCACTTTTTCAGACATGAAACTGTGTGAAAGGCCTAACACAAGTATTATTCACATATTTAACTAACACAAGTGTTTACATTTAAAATATTTATATTTATATTTATCAAATTTGTAAACTAACACAAATTTTCATTATTTATATTTAAATTTATTTTATTTTTTTAAATATTTATATTTATCAAACTTGTAAACTAACACAAGTTTATATTTATTATTTTGATCTTTAAATATATTTGACTTTACTAATACATATTTTCAATAATATTAGACACACTTCACAAAAATATTTATTTTAAATTAAAATAAAAATACAAAACATTTGAATTTGTTAAAAAAAATACTAAATTACACACATAAATAGTAATTTTTGGTCATAAAGCAATTTATTTTTATTTTTTTACGTAAAATGAAAGATTTAACTTTTCAATTGTAATTTTATTATTATTGTACAAGCATCGAAATCATACACATAAATTCTTAAAATATATAAAAATAAAAAAATATTTAATGGTGAAAATATAATAAATTAATATTCAAACATACAAATTTATGTTGTAATATTAAAATAAAATATAAAAACACTTTACTCATATAAAATTAATAATAAATTTATATATTTAATATATTATTAAATTCAAATAATCCAATTTTCTCTCTCCTCCCCCACCACCACCACCATCTCCTCTCCACCTCCTCCCACCAACACCACCAATGTTTACTCTTTCTCCCAAATCCCTTTGTGCCCTAATTTCATCACAAACCCCTTTCTATTGCACACACCCAAATCTAATTTCATGAGTGTATATATATATATGTATACGTGTGTGTGTGTGCGCATGTCTGTGTCTGTGTGTGTGTCTATATATATATATATATATAGAGAGAGAGAGAGAGAGAGAGATAGGGGGGGGGGGAGAGCAACGACATCGGCGGTGGTGGTTGGGATTAGGGTTAGGGTTGAGATGGAGGAGGGGGATTGAGGGTGTTTGGGTATGGGTTTAAAGCCACCCGAAATTGGATTAGGGGTTATCCATCTATCTTCAGTAAGGATAGCTTTAAAATTAAAAATAAAGTTGTTTAGCAAAGGGTAAGAGTGTCTTTCCTACCTAGTCAACGCAAAAAGTGGTCAGGGGTGCAATTGAAGAAAGTTTGCTTAATTAGGGGGTGAAAATGCATTTATGCAAAAGTGAGAGGGTTAAAATGATGTTTTGACATAGTTCAGGGGTGTAAATGAAATTAACCCAAAAAATAATAATACAAACCTATAAATTTCTTTTTAATTATCCAACAATCGAATTCACTCTCTATTTCTCTAATCATCCAACAATCTAAGTCACTATCTAGTTTGAGATGTCGAGTCTCATGGGAAAAGAATAATAACTATTAACATATTTAGATTATTATTTTTGTATATATGTATATAAATAACAAAAGGATAAAGTTAATGTAAATGGCGGGGCGGAGCGGGTTTCAACTAATACCCAAACCCGCCCATAACCCTTGACAGGTTCTATTTCTTCTACCAAAACCCGCCCCTACGAAATAAAAAACGCTCCCAAACCCTTAAATAAAGGGGCGGAATGAGGCGAGGCTCTGGCGGGGTAGTACAAATTGCAATCCCTACTGACGAGCAATAAAAGATCCTTTCGGGAGCGTGGAATTGGAGCTTTGGAGTTGGAGCCAAATCTAGTGCTCGGGAAGAATAAATTATAATATAATATAACATGCAATATAATATAACTATGTATAATACCTATTCCATAATAACATAAAAGTAATTATAAACAATGACATATATAGCAAATTGTATATTTTTATCTAAAACATAATTCAAAATGGTATATAATATATATTAAAATTTATTCTATCCTAATTAAAAAATAATTTACTATATGATATAGTATATTATATATTTAAAATATAAACATAATAATATATTAATTGATAACAATGATATTTAATATGAATTTTGATTTAAATGATTAGTGCATATGTAATAAGAAGTGTGGAAACGTTTATGTGATATTATGGCGAAAACAAGAGAAACAACTTTATAATATTTCCACTTTACTAAAGGAACATGAGAAATGTTCTTTAAAAATTGAAAATGAAAATATATTATTAAACATGATTTTCACTTCTGAAACTGCTTTGTGGTAGGTGAGAATAGAAAACATAGGATGTTCCACGTTAGTGAAACACAACCTTGGTACTTTGAAAACTGTTATCGAGAATTCTGAGAAAAAAACTGTTAAGAGATTAAGAAAAGAGAGTTCTCTGAAAATAATCATTCTTATAACTCAATTTTTTTGTTTCAAGAAAACACAACCAAACAGAAATTTTGTATTTCAATTTTCAGAAAGAAAACTATTTTCACAAATGCATATCAAGCATGCCTTATATATATATATGTCAACAATTTACCTTATCTTTTCAAGAGAATTCTTGGAGATAACAATCAAGTCTCCACCAATTTGTGCCTCCAAGAGCAACCCATAGAGCCACATCCTTTAGGGTTTATAAACCCTAGATTGGTCCTCAAGATCTCTAGATATAAAGATAAATAAACCCTAGCACTACATGCCTTTCATAGACCCATGAACTCTTGAAGTGGTAACCTAATATACTTCCAAAAACAGAATCAGAATCCGGAAAATTTTTTTTCAGGTCCAGTCGCTCTCACAATGGAAAGTGACCTATTACAACTTGCAAGTGCTCATTGGTCCACACGTTTTTAGTTTCCACATCTGTAGGAATGAAGGAATGGCCAACTCAACAGAGGAAATGTATGATGTTCCTTGAATGTATATGTAGGTGTATACGAAACCTTTCACTATAGCCCAAGTACGTATTCATTATTCCAAAACTCACTTTACCCAAAATTTTTATTTGCCTCCAACTTTACCCCAAATTAGAATTTTTTCAATTTGATTATACACCTCATCATCGTCTCTTCTCTGTGCGCTTTAAATTTATGATCCAAGCTGTTGTTTGGAGAAATCTTCGCTGAAACCTTGAACCCTTTGAAAATGGCTGCTAATAACATTGCGAAAGGGAAGATTGCGGGCGGAGGGGAGAAGAAATAAAAAAAAGGGTTCGTTGAAGAGAAAGGCAAGAAAAAAAGTTGGATCAATATACCCGATATTGTGGACATAGGAAATGAATCAAGTAAAAAAGGCGCATACATGACGAAGTCGAGCAACAATGGTGGAAAATTATGTAAAATAGCAGTCGTCAACATACCAAATGAGTCATAGTGAAAATCCAGTCAAGTTGAAGAGATAGGCCACCAAAAAGATTGTAAAATTGCACAAACTAGTCGATATTGTGGAAATAGGAAATCAGCCATGTTCTTCTGTTGATACCGTTGGCTCCAGCATTTGGCAAGCGTCAGGCGTGGCCCTTCATTAAGTTTTGGCATGTGATTCACTCATATTAAAAACCATGTAGATTCAAAGATCATATTAAGAGAGATCGAGAATATGAATTATTTACTAAGCAAACAAAACATACGGTTTGTCATGCACAATTGGGAAGCTGAAAAGCATCGTCTGTTGAAAATTAAACTTGTTTTTGGAGCAAAGTATTTATTTTGCTAATTTAAGAGTCCAAGTAGTAGCTTTTCTCCATAATTTTCTAGATAAGAATTTTCTCTACAAATATCTTGAGTATAGTAAATTCTGGTGGTTGGATGGTGTATTTAATGTAGAGTCTAGAAATATCAAAAGTCTCTATAAATATAGATTGTTGTAAAGTCATTTGATTTAAGAGAGAAAATTAAATAGAGTTTAATAAAAAAGTGTTGCTCTTTCCTCTAAACAAAATCTGTTCCCCAAAATATTCCATATCAGTCTCCTTCATTCAACATAGTGGTATCAGAGTCATGGCAAATGGTATGGTTCCCTTCCAAATTCCTCAACTTACCAAAGACAACTATGATAATTGGAGCATCAAGATGAAGGCTTTGCTTGGATCTCAAGATGTATGGGAGATCATAGAGAAAGGCTATAATGAGCCTAAAGATGAAGATATCCTAACCCAAGCCCAAAAGGAGGTTTTGAAGGATATGAGGAAGAAAGACAAGAAGGCTCTCACTCTCATCTATCAAGCATTAGATGAAAGCACATTTGAAAAGATCGCTTGTGCTACATCATCGAAGAAGGCATGGGAAACTCTACAAAGCTCTCATAAAGGAGTTGATAAGGTACGAAAAATACGTCTTCAAACTCTTAGAGGAGAATTTGAAGCCCTTAATATGAAAGAGTCCGAAACAATCTCGGATTATTTTTCAAGAGTATTGGCGGTTGTTAATCAACTAAAGAGAAATGGAGAAAGTATGAGTGATACCCGAGTGATTGAGAAAATTCTTCGCTCTTTAACCTCAAAGTTTGAGTACATAGTGGTAGCAATTGAAGAGTCAAAAGATACGGACTCTATGACCATTGATGAACTCATGGGTTCATTAAAAGCCTATGAAGAGAGGTTAAAGAAGAAAAATGAAGATACTTTAGAGCAAGCCCTTCAAACAAAGCTTACTGTTGAGGAGAAGAAAGGAGAATATACAAATGAAAGGAGTCAAAGAGGAAGGGGACGCGGTCGAGGTCGAGGAAGAGGCAGCTTCAAGACACCAAATAATGAAGAAAGAAGACAAACTTCCTTTTACACTAAAGGACACGGGAGAGGAGGCAACTTAAGGCAAAGGTATGAAAAATCTCAAGTTAAATGTTATAATTGTCAAAAATTTGGACACTATGCTTCCGAATGTAGATTTTCTAATAATGTGGAGGAAAGAGCTAATTTTGCTGAAAAAGAGAAGCAAAAGGAGTCCACACTCTTACTGGCTTTCAAAGGAGATGAAAATGAAGACGAGAACACGTGGTATCTCGACACCGGAGCAAGTAACCATATAAGTGGCAAAAGAAGTATGTTTATCGAGCTTGATGAATCGGTGAAAGGCAATGTTACCTTCGGAGATAAGTCCAAAATTTTGGTGGAAGGAAAAGGTAAAATTCAAATTCGCTTAAAGAATGGGAAGAATGAATTCATTTCTAATGTTTTCTATGTGCCCAACATGAAAAACAATATTTTAAGTTTAGGCCAACTCTTGGAGAAAGGTTATGATATCCATATGAAAGATCATAGTCTTTCAATAAGAGATCAAAGAGGAATTTTAATTGCCAAAGTGCCAATGACAAGAAATAGAATGTTTTTACTAAATATACAAAGTGAAATTGCAAAGTGTCTAAATGCTTGCTACAAAGACAGTTCTTGGCTTTGGCATCTGAGATTTGGGCATCTTAATTTTGGTGGCCTAAAGTTGTTGCATTCAAAAGGAATGGTTAAAGGTCTGCCCTCGATCAATTTGCCGAATCAACTATGTGAAGGGTGTTTACTTGGAAAACATGCTAGAAAAAGTTTTCCAAAAGAAGCTGCTACAAGAGCAAAACAGCCTTTAGAACTCGTGCACACTGATGTATGTGGACCAATCACTCCAAACTCATTCGGTAAGAGCAAATACTTTCTTCTTTTCATTGATGATTTTAGTCGAAAAACATGAGTATATTTCCTTAAAGAAAAATCAGAAGTATTTGCGGCCTTTAAGAAATTTAAGGCACTTGTTGAAAAGGAGAGTGGCTATGAAATTAAAGCTTTGAGATCCGATAGAGGGGGAGAATTCACATCAAAGGAATTTAAACACTATTGTGAAGATAATGGAATTCGCCGCCCCTTAACCGTTCCATTTTCTCCTCAACAAAATGGAGTGGCCGAAAGAAAGAATAGGTCCATTCTCAACATGGCCCGTAGCATGTTAAAGAGCAAGAAAATGCCAAAAGAATTCTGGGCCGAAGCGGTTGATTGTGCGGTCTACTTATCAAATCGGTGCCCAACCAGGAGTGTGTGGAATAAAACTCCACAAGAAGCTTGGAATGGAAGGAAACCCGGAATCTCACATTTGAAGGTTTTTGGTAGCATTGCTTATGCTCATATTCCGGATCAAAAGCGGACCAAGCTAGATGATAAGAGTGCAAAGTATGTTTTCATTGGTTATGATTCTTGCTCGAAAGGCTACAAGTTATACAATCCAACCAATGGGAAGGTCATTACTAGCCGCGATGTTGAATTTGATGAAGAAGGCTTATGGAGCTAGGACATTCAAGAAGAAAATTATGAATTTCCTCCATTATGTGTAGAAAATGAAGAGGCACCAGATCAATCAAGTGGAGAAGCATAAGAATCCATTACTCCACCAACATCACCAAATCATGGGATGTCATCACTATCATCTTTATCAAGTGGAAACACAAGTGAACGACCTCCACGTCTAAGGAGTCTGGAAGAGATTTATGAGGTGACTCAGAATCAAAATGAGCTAACTCTTTTTTGTCTTTTTGCTGATTGTGAACCTATAGGTTTTGAAGATGCCATGCAAAGCAGGAAATGGATAAATGCCATGAATGAAGAAATGGAAGCAATTAAAAAGAATGACACATGGGAGTTAGCAAGTATTCCAAAAGGGCATAAAGCAATCGAAGTAAAATGGGTGTACAAAGTGAAGAAGAATTCTAAAGGAGAAGTGGAGAAGTACAAAGCAAGATTGGTCGTGAAAGGCTATAATCAAAAGGCTGGCATCCATTATGACGAGGTATTTGCCCCCGTTGCTCGTCTTGAAACTATAAGATTTATTATATCTTTGGCAGCTCAAAATAAATGGAGAATTCATCAAATGGATGTAAAGTCCGCGTTTCTAAATGGCCGTCTTGAAGAAGAAGTATATGTCGAGCAACCTTTGGGCTATGTGGTGAAGGGGCATGAAGATAAAGTTTTAAAATTGAAAAGAGCTTTATATGGGCTAAAGCAAGCACCAAGGGCATGGAATAGTACAATTGATAAATATCTTGAAATGAACAGATTTGTGAAATGCCCTTATGAACATGCTCTCTACATAAAAAAAGAAAAAAATGGAGACATGTTGCTTGTTTGTCTGTATGTGGATAATCTAATCTTCACTAGCAATAACACAAGGATGTTTGAAGAGTTTAAGAAAGCAATGACTCAAGAATTTGAGATGACGGATATCGGGCTCATGTCGTACTATCTCGGGATAAAGGTAAAACAAATGAAAGAAGGAATTTTCATTTCTCAAGAAGGCTATGCAAGAGAAGTTCTAAAGAAATTTAGAATGGTCAGTTGCAAGCCCATAAGCACACCCGTGGATTGTGGAGCAAAATTATCAAAGCATGACAAAGGAGAAAAGGTTGATCCAACATATTTCAAGAGTTTAGTAGGAAGCCTGCGATACTTGACATGTACAAGACCGGATATACTCTTTGGAGTAGGTCTTGTAAGCCGCTATATGGAAGCTCCAAACATTACTCACTTGAAGACGGCAAAACGAATTCTCCGTTATATCAAAGGTACTCTTGATTATGGATTACTTTACTCATCTTCTAACAATTTTGAGCTTTTTGGATATAGCGATAGCGATTGGGGTAACGACTTGGATGATCGAAAGAGTACTAGCGGTTTTGTGTTCTTCATGGTAGACACGACATTCACTTGGAGCTCAAAGAAGCAACCGATTGTTGCACTCTCTACTTGTGAAGCGGAATATGTTGCGGCTACATCATGTGTATGTCATGCAATATGGCTTAGAAATCTAATGAAGGAACTTAAAATTCCTCAAGGAGTGACTGAGATTTATGTTGATAATAAGTCTGCAATTGCTTTGGCGAAAAATCCGGTATTCCATGATAGAAGCAAGCACATTGATACAAGATATCACTATATTAGAGAATGCATAGCAAAGAAAGAGGTGCAATTGAAGTACGTGACAACTCATGATCAAGTTGCGGATATCTTCACCAAGCCTCTCAAATATGAAGTATTCTGCAAGATGAGAAGTCTATTGGGAGTTACAAAATCAAGTTTAAGAGGGGGTGTTGAAAATTAAACTTGTTTTTGGAGCAAAGTATTTATTTTGCTAATTTAAGAGTCCAAGTAGTAGCTTTTCTCCAGAATTTTCTAGATAAGAATTTTCTCTACAAATATCTTGAGTATAGTAAATTCTGGTGGTTGGATGATGTATTTAATGTAGAGTCTAGAAATATCAAAAGTCTCTATAAATATAGATTGTTGTAAAGTCATTTGATTTAAGAGAGAAAATTAAATAGAGTTTAATAAAAAGATAAGTGTTGCTCTTTCCTCTAAACAAAATCTGTTCCCCAAAATATTCCATATCAGTCTCCTTCATTCAACATCGTCATAGTTTTTAATTGTGTAATTTTATACACGATAATTGTCCAATTTTAGATGTGAAGTTCATATTGAAAGGAACCTGAAAAATTTAGTTATCATTATGTAGTTAAGGACATTGCGTGTTTTGCTGAAATATGTAAATTTACCAAACATTTCTTGACGTTTGAACCTGGATACAAAGTTTTAAGAAATGTATATAAATTAATATTTGGTTGAAGTCGATGTATCAACAATGTATGTTGTTCTGGGTGGTATTGTATTGTTGTTTGTGTATTGGATTATCGTTGCATTGCAACAATTAGTACTGATTGTTATATTTTTAATAGATGCTATACTATGTGTTTTGAGGCAAACAAACTTTCATATATGAAGACAACATTCAAACACTTGTTTATTGGACGCCGAAAGTCTTAGACGTTAGAATGAGATGGGCGAATATTCTCTTACCAGGGTAAGATATCGATTTATGTGTATTTTATAGTGTAAACTATTTTAAAAGATATAATGTCACATACACGAATCATTTTTCGTAGAATTATGTTTACAGGGTTTACGTACAACAAATTATTTTTTGAATTTTGTGTGCGTACAGTTGAACTCCTTCAAGCCCGCTACGGGAAGCACTATAATGAGTCGGCAAACTTTAACTTTTAGTGGTTGTACCTCGGAATGGAATAAGGGAACAACCAATGCAGATAATGATGATTGCCCGGACCAAGAAACTGATGGGAGTTACAGGATAAGTACTTAAAATGAATTGATAATAATGATATTTAATATGAATTTTGATTTAAATGAATAATGCATATGTAATAAGAACTGAGGAAACGTTTCTGTGTTACTGGCGAAAACAATAGAAACACATTCATATTATTTCCACTTTACTGAAGAAACATGAGAAACATTCGTAAAAAAAAAAACACGAAAATATATTGTTTAACATGATTTTCGTTTTTGAAACTACTTTTTGGTAGGTGCGAATTGAAAAGATGGGATGTTCCACGTTAGTGAGCGGAACCTTGGTATCCTGAAAATTATTCTCGAGAATTCTAAGGACAAAAAACTGTTGTGAGATTAAGAAAAGAGAGTTCCCTGAAAAATGTCATTCTTTTAACTCAATATCCTTGTTTTAAGAAAAATCAACCAAACAAAAATTGTGTATCTCAATTTTCAAAGAGAAAAACCAAGCAGGCTATATATATATATATTATGAATTCATCCTATCTCTTCAAGAGAATTCTTGGTTATAACAATAAGTCTCCACCCTCACAATTTGTGCCTCCAAGAGCAACCTATAGAGCCACATCCTTTAGGGTTTAGAAAACCTATATTGCTCCTCAAGATCTTTAGAGATATAAATGAAGAAACTCTAGAATGACATTCTTTTTTTAGACCTATGAACTCTTGAAGTTGTAACCTAATATATTTCCAAAACTATTGTGAGATTAAGAAAAGAAAGTTCTATGAAAATTGTCATTGTTTTAACTCAATATCCTTGTTTTCAGAAAACTCAACCAAACAGTAATTTTGTATCTCTGTTTTCAGAAAGAAAACTATTTTCACAAATGCATACCAAGCATGCCATATATATATATATATATTTTAAGAATTCATCTTATCTTTTCAAGAGAATTCTTGGTGATAACAATCAAGTATCCACCCTCACAATTTATACCTGTAAGAACAACCATAACGCCATATCTTTCAAGGTTTAGAAACCCTAGATTGGTCCTCAAGATCTCTAAAGATAGATTTGAAAAAACCCTGGCACTACATTCCTTTTATATAACCATGAACTCTTGAAGTAGTATCCGAATACATTTCCAAAACTGTTGTGAGATTAAAAAAATATTGTTCTCTGAAAACTGTCATTCTTTTAACTCAATATCCTTGTTTCTAGAAAACTCAGCCAAACATAAATTTTATATCTCAATTTTCAGAAAGAAAACTATCTTCACAATTGCATATCAAGCAGATCATATATATATAGATATATTTTAAGATTTCATCTTATCTTCTGAAGATAATTCTTGGTTATAACAATCAAGTCTCCACCTTCACAATTTGTGCCTCCAAGAGAAACCCATAGCGCCACACCCTTAAGGGTTTAGAAACCCTAGATGGGTCTTCAAGATCTCTATAGATAACGATGAAGAAACCATAGCACTACATTCCTTTTATAGACTCATAAACTTTTGAAGTAGTATCCTAATATATTTCCATAATAGTTGTGGGATTAAAAAAACAGTGCTCTTTGAAAACTATCATTCTTTTAACTGAATATACTTGTTTTCAAACACCTCAACCAAATAGAAATTGTGTATCTCAATTTTCAGATAAAATTATTTTCACAAATACATACCAAGCACGCCATATATATATATATATATTTTAATAATTCATCTTATCTTTTCAAAAGATCTCTTGGTGATAACAATCAAGTCTTTACACTGACAATTTTTGCGTCAAAGAGCAACCCATAGCGCCATATCCTTCAGGGTTTAGAAACCCTATATTGGTCCAAAAGATCTATAGAGATAAAGATGAAGAAACCTTAGCACTACTTTCCTTTCATAGACCCATCAACTCTTGAAGTAGTAACCTAATATATTTTCAAAACCGTTGTGAGATTAAGAAATGAGAGTTCTTCGAAAATTGTCATTTTTAACTCATTATCCTTGTTTTCAGAAAACTCAACCAAACAGAAATTTTGTATCTCAATTTTCATGAAGAAAACATTTTTCACAAGTGCATACCTAGCAGGCCATATATATATATATATTAAGAATCTATCTTATCTTTTCAGGAAAATTCTTGGTGATAACAATCAAGTCTCCACCTTTGCAATTTCTGCCTCCAAGAGCAACCTATAACGACACATCCTTCTGGGTTTAGAAACCCAAGATTGGTTAAACGATCTGTAGAGATAAAGATGAAGAACCCTATCACTACATTTCTTTTATTGACGCATGAACTCGTGAGGTAGTAACGTAATATATTTCCAACACTGTTGTGAGATTAAGAAAAGAGAGTTCTCTGAAAACTTTAATTCTTTTAACTCAATATCCTTGTTTTCAGAAAATTCAACCAAACAAAAATTTTGTATCTAAATTTTAAGAAAGAAATTATTTTCACAAATGCTTACCAAGTAGGCCATATATATATATATATATTTTAAGAATTCATCTTATCTTTTCAAGAGAATTCTTGGTTAAAATAATCAAGTCCCCACCCTCACAATTTGTGCCTCCAAGAGCAACCCATCGCGCCACATCCTTCAGGGTTTAGAAACCCTAGATTGGTCATCAAGATCTTTAGATACAAAGATTAACAAACTCTAGCACTACATTCCTTTTATAGAACCATTAACTCTTGAAGTAGTAATCTAATATATTTCCAAAACAGTTGTGAGATTAAGAAAAGAGAGTTATCAGAAAACTGTCATTCTTTTAACTCAATATACATGGTTTTAAACAACTTAACGAAACAAAAATTGTGTATCTCATTTTTCAGAAAGAAATACCAAGTAGGCAATATATATATATATTAAAAATTGATCTTATCTTTTCAAGATAATTCTTGGTGATAGCAATAAAGTCTCCACCCTTAGAATTTGTGCCTCCAAGAGCACCCCATAGCGCCACATCCTTTAGGATTTAGAAAACCTAGATTGCTCCTCAAAATCTCTAGATATAAAGATGAAGAAACCCTATAGCTACATTCTTTTTATAGACCCATGAACACTTGAAGAAGTAACCTAATATATTTCCAAAACTGTTCTGAGATTAAGAAAGGAGAGTTCTCTGAAAGCTGTCATTCTTTTAACTTAATATCATAGTTTTCAAAAAACACAACCAATCAGAAATTTTGTATCTCAATTTTCAGAAAGAAAACTATTTTCATAAATGTACACCAAGCAGGCCATATATATATATATATATATATATATATATATTAAGAATTCATATTATTTTTTCCAGATAATTCTCGGTGATAACAATCAAGTCTCCATCCTCACAATTTGTGCCTCCAAGAGCAACCCATAGCGCCAGATCCTTCATGGTTTAGAAACCCTATAATGGACCAACATATTTGTAGAGATAAAGATGAAAAAACCCTAACACTACATTCCTTTTATAGACCCATGAACTCTTGAAGTAGTAACCTAATATATTTCCAAAATTGTTGTGAGATTAAGAATACAGAGTTTTCTAAAAACTGTCATTCTTTTAACTCAATATCCTTGTTTTCAGAAAACTCAACCAAACATAAATTTCGTATCTAAATTTTCAGAAAGAAAATTACTTTCACAAATGCATACCAAGGAGGCCAATATTTATATATACATATATATTTTCAGAATTCATCTTATCTTTTGAAGAGAATTCTAGGTGATAACAATCAAGTCTCCACCCTCACAATTTATGCCTCCAAGTGCAACACATAGCGCCACATCATTCAGGGTTTAGAAAACCTTGATTGGTACTCATGATCTATAAATATAAAGATTAAGAAACCCTAGCACTATATTCCTTTTATAGACCCATAAACTCTGGAAATAGTAACCTAACCTATTTCCAAAACGGTTTTGAGATATGAAAATAGAGTTATCTGAAAACTGTCATTGTTTTAACTCAATATACATGTTTTCAAACAACGTAACCAAACAAAAATTGTGTATCTCTATTTTCTGAAAGAAAATTATTTTCACAAATGCATACCAAACACGCCATATATATATATATTAATAATTCATCTTGTCTTTTCAAGAGATCTCATGGTGATAACAATCAAGTCTTCACACATAATTTTTTGCATCGAAAAGCAACCCATAACACCATTTCCTTCAGGGTTTAGAAACCCTAGATTGGTGCAAAAGATCTGTAGAGATAAAGATGATGACACCCTAGAACTATATTCATTTTATCGACCCATGAACTTTTGTAGAAGTAACCTAAATATTTCCAAAACTGTTGTGAGATTAAGAAAAAAGAGTTCTCTTAAAACTGTCATCCTTTTAACTCAATATCGTTGTTTTTAGAAAACTCAAGAAAACAAAAATTTTATATTTCAATTTTTAGAAAGAACAATTTTCACAAATGCATACCAAGCAAGCCATATATATATATGTATATACATATATATATATATTAAGAATTGATCTTATCTTTTCAAGAATATTCTTGGTGATAACACTAAGGTCTCCACCCTCACAATTTCTGCCTCCAAGAGCAACCCATAACGTCACATCCTTATGGGTTTAGACACCTTAGATTTGTCCAAACGATCTATAGAGTTAAAGATGAAGAAACCCTATTGTTAGTCACTAATTAACCCTAGAGGAAAGGGGTGAATAGGGTGTTCAAAAATATTTCTAATTCTTTTCAAAATTGGAACACGCTATAACAAAAAAAAACAATTTCTCGATAAACAAGGATGATTCAATTTAAAAATCTCTAACAATTAATTGCAAGACAAATTATAGCATACAATATATTCAAGTGATTATAGCATGCAAGTTATTGAAGTAAAAAGAAAGAGATAGAGAGATTGACACAGTGATTTTTTCGAGGTTCGGTAACTCCTACTCCTCGGCTCAAGAACCCCTTCTTGAGACTTTTCCCGATCCTTTCACTATGGCCCTTCCTTCACAGGTGGAATGGAAAACCTTTACAACACAAGCCTCTCGAGCTTATCTCTCAATCAAGAGAACATCCCTCCCTTGAACAATCGGTGGACTTCAGTTGTCCGAGATTACAAATTTGTATGTAATCAATAAAATCACTCAAGAACAAAAACACTCAAAACCCAAAGGTTTTTATGGAAGATAAATCAATATAAGCTCAAGTGTTTTCGGTGATTTTTCAATAGCTCTAGAAATATATTCTTAAAAGATATAATCAATGAATGATGTTTGGAGAATAAGAAGAGATACTAGAGGTTTTGATTTTCAAAGAAACTTGAAGAAAATCAACTTTTCAAAGCTTGGTTTCAATGGTTTTTGTAGAGAAAACTTTCTGTAGAATTTTTGATAGCTTTCCTTTCTCTTTGTATTTCAATCTCTTAGCTTTCAATATACACATATCATTCTATATATAGCATTGCATTAGGTTTAAGAGAATGAGTATTGAATTATTTGAGTCAAGAGCCGTTTGAACACCATTAAGCACAATCCACAAAACATGGAAAATATTTTCTGAAAAATCTGCAGGTTTTGAGGATCAACTAGTCGACTACAACATTGTTTTAGTCGACTACTTTGGACCATCTAGTCGACTAGAATGAGTTCTAGTCGACTACATGAAGTAGTCTTTTACTCGACTACTTTGAAATGGTTGAAAACGTGTAGCTTCTGATTGTTTCAGTCGACTATTAGAAAATACATAGGGTCATTCTAGTCGACTATAGCCTGAAAAATATTTAATAAAAATATTTTTCCTTTCCGTTTAAGTTTGGTAAAGCGTTTTTCATTCCATTTGAGTTCGGTTCATATTATACTTGAGCTTATACGATAAAATCGACACATAAAATTACCTTGTTACAATGATCGCTCCCCGACCTATCTACCCCAAGTTTTGAGTCTTCAACTTTCGCCTTTGCCGTTGAATTATTTGATTTTCCATTTGCACTTCAATTTATTTTATGGCTTTTTGCATTAAATCAATCTTTCTTTCCAAGCTTGCTTTACGAGTCGTTTCCTTTTCGAGTTTGTTTTCCGAGTCGTTCACCTATCTTTTGCTGAAAACATAAACTCGATAATTCATTAGTATCAAACACTCTTCAATGGTTTGTTATCATCAATTTTGGAATTGTTTGCCGAAAGTAAATTTCAAAGCCAACAATCTCCCCCTTGATGATGACAAAACATTTTGTGTTTGCTTGGTATTTGGCGAAACATCAAGTGATGCTCCCCCTCAACATGTGCATAATATTTTGTTTAAATGCTCCCCCTTAAGAAATGAAATTTGCAATTAATAAGCATTTTGATACAATATATAAATAGGTGCACATTTGAGATAACAAAAATAAATAGCATATCATAGATGTTTCAATTTAGTACAAGTCGTTTATACTAATGAAAAACATGGAGATAACAAACAAGTCGCATATAACCATAACAAGCCACACAAAAACAGAAATTGCTAATGTCGGATAATGAAATACATGACAGTACAATAGCATAATTTCTGCCCCTTTTTGTCACCGTCGAGGGGCGCGTGAGCGAGGGTGCATGAGTCCAAGAGTAAGGTCATCAAGTGACTCGACAAGAGCAGTGATACGAGTAGACATTTCCTCATCAGAAATAATAAGGCGCTCATTGATCAATCGAATGGCTTCCGAATTCCTGGTCACCGTTCCATCAAGGCACTCAAGTGTCTCCGCATTGCTCTGAACAATCCCAAGAATTTGGTTGAGAAGAGCAGTCTGCGAAGCCGAAGCGCTGTTCAACGGAGGAACCGAGGAAGAGGCTTCCTGGCGCGGTGCAGAAAAGGTAGGAGCTGGGCGCGAACGAGGAGCAGGTGCACTCTCAGAAATGAAGTTTCCTTCCGCATTCGAAGAAATATGCATATGCTTGACAAGTGTGGTGTCAAGAAAAATAGGGTGATGCTCAGACACTTCATTTGGAAATGAAAAACATTTCCGCTGTAGTAGATATGTGATATGTGCAGGAAAGAAAAGCGGGCCGGATGACTTGCGCTGACATGTGAGGATCACGGAATGGAAAATATAAGCTAAATCAACGCGGGTTCCTATCATAACGCAGTAAACCAAAAAATCCTCCATACGAGATACACTGCTACGACTACTAGTTTTAGGCAAAATAGAGTAATTAATAACATTGTGAATTAATCTAGCCTCGGGTAGTAGCATAGAAGAGAGAATACCGATGTTCTGTGAAATTTCCTTGTCGACGCATATAGCTCGAACAACCTCAATACAATCGAACCCATCAGCCTTATACCAATCCTTGGAGAAGTGGCGGATACCGTCATTTGGAAGAGAGAAAATGCGCTTGATTTCGCTGTCATCAACAGTCTCGTCTTCACCACATAAATTAAAATGAAGATGAGGGAGTAATTTCTCCTTCTGATTTTCAAGAGAAGCGTAGAAAGCTTTGACAATTCGCGAAAGTACCGGAATGTCAAGAGAAATGAGAAAATCCCAACCAATTGCTCGGAACAACTCGAATGTTCGAGCCCTAATTTCAGTGCACAAAGCTTGTGTGAGAATTCGGCAAGGTGTAGGAGCACGATGTTCAAAAACAGTGATGAATTGATTTCTATCATCATCATCAAGAAGACGCACTTCAAGAAGCAGAGGTTCATTCGAATCCTCTTCCTCTACAACCGTAGGAATGCGTGGATTGGTGGAGCTATGGCCTCCCTAAATTCGTCAACGTTTTCGGTGTAGACCACGAGTCTTCGGTGGCATTGTAGAAGATGAAAAAAAATATATATATATATAGATATATGATGGTGTATATATATGTGAGAAAATGAGTGAGAATGAAGAAATTGGGTGAGGGAAATGGGTGGAGGATGATGGAAATGTGAAAATAATGAAAGATTTGTGATGATTTAAAGGTAGAAATGGGAGTATGAGAGGTATTGAGAGGAGATGAAATGAAGGTGGGTGAAGATGGAGGGAGGCGGATGGAGAAGATGATATGAGAGTTAGGTTTTATAGGGGTTGAGTCGACTAGGGCTAGGGTTGAGTCGGTTAGATGGAGTGTTTGAGTCGACTAGGGCTAGTTGTAGGTGCCTAGAGGGAGCATTTAGTCGACTAGAATAGGAAGTAGTCGACTAGAAGGTGCAATATAGTCGACTAAAGGGCAATGTAGTCGACTAGATGATGGTTTGATGCCAAGAAGGAAGCTACTGACCAAAGTAGTCGACTAGAATGAATTATACTACATACAATGTAGTCGACTAAAGTATGAAAAATGTGAAAAATGTGAAAAATAATTAAAAAAATGTGAAATAAATACATGAAAATAGCAAAAGTATGAAAACAAAAAAAATATGAAAGAATTTAAGATAAAACATCAAAATCCATGGCCATTCCAATTTCTCGACGAATTTTAGAAAATGATTCGTCCGCAAGTGGTTTTGTAAAAATATCCGCCAATTGATTTTTAGTGTCAATAAAAACCAATTCAACGTCACCCTTAGCAACATGATCACCTAAAAAATGATGCCTAATCTTTATATGCTTAGTGCGTGAGTGATGAATAGGATTCTTTGAAATACAAGTTGCACTCGTACTATCGCATTTAATAGGCACGTGAGAGAAAGTAAGACCGAAATCAAGTAGTTGTTGCTTAATATAAATGGTTTGAGCGCAACTACTACCGGCTGCCACATATTCGGCTTCGGCCGTAGATAATGCAACGGAATTTTGCTTTTTACTTGACCAAGATACTAGTGAGTGTCCTAGAAAATGACAAGTGTCGTTTGTGCTTTTTCGATCAATTCTACATCCCGTAAAATCGACATCCGAATAACTAATATGATCAATTGAAGTTCCACGTGGATACCAAAGCCCTAAGTGAATTGTACCACTTAGATAGCGAAAAATACGTTTTACCACAAACAAATGAGATTCCTTAGGACATGATTGAAACCGGGCACATATGCATACACTAAACATTATATCCGGTCTACTAGCAGTTAAATAAAGCAAACTACCGATCATGCCTCTATAATTAGTAATATCAACACATTTACCATTTTCATCTTTATCAATCTTAATAGAGGAACTCATAGGAGTTATGGCATGTTTGGTAGCCTCCATACCAAATCGCTTTAGCAAATCTTTAGTGTACTTGGATTGGCTAATGAATAAGTCATCCAAGTTTTGTTTGATTTGCAACCCTAAGAAGAAATTCAACTCACCCATCATGCTCATTTCAAATTCATTTTGCATACTTGTAGAAAATTCCCTACATAAAGAATTATTTGTTGAGTCGAATATGATGTCGGCAACATAAATTTGGACAATCAACAAATTATTCTTAATGGTTTTTGTAAAAAGTGTGTTGTCAACTCTTCCTCTTGTAAAACCATTTTTAGTAAAAAATCCGCTAAGTCTCTCTCGGTTGTAAAACCATTTTTAGTAAAAAATCCGCTAAGTCTCTCATACCAAGCTCGAGGAGCTTGCTTTAAACCATATAGAGCTTTAGCTAATTTGAAAACATGATTTGGAAAAAGATTATTTTCAAAACCGGGTGGTTGCTTCACAAAGACTTCTTTTTCTATGACACCATTTAAGAAAGCACTTTTGACATCCATTTGATAAAGAATAAAATTTCTATATGATGTAAATGCAAGAAGCATTCTAATTGCTTCTAACCTAGCTACTGGTGCAAAGGTCTCATCGTAGTCGATGCCTTCCTCTTGATTATATCCTTGAGCTACCAATCTTGCTTTATTTCGAATAATTACTCCATTCTCATCCTTTTTGTTTCAAAAAACCCATTTTGTGCCAATTATAGTTTGATTTCCGGGTTTAGGGACTAAACGCCAAACTTGATTGCGTTCAAATTGATTTAGTTCCTCTTGCATTGCTACGATCCAAGAATCATCACATTGAGCTTCGTGGAAGTTCTTGGGTTCGATTTGTGATACAAAAGCCATGTGGTTGCAAAAATCTTTAAGTTGAGATCTAGTACTAACCCCTTTTGATGAATTACCTATGACTTAATCAAAAGGATGATTGTGAACAATCCTCCATGCTTTAGGCATTGAGTTGGTCAAGTCATCATTGGATTGATACTTAACTTCACTCATTTCGTTTTGGCTACTTGATGAATTGGAGATATTGAGAGTATTTAAATTATCCTCAATCCCAACAACCTCATCGTCTTCTAGGTCAATTCTAGGTGATGGTGATGAGGGTGATTCATCAAAGACAACATGAATAGACTCAACCATAGTTAAAGTCCGTTTATTAAAAACAAGAAAGACTTTACTTCTTGTACAATATCCTAGAAACATTGCTTCATCCGATTTGGAGTCGAATTTTCCAAGGTTATCTTTATCATTTAACACAAAACATTTACACCCGAAAACTTTGAAATACCCAATATTAGGCTTTTGACCATTCCACAACTCATAAGGCGTTTTCCCCAACTTTATCTGAATAATAACACGATTAATTATATGGCAAACGGTGTTTACCGCTTCCGCCTAAAGGCTTCGGGGAAGGTTGTGCTCATTTAACATGTATCTAGCCATCTTTTGTAGAGATCAATTCTTTCTTTCAACTACACTGTCACGCCCCAAATTCCTAGGACTCCGAAACCCGAGCCTAAGAGCTAAGGGAGTGATTGCGAAAGTAAAAAGAAACGAAAAACAAATGAAAACCAATGACTGAAGGTCATCAAACACCCATAAAGAGTTACAATGAATGCCCAGATACCATGCTGTCACGCCCCTAAAGGGTGACGCAAACCAAGCGACTACTAGAGTCAACAATAACAAAGAAGTACATGGAATAACAATAAGAATATACTCCATGCCAACCCGAATACTAAAAACACAAGAGTATCCTCAGATACCAACAGACACGCTCCTAAATCCCTAAGACTCCCGAACTGGGACATCCAAGGAATCCAAGATGTGATCCTTAATACGAATGACCAACTAAGACATCATTAACCAAGAAAACATATGGGTTAATGGTAGAAATGATATATTCCATACCCAAATGACTAATAAAACTAAGCAGCGGAATCTAACGAAAATCCGGCAGAATTCCGTTTGTAAATGGAACATCCGGACAACAACCACAACACAAGAACCTGCCAATAGCAATTCAATAATCACAATGGCTTCCAAGCCCCACATTCATCAATCCTAATAGGGCCGAGGTAGTGGAAAGAAACCAAAACCCCTCTAAACCCTCTAATAATCAACAGAGCCACAAATGCTCGAATAAGATACAGTAAAGCACATAGTTGTGCAGAATAGATACAATAACCATCAGAAAGAATAAATACAGGAACTAAAGAATACATCAACAGGGATATGCCAACAGACTGGCTCCCAAAAGAAAATACATAACAATCCCATAACAATTGGTAGAGAAACTGAAAGTGGATACCTATCGTCCCCAAACCCAGTCGTGTTGCAACCGTAACCGCATCACCCAATGCAACTCCAAAACCTGTAACAAGGAAACAAAAGAAAGCTGTCGTTGCATTGCATCCTGCTCATAGCCGTATATTTCCTGCAACCTGGCGTGGAATACCAGGGGGCGAATGAAATTCCCCTGTGAGTAAATAAGCTCAGTGGGAAAGAATACTCTAACTACCACATCCTCTGATACTTTAGGTAAAGCTAAACCGTGTAATAAGATATAAATATAGCCCAACTAGTCTCATCCACGCAAATCCCAAGGCACACGCTCATATACTATCGTAAACGAGTATACATAAGTATATAGGGAATATATATATATATATATCTACACGTATATATATATATATAAATACACAACATGAGTCTCTTAAACTCGTACTCCAAGTACCCAACACCAGTAGTCTACACTACTCTCATCAACGTACACTAGGTACACGATACTAAGGTCCAGTCTAACAAATCACCAAATTACTCACAACACAATTAAGAAGATCCAACCGAGGAAATCACACTCACCTCTAATATCCACAAGGAAACAAAATCCACCAATAGTACCAAGGAAGGCTCAAATCCTACACCCCGATAACACAGGAAGGAAAACACCCACGTCCTTGCGTACTAACACAATCGTCATCAATATATATATATATATATATATATATAATATATATATATAACAAACCTCATTCCATTTCTAGAGAAAATACACCTCTCAAGTACTGGGTCACTTCAATTATATCACTTCCTCAATACCATGAATCACATCACCACATTAACCTCATAACACTATCATCAATGGGTCAATCACATCACTAACACTCTCACTGTAGGTGAGGAAAACTACACAATCAAGTCACTATGAGTAGACGAACTCAAATCACGAGAACGACCACCTAAAGGTCACCAAAACAAGGCAAAGGGAAGGAATTCCCAATGCTAACCAACAGCTAACCAAGACAACAACGTCAAGGTTAAGAATACCCGAACAAGGAAGGACACCACAAGTGAACAAGGAAAGAACACCAAAAGTGAACAAGGAAAGAACACCAAAAGTGAACAAGGAAACCAAAAACGAATGGCCGAGAGTGGGAGTAATAAAAAGATGAATCCCAGAGATTCAATAGTTTTTAAGAAAAAGGTTTTCAAACTCGAACCAATCCATTCGGTATCCATGCCCCTAACGTAAGAAAAACTCCTATCACCTAGGTGGTGACATCAACAACCAAGAAGAAGTGAGAGGCAACACTATATGTGTGCACTGAACAACACCAAGCCTCGTAACCGAGACTTAGAATGATCCGAAGAAAAGGAGAAACAGGAAATCCCCTTTCAAAACACTACAGGTCGAGATCTTGAGAAAGAAGTCTCAAAATCTCAGAATCATCAAGACAAGTAATAAAATAGTTTTCTTTTAGGAAACCACACATTAAAAATGACCGTCTTGCCCCCGGTCTCCGTCAGTTGCCATCACTGGCTTTTACAAGTTGAAAATCATCTCAAAGAAGATCTCAAGATCATTTTATAAGTATTAAAACTTTTCATTTCTACGGGGGTAGGCGAAAACGGGTTTTTCCTTTTAAATACAAAGAGTTTATTTAAAAACATTAGAAAACACCGTTTTCGAAATGACAGCCAAACAAGAGGGAACATAACTCCACAGATTTCTATAATGTCCGAGAGGATAAGGAAAGGACGAACAACACGTTGGACTCACGGAAGACAAATATCCGTTCCAACTCCACCAGATCAAATGACACCACGAGGAAGAGGTTCGGCACCACACCGTAACCGACAACTCAAGGAATGACATACAAGTCAACGACCACGTACTAGTGTACAAAACATAGTACCAGGAATGCTTAAGGGAAGGGACTAAGCATAAGAATCAAGATTGTCAGACTACAGTACCTCGAGTACTTAATGAATCCCTAATCATAACCTCTTCTCATCAATCAAATCTCACACAACTCATCACTCGCCTTCTCTAAGGCCTCAATTATCAATTGACACAAAAATCATCCCTAATTTCAAATCTCCAAAAGAGTTCACACAACTAACCACGATCACCAAACTACTAATCACGATCACAAGACTACTAACCACATCTCTAAGGCTACTAACCACAATCTCTAAGGCCTCAACTCAAAGTCAAGCCTACGGTCCACCACTAGCCTCAACTAGCCACATAGATCACTATGCCAATACATAACCTCCCCTACGAGCAAAAGTATACAACACAAGTATAAGGATATACGCCTCGTTTATACTTTAATAATTACTGCTTTTAATTCCCGTTTTCACATTTATCACTTTCAACTGAGCATTTTATAAAATGAATTCATTTTGCATATTCATAAATAATCATGCTCCAACATATATATACATATCAATAAATCACATGGTGATATGCAACGCACCGTACTCACAGACCGCCTGTAGTACACACACACAAAAACACACCCTTCCCAAGGGTACTGGATCATTCTCTACCGTTCCCCTGAGGATACAAGCTCACTAAGGAATGTAGACTTATCGTACCGTTCTTCCCAAGTGCTTTTGACACTTCACACTTTTAACCAAGGAAGACGTCCACCACGGCCCAGCCGTGAACATAGGGTCTTGGACTATGTGTCCTCCCCCTATATCGTCTCAGTTTCTCAGAAGATTAGTTCCGCGGGAAGCGAGAAGCACCCCCTGGCCAGTTGTCACGACGATCCAAACACAAACGTCTACTCGTGCACCACGCACAAAGGAAGTAGAGCACACCAAATGACTCTCTTTGCAAATGGTGAAACCGTGCACTACATGCACCCACACCCATGTCTCACAATACATGGTGTACACAAATAAATCATGTCCAACATAAATATGTCATGCATCATATTTATGAAAATACTCACATGGTAATATATAAATCTCATAATCTCTGTACATGCTTTTAAAAATATATTAAAGCATTTAAATCATATGAAAATAATTTCATATACCATTCATGTTCTCCAAAAATATATTTTCTTTAATTCTTTAGAAAATATTTCATTTTCAATTAACATGCCTTTTTAAAATAATTTAAACAATTATTTCACGTATACCAGAAGGATCCTAGCATATCGTCTAAGCTTTTCGAATCTCTAATAACCCATTTAAATTCGTAAGGATTTCTAATCCGTCTATTCTTATTTAATTTAAATAAGAATATTATTTAATCACATAGGAATAATTTAATAAATTTTCTTAAATTAATTCCTAAGCCCCATCCTGATCCTAAACAATTTATAGATATTTAAACTAGCAATTTAATATATCTATAATAAATTAAATAAGGGTTTTGCACCCCTAAACTACTTCAATAATGCGGAGTGAGAAATATAATTTCCCACCTAATTATACGTTACCGAATAACCCGAAACAGCACAGTACCGGCGCCCGAATATGAAGCCCGCCGACCAAAATCGTCCAAAAACTATTTCGAATATATCGAAATGTCCGTCTCGACAACCTATACGATATATATGAAGCCCATTAATAATCGGTTAATTAATTGGGCTAAATCTAAAATACCCCAAACGAAAACTATAACCTAAAAATGCGATTTCCGGGCAAATCGTTCATCCTAAAATCACGAAATTAATATATGACGAATACCATGAATATACGGAGCTACTCACAGAAAATCGGCTCAAACCGATCACCGGAAGGTCGCCGAAAAATTGGCCAAAGTCCAGCCGGGTTCGCCCCTGTCCACGCGTCCACGCGCGAACCAGTGCGCCTCCCGTTCCGGCGACTCACGCCGCCCGTGCCGCCGCCTCTCGCCACCAGCGCCACCGCCGTCCACAGCCCAGCAGCCCCTCACCGTCGCTGCTCCCGACCAGCTGCAACCGACGGTCATCCCTCAGCCGACTCTGCTCTTCCTCTCTCGCCATGACCGGCGATTCTCTCTCTCTCTCTCTCGCCTGACCGGTGACCATGGAGGATGGAGACGTGAGGGAGTTGTTGCTGCAGAGGGAAGGAGAAGAGAGGGAGAGTAGCTGTTTCGTCTGATGGCGTGTAGAGGAGGAGTAGCAGGTCTGTTGTAGCGTATACATATATACATATATATGTACTAATTGCACAACTAACCCCCAACCTCTCTATAATTGCAAAATGAACCCCACTTCAATATATGTATATATAATTAATTATATATATATATAATAAATCCCAATTTAAATTATCAGGAACGTCCGAACATAATCTCGAAAGCCCGAATTAATAACGGGACACCCAATTAAATACATCGGGGCAGAAACCCAAATGTCGGAACACTTAAACAAGACCGACCAATTAAAATGTGTCGTCATTCAATTGAAACACTAATCATTAAACGTCGAATCGAAACCGCGAAAAATTTACAGGTATCAAATACCAAGAATAAATAATACGTCATGAACAAGTGACATCATTATTTAAATTAAATTCGAATTAATTTCAGTAAAAAGAATAATAACACGGGGTGTTACATACACCATTTTGTTGATGGGTTCTAGGGGCCGAGAGATCATGAGAAACACCGAGGTCATCACATAATTTCTCTAAGTCTTGATTTTCAAACTCCCTACCTCTATCACTTCTAATTTTCTTGATTTTCAAATCTTTTTTATTTTGAATGTCTCTATAAAATCTTTCAAGAATGGAGTGAGTTTCATTTTTATGAGCAAGAAAGTGAACCCAAGTATATCTAGAGTAGTCATCAACTATAACAAGTACATAGAGTTTCTCGGCTAAGCTAACCGTTCTCTCTGAACCAAAAAGATCCATGTGAAGTAACTCTAAAGGTCTAGAAGTGGTAATGTCTTTCTTTCTCTTGAAAGATGACTTTTCTTGCTTGCCTACTTAACATGCGCTGCATATTTTATCTTTCAAAAATTTAGTCTTTTGGAGGCCCTTGACTAAATCATTTTTGGATAAACGATGAATGACATCCATACTAGCATGTCCTAGACGTCTATGTCATAGCCAACTATTTTCGCTAGATGTGACAAAACATTTAACATCTTGTTAATGCAATTCACATAGCAACAAAGTATACAAATTTCCATTTCGTTTGGCATTAAACATTTGCTTCCCATCTTTCTCGATTATGCATGCATTTGTCCTCAAGATAACATCATAGCCCTTGTCACATAGTTGACTAATACTAAACAAATTATGCTTCAAACCATCAACTAAAAGCACATCATCAATAGAGAGAGAAGAGGAAATACCGATTGAGTCAATTCCTATTATTTTGTCTTTAGAGTTGTCTCCAAATGTTACGTTTCCTCCTTCATATGGTTTTAGTAAGATAAACTTTGATTTATCTCCTGTCATATGCCTTGAGCATCCGCTATCAAGAAACCACTTTTCTTTTTATGCGGACTTCAAGCATACCTACAAAACAAGTTCAAGTAATTTTTATTGGTACCCAATCTGTTTTGGGTCCATTTTGGTTAGATAGAGACGCAATAGTTCCTTTTGGAATCCAAATTTATTTCGTTACAACATTCTCTTTTCTATGTAAGCATGCAATAGTCCCTTTCCGAACCCAAACCATTTTTGACATAATTTTCTTCTTTCTATGATAGCATACATTTTCTTTGTGTCCTTTTCTATTGCAATAGTAGCAAATAACATGTTTATAATCATTTGAAGATGCATGAAGTGATTGTCTAGTAAATGTAGAGCTAAGTGATTTTCTCTTTTTCAAAATGATAGCATCTTTGTCAAAGGCATCATACCCTAGACCACATTTATCAAATGATCCTTTTTGTCTTCCTAACATAATACTAAGGTTCTCTTTTCCTTTTGTAAATTTCGCTAAGACATTTATTTCATCATCTATAGTATTTTTCAACCGAGTATTTTCCTTTTCTAGCTCAATGCTTTTGTCATTACAAGAAATTTCTAAGTTTGAACTAGTGAAGTTAGATGGAGTGTTAGCTTTCTTAAGAAGAATATATTTTCTAGCTAATTTTTCAAATTCATCATGTAATTCTTCAAACGCATCTTGCAATTCATTATAATCAAGGAGAAGTTCATCATATGACAATTTTGATTTATCTACAACATATGAATTTAAATGTACCTCTTCTTCATTTTCCATGAGACAAATGTTTGCCGTTTCCTCGCCATTTTTATCCTCATCCGAGTCACATGAGTCATAGTTATCCCATGTGACATTCATCTCCATCTTGCTTGGTCTTTTCTCATTTTCCTTTTTGAGCTTGAAGCAATCACTTTTGTAGTGTCCCGACTTTCCACAATTGAAACACGTTGGGGGCTCCATTTTGCTAGGCTCGCCTTTTGGTTCTATTTTCTTCATGAATCTTCCACCATTTTCTTTCTTCCTTTGAAGGTATCTCTTGAATTTTTGGGTGAACAATGCAATGTCTTCATCCTCTTCTTCTTCACTCGGCTCATTGATTTCATTTTTGGTGGATGCTTGCAAAGCTATCCCCTTTCTTGGCTTGATGTCATCCTCACGAGATTTTAATGTGATTTCCCAAGTGAGTAGAGAGCCGAAAATCTCATCAAGATTCATGGTGTTGAGGTCATGAGCTTCTTTGATTGCCGTTACTTTTTCATCCCATTTGGCCGGAAGACTTTTAATCACCTTTTGTGACGCATCGGATCTAGGAACAATTCTACCAAGATGCTTTAGTCCATTCAAAATATTTGTAAAACGAGACATTATAGAATTCACATTTTCATCATCTTTCATAGCAAATAATTCATATTCATGCACGAGTATGTCAATTTTTGATTCTCGAACTTGAGATGTACCTTCATAAGTTACTTCAAGTTTATCCCACATTTCTTTTGCCGTAGAACATGTAGATATACGATTAAATTCATTTGGGCTCTATGCACAATTCAAATTTACTTTGGCTTTAGCATTGTAGGACATAAGCTTTTGGTCATCATTATCCCATTCATTTGGTAATTTGGGGACGGTTTTTCCATCAACGATTTTGGTCAATACAAATGGTCCTTCAAGAACAACTTGCCATATTTGGTAGTCAATAGCTTGAAGAAAATCTATCATCCTAGTTTTCCAATAGCTATAGTTTGATCCATCAAACCATGGGGGGCTATTATTCGATTGTCCTTCAACGTGAATGACTAAATTAGATGACATGATCGTTCTCTAAGACGGTTAAGTCTAAAATTAATAGAGATTAGGCTCTGATACCAATTGTTAGTCACTAATTAACCCTAGAGGGGGGGGGGTGAATAGGGTGTTCAAAAATATTTCTAACTCTTTTCGAAATTGGAACACGCTATAACAAAAAAAAAAAAAAATTCTCGATAAACAAGGATGATTCAATTTAAAAATCTCTAACAATTAATTGCAAGACAAATTATAGCATACAAGATATTCAAGTGATTATAACATGCAAGTTATTCAAGTAAATAGAAAGAGATAGAGAGATTGACACCGTGATTTTTTCAAGGTTCGGTAACTCCTACTCCTCGGCTCAAGAACCCCTTCTTGAGACTTTTCCCGATCCTTTCACTATGGTCCTTCATTCACAGGTGGAATGACAAACCTTTACAACACAAACCTCTCAAGCTTGTCTCTCAATCAAGAGAACAACCCTCTCTTGAACAATCGGTGGACTTCACTTGTCCGAGATTACAAATTCGTATGTAATCAATAAAATCACTCAAGAACAAAAACACTCAAAACCCAAAGGTTTTTATGGAAGATAAATCAATATAAGCTCAAGTGTTTTCGGTGATTTTTCAATATGTCACGCCCCAAATTCCTAGGACTCTGAAACCCGAGCCTAAGAGCTAAGGGAGTGATTGCGGAAGTAAAAATAAACGAGAACCAAAAGACATTCAGTCATCAAACACCCATAAAGGGTTGCAATGAATGCCCAGATACCATGTTGTCACGCCCCTAAAGGGTGACGCAAACCAAGCGACTACTAGAGTCAACAATAACAAAGAAGTACATGGAATAACAATAAGAATATACTCCATGCCAACACGAATACTAAAAACACAAGAGTATCCTCAGATACCAACAGACACGCTCCTAAATCCCTAAGACTCCCGAACAAGGACATCCAAGGAATCCAGAATGTGATCCTTAACATGAATGACCAACTAAGACATCATTAACCGTGAAAACATATGGGTTAATGATAGATATGGTATATTTCATACCCAAATGGATAATAAACTAAGCAGCGGAATCTAACAAAAATCCGGCAGAGTTCCGTTTGTAAATGGAACATCCGGACAACAACCACAACACAAGAACCTGCCAATAGCAATTCAATAATCACAATGGCTTCCAAGCCCCACATTCATCAATCCTAATAGGGCCGCGGTAGTGGAAAGAAACCAAAACCCCTCCAAACCCTCTAATATCAACAGAGCCACAAGTGCTCGAATAAAAATACAGAAAAGCACCTAGCTGTGCAGAATAGATACAATAACCATCAGAAAGAATAAATACAGGAACTAAAGGATACATCAACAGGGATATGCCAACAGACTGGCTCCCAAAAGAGAATACATAACAATCCCATAACAATGGGTAGATAAACTGAAAGCGGATACCTATCGTCCCCAAACCCAGTCGTGCTGCAACCGTAACCGCATCACCCAACGCAACTCCAAAACCTGTAACAAGGAGACAAAAGAAAGCTGCCGTTGCATTCCATCCTGCTCATAGCCGTATATTTCCTGCAACCTGGCGTGTGAATACCAGAGGGCAAGTGAAATACCCCTGTGATCAAATAAGCTCAGTGGGAAAGAATACTCTAACTACCACATCCTCTGATAGTTTAGGTAAAGCTAAACCGTCTAATAAGATGTAAATAGCCCAACTAGTCCCATCCACGCAAACCCAAGTCACACGCTCATATACTATCGTACACGAGTATACATAAATATATAGGGAATATATATATATATATATACATATTTATATATATAAATACACAACATGAGTCTCTAAGACTCGTACTCCAAGTACCTAACACCAGTAGTCTACACTACTCTCACCAACGTACACTAGGTACACGATACTAAGGTCCAGTCTAACAAATCACCAAATTACTCACAACACAATTAAGAAGATCCAACCGAGGAGATCACACTCACCTCTAATATCCACAAGGAAACAAAATCCACCAATAGTACCAAGGAAGGCTCAAATCCTATACTCCGGTAACACAGGAAGGAAAACACCCACGTCCTTGCGTACTAACACAACCATCATCAATATATATATATATATACAATGTATATATATAACCAATCTCATCCCTCTCCTAGAGTAAGTCTGTACCTCAAGGATGGGATCACCTCATCATCTCACTATGCGAAAACCTCAATGCTATCTCCAACAAGTCAATAAGTCACCAACAGGATAAATCAATCACTAACACTTGCACTATAAGCTACAAAACCACCCGATCAATTCACTAAGAGTACAAGACCTCAACTCACAAGAACGACCACCTAAGGGTCACCAAAACGAAGCAAAGGAAAAGAGTTCCCAATGCTAACCAACAGATAACCAAGACAACGATGTCAAGGTTAAGATGCCACCAGTGAACAAGGAAAGAATACCAAGAGGGAACAAGGAAACCAAAAACGAATGGCCGAGAGTGGAAGTAATAAAAAGATGAATCCCAGAGATTCAATAGTTTTTAAGAAAAAGGTTTTCAAACTCGAACCAATCCTTTTGGTATCCATGCCCCTAACGTAAGAAGAACTCATATCACCTAGGTGGTGAAACCAACAACCCAGAAAAGAGAAAGGCAACACTATATGTGTGCACTGAACAACGACAAGCCTCAAAACCGAGACTTAAAAATGATCGGAAGCAAAGGTGAAACAATGGGACACCTTTCAAAACTCTACAAGTCGAGGTTTTGAGAAAGAAGTCTCGTAACCTCAGAATCCCAAGAAAAGTAATAAAATAGTTTTCTTTTAGAAAATCACACAGTAGAAATGACCGTCTTGCCCCCGGTCTCCGTCAGTTGCCATCACTGGCTTTTACAAGTTGAAAATCATTTCAAAGAAGATCTCAAGAACATTTTATAAGTATTAAAACTTTTCATTTATACGGGGGTAGGCGAAAACGGGTTTTTCCTTTTAAATACAAGAGTTTACTTCAAAACTTAGGAAACACCGTTTTCGAAATGACAGCCAATAAGAGAAAACACAACTCTATGGATTCCTATAATGTCCGAGAGGACAGTAAAGGAAGAGTACTACATTGGGTTCACGGAACACAACTATCCGTTCCCAACCTCACGAAACCAAACGACAACACATGGAAGAGGTTCGGCACCACGCCGTAACCAACGAGTCAAGGAATGACATGTAAGCCAAAGGCCACGTACTAGTGTACAAACACTGTACAAGAAATGCTTAGGGGAATGAACTAAGCACTAGAAACCACGCTACAGTACCCTAAGTACTTAATGAAATCACTTAAATCATAACCTCTACCCATTCCTCAAAAGAATGAAAAACACTTAAAGGTCTATACTACCACATCCACTAAGACCACAATCACATCAACCACCTTATCCAAGGCCTCAATCACAATTGATACTAAGTCAATCACTGACCTCAAATCTCTAAAGATATCACACAACTAACTACAACCACAAAACAATTAACAGTCCTCTCTAAGGCCACAAATCAAAATCAACTCCACAATCCACCACTAGCCTCAACTACTCACAGAGATTACTACGTCAATACACTTAACCTCCCTCAAGGGCATAAAAGCATATAACACAAGTATAAAGATTATATGTTTCATTTATACTATAATGATTTTCTCATTTAAAGTCTCGTTTCACATTATTCATTTTCAACTGAGCATTTATAAAATGTGAATTTAATTTACAATATTCATAAATAACATGCTCCAACAACACATGTAATATAGCACATATACATGTTAAATGAGATCACATAAATAACATGCAGTGTAATGTGACTCAACACTCCCCGTGATACTCACGCACAACACACCCTTCCCAAGGGCAACGGATACAAACTCTGTCCACTCATCATAGTGTAGAGTTACCACACCGACCCTTCCCAAGTGATTTTTCTCTCTATCACTTCAACAGGGAAGGCAGTTGTACGAGAGCCCAGCTTGCAACTTCGTACGCCATGACTACCCTTGAGTCAAGAACATAAGTCTCCACCCGGACTCTTAACTCACATTTGCCGGCTCTTTAGTTCCGTAGGCGTGATACCTCCTGGCCAGTTGTTGTGATGATCCGACACAAACCCTCTCATATACCACACGAAATGAGATAAACCACACCAAAAGACTTTTCTCTGCAAATGGTGAAACCCGTGCACTACGTGCACCCACACCCATGTGCTCACACGACATGGTGTACAATCAAATCATATCTCAATATAAATATGTCATGCATCATATTTATAAAAATACCCACATGGTAATATAAGTCTCAAAATCTCTTTTCAACATGCTTTTAAAATACCATAAAGCAATTAAACTATATGAAAACAATTTCATATATAATTCATGTTCTCCAAAAATATATTTTCTATTAATTCTTTAGAAAATATTTCATTTTCAATTAACATGCCCTTTTAAAATAATTTAAACAATTATTTCACGTATTCCAAAAGGAACCTAGCACATCGTCTAAGCTTTACAAATCTCTACTAACCCATTTAAATTCGTAAGGGTTTTCTAAGCCATCCATTCTTATTTAATTTAAATAAGAATATTATTTAATCACATAGGAATAATTTAATAAATTTTCTTAAATTAATTCCTAAGCCCCATCCTGATCCTAAACAATTTATAGATATTTAAACTAGCAATTTAATATATCTATAATAAATTAAATAAGGGTTTTGCACCCCTAAACTACTTCAATAATGCGGAGTAAGAAATATAATTTCCCACCTAATTATACGTTACCGAACAGCCCGAAACAGCACAGTACCAGCGCCCGAATATGAAGCCCGCCGACCAAAATCGTCCAAAAACTATTTCGAATATATCGAAATGTCCGTCACGACAACCTATACGATATATACGAAGCCCATTAATAATAGGTTAATTAATTGGGTTAAATCTAAAATACCCCAAACGAAATCTATAACCTATAAATGCGATTTCAGGGCAAACCATTCATCCTAAATTCACGAAATTAATATATGATGAATACTACGTATACACGGAACTACTCACCAAATATCGGCTCAAACCGATCACCGGAAGGTCGCCGAAAAAATGGCCGAAGCCTAGCCGGAGTCGCCACTGCTCGCGCGTAGCCACCTCTGCACTGAGTGCCGCCTTGCGCCACCACCTGCGCCACCACCTGCGTGCCTCACCGACGCCACCAGCACCGCCGCCGTCCACCGTCGTCGCCCGCTCCAGGTCGCCGACCCTGCTCGGCCGCCGCTGCTCCAGCTCCAGCCGCAGCTGTTGCTGCGACAACCCTCCATAGCCGTGCTCGCCTCAGCCGGCCTCTCTCTCTCTCAATCGGCCATGGAAAAGGGTGGAGAAGCTGATTGTAGGGGGGGATGATCAAGCTACTGCTCGTCAACGAGGAAGAGGGTAAGTGGTAGAGTCTGTGGTGTTTCAGCAACAAGTCATACACATATGTATATATTTATGGGTAATTGCAAATGTGACTCTCTATTTCTCCATAATCGCATTATGACCCCTATATAATTCTCTCATATATACATACATATGTCTAAATTACACTAACAACTCTCCAATTTTCCATAATTGCACAAGTGACTAGTTAGTCTCCCCTAATTACAAAAGTACCCTCATGTCTTGCCAATTCACCATTTTAACCCCAAAACTATATATATATAATTAAATATATATATACAATAAATTCCAATAAATACCGGGAGCCTCCAATAATATTGCGCGACCCTGTAAGTCCACGGGACGCCAAATAACTAAATTAGTCCGAAAGAAATACACCGAGTTAGGAACCCAAACGTCGGGACACTAAACGCCCGATCCAATTAAAACGCGTCGTCATTCAATTGAAACACTAATCATTAAACGTCGAATCGAAACCGCGTAGTCGAGAATAAAAATTCGCGTAATGTCGTCCAGTCGACTTTAAAACTAAACGCGAAAAATTTACAGGTATCAAATACCAAGAATAAATAATACGTCATGAACAAGTGACGTCATTATTTAAATTAAATTCGAATTAATTTCAGTAAAAAGAATAATAACACGGGGTGTTACACAATAGCTCTAGAAATATATTCTCAAAAGATATAATCAATGAATGATGTTTGGAGAATAAGAAGAGATATTAGAGGTTTTGATTTTCAAAGAAACTTGAAGAAAATCAACTTTTCAAAGCTTGGTTTCAATGACTCAAAGCCTCTTTTAGTCGACTACTTTGAAATGGTTGAAAACGTGTAGCTTCTGATTGTTTCAGTCGACTATTAGAAAATACATAGGGTCATTCTAGTCAACTATAGCCTGAAAAATATTTAATAAAAATAATTTTCTTTCTGTTTAATTTTGGTTAAGCGTTTTTCATTCCATTTAAGTTCGGTTCATATTATACTTGAGCTTATACGATAAAATCGACACAATAAATTACCTTGTTACAATGATCGCTCCCCGACCTATCTACCCCAAGTCTTGAGTCTTCAACTTTCGCCTTTGACATTGAATTATTTGATTTTCCATTTGCGCTTCAATTTCTTTTACGACTTTTTGCTTTAAATCAATCTTTCTTTCCAAGCTTGCTTTACGAGTCGTTTCCTTTCCGAGTTTGTTTTACGAGTCGTTCACATGTCTTTTGCTGAAAACATAAACTCGATAATTCATTAGTATCAAACACTCTTCAATGGTTTGTTATCATCAATTTTGGAATTGTTTACCGAAAGCAAATTTCAAAGCCAACACCTATCACTAAATTCCTTTTATAGTCCCATGAACTCTTAAAGTTGTAACCTAATATATTTCCAAAATTGTTGCGAGATTAAGAAAAAGGGAGTTTTCTGAAAACTGTCAATCTTTAAACTCAATATCCTTGTTTCCAGAAAACTCAACCAGACAGAAATATTATATCTCAAATTTTAGGAAAAAAAAAATTCACAAATACATACCAAGCAGGCCATATTTATATAGATATATTTTAAAATTTCATCTTATATTTTCAAGAGAATTCTTGGTGATAACAATCAAGTCTCCACCCTCACAATTTGTGCCTCCAAGAGAAACCCATAGCGCCATATCCTTAAGGGTTTATAAACCCTAGGTTGGTCCTCAAGATCTCTAGAGATAAAGATAAACAAACCCTAGCACTACTTTCCTTTTAAATACCCATAAACTCTTGAAGTAGTATCATAATATATTTTCAAAAATGTTGTGAGATTAAGAAAAGAGAGTTTTCTTAAAATTGTCATTCTTTTAACTCAATATCCTTGTTTTTAGAAAACTCAACTAAATAGAAATTTTATTATCAATTTTTAGAAAGAAACTATTTTCACAAATGCATACAAAGCATGCCATGTATATAGATATATATTTAGGAATTCATCTTATCTTTTCTAGAGAATTCTAGGTTATAACAATCAAGTCTCCACCCTTACAATTTGTGCCTCCAAGAGTAACCCATAGTGCCACATCCTTCAGTGTTTAGAAACCCTAGATTGGTCCTCAAGATCTCTAGAGACAAAGATGAAGAAACCCTAGCACTACATTCATTTCATATACCCATGAACTCTTGAAGTAGTAATATAATATATTTCCAAAACAGTTATGAGATTAACTTAATATCATTATTTTTACAAAAATCAACCAAACAAAAATTTTCTATCTAAATTTTCGGAAAGAAATGCCAAGTAGGCCATATATATATATTAAGAATTTATCTTATCTTTTCAAGATAACTCTTGGTGATAAAAATAAACTCCCCACACTCATAATTTCTGCCTCCAAAAGCAACCTATAGTGCCACATCCTTCAGGGATTATAAACCCAAGATTGGTCGAAAAGATCAGTAGAGATAATGATGACAAAACCTTAACATTACATTCCTTTTATAGACCCATGAGCTCTTGAAGTAGTAACCTAATATATTTCCAAAACTGTTGTGAGATTAAGAAAAGTGAGTTCTCTTAAAACTGTAAATCTTTAAACTCAATATCCTTGTTTCCAGAAAACTCAACCAAACAGAAATTTTATGTCTCAATTTTCAGAAAGAAAACTATATTCATAAATGCATACCAAGCAAGTCATATATATATAGATATATTTTAATAATTCATCTTATATTTTCAAGAGAATTCTTGGTGATAACAATCAAGTCTCCACCCTCAAAATTTATGCCTCCAAGAGAAACCCTAGCACTAAATTCCTTTTATAGACCCATAAACTCCTGAAGTAGTATCCTAATATATATCCAAAACTTTTGTGAGACTAAGAAAGGAGAGTTCTCAGAAAAGTGTCATTCTTTGAACTGAATATACATGGTTTCAAACAACTCAACCAAACAAAAATTGTGCATCTCAATTTTCAGAAAAAAGACTATTTTAAAATATGTATACCTAGCACGCCATATATATATATATATATATATATATATATATATATTTATTTATTTATTTTAATAATTCATCTTATCTTTTCAAGAGATCTCTTAGTGATATCAATCAAGTCTCCACACTCACAATTTTTGCATCAAAGAGCAAACTATAGCGTCATATCTTTCAGGGTTTAAAAACCGTAGATTGGTCCAAAAGAGCTGTAGAGATAAAGATGATGAAACTCTAGCACTACATTCCTTTTATAGACCCATGAATTCTTAAAGTAGTAACCTAATATATTTCCAAAATTGTTGTGAGATTAACAAAAGAGATTTCTCTTAAAACTGTCATCTTTATCTCTTAAGCCACATATATATATATATATATATATATATATTAAGAATTCAGCTTATCTTTTCAAGATAATTCTTGGTGATAAGAATAAAGTCTCCACCCTCATAAATTCTGCCTCCAAGAGCAACCCAAATCGCCACATTCCTCAGGGTTTTGAAACCCTTGATTGGTCCTAGAGATCTCTAGAGATAAAGATGAAGAAACCCTAGCACTACATTATTCTTATAGATCCATAAATTCTTGAATTAGTAACCTAATATATTTCAAAAACTGTTGTGAGATTAAGAAAAGAGAGTTCTCTGAAAACTCTCATTCTTTTAACTCAATATCATTGTTTGAAATAAATCTACCAAACAATTATTTTATATCTAAATTTTCAGAAAAAAATATCAAGTAGGCCATATATATATATATTAAGAATTAATCTTATCTTTTCAAGATAATTCTTGGTGATAACAATAAAGTCTCCACCCTTAGAATTTGTACGTCCAAGAGCACCCCATAACACCACATCCTTTAGGGTTTAGAAACCATAAAATGGTCCAAACGATTTGCAGAGATAAGGATGAGGAAACCCTATCACTACATTCCTTTTATAGACCCATGAACTTTTAACTCAATATCATTGTTTTCAAAAACATCAACCAAACAAAAATTTCGTATCTAAATTTTGATTAAAAAAAAATATCAAATAGGCCATATATATATATATATATATTAAGAATTCATCTTATCTTTTCAAGAAAACAGAGTTATCTGAAAACTGTCATTCTTTTAACTCAATATCATTGTTTTCAGAAAAACTCAACCAAACAGAAATTTGTATCTCAATTTTCAGAAAAAAACTATTTTCACAAATGCATAACAAGCATGCCATATATATATATATATATATATTTTATTTTTTAAGAATTCATCTTATCCTTTCAAGATAACTCTCGGTGATAACAATCAAGTCTCTACCATCACAATTTTTGCCTCCAAGAGACCCCCATAGCGCCACATCCTTCAGAGTTTAGAAACCCAAAATTGGTCCAACAGATCTGTAGAGATAAAGAAGAAGAAACCCTAGCACTACATTCCTTTTAAAGACCCATGAACTCTTGAAGTACTAACCTAATATATTTCCAAAGTTGTTGTGAGATTTTGAAAAGATATTTTTTTGAAAATTGTCATTCTTTTAACTCAATATCCTTGTTTTCAGAAAACTCAACCTAACGAAATATTTTATCTCAATTTTCAGAAAGAAAACTATTTTCACAATTGTATACCAAGTAGGCCATATATATTTTCTTTTTAAGAATTCATCTTATATTTTCAAGATAATTCTCGGTGATAACAATCAAGTCTCCACCCTCACAATTTGTGCCTCCAAGAGCAACCCATAGAGGTTTAGAAACCCTTGACCGGTCCAACAAATTAGTAGAGATAAAGATGAAGAAACCCTATCACAAAATTCCTTTTATAAACCCATGAACTCTGGAAATAGTAACCTAATAAATATCCAAAATTATTATGAGATTAAGAAAAGAGAGTTTTTTGAAAGCTGTCATTCTTTTAACTTAATATCCTAGTTTTCCGAAAATTCAACCAAAAAGAAATTGTGTATCTCAATTTTATAAAAGAAAACTATTTTCACAAATACATACCAAGCAGACCATTTATATATATAAATTAAGAATTCATCTTATCTTTTCAACAAAATTCTTGGTGATAACAATCATGTCTCCTACCTGACAAATTGTGCCTCCAAGAGCAACCATAACGCCACATCCTTCAAATTTTAGAAACCCTAGATTGGTCCTAAAAATCTCTAGAGATAAAGATGAAGAAACCCTAGCACTACATTCCTTTTATAGACCCATGAACTCTTAAAGTAGTATCCTAATATATTTCCAAAACTGTTGTGAAATTAACAAAAGAGAGTTATCTGAAAACTTTCATTCTTTTAACTCAATAGAGCCATTCACCAGCCATCAAGGTGTAATAATTTGGTATTAAAACTCAACCAAACAGAAAATATGTATCTGCATTTTCAGAAAGAAAACTATTTTCACAAATGTATACCAAACATACCATATATATATATATATATATATATATATATATATATATATATATATATATTAAGAATTTATCTTATCTTTTCAACATAATTCTTGGTGATAACAATCATGTTTCCACCTTCACCATTTGTGCCATAAAAAGCAACCATTGTGCCACATCCTTCAAGGTTTCGAAACCATGGATTGATCCTAAAGATCTCTGGAGAAAAATATGAAGAAACCCTAGCACTATATTCCTTTTATACACCCATGAAATCTTGTAGTAGTAACCTGATCTATTTTCAAAATTGTTGTGAGATTAAGAAAAGAGAGTTCTTAAAACTTTCATTCTTTTAACTCAATATCCTTTTTTTCAGAAAACTCAACTAAACAGAAATTGTGTATCCCAATTTTTAGAAAGAAAACTATTTCCACAAGTGCATACCAAGCACGCAATATATGTATATATATATATATTGAGAATTCCTCTTATCTTTTCAAGAAATTTCTTGGTGATAACAATCAAGTCTTCACCATCACAATTTCTGCCTCCAAGAGCAACCCATAGTGCCACATTCCTCTGGGTTTCGAAACCATGGATTGGTCCTAAAGATCTCTAGAGATAAAGATGAAGAAACCTTAGCACTACATTAGTTTTATAGATCCATGAACTCTTGAATTAATAACCTAATATATTTCCAAAACTGTTGTAAGATTAAGAAAAGAGAGTTTTCTGAAAACTCTCAATCTTAATAACTCAATATGTTTGTTTTCAGAAAATTCAACCAAACAGAAATTTTGTATCTAAATTTTTAGAAAGAAAACTATTTTCACAAATGCATACCAAGGATGACACACACACACACACACATATATATATATATATATTAAGAATTCATCTTATCTTTCCAAGAGAATTCTTGGTGATAACAATCAAGTCTCCACCCTCATAAATTGTGCCTCCAAGAGTGACCCATAGCGCCACATCCTTCAGGGTTCCGAGACCCAGGAGTGGTCCTAAAGATCTCTAGAGATAAAGATGAAGAGACCCTAGTACTACATTTCTTTTATAGATCCATGAACTCTATAAGTAGTAACCTAATATATTTCCAAAACTGTTGTTAGATTAACAAAAGAGAGTTCTTTGAAAAGTGTCATTCTTTTAACTCAATATCCTTGTTTTCAGAAAATTCAACCAAACAAAAATTTTGTATCTCAATTTTCATAAAGAAAACTATTTTCACAAATGCATACCAATCAGGCCATATATATGTATATATATATATTTTCAAGAATTCATCTTTTCTTTTCAAGAGCAACCTAGAACTACCTATAACAACATAGCATGTCTCCCACTTTCACTGAAATGAAGGCATAATGTTGCGAAGTCCTTCATCATACGCCACTCTCGGATAGCAATACATGCCAAAAATCCCACGACTTACGACTCAATGTATCCGGAGTGGTATTGGAGCATAAAGTCGTAGTCCTCAAGATACTCATTCCATCGGCACTACCTTAAATTTGAATCCCGCTGCGTAAACACGTATTGTAAGCTTTTGTGGTCAGAGAAGACTTCAAATCCCTTGCTATAAAAGTAGTGACGCCAACTCTTCCACGTAAAAAGAATCGCCGCAAACTCTAAGTTGTGCATAGGATAATTTCGCTTATGAGTCTTCAACTGTTGATACCCATAAGCTACAACTCTATTGGATTGCATCAAGACACATCCTAATCCCTCACACGAAGTACCACTATAGATGACATAACCAACACCTCACTCGGGAATGATCAAAACTGGTGATGAAGTCAATCGTGTCGTTAACTCAAGAAAAACATCCTCACACTTAGAGTCCCAAGCAAACCTAACCCAATATCTCAAGAGCACTATTCATATCAACCTCGAGGTTAACTAATACCCTGAAGCCATAAATCAAAGGTATTGATTCCTCAAATATCAATGGTTATTGTTAACTCATCAATCACACCATCCAGATTACAGGTCATTATCGATGTTACACTTGATCCTAACTAAATATCCCAAGTCCTAATATCTTGACCTCGAGCAACCCATTCACAATTCAATTATTCTATCATTACACCCATGTTTCGCTAAATCAACTTTTGGCTCCAAAATCTCTATTGATTGGGTCATATTGGCAATATCAGAATGCTAAGGGTACAATTTACATCTCCAAAATATAACCACAATCAAACCTTGATTCCTCAAATCGTTAACTTTTAAGATATAACAATCTCCAAAAAAGATATTACCAACCCGATCCTTTAACCAATAATTCGGCGATGATCGCATCACAACCACAATCAACTAATATATACATCACTTGAAACCAATTTAGGGTCCTAAATCATTTAGACATTGCCACCACTACAATATTTTTGTCCCACAACTCAATCTCTAATGACAATAAATCCATCACACTCTAAACCTCACTATTCAATACCAAGTCCTCAACTCTAAAACCCAATGGCACCATAATCCCTATCATAAACCACACCTCAAATGGAGGCAAACATCGCATATCACCAAAAATCCTTTAATATAAAACTAGGGTATCTAATATACAAATCCATAAAATCATTTACCTTAATGAGAATAACCGTAAATTTTCTATTACTATAAATACACACAAATAAAATAACAAAATAATAGGTTCAAATCGATCTCAACCTGCGTGCCAAGCATCAATGTCACACCCTAAATTTCCTAGGACTCCGAAACTCGAGCCTAAAAGCTAAGGGGGTGAATGCGGAAGTGAAAAGAAACAAAACAAAATGACCTATAGTCGTCAAACCCCCACACAAGGTTAATAATATAAATTTCATGCCTAAAAGATGCCAACAAGATCACTCGAGATCGAAATAAGAGTGAGAATAATCAAACGACACCTTAAACGGACCAACTAAACACTCCATGTTCACCCAAGGGTAAAATGGTTATTTCAGGGGTACATTAGTAATTTAAAATTATAACTACAAACTTTGGACAAAGAACAAGCCATAGGAATAAACGGAACCAAATTTGAAGGTGTGAGGTGGAAACTACAGCATTTTGAAAATCGGCATTGCTACGTTTGAGGTCCAAAATCTACCGTCAACTTCAAACGACCATTATGCACTCAAACATGACTCAAATAAAGCGATTAAAAATCCTAAACACAAGAGCTTGAAGTTAGATTTCTAAAAAGCTAAAGAACACCTCCATCTAACACCCGTCGCTCGAGATACGACCAAAATAGTGAACACTGATCGAAATGTGCGTGAGCTGTAGTCGACTACAAGAAACCTTTAGTCGAATACAAGGAGGCCTTTAGTATACTACACTGAAGTTGTAGTCGATTACGCAAGGTCGAAGCTAAGAGAAAAATATGCTGAAATGGAATTTTGAAGGCTGAGTCGACTATAAGGGTTTGAAAAGTTGGAAAAATGACTCTAAACCACCTTGAACTCTTAGGGAACATAAATGATAGCCTCAAAACTATTATGGAACTTTTAGGATGATAATAATATCCCCAGAATCAAAAAACTCGAGAGAAACAAATATTTTTATCAAAATCTCTTCCGTGAATTTCCGTAAAAGATATCCGTCTTGCCCTCGGTCTTTGTTTATAGTGAACCACAGACTTTAAAATATCAAACTCTTTTCAAACAACCTAAAACCATTTCAAAACACAGTTTTACTCGGGTTTACGGGGGTTGGTGAAAATGGGTTTTTCATTTAAAATGAAAGGATTTGTTCGAAAAACTAAAAAAACACCGTTTTCACCCGGACACCTAAAAACCACATCAATATAGAAAATCCATTACACATCACTACATGATAGGATTCATAGATTAACATCCAAATGCCCTAAGGCAATACATGCTATTGTTTTCCAAAAAATGAAATAGTCTTTACATTTCCGACACCGAAGTACACCAAAATAACATAATCCCTGCGCATAGCGCTCCAAGGGATGTATATCATGAAAGCTACTTGGCTAACATGTTAGCCGGAAAAAGATAAGCATTTACCATTTGTTTACAAGTTTTAAAACAAGAGTAACATGTTTATACATTTGGATTACACTACGACTATACAAAATAGGTACTCTGCCTTCTTATGCACAAAAGGGAGAAACCCACATCGTATCTTTACTGAAAGACTACGGACCTCCCAGAAAGGGATCACCACCTTAAAAATATATAAGTCGTGGGGTGAGCTCACTAGACCAGTAGAGGAATAGTCATCGCCTAAATCTCTGTAGTCCGAGTGGTTCAACCTAACCAAGGTTCATGCCACTAACCCTAGGTCGGTTTCTTGTTCCACATGGCTCTCACGCCAATCTGGAACCCCATCGAACCAAAAAAATAAATTCCCCAACATGCTCACAATATAATTATTCACAATTATAGCATGCTTCAATCATCAAAATCACAATCACATATATATAGTAGTTAAGATGCAATGCGACCAACATACCCATGGTACGCACATAAACACACACCCTACTCTAGGGGTCAACGAGATCATTCTCTAACCCTTCACTTTATTCTCATAAGGGAAGGTAGATTTATCGTACCAATTCTTCCCTAGTGCTTTTGACACTTCACACTTTTAATAAGAAAGACCGTCAACACGACCCGGTCGTGACATAGGATTTGGAACAAGTCCTCCCCCTATCGTCTTAGTTTCTCGTAAGATTAGTTTCGTAGGAGCTAGAAGTATCCCCTGCCCAGTTGTTACGACAACTCACACGTAGTTTATGCAACCCGTATAAACCAACACCCATGTCTTGACACTACATGGTGTACTCAAAATGCATCGAGGTTCTCACTCACAACCACAGGCCATCACAATACATGTTTATCACATTTTGCATCATATTGTATCCAATTTAACACAATGGTTACAGTTTGCATTCATAAGCAATAATTCTCAACATTCTCTATTACAATACATGCCTATTTCCTTATGCAACATATTGTACTCAAATTATCACAATGCTTACAATTTACATTCATAAGCCATAAACAACCACCACAAGCATTTATATCACAAGTTCATGCTTTCAAGGGCCTAAATCATCGTATAAGTTGTCATAACTCAACTCGCATATATATTTATATGGCATATATACATATAGATTAACACACCCTCATACAAAGATTAAAACAATTCATTTTTCCCCTACCTCAATTCCAAGCAAGCTACACAATATGCCCAAAAGAAGTACAAACCACTCTACCCCTCAAGTGCTTAATAGGACAGCTTCCAACACTAGCAACACACCATATGAAAAACAAAATTACTATGGTGTCAATAATAACCCAAAAATTTACTCATAAGTGGCTTCAACCACAAGAATCAATTCAAAACCCTAATGATAACTAATTTAGGGTTTCTTGGAGAAATGAAATCTTTAAGAGTACAAGTTAATGAACTCACCACTAGCTCTTCACAAGATGATTTCACGAGCTACTACCAATGGAACTCACTTGGTAGTTTGAAAGAAACCTTAACCTTCTACAACATGAACAAAAGAAGGCTATAATCAATGTCTACCCAAAAAAATTCAAGAATATGAAAGCTAGAGTTCTTAGCAACAAAACTATAGAATGGGTAGAAGACTTACCAAATGGTTTAAGAATACCACCAAGAGCTATCCCCCAACAAGCCAAGAGAGAAAGAGAGAGCAAGAGTTTGTGAGAGATGAAAGTCTTGCCAAAGTGAACAAAACCTAAGTGTTGTAGAGATTCCCCACTCACCATTCTCACTATCCAAGGGTTGAGAATAAAACAATGAAAATGAGGAAATGATCCAATGGTTGACATGAAGTCTTGCCAAATGAAAAACAAAGAATAATGGATTCTTGCACTTAAGTGTCAACCAAACAAGGCCCTATGATCCAAGGGTTGAGAACAAAGATGGGAAGATCAATGGCTAGAATTTAGACAACACCCCAAAAGTGTAAAATGATCAATATCTTCTCAACTTAGGGTTATTCACAAGAGTACCACCATGCATCTTAATTACCCTTCCACCCCTTGTCATCCTCTCTAATTACCAACATGCCACTCATGCCCCAACACTTAGCCAAAATCTCTACACTTTTCACTAAGTGCTCAAAATATGAAATTACTCATTTACCCTTCGGTCATTTCTTTCCCGAAATCGTTTTCAATAATTTTCATTATTCTCAAAATGAAAATACAACATGCAACTTACAATTTTTAATATCACATTAAACATGTAAGTCATGCTAAGCAAATAAATACATAAAGCACATAATCATATAAGCACTTAAGTGTTAATAAAATTTTGAATTAGCACGTAAAAATACCGGATGCTACAACCAAGATCCTAACTAGTTATACTATCAGAATATGTACAAGCATACGAACTACCCAACCATATAGTGGAAACAACTGTACCCTAAGTACTCGACAGGGAAAATATAAAATGATGACCACTCGATACTCAAGTGAAGACGCGTCCATGCCTAATGACATAAAAGCCTACAAGGTGAAACATCACAGTACATCGCTATTGTCATTGTCCCCACTGCTATTCGAAATCCAACACATCAAGGATCGACTAAAACCTCAAGGTCCAAACCCCAAAGATCCTAGGGATCAACCACTGTTAAATCACTATTAAACCTCAAAGTCTCAACTGACATCTCTTTGAATAAAGTTGCAATCAGTCACCAACTACTATTCGTCACCCTATAGTTATACCATAATAAACCTTGAACCAACGGTGACTAAAAACACACCTCAATCCATACTCTCTAAATCATTGAAGGCTTAAAATTATTTTGTAATTATATTTCAAATTCAAACCTCTTAGGTTGACAAGAGCATGATATCATACCTCTTAGGTTGACAATTAGTGACAGATTCATCCTAATTTGTTCCTCAAATTGTCTTTCAACGAATAACACCATTTGTTCATCGATCAACAATCATGCCTTAAATAATTAACAAAATTCATATCTAAAATCAAAAGCCTATCTAATAGTCATTAATCACAACAATCTCCAAACCAAAATCATTCTTAATACTAAGTCCGAAATTACCTTAATCCCATGTTTCATCATCTATTAAATAATTAAAGATTATTTTCTCGATCAACATTCTTACTCCCAATAATTAAATCAAAATCCTTCCTCAAGTCCACTACTTACACGTCAACCAACTTTCAATGATCATAATCCATATTTCCAAGTCAAAAATAGTATATCATGACAACTTATTATAAGTGACTAATCTTAGTTCTGTAGGTCACATCCTTCATTACTCTCCAAACAGACAATCCACCAATAACGAATCACTATTCTAATTCCTCAAGTTCAAACTATACAATGAAAGGACACGGATGCCTTAACCCCAAGTCATGGTCACCCCCAAAACATAAAATGATATGGGGTTAACACGCTCCTCAATATCGGAAGGTGTCGGTTCCCTCACTATACATCGCGATCGATCTCGGCGAAGTGGCAGGTTAGCTATACTTTAAAAGAGAAGGAATTAAGCAACAATCTATCCAAACAAATTCAAAAATTCACATTAGTTAGCATACAAACATACACCAAATTAATACTCATAGAAATGCGTAACTTAAAGAAAATATATACATATATATATATATATATATATTACTTTTTTTTTCCAAAATACGAAAAGCATTTAGGACTCTCGGCCGTCATCCCTAAGGTGAAAGAACCACACTCTGATGCCAAGTTGTCATGTCCCACCATCCTTAGACCCAAGCCGAGTCTATAAATGGTGGCACGTGACACCGAAAGCGAATAAAATTAAAAGAATACGACCTTTTAAAGAAAATTTTAGAAACAAATCTTTGGAACCTATGATAGGGGTATAATAGTCATTTCACACATAAGGAAAATAACAAAATTTGTTGAAAAAAGGGAAGTGAAAAGAATTGAACGACTCATTAAACGGATCATTTCAAGGTCATATATTCACTCAAGGGTGAAATGATAATTTCAAGGGAAAATTTGGATTTTCAAAGAATAAATGTTTGAATCATACTTAGAGTGAGCTATAGAAACAAATTTGGAGCAACGAGGCACAACGTATAAAGTTTTGAAAATTGGACATCGCTTGAAGAAAATCCAACCAAAGCTGAAGCTGTCGCCCAAGTTCTCTCGAATTTGAATAGTAAAAATGTGCTGAGGCTAGAGACACCTCTCACCAGGTGAGATGTCGCCCCACTATATTCTAGTGGATTAGAAAGGGGCTGGGCTTGCCCCCTACATGGGTGAAATGCAATTTTTTTGATGATTTTGAGGTGGTTTCAAGCAAGCAAATGGCTAAGTTCAATCACGAATACTTGCACGAACACTTGTACATTGAATTGGCATGTTGAACACCAAAAAATAAAGTAAAAAAGTATGGGGAAAACAAATGAGAGAAATGACACGAAATTGTCCGAAATAATGGGCTTAAATATAAAAACACGTGAATTTATTTCCCTTTGGGGTGAGCCAAGATCCATTCACCTTTATACATAACTCAATATGCATCCTTTATAAAACATTTTTGAAACTGTTTTACACACAAAATAAAACATAGCTTTCCAAGCACCAAATATACATTGCTTTATTTAGTTTATACATACATTTGTTCATCGTGCCTTAGCGCTTTAAAAATAGTACTTTGAGGCTTCTGGACTAACATACTAGTCTAATATCATTAAATAAAAAAATATATAGTGTTTCTCAAAATATCCAAATACATGGTCCAATAGAAATGGAGCAACTAAATGACACGCCTACCACTAAAAGGTGCAAAAAGAATCACGAAAATTATTTCAATTTCAAAAGAAAATCTATGGGTCTTCAATAGCAGGATCACCACCTAAAATTTTTTAAAATAGAGGGGTGAGCTACACTAGGTCAGTAGGAGAGTTGTAGCGTCCGATATTTTAACGTTCCAATTAAAACTTTTATTAACAATTAAGTGCTTATGTGCTTATGTGCTTAATGTGTTTATGTGGTTAGCATGACTTACATGATTTATTTGAGATTAAATTTGTAAATTGCATGTAGTATTTTTATTTTGAGAATAATGAAAAGTTTTGAAAACGATTTCGGAAAATAAATGACCAATGGGTAAATTGGTATTTTTATATTTGGAAGACTTAGTGAAATTTGTAGAGAAATTATTAAGTATTCGTATGTGAGTGGCATTGATGTAAATAGAGAGGAAGCCATGGGTTAAAACGGTAAATTAAGAGTCATGATGACACTCTTGTAATTAATCCTAAGTTGAGATGGATTTGGTCTTTGATAGGTTCAAGTCGTGTGAAATTAAAAGTGTTTAAAATGAAGAATTAACACGATCAAGTTTTACCTCTCAATCACAAGTACGCGAGTAGCATATAGTATAATTCGGTAGAGAGGGTATCAAATCACATAGATCAAAGTCATAATTCAAAAAATATTAAGGTAAAAAATTGAATTATATCATAAATGTTGTTTTAATTGGTTAGTTTTATATACTACTAAACATAAAATAAATAAAGAGAGAGTTTTGTGTTTTAAATCAAGATAAACAAGTCTAGGATTTTTATCCAACTCCACCACTAGTCTCGTAATATAGTCCTTTAATCTTATTATTATAAGAGGGAGATACATCTTATAGGAATCAGATTAGTAACGCTACAAGAAGTTGCCTAATCCCCAAAGAGATGCAATCGGTCCGATTCACGACATTCCATCTTTGACTATTATGATTATTGCATGCATCTATACTACAACTACTCCTAAAATATGAAATTAAAAACATGTTAATAACCATCTTCTCTTAGTACGGATTGTGAAAACCTAAGACTTTATCATGCAAATTAAGAACCATTATGTAGAAACCATTATTAAATCTTTTGGGGTTCCAGCCCCTAGCAATAAAATATAGTTGTTTAAGATTAATTATTAATTCAATCTAAGACAAGAAGAGAATTAACAAATAATCTTATTTAGGTTATACTTTCGGTCTCTCATTACATAATCATCATATAAGTGTTTTTTAGCTTCCCTTCTTTGCGATAAAATTAATTAAAGTTCTACATTACTTGACTAGGATTTTGTTAGAAATCCTATATACCGACTAGCCGCTCATGGAGGGAGAAGACTGCATCACTGATGTAGCAATCATCTTCATCATTGGTTGGTTGGTTCTTGAGTTCTTGAGGAAAGTCACTCTAGAGATAGACTTTGTATTTTGTATATCTTTGTATTGAAGGATGGAAGATATCTTCTCTTCAAGAAGTCTTCACATATTTATAAACAAAAGTTGGTGTAATTATGACATGTCTTACTTGCACTCCAAGAAGACTTGGTGTGAGGACCAAGTAAAATATGTGAATGGATCAATCTGCCCTTCAATATACTTCCATAAGGAGTCAAATTTTCGCCAGTATAACTTAACATGTATTCCAATGTCGACGCGGCCGATCGATCAAGGATTCCACCGATCGATCGGTGGTCCCTGATTCTGAATATTAATTAATTTGCGATTTTATGCTTTGCCCACTTGTACACTACTTCATTGACTTGTACTTTGCTCTGAACTGAGTGCTTTAATCTTCTAAGTGTCATTCTGGATTAGGCACAATTGCTAAAAATCCGAAATTAACCCAAATTTGTGTTAAGTCCCCTGAAATATGCTTAAACACGCAACTCGGATAAAAATATCTTGTTAATAAGATAAAGAGACTAACGAAGGGTTAATTAAGGCTTAGAATATCGAATATTCTGGTCTCATCAAGACCCCAAACTTAAATATTGTTAGTTCCTTAGCAATAGAGAAATAAAAAGACAACATGAAAAATAAATAAATCTAAATTAATTAAGTGTATTTAAACTAATCATTTCCTTTCGTGAGGGGAAAACGATTACATTTAGCACGTGGAACAAGCCTTTTAAACCCCTAGGAAAAATTCTAGTGGACGAGTGAAGTCTCGTGAGGGTTAAATAGACTACCCACAACTTCTTTATAATCTTTATTTGAATATATTCATGACTCTTCTCATTAATTAATCATGAGATGATATAATCTGATCGATTCTAGTCGTATGTAAATAAAAGTGTTTAAAATAAAGAATTAGTACAATCTAGTTTTACCTCTCAGTCGCAAGTACGCAAGTAGTATATAGTATAGTTAGGTAGAGAGGGTATCGAACCACAGAGATCAGAGTCGTATTTCAAACAATTGTAAAGCAGAAAATTGAATTATATTATAAACGTTGTTTTGATTGGTTTATTTTGTAACTAATAAGCATAAAATAAAAATATAAATTTTTTTTTCTGAATCAAGATAAACAAGTCTAGGGTTTTGCTCCAACTACACCACTAGTCTCATAATATAGCCATTTAATCTTATTATTGCAAGAGGGTGATACAACTTATACGAATCAGATTAGTAACGCTACAAGTAGTTGTCTAATCCCAAAAGATATGTAATCAAAGGTTAGCTTACTACAATTTCATCTTTGAACGGTATGACCATTGTATACATCTATACTACAACTATTCCTAAGCCATGAAATTAAAAACACACTAAGTACCATTATGTAGAAACCATTATTTAAACCTTGGATTTCTTACCCTTAGTTAAAACATGGTTGTTCAAGATAAACCATTAATTTAATCTCAGCTTAAGAAGAGAATTAATAAATAAATCTTATATAGGTAATTTGTTCTGTCTCTCACTATATAATCATCATATAAATGACCTTCAGCTTCCCCTCTTTGCAATAAAATCAATTAAAAGTCTACATTACTTGACTAGGGTTTCGTTGGAAACCCTAGATACCGACTAGTCGCTCATGGAGAAAGGAGACTGCATCGTTGATGAAGCCACCATCTTCACGATTGGATAGTTGGTTCTTGAGTTCTTGAGGAGAGCCTGTCTAGAGAGACACTTTGTAAATGAACGATGATATATGATCCAAATGATCCAGGATATCTTATCTTCATGAATTATTCATATATTTATAGACAAAAGTTGGTGTAGATATGACATATATTTGCTTGCACTCCAAAAAGATTTGGTGTGAGGACTAATTAACAGTAATGAATGGTCTGATCTGTTCTCTGATATACTTGCACACAAAGTCAAAATTTCTACCATATCTTCGTGCACATATCCCAATGTTAGCATTGGTCGATCGATCGGGAATGTCCACTGATCGATCGGTGGATCCTAAATTTTAATATTTCTTTATTCTGCGATTTTGTGGTTCAACCACTTGTACTCTGCTTTGCTGACTTGTACCTTGCTTAAATTGAGTGCATTTATCCTCCAAGTATCATTCTGGATCAAACGCATTTGCTAAAAATCCAAAATTAACTCAGATTTGTATTAAGACTCCTGAAACATGCTTAAACATACAACTCAAATAAGAATATCTTATTAATAAAATAAATAGAGTAACTAATGGTTTATTAACGCCCATAATACTAAATATTCTGGTCTGATCATAATCCATAGAATAAATGCAAGCAAATAAATCCTACTTATATAAAACAATAATCAATTCAGATCATTGTTAAGAGTGGTCTCCACTATTGGGTAAACTTAGCTAATTTCTACTTCCAGAGCCAACAATCTTCCATATTTTTGTGAACTTTCTCTATAACACATTTATTCTCATTTATAGTACTTCTCTTATGTATTTTTTTCTTTTTGGAGAGGGTTTTCCTCACACTTTTTGCTTTTTCCACTCATAATATACTTGTTTTTTATATACCTTTCTTTTCTTGGAGAAGACTTTCTTCTCTTATTTTACTTTTTCCTCATTTTTTCGATACGCCATCATCCACTCCTTTATATGCGAGTGTTATTGTTTAGAGGGAGAATGTTTACGTATATCTTTGTATTTCCGATATATAAATTTGTTTTTAGAGATAATACGTTATATGATCATAAATGAAGCTATAGAGATCATGTGCATGTGCTTGTAGGTCAAGATTGTCTTTTCTAGTTTCAATTTCACCAGTTCACTCACTTATGGAGAACCACATCTCTTCACTTTTCTAACTTAATCATTATTCAGATAAGTAGAAAATATCACATACATCTAATTTACAGACTAGTCTCATTTTCCTAATTAACTCATAAGTTTAATCACATATATGTTTAAATAAAGATTGATAAATATAATATTATAGTAGTAATATATATATATATATATATATATTTTATATTATTATTTTTTAATTTTTATGTAAGCCAATCGATCGGTAGGTAGCCCGATCGATCACTGGTTGTTCTGTGTGAATTCCAACAGTAACAACTAGTAGCATTGTAGTTTTTTTTATTATATGTCAATTTATTTTTTTCAAATTTACTCATATTTTGTGTCTACATTATTCTACTTCCCCCCCCCCCCCCCCCCCAAACTTGAATCAAACCATGTCCTCATGTGTAACGCCCCGCGTTTTCATTTCTCCTTTCTGGAATTCTTTTCCAAGTGTTAACGCTTTGTGATGTTACTTATTCATGACATCTTTTGTATTCTTGGTACGTGTAAATTTTTTGTGTTTGAGTTTTAGACTTAGCGGGATGACTTCATGAACTTTTATTTCCGACTTTGTGATTTATTGTTCGTTGGCGACTATGTGGGTTCGTGCAATATTTTCTCGTTGGAGCTTCGGCAATCGTATTGCATTCCCGAACGTGTTACCCTAGTTTAATGTAGACATTCCGGGGTAGCACTTATGTGAATTGTTTGTTATATTTTTATTTTGTAATTAATGAAAATTGTTGAAAATGATTTCGGGAAAGAAATGACCGGAGATTAAATAAATATTTTCATATTTAGAGCACGTAGTGGAAAGTGTAGAGATTTGGCTAAGTGTTAGGGGATGAATGACATAGTGATAAATATAGATGATGACAAAGGGTAGAAGGGTAATTAAGAGGCATGATGACACTTTTGCAATTAACCCTAAGTTTTGAGGTTATTAGTAATTTCCCACTTTTGGGTGTTGTCTCATTCCTAGCCTTGCTTGGTTGGCACTTAAATGCAAGAATCCATTATTCTTGGTCTTTCATTTGGCAAGACTTCATGTCAACCCTTGGATGGTTTATTCATTTCCATTATCTTATTCTAATCCCTTGGATGATAAGACCTTGTTTGACAAGTTGATGAGTTTTGTGAGTGGTGTAATAAATCTTTAATGGTAAAACTTATTCCTAACCCTTGGATCCATTACTCTTTTTTCCATATTTGTTTTGGACCCTTGGATGGTGAGTGATATGAGTGGAGAATCTCTACACATCACTTGGTCTTCCATTGCAAGACTTCATTGTTTTCTCTCCATTTTCTCTTCTTTTCTCCCTCTTGGTTGTTCTTGAGATTTCCAAGACTAAAGTGTGTTTGTATGCCTATATATATGTGTATATGTATGTTGGTATAGTTATGTATATGTGTAAGTGTAGTTATACATATGTGTATGTGGGTGTTAGGAAGATAGTCTTGGAATGAGATTATGCTAGCTCTTTTGGGTAGCACCTTTGAGGTTATACTATGTGATTAGTGTAACTAGGAGTGAATATCTTGTTTCCCTTTTGTGAATGATATTTGTTATGATGGGAATTGATGTTAGGTTGAGATGTGAATTGTGATAAACTTGCTTGAATTGAACTAAGAGCATGTTTAAAAGAATGGAATTAGTTTCCTTATGAATTAAAGGATAACTTGATGAATTGGAACATTACTTGTGCATGAGAATGTAGCATTGGGATTTAAATGTTTTAATTGAGATATAAGCATGTTAAATGAATGAAAATGTAATCCTTGTTTATTAAAGGACAAATTGATGAATTGGAGCATGAATGTTGCATGAGAAGCATTTTTGTTGATTATTGCTTTAAATGAAAATTAAAAGCATGTTGAATGGTGAAAATCATTCATGTTGACATTGTGGGAATGTTGTTTATAAATACGATGAGATACCTATTTATGTTGGTGCATGGGTCTGTTGAGACATAGTGCATATGGTGTTCACCTTTTGGTATTGAGAATTCAACTGGTGTTAGGTTACGTCTGGTCATGTAACCATAAGTGAATAGTTTTGTGTCGAATCATCGCAACAACTGGCAAGGAGGTGTCCCCCACCTACGGAACTTAAAATCCAAAAATTGTTAACATAGGTTGGGTCGTCCCATCCTTAAAGTCGCGGGTCGTCTCGTGCATTCGGTGTACGAATCTTTAGTCACCGGTCGTCTCGTGCAACCGCCTTCCTTGTTGAAAGTGAGAACTGTCAAAATCGATGCGGTAGAGTTGTTCCATTTTAGTTTCCTTTACTTGTTCCCTGTATTGGGATTGTTGTTGTACTTCTTGGGAGCCAGTCTGTTGGCATATCCCTTCCTTATATTTGGTATCATTGCATCTTTCAAAAGATGTATTCTTTCGGTGCCTCGATGTGTCTTGTGTATCATTTGGTTTAGCTTCCGCTTGGTTTTGTATGAAAATTATTATTAATAATAATATTCCATTCATTTTATGGTTGTTTAAGACCTTAATTGATCACTCTTTGTATAGATCATACCCCGGATTCCTCGGATGTCCTGGTTCGGGAGTCTTTGGAAATTAGGGGTGTGACATCATGGTTCTAATAAACATTAAATTATAGGAATAAAACAATATTACCAATTTATGGAGCAAGATTTTAGAATGTAGTGGAAACCTCCCCCAAACTTGGTGTATTCCATAATCTGCAGTCTAGCCAAGACCAAGACCAAGATCGTAGTAAAATAATAAAAGAGACAATAAATATGAGGGAATGGAATTTTATTGATAACATAAATTGAAGATAATGTGGCCATAAGCCTACAATGAAATTGAAATTTGCATAAAAGAAAAAGAAAACCAATTCTAGAACTTGAAAATTGCAAGAACACAAACTTGGAATCAAATAGTAAACTATTCCACCCATTAAAAATAAAATTTATAGTCACTCTCTTAGCCACTTTATTTTACATAAAGGGAAGAAACATATTCCCCCACCTTCCCATCTTTTTACCCTTTATATAAATAATGTCTACTATCGAGAGGAATTCGAATTAATCATACTCCTTAGGATGCCTCCAGCTAGGTTTCATGTGAGACACTATTTCCCCCAACTGATCTTTAACTAAAGCATAATTAAGAATGGGTATAGCAATTTCATGTTTGGACGCCCCACCCCTCCATTCTTAAACATATTCCAAGTAACCACAGTATTTTCAAAAATAACTTTGGGGAAAGAAATCCAATATCCATTTTTAGGCAATAAACCATCGTTCTAAGGGTGTAATCACACATATCTTTGGGCACTTCCGGACAAATTTGCCTACCCAATAAATCCATAGTCATCCAATAGCAAGGATTGATGTTAACTCGTGGAATGGTTGTAATGCTAGGCCCCACTATAAATCCATCGCAAATATCTTGAACCATAATTGAAAAAGAAGGGTATGGTCTAGGCATATACTTTTCACCACCCACTGGTTCGAGAGGAAGATTCCATACCTTAGCAATTGTTGAAGCTGACACTTCAATAATCTAATCCTTCCCGATATTAGTGATCAACTCCTCAGGCACACGCCTATCTATATAGTCTAAATTACGGTAAAAAGCATGAACCAATGAAGGATTTGTGCTTTGCAAGGCAAGAACAAAAATTGAAGCAAAATTCCTCTCAAAAAAAACTTTTTTGGTGTTCTCAATATTGGCTTCACTATAGTCATCTTGAAAGAATACGCACTCGTACTTGAGTTTATTGGAGGTAGAAGAAGAAAAAGGAGAAGAGTTGACTACCATGGCTAACAAGAATAGTGTTTTCTAGGGTTGCTTGAGAGATGAAATGTCAAGCCCCGTTATTCTTGAGACTCCCATCTGGAGAATCAGCGAATCTCAAGGTATGACATCAATGAAAACGACCAATAGAATCAACAATAACAAGAAAACACATGGAATAATGATGAAAAATAATGTATTCCATACACACTTGAGTGATAGAAACTTAATAGGGAAATCTAACGAAAATTCGGTAGAGTTTTGTTTGTAAATGGAACATCCGAAAATACAACCACAACACAACAAAATAACCTGCCAATAAGAAGTTCAATAATATCAATGGCACGCAGCCCAAAATTCCAGAAACCTATTAGGGCCGAGGTAGTGGAAATAAAACCACCGTTACCTCTACACAACCCTTTCTAAAACCTACAGAGCCACAATGCTCGAATAAGAATACAGAAAGACACATGACGGTGCCGAAGAGATACAATGATATACTGAAATAAATGAGAAAGGGAATATGCTAACAGGCTAGCTCCCAAACTACAACACTAGCCTCAGAATAACAAAAGGAGGAGAAATAAGAAATTTAAAGAATAACTACGGATAAAAGGAACAACTTTAATTAAAACATCCCAAATCACTCGTACCGTCGCCGCTGTATATGCCATGCTGCATCCACCTGCAATCTTACAACCTGTGTGGGGGTGAGCAACAATGATGCTCACCAAAAATATCTCTAACAAACACACCCCTAGCCATCTAGGAAATGCTAACCATCCCGTGTGCATGCATCTATCCTATGTCGGTCAGTCGTCTCACATGGCACCCCCACCAATCCGAGACCCCAAAATAACCTCATAAATAACCTTAAACATACTCAAGAATCACAAGAGAGCATGGAACAACAAAAATATCACCAGCATATATATTAACGTATGTATGCGTAAAACCCCGCAGATAACTAATCATATCCACATAGGCATATATACAAATAGTCTAATATGCACTCTCGTCTAGAGATACTTTAAGATCTAACTATCCATCATAACGTGCATCGAGCACACCACTCAAAGTTCTTAGGAGGTAAATAGGTCACTCCTTAGGACTACCCGATAGAAATAATCATAATCACACCCACAACTAAACCACAACTACTACACACTTCGCTATCCAATCATCCCAAGAGAGTCGCACTCTCACAATTTCTAACCTCAACCCTACCCTTTTATCCACAATAACCAGTGAGATAATCCACTCACTCCAAGTGATATATGTGGAAAAATGCTATCACTATATCGGATTCGAGAACCAAAGGACAATCTCCAATTCACATGGCCTATTGAGGCACAAGAAAGGGGTACCAGAGCCATTTAGTCCCAAACAGATGTCGAGGCCCTCGGTTTTAAAGAAAAATGCTGAACCCCAAAGGATTCAACCAGTTTTAAGAAACATTCTCGGTTAAATCCGTTTGGTTCCAACGTCTCCGAACCCACCCAAAGTACTAGAAATCGCACTGTGTGCGCAAATTAGCATCATGTCTCTTATCCGAAAATATGACAAGGACAGTAACAACACAAGTGAATATAAGGTCTGCCCTAAAGACTGAAACCTTAAAATCCCAAATTCGGGCTAGAAGTCAAGGACTAATGATGACGAAGAGGAATATCAACCACAAGAGTTCAAACTTAGAGCCATTTCAAAATATCTTTTTAAACTTCCATTAAAACGGATCCTCAAACCTTCAATATTTGTTTAAGAATTTGAGAAAACTCTAAAAATATACCCAAGACATAAGTGGGTCAAAAGGAATTTCAGGAACAACTAGAATAAACCTTGGAGTTCTTGAACACCAACGATGCCGAGATCCCGGAAACAACCTCGAGATCTCAAGAACAAGGACAAACAATATCCTAAACTTACTGACTTCACAAGAACGTTTTAAAATGGAGTCTCCTAACAATTTTCAAAACGGGGTTGCTTCTGATACTCCCGGTCCCAAGAGTTCAAATCATATTTCATAAAACAACTATTTAACTTAGGGTTTTAAAAACAATAGTTGGCAGAATCCAGGTAAAAGAAAAACATAGCTTTATAGAAAATCAAAAGTTTTAATTTTTCAAAACATTGAAAGAGCCATAGTTTGGTCCCAAGGATCCAAACCGTAATCGAGATTTTCCATATAAAGGTTAAATACCATATATTTCTCAAAACATTTTCAAAATGGAGGGCAAAAGTGACTAGCTCCAAGCAACAACGGTCGGAAGAGAGAGAAGACAAGGCTATCGAGCCTAAACCAATCCTTGAATTAATAAATTTCTCCAACACAATAGGAGTGGTACACCAGCCACCCCGCGATAACATCAATCACTTGACACAAAGGCCTACATGGACGAATATCATAACCTCATCAAGCACTGATAAGGCGTTGATCAACTCAACTAAAAACTCAACTCAAGGGGAAGAGTTACGAAATTAGGTCACTTCCTAATTAACTCCACATAACCATCTAGGATACATACCAACCGTTGTCGGTTCTCATTATTATTGTACTTTTTAATTTACAATTTAAAGTTTTTAGACTTTTATTCACATTGAGTAATTTCCAGCATTTACAAGGAATCTATATCCATCAGCACAATCATAATCACAGCCACTGCGACGTAGCGCTCAAGGAAACAATATCAATTTTAAAATAATCCAAACCCATCATACTCGTTACCAACAAGTAATAACAACATAAAATCTCAACATATAATCATATAGCAAATAAATGCTCAATGTGAATGTCAATGCTCATGACAGTACCAATGCAACTCAAGTACAACCCTATTTACATAAGGGTTAAATAGATAACAAGGAATCCCAAACCGTTCACTTATGGGGGTAAAAAGCCCCTAAAAGGAAGGGTGGGTGTCGTCTAATAGAGTACGGATACCACAAGTCTGTTCGGAGCAGAAATTGAGGCCTAAGCCCTCACCCCCATCTTCTCAAGATTCGAGAGATGCTAGCTCCCTAGGTGCGAGAACACCCCCTGACCAGTTGTTGTGACTATCCAAACGGCCTATACATATATATGATACAAATGAGGTATGTTACCAACACCGAATCGATATATATGCCCACGGTGATATATGAATGCAATATGCCTTTACATGAACCTAATGCTCAATGATATGGCATAAATTTCTAGTTCTTGCAAACTTTGACATATCAGTATGCTTATAATCGAATCTCAATAACAAATTACACCAAGTCCATCTCAGGGACATCCAGTTCATAATTTATCACTTCCTTATAATTTACGAGAAAAATGAAAGGGAACTAAAACAAAGTCTAAGTTTTTACGTCCCTCATTTTCAGGTCTCCCCTATTATGCTTTAATTTTAGTAAAACAAAAGTCAAAGGCAAACTAATAATACGTTCACGTACAATTTTCACAAATTCCACTAACCTACTTTAAATTTAAAGGGTACTAGGCCGCCTATTCTTACATAACTCAAGTAGATTTTTATTTATCAGAGAAATGATTTATTTAATTACTCAAGAAAATTTCTATCTTCGACTTCATTTAACCCACCTATAGGTGTTTCATCGAGTTCATAAAACTCCCAAGTCCCGTCTGTAGCTAGGAACTTAAACACATGCTATCACATACACGTAAACACATAACATCATAAATGTTAAAATTTATTACACACCAAAAGTGAGAGTTAAATATATATCTATATAAATCCCACCTTAATATGTGCTTACAAAACATCCCTGAAATGGGTCCACCGCGAACTGTGTCGGCGCCCAAAAGTGGGGTCAGCTGATAAAAGTTGTCTGACTGAAATTTTGCTCAGACCGAAACGACCGTCTCAATGACCTATTTAACATAGTTGAAACCCGTTATCTAATTTCAAACAAAGCCGAACAAATCTGAGAAAAATCAAACAAAAATTCGTACCTATTTTCTTTATTTCCCGGTAAACCGCTCAACGATTCTGTGCCAAATTTGAGTATATCGTACACAACATTGAAAACTAGCTATACTTAGAAAACCAGCCACCACTTGCGTGACCCACCACCGACATCACCTTTGCATAGTCGTTGCACGTAGCCTGAATCCGGCAAACCACCAGTCGCGACCAGATCGCAACTCAAACCCCTTGCGTCAGCCATGATCCCCTCTCTCTCGTGCAACCTATCACCACTAGACTTCATTCCCACAACCACCACCGCTGTCAGGTCACCGTCACTGCAACCTCCAGCGAAGCCTATACTAGGTCGCTCTACCAGTAGTGACCTCTTTCAAATCCCACTCTATCCTTTTCGGTTAAAGCCCCTCTCTCTCAACCTATAAAATCACATGATGAAGAAGAAGATGCAGAGAGGTTGTCTGCCATCACGTAAGGAGAAGAATGAGGGAGAATGACTGGTGCCGATCGGCTCTTCTCTCTCAACCTATAGATACACACCCATATAGATATATATCAAGTATATTCATTTTCCATTAATTTACATATATATATAAATACCCATATATATATATATATATATATATATACGATAATTACTCATATGTATTATGAAAAAAATATATATATGCACAATTAAATCAGAAACCTGACCTGTAGCGTCCGGTATTTTTACGTGCAAATTAAATTTTTTATTAATGATTAAATGCATACGTGATTATGTGTTTAATGTGATTTTGTGCTAAATGTGTTGATGTGATTAGCATGACTTACATGTTTTATGTGATTAAAATTTTAAGTCGCATGTGGTATTTTCATTTTGAGAATAATGAAAATGTTGAAAACGATTTCGAAAAAGAAATGACCGAAGGGTAAATTGGTATTTTCATATTTAGAGTACTTAGTGGAAAGTGTAGAGATTTGGCTAAGTATTGGGGTATGAGTGGCATGTTGGTAATTAGAGAGGATGACAAGGGGTAAAATCGTATTTAAGAATCCTGGTGGCACTCTTATGAATAACCCTAAGTTGGGAAAATATTGATCATTTCACATTTTTTGAGTGGTGTCTCATTTCTAGCCCTTAATCTTCTTCTCCCGTCTTTGTTCTCAACCCTTGGATCATAGGGCCTTGTTTGGTTGGCACTCAAATGCAATAATTTATTATTCTTGGTCTTTCATTTGGCATGACTTCATGTCTACCCTTAGATCATAGGGCCTTTTTTGGTTGGCACTTAAATGCAAGAATGCATTATTCTTAGTCTTTTAATTGGCAAGACTTCATGTTTGCCCTTGGATCATCTATTCATTTCCCTTGTTTTATTCTCAACCATTGGATGGTGAGAGTTGTGAGTGGAGAATCTCTAAAACTCTTAGGGTTAGCTCACTTTGGCAAGACTTCCATTCTCTCACAAACACTTGCTCTCTCTTTCTCTCATTGCTTGTTGGGGATAACTCTTGGTGGTTTTCTTGAATCACTTGGTAAGTCTTCTACTCATCTAGGGTTTTGTTGCTAAGAACTATAGCTTTCATATTCATGAATTTCTTTGGGTAGGTATTGATTTTAGCCTTCTCTTGTTCATATTATAGAAGGTTAGGTTTTCTTTCAAACTACCAAGTGATTTCCATTGGCAGTAGCTCTTGAAATCATATTATGAAGAAGCTAGTGGTGAGTTCACTAACTTGTATTCTTAAGATTTCATTTCTCCATGAAATCCTAAATTGGCTATCATTAGGGTTTGAATTAATTCTTATGGTTGGAGCCACCTTTGAGTAAAAATTGGTTTATTGTGACACCATTGTAAAGTTGTGGTCATTGAATGTTGTTTTGCTGGTTGGAAGCTATCCTATTGAGCACTTGGATTGATAGATTGGTTTGGACCTCTTTTGGGTATTCTTGAGTAGGCTTGCTTGGAATTGAGGTAAGGGAAAAATGAATTATTTTCATCTTTGTACGAGGGTGTTTGTGTCTATGTGTATATATGTCGTATATGTATATATATATATGCGAGTTGAGTCTTGAAAACTTAGACGATGAATTAGGCCCTTGAAAGCATGATTGTGTGATATAAATGCTTGTTGTGGTTTATTGCTTATAAATATTAAATTGTAAGCATTGTGATAAATGGAGTACAATATATTGCCTAATGAGAAAATCATGTATTGTGATTGAGCATGTTGTGAACCATTGCTGATAAGTGTGAAATTATAAGCATGATGGTTATATTTAGTACAATATATTGCAAATGAGAAAATATATATATTATGATGAAACATGATTGTTATTGAAAACCTTGATGCATATTGAGTACATCGTGTAATGTCAAAATCATGGTGTTGGTCTATGCAGGTCGTGTAATCATGTGTGGGTAGTCTTGTGTTGGATCGTTGCAACAACTGGCCTGAAGATGTTTCATTCCTACAGAACTATTAAGTCCGAAAAGGTGATAATGGTTCATATTCTTAACTTTGGAGGTGATGGGGCACGGAGTTGCAATCTGGTCTCTCGTGCAACCGCCTTCCTTGTTGAAAGTGTGAAGTGTCAAAAGCACTTGGGAAGAATCAGTGTGGTACTCTACATTAGTTGATGAACTTGTATCCTCAAAAGTAAATAGACAGAATATGTATTTGTTAACCTGTGTTAGGCACATAAGGTGTATCATGAGGTGTGTTGAGTTGCATTGCATCTAAACTGCTATATATATGTGATTGTGGTTTTGATGTTGAAGCATGCTATAATTGTGAATAATTATGATGTGAGCATGTTGGGGGAATTATTTATTGGGTTCGATGGGGCTCCGGATTGGCGTGAGAGTCATGTGGGACAAGAGACTGACCTAGGAGTATTTACATGTACCATGGCTGGGTTGTACCTCTCAGACTACCGAGATTGAGGCGATGACATTTTCTCTACTGGGCAAGTGAGGTCACCCCATGACTTATATATTTTTTAGGTGATGATTCTATTGGGAGAGTTTCGTAGTCTCTCAGTGGATGTGTGTCATTATGTCCGCCCTTTTGTGTAGGGGTGGCGGACCAAACTTACTTTTGTTGAGCGTTAACTTGATAAACATGTATGTTGACCCAAGGTTTTCCACCATGGGTAAACATGACATTTTGATGATAACAAACAATTGAATGTGGTGAATTTAATGTCTACTTGAGTTATGCTTAATAGGTTATTGATTCAAGATAAACTCAAGAGAGCTAGTGGATCCAGGAGAAGATCAAGCAAAGGTGCTTGGAGCTCAAAAGACATTGGAGACAAGGATGGAGACATCAACCCAAAACTTAAAGAAATTGAAGATCAAAGAAATGGTTTAAATAGTCTTGGGTGAGTGCTAGATTAAATGTAAAGTTATTTTTGAAATAACTTATTTGAAAGCTCAACTCTTGACCATATAGCATATAGGATCATGCATATCATTCATGAGTCCTTGCATCATTAACATTAGACTATGAACATCATTTAGTCTTTGCTAAAGTTGATTTAGTTCAAGCTTTCCTAATTTATGGAAGAACTCAACAAAGATGTTGTCCTAGAACCATTAACTTAACTCATATCACTTTAAATGGATTATAGATGCATATTAAAGCTTTGAACAAAATTGTTAAACCATGAAAAACTTTTGTTTAATATTGAGAATTTGTTTAAATTGGAAAAACATTTTATGATCTCAATATTTACTTTAGGCATGTCAAGGACCTGACTAAGTTTCTAAGACATCCTAGGAGTGTATCTAAGTCATTTCGGAAAAATCCCAAAAGATTTCACGAAAAACCATCATGTGGGTTAGAAGTTCGAAATGAAGTGTCATATTTAAATGATCATATCGCACTCAAAAATGTTTCATATGGAGTGATTCAAAAATCTAAAATCAAGATATTGAAGTCTTATTTCCAAAAAGCTAAAGAAAGCCTTTATCCGAGTTACGGAACTCTAGTTATGACCAAAATAGTGAACTGTGTCGAAACTGGGCTAAATAGCCCAGTCGACTGGGTAACACCCCGTGTTATTTTCCTTTTTTCTGAAATTATTTAAATTTTAATTTCGGTAATGACGTCACTTGTTCATGACGTATTATTTATTCTTGGTATTTGATACTTATAAATTTTTCGCGCTTACTTTTAAAGTCGACTAGATGACATTTCGGTTTCTCTTTGACGAGTTCGTGAATTATTGTTATCGACTACGCAGTATCGTTTCGACATTTTAACGTTTAGTACTACGACTGGGCAATGAAGCATTTTAATTGGATCGGGATTTTTAGGCGTTCCGACATTTGGGTTCTTAACCCGGTGTATTTCTTTCGGACTAATTTGGTTATTTGGCATCCTGTGGACTTACGGGTTGACGCAATGTTATTTGGAGGCTTCCGGTAATTGTTGGGATTTATTATATATATATATATATATTGAAGTGGGGTTAGTTTGCAATTATGGATGTTTTGAGGGTTAGTTGTGTAATTATAGCATATATATGTATATGTTTGTACGCAACAACACATAGATCGGTAGCTTCTCTCCTCACACGCAATAGACATCTCCTTCTTCTCTGTTTCACGCCTCCTCTCCTTCACACGGCGACTTCATCTTCTCCATGGGCGGCGGCCACCATGGTTGCCGGCGAGAGAGAGAGAGAGGAGTCGGTTGAGGAGCGGTGGATACCATGGAAGACGTGGCGAGAGGCGGCGGCTGGAGCAGGGTTGGGCGGCGACGGCAGTCGGTGGGCTGTGGTGGTGTCGTGCAGGTGGTGGCGCGAGAAGACGGCCAGTGCAGTGGCGCGCAGGTAGGGGCGATTTCGGCCAGGCTTCGGCTATTTTTTCAGTCAACTTCCGTTGATCGGTTTGAGCCGATTTTTGGTGAGTAGCTTCCTATCTACGTCGTATTCATCATACTTTAATTTCGTGAATTTACGTTGAACGGTTTGCCCGGAAATCGCATTTATATGTTATAGTTTTCGTTTGGGTTAATTTTAGATTTACTCAAATTAATTAACCTATTATTAATGGGCTTCGTATATATCGTATAGGTTGTCGAGGCGGACGTTTTGATATATTCGAAATAGTTTTCGGACGATTTTGGTCGGCGGGCTTCATATTCGGGCGCCGGTACTGTGCTATTTCGGGTTGTTCGGTAAACGTAAATTAGGCGGGAAATTATATTTATCACTCCGCATTATTGAAGTAGTTTAGGGGTGCAAACCCTTATTTAATTTAATATAGATATATTAAATTATTAATTTAAATATCTATAATTGTCTTAGAAGCGATGTAGGACTTATAAATAAATTTACGAAATTAATTAAATTTATTTCCTACGAGATTAAATATATTCCTAATTGAATTTAATAGGAATAGACGGCTTAGAATATCCCTTGAGAATTAAATAAACTAGGGAATTTTGTAAACGTTGGACGTGAGAAACTTAGACGTTATGCTAGGTTCCTCTCATTATACGTGGATTATCTGTTTAAATTATTTTAAAGGCATGACAAAGGAAATTGAAATATTTTCTAAAGAATTAAAGAAAATATATATTTTGAAAACATGAATGGTATATGAAATTGTTTTCATATGATTTAATTGTTTTATTGTATTTTAAAGCATGAAAAGAGATTTTGAGATTTATGTTGATATTACCATGTGGATATTTTCATAGATATGGTGCATGATATATTTATGTTGAGATATGATTTTATTGCGTACACCATATATTGTGAGACATGGGTGTTGGTGCATGTATTGCATGGTTTCACCATTTGCAGAGAGAGTTCATTTGGTGTGGTCTACTTCCTTTGTGCGTGATGCACGAGTAGACGTTTGTGTTTGGATCGTCATAACAACTAGCCAGGGGATGCTACTTGCTCCCACGGGACTAATAATCCGGAAATGCAGACGGTAGGGGCAAGGACTCATCGTCCAAAGGCCCTATGTGACACGGCTGGGCTGTGGGTGGACGTTTTCCTTGGTTAAAAGTGTGAAGTGTCAAAAACACTTAGGAAGAACGGTACGATAAATCTACATTCCCTATTGAGCCTGTAGCCTCAGGGGAATTATGGACAAGGATCCCATACCCTTGGGAAGGGTGTGTTTTTGTTTGTGTGTACCACAGGCGGTCTGTGAGTACGGTGCATTGCATGTCATCATGTGATTTTATTGATATGTATATATGATATTGGAGCATGTTAAAATTATGAATATTGCAAAATAAATTCTTATTTTATAAATGTTCAATTGAAAGTAATTAATGTGAAACATTAATTAAATGCGGAAATTGGAAAAGTAAAATGAATTATAATCTTTTACTTGTTGTTATATACATTTATGCCTTTAGGGGAGGTTAGGTATATTGACTTTGTGACTTCTGTGGTTGGTTGAGATTAGTGGAGACCGTAGAGTTGATTTTAAGGTTGAGGCCTTAGAGAAGGCGGTTAGTAGTCTTGTGATTGTGGTTAGTAGTTTTGTGATTGTGGTCAGTTGTGTGACCTTGTTAGAGATTTGAGATCCGAGATTGATTTTAGTATCAGTTATGAATTGAGGCCTTAGAGAAGGCATGTGATGAGATTGTGTGAGATTTTAATTGATGAGAAGAGGTTATGGTTGAGGAATTTATTAAGTACTTGGGGAACCATGGTGTTGTAGCGTTGTTTCTTATGCTTAGTTCATTCCCCTAAGCATTCCTTGTACTGTGTTTTGTACGCTAGTATGTAGTCATTGACTTGTATGTCATTCCTTGAGTCTTTGGTTACGGCGTGGTGCCGAACCTCTTCCTCGTGGTGTCATTGATTTTGTGGAGTTGGAAACGGATAGTTGTCTTCCATGAGTCGAACATTTTGTTCCTCCTTTACTGTCTTTTTGGGCGTTATAGGATTTCATGGAGTTGTATTTTCTCTTATTTGGCTGTCATTTCCAAAACGGTGTTTTCTAAGTTTTGAACTAAACTATTGTATTTAAAAAGGAAAAACCCGTTTTCGCCTACCCTCGTAGAAATGAAAAGTTTTAATACTTTGTAAAATGATCTTAGGATCTTCTTAAAAAGATTTTTAACTTTTAAAAGCCAGTAATGGGAATTGACGGAGACCGGGGGCAAGACGGTCATTTTTACTGTGTGATTTCCTAAAAGAAAACTATTTTATTACTTGTCTCGAGATTCTGAGATTTTGAGACTTCTTTCTCAAAATCTCAACATGTAGTGTTTTGAAAGGTGATTCCTTGTTTCACCTTTTCTTCGGTTCATTCTAAGTCTCGACTTTTGGGTATGAGGCTTGGTGTTGTTCAGTGCACACATATAGTGCCTTTCCTTTCTTCTTGGTTGTTGATGTCACCACCTAGATGATTGGAGTTTTCGTATGTTCATGGATGGCAAATGGATTGGTTCGAGTTTTAAAACCATTTTCTTAAAAACTATTGAATCCTTGGGATTCATCTTTTATAACTTTCACTCTCGGCCATTCGTTTTTGGTTTCCTTGTTCACTTGTGGTGTTCTTAACTTTGACATTGTTGTCTCGGTTATCGGTTGGTTTAGCATTTGGAACTATTTTCCTTTGCTTTGTTTTGGTGACCCTTAGGTGGTCGTTCTTGTGAGTTGAGTTCGTGTACTCTTAGTGATTTGATAGGTGGTTATTGTTGTCTATAGTGAGAGCATTAGTGATTTGATTGACCCTGTTGGTGATTTAGTGATTTGGTTGGAGATAGCATTTGAGGTTTTCATTTGGTGATATGATGACGTGATTCCATCTTTGAGGTATAGATTTTCTCTAAGAATGGGATATGGTTTGTTATATATATATATATTGTATATATATATATATATATTGATGGTGGTTGTGTTAGTACGCAAGGACGTGAGTACTTTTCCTCCTGTGTTATCGGGGAGTGAGTTATGAGTATTCCTTGGTACTAGTGGTGGATTTGATTCTTATGGATGTTAGAGGTGAGTGTGTTTCATTCTGTTTGATTTTTTGATTTGTGTTGCGAGTACTTGATGACTTGTTGGATTTGACCTGGGTGTTGTGTACCTAGTGTACGTTGATGAGAGTAATGTAGACTACCAGTATGAGTTCTTGGAGTACGAGTCGTAGTTGTACCCTATAGACTCTTGTTGTGTATTTATTTTTATATTTATATATATATATATATTCCTGATATATATATATACTCGCTTACGGTAACTTATGAGCGTGTGCCTTGGGTTTTGCGTGGATGGGATTACTTGGGCTATATATATCTTGATAGATAGTTAGCATTACCTAAACTGCTAGAGGATGTGGTAGTTAGAGTATCTTTTCCCACTGAGCTTATTTGCTCACGGAGGGAATTTCATTTGCCCCCCTGGTATTCCATGCCAGGTTGCAGGAAATATACGGTTATGGGCAGGATGCAGTGCAACGACAGTTCCTTTTGTTTTCTTGTTACAGGTTTGGAGTTGTGTTGGGTGATGCGGTTACGGATGCAGCACGACTGGTTTTGGGGATGGTAGTTGTCTTCTGTTTGTTTCCTTACCCATGTTTTGTGGGATTGTCATTTATTTCTATTGGGAGCCAGTCTGTTGGCATATCCCTGTTGATGTATCTTTTATTTCCTGTATTTATTCTTTCAGGAGATTATTGTATTTATTCTGCACAGCTAGGTGCTTTTCTGTATTCTTATTTGAGCAATTGTGGCTCTGTTGATTTTAGAGGGTTTCGAGGGGTTTTGGTTTCTTTCCACTACCTCGGCCCTAGTAGGATTGATGAATGTGGGGCTTGGAAGCCATTGTTATTATCGAAATGTGATTGGCAGGTTCTGGTGTTGTGGTTGTGTATCCGGATGTTCCATTTACAAACAGAACTCTGCCGGATTTTCATTAGATTCCGCTACTTAGTTTTATTAGTCATTTGGGTATGAAATATACCATTTCTATCATTAACCCATATGTTTTCTCGGTTAATGATGTCTTAATTGGTCATTCATGTTAAGGATCACATCTTGGATTCCTTGGATGTCCCAGTTCGGGAGTCTTAGGAATTTAGGAGCGTGTCTGTTGGTATTTGAGGATACTATTTAGTTCTAGTATTCTATTTGGCATGGAGTATAGTTTTCATTGTTATTCCATGTATTTCCTTTGTTATTGTTGACTCTAGTAGTCGCTTGACTTACGCCACCTTTTAAGATTTGCTGATTCTCTAGATTAGAGTTTCGGGAATTTTAGGGGCGTCACAATAGGGTATCAGAGTGTGTCATTCTTACCCTTTGTTGGTGTTTGATGACTGTATGTCGTTGGTTCTCATTTCTTTTTACTTCCGTTCACCTCCTTAGCTCTTAGGCTCGGGTTTCTGAGTTGTAGGAAATTTGGGGCGTGACACGACTGGCTGAGTCAGAGAGTTACAAATAAATTTCGGAATAAATTTTTGAAGACCCAACCGACTGCCCCAAAACACCCAGTCGACTGCATCATCCGGAATTTGAATTCTAACGGCTAGTTTCGGATCCAAAGTGTTCCAAAAGTTCCCCAAACACCCCCAAACGGCTATATTGTGTTCTTATACTATATATATGCCTTATATGAGCCAAAAATGGTTAAGAGAAGGGAGGGATATAGGAGTATGAAAGATCTATCATTTGTGCTTCAATTTTGAAATTATTTGTGGGTAGAAAACTCCTACATGAATCACCACATGAGCATCATTCATATTTTCTTCTTGTGATTAATTCTTCATACTTGAGTTAAGCTTTTCAATTGAGTATTTCATTTATGACTCTAAGTATGTAAGGAAGTGAGCTTTGAATTTCTATATCCATCTATTGAGAGATATTGTTGTACACTCAAATTCAATTCTTATTCATTTGAGAGTGAAAGTCCAAGAAGTTGTCTTGGCATGGGAATGGCTTGTTGAAGCTTTGTAAAGGTTTCTCTCAACCTTAAAAAGAGAGGATTTGGTTGGCTCTCCACCCGCAAGAGTGAGCAATGGTCGGCTCTTCACCCGGAAGCAAGAGTGTTCGAAGGTTGGCTCTTCACCCGGAAGAAGGAGCGTGTAAGGGTTTGCTATTCACCCGGAAGAATGAGGCATGTAAGGGTTTGCTTATCCCCGGAAAGAGAAGCACGATAGTAGAATCCTTGAGAGGTTATCTCAAGGCATGGAGTAGACCAAAGATTTGGTTGAACCATGTAAAAATCTCGGTGTCTATGGTGTGCATTTTCTCTAACCCTTATCTCTTTATTTTAAAAGCAATTTCCATTTATAGTCTTGAGCTTTATATATATCAATGCTATGAAATTGCTTGTGGTTGTGTATCAATGAAGAGGTTAGGAAAAGACATGGTTGAAATGAATTAAATTGTGAACATGATTGGATTATAGCTTAGCCTACTATCTCATTTAGATATAATCCATGTGCACACCAAGTGTTTGATAAAATTCATATTCAACACACCTTAGCATAAAATGTTCATATGCACCCCAAGTGTTTGACTAAATGCATATTCAATATAAGATTCTAATTGAAAGTTTATGTATGAACTCAATGCTTGATAAATTGTCATAAACTCTACAACACATTCCTCATGACTAATAGCACTTTGCATTATGTCTTTATAAATGAGAAAATTGCTATAACATACTTAGTTGAATTGCATACTTGGGTGCATGAATTATTTCCTATTCTACTTGATTCCATTATGCATATAATTGGTAATGCAATTCATTGTTCATAATTCAAAGTATGAATTAAGGTATACACTTAAGATATCATCTTATTCACTATGTGTTTAACTAGAGCTCTACAAAGATTATTTTTGATAAAACAAAGTCAAACCGAAAAAGTCTCAAAGTTTGTAATTGACCCTATTAACCCCCCTCTAGGTGTCAATATGTGGCCAACAATGTATCTATATGTTTCTTTTGTTCATGTAAATCAAAGGTGTTAAACTACTTTCTTTTGACACGGCTAGCATGTTAGCCGAATAACTTAGATGGATGTATGTCCCTTGGAGCGTTATACGCGGGGACTTTATTCTTTTGGTGCACTTCAGTACCGGAAATGTAAAGACTCTTTCATGTTATGAAAATTATGTCTTATTTTGCCTTAATGTGTTTTAACTAATTAAGGTTATGAATCCTTTCATATTGATACGTGACGTGGATAATAGTTATCGAATGTGGTCATTAGGTGTTTGGCCGAAAACGACATTTTTCTATGTTTTCAAAAAAATCCTTTTCATTTTGAATGGAAAAACCCGTTTTTGCCTACCTCCATAGCCCCGACAAAATTCCTTGTTTTAGAAATGATTTTAGACTCATTTTATAAATATTTTGATTATTTACAAACCGGTGGTCGTTAGAACGGAGACCGGGGGTAAGACGGTTAATTTTACGGATTTTCAAGAAAGTGTCATTGATAAAAATAAACAGAGTTTAGACGATATTTTCCCATTTCTTAATGTTATTAAACGAGTTGAGGGCTTTGTCTCATGATTCCTAAGGTTTCAAGCTGTTTGGGAGTCATTTTTGGGGTTTCCAAGGAAAGGAAGTCGACTAGCTAATCAAAAAAATTTCATAAAAAATATATGTCTATCCCAGTCGAATGGATCATTTAAGCCTTCCAGTCGACTGTCTCTTCAAAAGCCAATCGACTGGGTGGTTCTGGTTCAGCCCCGCTCAGCCCTGTTTTACTATTTCACTCATATCTTGAGCTACATATGTCATATGGAGGTTTTATTTATCTTTTCAGAAATATGAATTAAAGCTATTGATTTTAGGCTTTTTAATCACTTTATTCGATTCATTTTTGAGGGCGTAATGGTCATTTGAATGTGACAGTATGTTTTAAACTTTCACAAGTTGCGACGACCGATTTTCAAAATGTCGTAGTTTTCTTCTCGCACCTTCAAATTTGGTCTCGTTTGTTCCTACAACTTCTTTTAGGTCCAAACCTTGTTTTGATGCTTTCAAATTACTATTTTACCCCTAAAATGACCATTTTACCCTTGAGTGAACACAGTTGTTTAAATGGTCCGTTTAAGGTGCCTTTTGTTTTATTCCACTCCTATTTCGATCCTGAGGGATTTTGTTGACATCTTTGAGGCGTGAAATGAAATTTTTACCCTTGTGTGGGTGTTTGATGACTATAGGTCATTTATTCTCATTTCTTTTTACTTCCGCATTCACTCCTTTAGCTCTTAGGCTCGGGTTTCAGAGTCGTAGGAAATTTAGGGATTGATATGAACTGATACTCCATTACACCAATAATGGATAAATCATCGCAAAGAAACAGCCCAAAACCCTCTGCATCAAGTGCGAAACGAGAATAAATCATTTTGCGTCAATTTAATGATAAAGAATAATAATAAATGGAAAATTATCAGAATCCCTAAACGAAGACACGCGAACCCGAAAAATCCACAGGACACCCGTTAAATAATATAAATGGAGATAAATGATACTGGATACAAAACCCAACCATCGGAACACCGGATAATGACAGAACCCTTCGAAACTATCCACCTTCTTGGGGCTCATCATCCGCCCCATCGCCCAGTGCAGTTGTTCAAAAATGATGTGGGGCAGAGAGATCCAATAGCCCATCTCGAATGCATAGAGGGCGATCTGAAACATCCTTCACCTCTCAATCTTGTGCCCCCTCGGGTGCACCTGTGCACGGAGCACCTTATCGATGAACCACATCCTCTCCGAATAGTCCACCTTGGTGGTGCAAGTATGGGTAACGTCACCATACCGCCCACCACAACACACCTCTACCACTATCCTCGTGGCCGGAAAAGCTATCTGAAACTCCGGGTATACCTCCCTTATCTACGAAGGGCACTTAATCGGAAATCCCCATTCCGTAGAGATAGTCGCGGGGGAAGTCTCGAACTGACAGCCCCGAATACGCGTGTGTAGACGTATCAGGTTCTCAGATACTAAGACCTCCATCTTTGACCAGAACTGTCGGAGCATCTCTCAATAGATGGTGGGTGCAGGTCGAGATAGAAGCGTCCGCAACCCGCGAGCAGCAATCTCGCCCGCTACTCACAGAGTAGTGGACATCATCAGAAAGTACACAAAATCGTAATCTGTCTCGTAACGCAAGGGCTTCCTGATAACCCTTGTTACAGTTAAGCGTGCCTCTTCTAAAGTCTCGGCCCTTCTCCTCTAAGGTTTCCAACGATCCTCAATCTATCACTGGGATTTCACACGAATGAACACTTAATCAATCGCACCAAAATCCAAAATATGCCAAAATGGTAAATAATCGAACAGTAAATATTCAAATCTCGATGAACAACTAGGATTTCTTGAAAATAGTAAAATCTAAGATTTTACTAGTGATTGGAAGTGAAAATTGTTTTTCTAAACATAGTAATTTTGTAAGAAATTATATTTAAATAAGGTGGTGCTAATTTTTTTTTTTAATTTTTAATAAAAATATATATATATATCTAAATATGAATATTTATAAAATACTCTTATAAGATATGAAAATACTATAAGATGCAAGAATTGTAAATCCTTTTTATTTTCCTTCATACGATTTCTATTTTTCTTAATTAATCGCAACTGAAACTCCTACCATCGTCCCATTTCATCGTAACTTAGGGTATCGAATAATTTTCAATGATCATAATCTTTGATAACGAAAATTCCCGTTTCTGATGGAATTTCGAACTTTGATCCTAACTAATCTATTATCAGAGCGTGTACGAAGAATGGGAACGTAATTTTCCATTTTCGATCGAAAAGACGTTCACAGTATATCACAGCTTCCCAGAATGTCTCTATATGATCATAAATAAAATCCGGGATTGAAACCCAATATCCTTCATCAAAATAATAGTGCATTTTAATAAGTGACGGCCCTCGTATATTGCCAAAGTTAAGACCAACATGTCTCGTAATAATACTATCTAAAAACGATAATTCATGTCAAATTTTGGCTTTTGTAATCCCTCCCGTTATTAATTTTGTGTCATTATTACCACAAATTCTCCTTGCCATCTCACGGGTCGTAGGATCAGGGGTAGAGATTTTCAGAAAATATTCTTTTAATTCCGAGGGTACCTTGTTGGGAATTTGCCATGGTTTTGCAATTGTGTTAGGGGATATTTATACTTCATACCCCTGTACTCTCGTGTACCACAAATTCTCCTTGCCATCTCAAGGTTTTTTAAGTGTATATTTTGATAGAATTCCTGAATTAAGTTAGGGTATGTGACAGGTGAAACAGGTTGTAATAGATTTTATAATATTCGTTTCTTAAGTTCTTCCATGAATTTTTCTATTGCTAACTTCGAATACTCATCTCCAAAGAAGATACATTCATATTTTAATTTATGATTAACCAGGAAGTTATTTTTGGTCTTTTGCAAGGGTAAATTTGGTTCAGGACTGTCCATTAACTTCTTATAGTTTTTCCCTATTTCTGCTAAACAATGTTTTCTCACTTCTTGCACATAGTTATCTAGCAGTATATATGCAATAGTTTTAGGTATAGGTTTAGTTGTTACCTTATTTTCACCAGGCAATTATTCTTCTTGCAACGTATATAGTTGACATGCTAAGAATTTGTTAGATGGTTTATCTACCAGTCGAGGTACTAGTTCTGGTATTGACCTATCAACAGCATCTACTACAAAACACTCTTCATTACCAACTAACTTGTAAGCTGACTCAAAGATATTTTTACGAAACTTCATATTTCAAAATGATAAATTCATATCCCTAGTTCTACAGTTTATAAATGCATTAACAGTTGCTAAAAATGGACGGCTTAGGATTACAGGTATTTGCCTAGTAGAATCATAGAGCAGTTCAGTATCTAAAACAACAAAGTCAACGGGAAAGTAAATTTTATCGATTTGGACAATAACATCTTCAACTATACCTCAGGGTTGTTTAGTGGATCTATCAACAAGTTGTAAAATAACAGATGTTGGAGATAATCCTCTTAATCCTAAATGCTGAGAAACTGAGTAAGGTAGTAAATTTACACTAGCCCCTAAATCAATGAGAGCTTTTTCGATTTCTTGATCTCCTATTATACAGGAAATAGTTGGTGCTCCAAGATCCTTATATTTTGGAGGCGTAGTGCTTGATATTATAGAACTTACATGATTAGTTAATAGTATTTTCTTAGCAATATGAGTTCGGTTCTTCCTCTTATGCGTACATAAATCTTTTAAGAATTTAGAATAAGTAGGAATCTGTTTAATTACTATAAGGAGATGAAGATTAATCTTCACTTGTTGGAAAGTTTCAAACATCTCTTGAATCTTTTATCCTTGTTTCCCATAAGGAACATTGTAACACCCCGTGTTATTTTCCTTTTTCCTGAAATTAATTCTAATTTAATTTCGGTAATGACGTCACTTGTTATGACGTATTGTTTATTCTTGGTATTTAATACCTGTAAATTTTTCGCGTTTAGTTTTAAAAGTCGACTGGATGACTTTACAGTTTCTTTTTGGACGACTACGCGGTTTCGATTCGACGTTAAATGATTAGTGTCTCGATTGGAGGACGACACATTTTAATTGGTCGAGCTTGTTTAAGTATTCCGACATTTGGGTTTCTACCCCGATATAATTTTAATTGGACGTTCCGTTATTATTTCGGGCTTACGAGATTATGTTCGGACGTTCCCGATAATTATTGGGGTTTATTGTATATATATATATATTTAATTATATATATATATAGTTTTGGGGTCATTTCGCAATTACGAATACTTGAAGGGTCAATTTTGCAATTATTGACATGTAGAGGGTTGCTTTTGCAAATAGTACATAAATATGTATATACATGTATGCAGACCTTCAGCTTCTCCTTCACGCCAACATCAGACGAGCTGCTCCTTCTTCCTTCTCCTAGACGACGAACGGCTGAACCACCTCTCTCCACCTCCATGGTCGTCAGTCAGGCGAGAGAGAGAGAGAGAGAATCGCCGGTCATGGCGAGATAGGAAGAACGGCCGGCTGGAGCGGGAGCAAGGACGGACGCGGCGGCTGTCCAGAGGAGCGGCGGTGCTGGGCGGTGGACGGCAGCGGCGACCTTGGCAGACGGCGGCGCAGGGGCGTGTAGCTGCGGCTGGTGCACGCAGCAGGGACGGCCATCACTGGTTCGCGCGTGGACGCGTGGACAGGGACGATCCGGCTGGGCTTCGGCCAATTTTTCGGCGACCTTCCGGTGATCGGTTTGAGCCGATTTTCGGTGAGTAGCTCCGTATATACATGGTATTCGATATATATTAATTTCGTGATTTTAGGATAAACGGTTTGCCCGGAAATCGCATTTATAGGTTGTAGTTTCCGTTTGGGGTATTTTAGATTTAACCCAATTAATTAACCAAATATTAATGGGCTTCATATATATCGTATAGGTTGTCAAGACGGACATTTCGATATATTCGAAATAATTATCGAACGACTTTGGTCGGTGGGCGTTATATTCGGGCGCCGGTACTGTTCACGGTGGGCCCGAAACGGCTGTTCTGTAAGCGTAATCTCAGGTGGGAAATTATATTTCTCACTCTGCATTATTGAAGTAGTTTAGGGGTGCAAAACCCTTATTTAATTTAATATAGATATATTAAATTGTTAATTTAAATATCTATGATTCGTTTAGAATCGGAATTGGACTTAGGAATTAATTTAAGAAAATTAATTAAATTATTTCCTACGAGATTAAATATATTCCTAATTGAATTGAATAGGAATAGGCGGTTTAGAAATTCCCTTGAGAATTAAATGATTTAGTAGAGATTCGTGAAAACTTAGACGTTGTGCTAGGTTCCCTTGCGAGACGTGAATTAATTGCTTTAATTATTTTAAAGGCATGATAAGGGAATTTGAAATATTTTCTAAAGAATTAAAGAAAATATATATTTGAAAACATGAGTTGTATATGAAATTGTTTTCATATGATTTAAATGCTTTATTGTATTTTAAAAGCATGTTAGAAAGAGATTTCGAGAATTATATTGGATTCATGTGAATATTATATATAAATATGATGCGTTACATATTTATATTGAGAGATGATTGTCATTGAAACCTAGATGCATATAGTGTTGGTATATGCGGTTTATGAAATCATATTTATGTTGATGCATGATTGTCATTTGGACCTGGATGCATATTGAGAATATCATGTAGTGTTAAATCATGGTATTGGTATATGTGGGTTGTGAAATCATGTGGGGTGTCTTTGTGTCGAATCGTCGCAACAACTGGCCAGGGGGTGTTCCCATCCTACAGAATAATGAGCTGTGAATGGGGTATAGGGTGAGTCGTCTCATTCTCGAAGTCGCGGGTCGTCTCGTGCATTCGTGTTGACGAATCTTTGGTCACGGGTCGTCTCGTGCAAACCGTCTTCCTTGTTGAAGTGAGAAGTTTCAAAATCACTTGGGAAGTACCGGTGCGACCCTCTGTTAGCTCATATTTATGGGTAGAGTGCGTATTCGTTAACCTATGATAGGGCAAAGTGTGGTGTTGAGTCACATTATATTTGCTTGGCATTTATGTGATTTCTTTTGACATGTATACGTGAGATTATTACATGTGTTGTTGGAACAGGTTTAATATGTGTTATTATTGCCTGTTGGATTTTTGGAGCATGTTATGTGTGAATATTGCGAATTTAAATTCATATCTTTGTAAAATGCTCAGTTGATAATGATTAACGTGAAAGAAAATGATTACATGTGGTAATAGATCAAGTATAATGAAATGCTTATTTTATACTTGTGAGTATATATATACTTTCGTACCCTTGGGGGATGTTAAGTATATTGGCATAGTGACCTTTGTGGTTAGTTGTGGTTAGTGATTAACTGCAGAGATGATTTGGAGTTGATGCCTTAGAGAAGGCGGGGTTAATAGTTTGGTGATTGTGGTTGGCTGTGTGACCTTGTTAGAGATTGGAGGTTAGAGATTGATTTTAGTATCAGTTATGAATTGGGGCCTTCGAGAAGGCGGGTGATGAGATTGTGAGTTGTAGTATGGACCTTTAGGTGTCTTTCACTTTTGAGGAATAGACTATCAACTGTAGTCGAGATTTTGATTGGTGAGAAGAGGTTATGGTTGAGTGACTTTATTAAGTACTCGAGGTACTGTAGTTTGACAGACTTGGTTCTAGTGCTTAGTCCCTTCCCTTAAGCATTCCTGGTACTGTGTTTTGTACACTAGTACGTGGTCGTTGACTTGTATGTCATTCCTTGAGTTGTCGGTTACGGTGTGGTGCCGAACCTCTTCCTCGTGGTGTCATTTGAATTGGTGGAGTTGGAACGGATGGTTGTCTTCCGTGAGTCCAACGTGTTGCTCTTCCTTTACTGTCCTTTCGGACATTACAGGAATTCATAGAGTTGTGTTTCTCTTATTTGACTGTCATTTCGAAAACGGTGTTTTCTAAACTCTTTGTATTTAAAAGGAAAAACTCGTTTTCGCCTACCCCCGTAGCAACTAAAAGTTTTAACACTTTATAAAATGATCTTAGGATCTTCTTTAAACAAAGATTTTAACTTCTAAAAGTCGGTGATGGCAACTGACGGAGACCGGGGGCAAGACGGTCATTTTTACTATGTGGTTTCTTAAAAGGAAAACTATTTTATTACTTTTCTTGGGATTCTGAGATTTCGAGACCTCTTTCTCAATATCTCATCCTGTAGAGTTTCGAAAGGTGTTCCATTGTTTCACCTTTACTTCCTATCATTTCTAAGTCTCGGGTATGAGGCTTGGTGTTGTTCAGTGCACACATATAGTGTTGCCCTTCCTTTCTTCTTGGTTTTTGACGTCACTACTTAGGTGATTCGAGTTGTTCCACATGTTGTGGGCATGGATACCGAGTGGATTGGGTTCCTTGTCCAAGTGTTCTCCTTAAACACTTGTGGTGTTTTAACCTTGACATTGTTGTCTCGGTTATCTGTTGGTTTAGCATTGGGAAGTCTTTTCCTTTGCTTTGTTTCGGTGACCATTGGGTGGTCGTTCTTGTGAGTTGAGTTCGCGTACTCTTAGTGATTTGATTGGTGGTTTTCCCTCGCCTACAGTGAGAGCGTTAGTGATGTGATTGAACCTATCGATGATAGTATTATGAGGTCGATGTGATTTATGGTATGGTGATATGATTGAGGTGATCTAGCCTTTGAGAGGTAGATTTTCCTTAGGAATGGGATGAGGTTTGTATTATATATATATAGACGATGATTGTGTTAGTACGCAAGGACGTGAGTACTTTTCCTCCTGTGTTCTCGGGGAGTGAGTTATGAGTATTCCTTGGTACTAGTGGTGGATTTTGATCCTTGTGGATGTTAGAGGTGAGTGTGATTCCCTCTGTTTAGATTTTCTGGTTAGCGTTGTGAGCGCTGGATGATTGGTTAGATTTGACATTAGTGTCGTGTACCTAGTGTACGCTGGTGAGAGTAGTGTAAACTACTGGTGTTGGTACTTGGAGTACGAGTCTTAGTTGTACATTACAGACTCATGCTGTGTGTTTATTCTTATATATATATATGTGTATATGTATGTATATCCCCGTTATATACTTACGTACGGTAGTATATGAGTGTGTGCCTTGGGTTTTGCGTGGATGAGATTAGTTGGGCTATATATATATCTTGCTAGATAGTTTAGCATTACCTAAACTGCCAGAGGATGTGGTAGTTAGAGTATCTTTTCCCACTGAGCTTATTTGCTCACAGGGGAATTTCATTCGCCCCCTGGTATTCCACGCCAGGTTGCAGGAAATATACGGCTATGAGCAGGATGCAGTGCAACGGAAGCTTTCTTTTGTTTCCTTGTTACAGGTTTTGGAGTTGCGTTGGGTGATGCGGTTACGGTTGCAGCACGACTGGGTTTGGGGACGATAGGTATCCGCTTTCAGCTTCTTTACCCATTGTTATGGGATTATTATGTATCTTTTTTGGGAGCCAGTCTGTTGGCACATCCCTACTGATGTATTCTTTATTTCCTGTATTTATTCTTTCAGGATGTATTGTATCTATTCCGTACAGTTATGTGCTCTTCTGTATTTTTATTCGAGCATTTGTGGCTCTGTTGGTGTTAGAGGGTTTGGAGGGGTTTTGGTTCCTTTCCACTATCTCGGCCCTATTAGGATTGATGAATGTGGGGCTTGGAAGCCATTATTATTATCGAACTGTTATTGGCAGGTTCTTTGTGTTGTGTTGGTTGTCCGGA